>JAGIQG010000002.1:11054716-11654716 GCA_024679065.1 Sphyrna mokarran
AAGCATAGACAGGGATCATGGGTAGAAGTGGGAACATCAGGGTGGCAGCATGGGCTCGTTGGGTCGAAGGGCCAGTTTCCCGTGCTGTTTTGTTCTTTGTTCTGTGTTCTTTGATAGAGTGGATGCTCAGAAACTATTTCCTCAGGTGAATGTAGCTGTTACTAGGGGGCTTAACTATAAGGTTCATGGTGGAGATATAGGAGGGATGTCCGAGGTAGATTCTTCACTCAGAGAGTGATTGGGGTGTGGAATAGACTGCCTGCTGTGATAGTGGAGTTGGATGCTTTAGGAACTTTCAAGCGGTTATTGGATAGGCACATGGAGCACACCGGAATGATAGGGAGTGGGATAGCTTGATCTTGGGATTGGACATAGCTTGGCACAACATTGAGGGCTGAAGGGCCTGTACTGTGCTGTAGAGTTCTATTTTTGAACTGTGGGAGGAAACCCACACAGACACGGGGAGAACGTGCAAACTCCACGCAGGCAGTGACCCGAGCCGTGAATTGAACCCGGGTTCCTGCAGCTGTGAGGCAGCGGTGCCAGTCACTGTGCCGCCATCATTCAGCGTTGGTTTGGACTTGATTGTGTCTCCACGCAGCACAAGTGAGAACACAAAGGGGCAGGTTAAAGAGGGTCAACGAGAGTCGTTACATAGCAGCCAATTGTGACGATTACTTGGAGTCAGTCACACTGACAGATAGCTGGAGAATACACTATCACTGCTATCCCCTTCTCATCCCTGTGCTTATCTTCAGAATATTCTGAGATATAGGAATCTTCTGATGTCAGCAGTATCAAAAACACACCGTATTTTTTTCCCAAAGTAGTTTATTCGCATAGAAACCTCTTTATAATCTGTGAAACTTTCCTTCTCCCATGTGTATGTATTGGGAATCTTATTCAAAGGATTCCTGAACACAATGTACCCCCCAAACTGTTATTCCGGGGCCCTCTGTAGTTTATTGTCAGTTGTGCTTCAATTGGTAGGACTGCCGGTTCGGCAACCACAACGTTGCGGTTCGAATCCCCCCTCCTTGCATTGTGAGTGTGGGACTTGGTGCTCGCCTTGTAGTGCACTAACCAGGGAGTGCGGCACTGCAGGAGGAACAGGTTTCCAGGGGAGGTGTGATTCTGGGCAGGATATTACCAGTTCCGTGGTGACTGGCTTGGGCAGGAGGGAAGTCCATCTGTGTGGAAGCCAGATCAGTCACCAAGGGCAGTGATCACGAACGTGTAGGGGATAGTGTTGGTAATCGGAAGAGATGGTGGCATTGTGGTATTGTCACTGGCCTTGTAATCCAGTGACCCAGGCTAATACTCTGGGGATGTAGGTTCAAACCCTGTCACGGCAACTGATGAACTTTAAATACAATAATCCCAATGTAAATCTTGGCATCTTTTGCAACATCTTGTGGCCTTTTGTTGAATGCTGGCCTTTGACAAGAAGCCCTTTTGCAAAGTCTTTTTTTTATTCATTCATGGGACATGGGTGTCACTGTTTGGCCAGCATTTATTGCCCATCCCTAGTTGCCCCTTGAGAAGGTGGTGGTGAGCTGCCATCTTGAATCGCTGCAGTCCATGTGCTATGGGTTGACCCACAATGACATTAGGGAGGGAATTCCAGGATTTTGACCCAGTGACTGCGAAGGAACAGTGATATATTTCCAAGTCAGGATGGTGAGGGGCTGGGAGGGGAACTTGCCGGATGGTGGTGTTCCCATGTATCTGCTGCCCTTCTAGATGGAAGTGGTGGTGGGTTTGGAAGGTGCTGTCTAAGGATCTTTGGTGAATTGCATCTTGTGGATAGTACACACTGCTGCTACTGAGCATCGGTGATGGAGGGATTGAAGGTTTATGGATGTGATGTCAATCAAGATTTGTCCTGGATGGTGTTGAGCTTCTTGAATATTGTTGGAGCTTCACTTATCCAGGCAAGTGGAGAGTATTCCATCACACTCCTGACTTGTGCCTTGTAGATGGTGGAGAGGGTGAGGGGAGTCAAGAGATGAGTTACTCGCTGAAATATTCCTAGCCTCTGACCCCTTGTAACTACTGTGTTTACGTGACGAGTCTAGTCAAGTTTCTGGTCAATAGTCCTGCAAGAGAATAGAATGTTGCTGTAAGAAAGATTTTTCAATTGTTTGCCCACTTTCCAAAGCCAACCTTCTCCCTAAGGAACAGCCAGAGGTTGATGACCTTTTCCTATTAGTTCGGCAGAGACAAGACTAATCTCTGTTCATGTTGAAGTTCTGAAATAAAAGCAGACATAGGTGAGCTAGAAACTCCAAGCACTGTGGTTACATGATAGATATGAATGGGGAACCCAAGCAACCCATCTTAGCTAATTAATATAAGAAAATTCCCATTCCATTGGCTGGCACAGCTGCCTCACTGCGCCAGGGACCCAGGTTCGATTCCCAGTTTGGGTTACTATCTGTGTGAAGTTTGCACATTCTCCCTGTGTCTGCGTGGGTTTTCTCTGAATGTTCCAGTTTCTTCCCACATTCCAAAGGTTAGGTAGATTGGCTATGCTAAATTCCCCCTTACTATCTTGAGATGTGTGGGTTAGTATAATTAGCCATGGTAAATGTAAGGCGTTGTGGGGATAGGGCAAGTAGGAGGACCTGGGTGAGATAGAATCCCTACAGTGTAGGAGGAGGCCATTCAGCCCCATAAGTCTGTACTGATCACAATCCCACCCAGGCCTTATCCCATAACCCCAAATACTTACTGTGGTAATTCTCCCTGATACGAATGGTCTCCCCAGGACACTGCGAAGCCATCCCCACTGTGAATCTAGAGTCACGTGTACGCCAGACTGGGTAAAGATGGCAGACTTCCTTCCTTAGAGGACATTAGTGAACCAGGTGGGTTTTTCCGATAACTGTTTGATGGTCATAGTTAGAGTTTTAAATCTGGGGATGGAATTTTTCCAAGAAATCCAAAACTGTTGATCCAGGCGCAAAAACCGGTGTGATTCCTATCACCCTGGCAGTGTAATCCCAACCACAATTTTTAGACACTTGGAGAAACAAGCTATTTCTCTCAAAATGCCACAGCTGTGATGCAAAACATCTGATTCTCAATCCAGGGGATTCACCTCATTATATCATCGGGGAGAACCAAATTTCTAAAATCTCACTGACACAAATCCTATTTTAGGTCTCTTGCAATACTCTACACACATCTCTGCCGGCTATACTTAAGCCATGTGTTCCTTTACATCACACCAAGAACAGTACTGTACCCAGTCTAATGTTAACCCTCTCTATGCCAGACCCTTCTACTACAGATGCATGATCTCAATTTTATAGAATCATGGAATGCCAACAGAAGGAGGTCACTTAGTCCATCAAGTTTGCTCTGTTTCTCTGAAAAAAGCCCAAACCACCACCCACCCATGTAACCTCATGCATTTAGCTTTAGACACTAAGGCAATTTAGCATAGCCAATCCACCTAACCAACAGATCTTTGGACACTAAGATGTAATTTAGCATGGCCAATCCACCTAACCAACACATCTTGGGACACTAAAGCAATTTAGCATTGACAGTCCACCTAAACCAACACATCTTGGGACACTAAAGCAATTTAGCATTGACAGTCCACCTAAACCAACACATCTTGGGACACTGAGAGGTAATTTTGCATGCCCAATCCACATAACCTGCCCATCTTTGGACATTAAGAGGCAATTTAGCGTGGCCAATCTTCCTAACGACCCATCTTTGAAGTGTGAGAGGAAGCTGGAGCACCCCGAGGAAATCCCTGCACACTCGGGAGGAATGTACAAAAGCCACACAGGTCGGAATCAAACCCAGGTCTCAGCTGTTGTGGGACAGCAATGCTAACAACTGTTTTTTTTTTAATCATTCATGGGCTGTTGGTGTCACTATGTGGGCCAGTATTTGTTGTCCATCCCTAATTGCCTTTGAGTGTCCTGCTAGGCCATTTCAGAGGGCATTTTGAGAGTCAACCACGTTGCTGTGGCTCAAGAATCACACGTAGTCCAGACCAGGTAAGGAAGGTAAACTTCCTTCCCTAAAGATATTAGTGAACCAGATGGGTTTTTCCAACAATCAACAATGGTTTCATGGACATCAGTAGACTTTTTTTTTAATTCAAATTTCATTATCTTCCGTGGTGGGATCGAACCTTGAGGTTCCTGGATCCATTGAGGGTACCTTGATGCCATTGTGCCACCACACCATCCATTAAAGGAGAACATTGGACCTAATTAACAAAGGGTTGAGCATCTCAGATGATCAAGTTGCTACTCCAGAAGTGAAGGATGAAGTGGACCATTTAAAAGGTTAAAAAAAGAAACATGAAGATAATTTTCCTGACGCAACTTACACATTCTTCAAGATTACTCTCATTCGCATCTCACGCCATCAGATTTGATAGGCAGTCAAACAAAAAGAACTGTTGACAAGCTTTCCCGGAACATTTTTAAATAGACTCATCATTAACTCTCAGGATGGGAGAGCCATTATCGTATAATGAAAATAGACAGGTAATTGGGACCAGAATTCTTGTCTCATTCATGCAGTGCCCGAGGCAAGGGAATCGACAAAAGAGCAGGACAATGCAAATTGGATTCAATTTTCCAGCAGCCACGCAGTTGATTCATCTTGGGTTGATGGAGATTGCTGACTGCAAGGGTGTACAAAAAGCTGGCGTCACTGGGATAAGGGTCATTTCCCGACAATCCACCCAAAACGGCCATTCCCCCACGTAAAGCCCATCTGAATGATACTGAAACATTTTTGTTTTGGTTTGTTACGCGCATTGGGATACATTGAAAAGTATTGCTTTCTGTGCACTACATCATAAGATATAGAGCAGAATTAGGCCATTCAGCCCATCGAGTCTGCTACGCCATTCAATCATGGCTGCTATAGAATCATAGAACCCTACTGTGCAGAAAGAGGCCCTTCGGCCCATCGAGTCTGCACCGAACACAATCCCACCCAGGCCTTACCCCCCCATATTTTATACCCACTAATCCCTCTAACCTACGCCTCTCTGGACACTAAGGGGCAATTTCTTAGCACAGCCAATCAACCTAACCCGCACATCTTTGGACTGTGGGAGGAAACCCACCGATGATCCTCACCCCCTTTTTCCTGCTTTCTCCCCATAACCCTTCAACCCACTACCAATTAAAATCTGTCTAACACCTCCTTAAATTTACTCACTGTCCCAGCATCCACTGCACTTTGGGGCAGCGAATTCCACAGATTCACAACCCTTTAGGGAGAAGCAGTTTCTCCTCAGCTCAGTTTTAAATTTACTGCCCCTTAAGAAAGGGTAAAGCATACCATTCATGGAGAAGGAAAGGAGAGAGTGCAGAATGTCATATTACAGTCGTAGCTAGAGTGCAGAGAAAGATCAACTTAATGCGAGGTAGGTCCATTCAAAAGTCTGACAGCAGCAGGGAAGAAGCTGTTGTTGAGTCGGTTGGTACGAGACCTCAGACTTTTGTATCCTTTTCCCCCGATGGAAGAGAGAATGTCCAGGGTGTGTGGGTCCTTGGTTATGCTGGCTGCTTTTCCAAGACAGCAGGAAGCATAGACTGAATCAGCAGGTAAAGGGAATTTAATAAAATTAGGCAAGCAGGAGATGGGGTTAGAGTTAGGCGGGTCAGGGGAGGTGAAGTTGGAGTGGGGGGAGGGGGAAACTAGGGGAGGTGGGCATGCAGAGGGGGACTGAGGCGGGTGGGGGCTGGGGGGAGTTGGTGGGGATCAACATGTGGAAGAAGACTCACATTTTGCCAGCACCTCTTAGGAACACCTGGATATGGGCCAACTGCAGGCAAATGGGGATCAGCTTAGATGGGCTTTTTTTGGGTCAGCATGGACCAGTTTGGGCTGAAGGGCCTGTCTTCGTGCCGTAGGTAACCACGATTCCACGATTGTATGGCCGGAGTTTTTCAGCTGCACATCATGGCTGCAAGTGAGGACGGAAAATCTGGTGCTCGGCCAAATCGCCATTTGCTGCAACGGGACTGGAAAATCTCATTGCCGCCAATGGCTGGAAAATTCCAGACAGATATCTCAACGCACTTTACAGACAATTAAACAAAAAAAAAACACAATCAAACACTTCCCAGACAATTGAGCAGTCCAATTACTGTGATCACGTAGTTAACAACACCAGGTTTAAGTCCAACCAATTTATTTGATAGTAAACTCATGAGCTTTTGAGGCTCTGCTCTTCATCAGGTGAATGAGGTTCAAATAAATCAGCTGGATTTAAACCTGGTGTTGTCAGACTTCTTACTGTCCAGTCCAACACCAGCATCTCTACATCGTGTAGTTAAAGTCAATTTACACTCAGAACATCTCTGACAATGACCGTATGTGAGACTTGAGGGTATTTATTACGTTCTATGGAGGCAAAAATCCCATCACCAAGTTACTTTATTTACACCATACATCTGTACACAGTCTGCTCTCAAATTGCTCCCTGCTGAATGCAGGCTGGGAGTCTGACACACCTGCTTTAAATAAGGAGTATGAGGCTCCCTGATTCAACCATCAGTCAGGACTCCTCAGGTAGCTTTTTTGCATACCAAACAAGTAAACAAGCTCAAGTTAACTTAGGGACAAATTAAAAGGGGCAGCCTCCCCCCCCTCCCGAAAAGGAAGGGGGCGAACAGGCAAATAATAGCACCTTTAACCCTGCTGAACTGGGGGGTGCCAGCTACTGTGGTTGGGGCTTGAACTGAGAACCTTGGGGTTCAGAGACAAGAGCGTCACTGACTGAACCATAACTATCCGAGAATGGCGACAGTTAAGTGAAGATACGTGAATGTGAGGGCGGCACGGTGTCGGTTGACTGATTTCGGGTACACTGAGGGAGAATTTAGCACGGCCAATGTACCTAACCAGCATGTCTTTCAGACAGTGGGAGGAAACCAGAGCACCCGGAGGAAACCCACGCAGACATGGGGAGAATGCGCAAACTCCACACAGACAATGACCCAAGCTGGGAATCAAACCCAGGTCCCTAGCGCTGTGAGGCAGCAGTGCTAACCATTGTGCCACCGTGCTGACCCATTGAGTATAGGAGTTGGGACACGATGTTATAGTTGTATAAATCGTTGGTGAGGCTGCACTAGGAGCATTGTGTGCAGTTTTGGTCACTCTGTTATAGGAAAGATATTGATAAACTGCAAAGAGTGCAAAGAAGATTTACAAGGATGTTGCTGGTACGAGTGGGCCTGAGTTATAGGGAGAGGTTGGTCAAGCTGGAGCTTTTTTCCGAGGAACGTAGGAGAATGAGAGGTGACCTTATTGAGATGTCTAAAATCATGAGGGGCGTAGATAGGGATGAAAATGCATTGTCTTTCCCCCAGGTTAGGGGAATTGAAACCCAGAGGGCAGAGGTTTAAGATGAGGGGAGGAAGATTTAAAAGGGACCTGAGGGGCAACATTCTCACATGTGCCAGAGGGGATGGTTGAGGTGGCAATAATCACAACATTTAAAAGACATTTGGATAAGCACATGGATGGGAAAGGAATATAGGCCAAACGCGGGCAATTGGGACTAGCAGGTTGGGGAAGGGGGAGGCACCATGATTAGCATGGACTGGTTAGGCTGAAGGTTTCCATGCTATATTGTTCTCTGACTCTTTGATTCCCAAGATCCTTGTTCTCATACAGAAGGTGAGAGTGTGATGGAGGTAGGTGCCTCTACTGCACACATCAAATCTGATATTCATGGTAATGATGCTGCAGAGAAGCGGGGCCCAAAGGATAGTTCCCTTCAGAACACCAGAGTTAATGATGTGTGAGCGGGCAAACAAGAGATTGCAGCGGATTCTCTGACTATGATTGAACAGATGAGAATGGAAGCAAGCGCGTGCAGTCCGATTCAACTGAACAATGATCAAGAGCTAAAGTAGGAGAATTGTGTGATGTCCGAGGCTGCAGACAAGTCAAGAAGGATAAGGAGGGAGAGTTTCTATCACAGCTGTAGAGTTGTAGGGTTCAGTGGTTCGATAGACCTGTGTTTAGTTATATGAGTTTGATTATTGAACAATACTTGGTCTTCATGTCTGGTATTGATTCAGTGTTGATTCAGAGCAAAGAAAACATATACAGAAGCTACTAGAAGCTCAGTTGGGAGCCTGGTATCAACATTTTGAAGCATTTTATCAAAGTTCATGAATAAAGTCTCTGCACATTCAGAGACTGATGTCACCTCTGTGCATATCAGTAATATATAAAATATACAACAATCACTGCAGACTTTCGTAAGAATCATTTCTGAGCTGTGGCAGGGATTCAATACAGTTTTGTTGGCAAGATTGGCATGGATTTGGATAACACATCCTAAGTCTTCAGAGAGGACAGACTGTTTACACGTTGAGCAGAGATTTACAAAGGCAGGGTCATGGCTATTTTCATTCTGAGGTGATGTTGGCAGATTTGAAGACAGGGGACTCTATAACTCTGATATCATGGTGTCAATGTGTGTGTGTGTGTGTGTGTGTGTGCCTATGAAAGTGTGTGTATGTATGTGTATATGTGTGTGCATGAGTGTTGTGCGTGCAAGTCTGTGCACGCACGTGTGCATATGCACATGCCTGTGTGTTTATGTACGTGTATGTATGTACATGCATGTGTGTGTGAGTGTGTTCATATGAGGGTGCGTGTGAGCATGCATGTGTGTACGTGTATATGTGCATGCATGTGTGTGTGAGTGTATCTTCATATGAGTGTGCGTGTGCATGTGTGTACGTGTATGTGTGTATGCATGCGTGTGCATAAATGTATGTGAGTTTATGTATGAGCACGTGAGCTTGTGTGTGCATATGAATGCATGTGTGTGTGTCATGTGTGAGTGCATGTGTGTGTGTCATGTGTGAGTGCATGTGTATGTGTCATGTGTGAGTGCATGCTTGTGTACCTGTTTAAATGTATGCATGTGTGAATGCATGTGTGTGCGTGCGTGTGCGTTTGTATTTGTGAGTGTGTACGTGTGCGTACCTTCTCATGTTCATCTATTCAGTGATATTGTAAACACTGTGTTCACCAGTCATTGGGCTGATATTTTCATTCAGCCTCCACGGGGTGACATGTCAATGAATCTCACAAACCCCTGGACAGTGAAGAACCTGGAATTGTGCCAATGGTGGGACTAACATTTCCATTAGTTTACTCCTAACCTCTTCAACCTCCTGTTTATGTTATTTCATACAAACCTCAGCTAGCCAATGCTGCCTTCCAATTGTGAGATTGCTACAACAGCAGAAACCACTATGCAATTCAGCGAACTCAATTCAGATGAACACTTTTACCAAACAAGGGACCTTCATACACTACTCTATTCAACACTTACAACACGTGATGTTATTAGAAAATCCAAAGTGTCTTCACTTCTCCCTCGAGGTTCTGGCTGTGATTTTTTTTCTCTCTCTCTGCTGAATCCTAGAATCCCTACAGTGCAGAAGGAGGCCACTCGGCCCATCGAGCCTACACCGACAACAATCTCACCCTATTCCCGCAACCCTGCTAATGTAAACCCTGCTAATCCTCTCAAAACTAGAGGCAATTTTTCACGGCCGATTCACCTAACCCGCATGTCTTCTGGAGTGTGGGAGGAAACCGGAGCACCTGGAGGAAACCCACGCAGACACGGGGAGAACGTGCAGACTCTGCGCAGATAGTGACCCAAGCAGAGAATTGAACCCAGGGTCCATAGCGCTGTGAGGCAGCAGTGCTAACTATGCCGCTAATAAGCAACACTAATTCCATGGAATGGAGTGTTTTATCTCAAAACTATAATTTAGCTCCAATTTCCCAAAGTCCCTGCTGTGATGTCCAATGATGGCCATCAACTTTGAACTCTGACCCCTGGCCTGGCTGATAGCCCCTCACTTGATTGACACCTAACGTAACTGATGGGGAAATCTCAAAGGGTTTACAAAGGAAAGCGAGCTAGCTTTCTGGGGTGGCACAGTGGTTAGCACTGCTGCCCCACAACACCAGGGACCCAGGTTTGATTCCCAGCTTGGGTCACTGGCTATCTGGAGTTTGCACATTCTCCCCATGTCTGCATTGGTTTCCTCCAGGTGCTCTGATTTAGAACCCCACAATGCAGAAGGAGGCCCTTTGGCCCATCGAGTCTGCGCTGAACACAATCCCATCCAGGCCCTACCCCTATATCCCTACATATTTTACCACTAATCCCTCTAACCTAAGCACCTCAGGGCTCTAAGGGACAATTTTAGCACGGCCAATCAACCTAACCTGCACATCTTTGAACTGTGGGAGGAAACCGGAGCACCCGGAGGAAACCCACGCAGACGCGAGGAGAACGTGCAAACTCCACATTTCCTCCCACAATCCAAAGATATGTGGGTTAGGTAGATTGGCCATGCTAAATTGCCCCTTCGTGTCTTGGGATGTGTAGGTTAGAGAGATTAGCAGGGTAAATGTGTGGGGTAGCGGGGATAAGACCTAGATGGGGTTGGTGTCAGTGCAGACTGGATGGGGCAAAAGGCCCATTCTGTATTATGGGGGGTTTTATGCTCTGGTTTCCTCCCACACTCCAAAGATGTGCAGATTAGATTGATTGGCCATGCTAAATTGACCCTAGTGTCAGGGGTATTAGCAGGGTAAATATGTGGAATTATAGGAATAGGGCCTGCGTGAGATTGTTCATGGTCAGGCTTGATGGGCCTAATGGCCTCCTCCTGCACTGTGGGAATTCTATGACATGAATGAATTGCTGTTGAATTCCTTGCGTACAATGGAATTCTGGCTGGACACCTGAGTGTTTAAAATTTCTCAAGGCTCCCAGTACATTCCAATTTGCTTTCTCTTTTAGGCCAATGGCTTCTACCAAGAGTGCTGGGTCAAAAGAGAAATGGAAAGATGTCTCAGCAAGTTGAGCGAGGAAGATGAAACGGCATTCGGTAAGTGTTTCATTGCAAACAGCAGTCTTAAGACGGAAGGTTGGGAGAGTTGTAAAAGCCAGCAAAGGGCTATCAGAGAATGAAATATTCGAATGTGGATCACTTTGCCTCGAGCCATAAGAGCACCTACATTCTATATTAATGACTTAGCCAAGGATACAGAGGGAAATGTATTCTAGCGAGACATATTTCCAAGCATATAAAAAGCAGGAGAGTAGCTAAAGTAGAGAAAAATATTGATTTGATTTATTGTTGGTATAGAGTGGAAAGTATTGTTTCTTGTGCGCTATACAGACCAAGATGTGGAGATGCTGGCATTGGACTGGGGTGGGCACAGTAGGAAGTCTCAAACACCAGGTTAAAGTCCAACAGGTTTATTTGGTATCATGAGCTTTAGAAACACTGCTCCTTCAAGGAGCACAGAGTTCATAGAGTATATGGTATAAAGGTAGAAGGAAAGAAGAGGGTGCAATATGTTATATAGACAAAACATACATTCGTAGAGTACGTAGGGAGAACGGAAGGAGAGAGTGCAGAATGTACTGTTGTAGTCATAGCAAGAGTGTAGAGAAAGAACAACTTCATGTAAGATAGGTCCATTCCAAAGTCTGATGGCAGCAGGGAAGAAGCTGTTCTTGAGTCGGTTGGTATGGAATCTCAGACTTTTGTATCTTTTTCCTAATAGGAGAAGGTGGAAGAGAGAATGTCCGGGGTGCATGGGATCCTTAATTCTGCTGGCTGCTTTCTCAAGGCAGCGGGAAGTGTAGACAGAGTCAATGGACGGGAGGCTGGTTTGAGTGATGGGTTGGGCTAGATGAGGGAACGGGTAGAGTGATTGAACAGATAGTTTGTGTCTGCCTTCATAATTAAGACACAATTGATATCCCAGCAATAAACAGTAATCTGGTGTCAGTAAGATTGAGAAGCCTGGCAATTAATATCAGGGGAGAGGGTGGTGTGGTGGGAATATCTCTGAACTGTTAACCTGGATTTCCAGGTTATTCCTCGGAGGGAGACAGGTTCAGATCTCACCATAGCTGCTGTGGAATTTAAATTCCATTAATAAAATTGGAATGTACAGCTTGTCTATGGTGACCATGCCAACTGCATCAATTGTTGGAAAAACCCATCTGGTTCACTCATGTCCTTTAGGGAAGGAAATCTGCTGTCCTTACCCAGTCTGGCCTACATGTGACTCCAGAGCCACAGCAATGTGGCCAACTTTGAAGTGGCATGGCAAGCCTATCATTTAAAGGATCGGCAACAAATACTGTCCAAGCCCAAATCCCAGGAAAGGAGAAAGGTAATATTACATCGAAGGCTTTAAGAGAATCCCTACACTGCAGAAAGAGGCCCTTCAGCCCATCAAGTCTGCACTAATTTGCTGACAGGGTGTCTTATCCAGGCATATCCTTGTAACCCCACATATTTACTCTACTAATTCCCCTGAGCGATATGTCTTGGGACACTAATCTAGCATGGCCGACGCACCTAACCAGCACATCTGTGGGAGCAAACCAGAGGAAACCCACACAAGTAAAGGGAGAATGTACAGACTCCACACAGACAGTGACCCAAGGCGAAGATAGAACCCGGATTCCTGGCGCTGTGTGGCAGCAGTGCTAACCACTGTGCCACCGTGCCACCAAAGAGGTATCTGAGGAGATAGTGGACACATTGGCTATGATTTTCCAACATTTCCTGGGTTCTAGAACGGTGCCACAAATTTGAAGTCAGCAAGTGAAATTTAAGAAAGGAAGGGGAGAGAAAATAGAAGAGCATAGGTTGAGATTGGGAAAATGCTGTGATCTGTTCTTAAGGGAGTGTTGACAAGGTGCTTGGAAAATCATGGGAAAATCAAAGTGACGAATATCTAGTTAGTGGTTCCTGTTAATGTTTTGAGGGGATGTTTAGTTCTAGGAAGGGCGTTGTTGTAAAGGTAAGGTAACTAAAATACCAGGTTTTTTAGCAATCCAGCAGCCCCTTTTAAAACCATCTGATTTACCTTGGGTTAAAGGATCATTTCAAAATATACCCTTCTTGCATAGCTCAACCTTCATGACAACAGGAGGTGGTTACAGTCATTGGTGAGATATTTTAAAGAGTGGGAAGACAAAGGAATTCACATCCACACATCGCTGAAGGTAATGTGATAAGTAGATGAGACAGTACACCATGAACCTGGTGAGCTGGTGCGGTGACAATAATCTCTCCCTCAATGTCAACAAAATGAAGGAGATTGTCATCGACTTCAAGGAGAACATGCCCCTGTCTACATCAATGGAGATGAAGCAGAAATGGTCACGAGCTTCAAGTTTTTAGGTGTCCAGATCACCAACAACCTGTCCTGGCCCCCCCATGCCGGCACTACAATTAAGAAAGCCCACCAACGCGTCTACTTTCTCAGAAGACTCAGGAAATTTGGCATGTCAGCTATAACTCTCACCAACTTTTACAGATGCCCCATTGAAAGCATTCTTTCTGGTTGTATCACAGCTTGGTATGGGCTCCTGCCCTGCCCAAAACTGCAAGGAACTACAATTCATCACGCAAACCAGCCTCCCATCCATTGACTCTGTCGACACTTCCCATCGCCTTGGAAAAGCAGCCAGCATAATTAAAGATCCCACGCACCCTAGACATTCTCCCTCCCACCTTCTTCCATCATGGAAAAGATACAAATGTCTGAAACCCCATGCCAACCGACTCAAGAACAGCTTCTTCCCTTCTGCCATCAGACTTTTGAATGGACCTGCCTCGCATTAAGTTGATCTTTCTCTGCATCCTAGCTACGACTGTAACACTACATTCTGCATTTCTCCTTTCTTTCTCTATGAATGGTATGCTTTGCATATCGTGCAAAAAACTGTACTTCTCACTGTATACTAATTCATGTGACAATAATAAATCAAATCAAATCAAAACGTGGATGACAGGTCAGCCAATGTGCACAGCAAGCTCTCAAAAAACTCCTAAAAGCTTCTGCTCATGCTGCATTACCCTGGGTCTCTGGGAGGTTCCCTGACAGGGCTTGGCTTTGCCTGGACCTTGAAGTGCTGCGGGCATCCATATGAGCTGGGAATGGGCATTTTCAGTGAGCACGCAGTGAAACCTGGCACCCTAACTTATTATAATTTTTCACCATTTCCAGAGGATGTTGTTCTTTGTTAGCAAAAAAGGCCTGATCTTGCTGTGGGTCAACCTACAGCACATGTTCTGCAATGATTCAAGAAGGCATCACCTTCTCAAGGGCAACGAGGGATGGGCAATAAATGCTGGTCCAGCCAGCGACACCCATGCCCCACAAATGATTACAAAAAACAGCCATGTGATACATATCTCGATTTGTTCTTTGAGCCAGTCTTTGGGCAAATGTTGCCCAGGCAGGGAGTGCCTGCCACTTTCTCTTTAAAATAATGGCATGGGATCTTCACCCTGAAAGAGGCAGACAGCCCCTTGATTAAACGCCTCAACTGAGAAACAGCATCTCTGACGGTGAAGCACTCGCTCAGCGCCATAATGGACTCAATACTCTGGAGTGGGACTTCAACCTTTGACCCCCTGATTCAGAGAAGGGGATCGTTACCCCTGGAGACAAGATGGAAGAGTGTTGCACACTCCCCCTAACGATGGAGTGTCTCAGGGCAGTCAGAGGCTGGTCAGAGAGGAAAGTTTTCTGGAGGTACGGGACCCCACTGGGAGTACTCCACACATCAAGAGACCAAAATAGCCGAGTTTTCAAAAGAGTTGTGAAAGGAATTAAAGTGAAAGATTGCTTGTGTAAGCAAGTTGTTCGGTGTGACTAAGTGAGAATGGCAGGTGAGCTGTCCCTGCCCAACGTTTCCTGACAGCACTGCACTGTAATGTCAACCCGGATTCTGAACCTTACAAACCCATTCCTTAGAGACATATCTTAATCATAACTGCACGAAAGGGTGGAATTGTTCAAAACCCTGGAGCAAATCCAACAGCATGGAAAAGTGCCTACAATAAAAGCAAAAATACTGCGGACGCCGCAAATCTAAAATAAAGTGCTGGAAAAATCTTAGATGTTTATGGAAAGACAAAGAAGTCAATATTTTCAGCATGTCAGTATTGGTCAACTTATTTATATTCATTCACAGGGCTGGGTGTCGCTGGTGGGCCAGCATTTATTGAGTAAGAGGTCTGGCAATGCCAATTTTAAATCCAACTGATTTATTTGATAGTAAATTTATTTGATAGCATTTATTGCCCATCCCTAGTTGCCCGAGGACAGTTGAGAGTCGACCACATTGCTGTGGCTCTGGAATCACATGTAGGCCAGACCGGGTAAGGACAGCAGATTTCCTTCCCTAAAGGTCATCAGTGAACCAACAGTGAACTTATTTAAGGAAAACTGTGAATGTATTGAAGCAGTTTTATGAGTCTAACACCAGGAATGGACGAGTTGTCTTCTGAAGAAAGGTCGATCAGGCTAGATTCGTACCTGCTGGAGTTTAGAAGAGTAAGAGGTAACCTTGCTTGAAATGTGTTAGATCCTGAAGGGAAGAGAATGTACAAAAAGAGCAAAGAACAGTACAGCGCAGGAACAGGCCCTTCGGCCCTTCAAGCCTGTGCTGATCACGTTGGCCTATCTAGACCAACCACTTATATCCCTCTATTCCCAGTCTCTTCATGTATCTATCCGGATAAGTCTAAAATGTTACTCATGTGTTTGCCTCAGCCATCTCACTTGGCAGTGCATCCAAGCCCACATCACCCTCCACACATCTCCACTGAACCTTCCCCCCCCCCATTATCTTGAACTTGTGCCCCCTTGTAATTGTCATTCCTGCCCTGGGAAAAAGGTTCCAACTGTTCACCCTATCCAGATCCCTTATAATTCTATAAACTTCTATTAGGTTGCCCCTCAGCCTCCATCTTTCCAGGGAGAACAATCTGAGGTTATTCAACCTCTCCTCATAGCTAATACCCTCCATACCAGGCAACATGCTGGTAAACCTTTTCTGTACTCTCTCCAAAGCCTCCAGGTCCTTCTGGTAATGTGGCGACCAAAATTGGACACAGTATTCCAGCGTTTTATATAACTGTAACATAATTTGCCAACTTTTATACTCGATTCCCCAGCCGATGAAGGCACCACTGCCATTTTTAAGGGTCTGTGAACCTGTACTCCCAGATCTCTCTGTGTGTCTGTGCTCCTGATGGTTCTGCCATTTATTTTATAACTTTCTTCATAGGAGAGAATTAGGAACAAAGTGTCACGGTTTATAAGCAAGGGGTTGCTTTTTAGAACAGAGATGAGGAGAGTTTCTTTCACTCGGAGAGTCGTGAGTCTCTGAGACTGGCTGGAATTTTTATCATCCACCACGGGAATTGAAGCGGGAGACGGATGGGCAGTGGGAAGGTGCTTTGACCTTGAGTGCGATTTATGGTTTCAGGAGTGAAGGTGTAAAGTCTTGCCCTCTCTCTCTTGAAAGGCAGTGGCAGGTGAGGCTTTGAATATTTTTTTTTAAGACACAGCCAGATAGATTCTTGATTAACGAGGGGGTGAAGATACAAAAATCTGAGGTCATGTACCAACCAACTCAAGAACGGCTTCTTCCCTGCTGCCATCAGACTTCTGAATGGACCTACCTCGCATTAAGTTGATCTTTCCCTACACCCTAGCTATGACTGTAATACTACCTTCTGCACTCTCTCCTTTCCTTCTCTGTGAATGGTATGCTTTGTCTGTATAGCATGCAAGAAACAATACTTTTCAGTGAATACTAATATATGTGATAGTAATAAATCAACTCAAATCAAATCAACTTTTCCACACCTGAGCTATAACTACAAGACTACATTCTGCATCCTCCTCCTTCTCTATGAACAGTATGCTTTGTCTGTATAGCGCGCAAGAAACAATACTTTGCATTGTATAGTGAAATGTATGAAGGTAATAAATTAAACCAAATCAAAAGAAGAGTTATCGGGGGGGTCGGCAAGAATGGGGGGGTGACATTCAGATCAGCCACGATCTCATTGAATGGTGGGGTAGTTTCGAGGGGCCGAAACTCACTCAGATGTGACAATCACTGTCTCAGTAGTTGTATTTTTCACCGCTTGGTTGGAATTGGTTTACTGATTGGGCACAAGCAGTGTTTTATCATGGAAATCCCGCCTGCGATGGATGCTGCTGGCTGCTCTAACTCAACTGATAATTAATCAAAGTGCCGTGTAACTGTGACTCGGGTGAACAGATGGCGTTCCGCACCAGTTCAATGCTGCAGAGTTTGAAGTGCGTTGCTCCAGCAGGCAGTCCTGTCGTCAGGCACAGTCTGCTGTGTGTTCCCATTGCACAGGCCCGTCACCTTCTCAAGGGCAATTAGGGACGGGCAGTATTAGCCAAGCCAGCCACACTCACATCCCGTGAACAGATATTAATAAGAAGACTTGCACCTCGGAGGTGGTTAAGCATTGAAGATTAACCAGACAATGCGCGGTGAGTACTCAAATCTTCTAAGCTTTTGATGACTTGTTAGCAAGGAGAACAGGCACAGCGAACTTTACCCGCATATCCGCCCTCAGAATCAGCTCGGAGAACATCATCATTCACTGTTAGCCTCGGGAGGGACCGTACAAGCCTCGGGCAGATGTGCGGGAAAATTCCGTCCAGTGAACTTCACTCTGATGCTCTGTTGCTTCTTATGGATAATTGGCAGTAATTGTTAATTACAGCAAATAAGAAATGAGCATCTTTCCAATCCTTCATTTGCATACATAGTCCACCAATCGTAACATAGCTTTTTGCCCATTCTTATCCAATAGAAAGCTGTCTCCTTCATTAGCTCAACATATCTTGTCTTCTGTCACTTGTCTTGGTAACTTGTCTTTGTTTCATCCTGTGGCCAAGACCAGTGTTTATGAAACTGACACAAGGTTAGAATAGTCTCGTTGCTGAATGCTCGACTGCTGACCCCAGTGAGGCCTTGTTTCCATACTTCCTGACAGCTTGCCATTGCTGTCGTAACTTATTTTCATACCAGCATCTGCAGTTTTTAATTGCTTTTAGCTCCACAAGTCCCAGCAATCTCAATGTATTTTGTTTGAAGTGAGCATTCTTAATCTTGCAGAACAAAGTGAATTATATATTTGGTCATAGCTGGGGTTACAACTGAATTTCGGCAAAGCATTTGGTTGTCACCTTCCTTGCATGGCTAAACTTAACCTCAGCCACAACTCTGCTGCATGTAGCCTTACCCACACCATGTGCAACTCCCCTATCAGCCTTGGGGAGGTCAATTTTGACAAATCTGTTCGAGTTCTTTGAGGAGGTAACAAGGAAGTTAGACAAAGGAGAGCCAGTGGATGTGATTTATTTAGATTTCCAAAAGGCCTTTGACAAAGTGCCACACAGGAGACTGTTAAATAAGTTAAGTGCCCATGGTGTTAAGGGTAACATCTTGGCATGGATAGAAGATTGGCTGACTGGCAGAAGGCAGAGAGTGGGAATGAAGGGGACTTTCTCAGGATGGCAGCCAGTTACTAGTGGTGTGCCTCAGGGGCCAGTATTGGGACCACAATCTTTCACAATATGCGTTAATGATTTGGAGGAAGAAACTGAAGGCACTGTTGCTAAGTTTGCAGATGATACAAAGAAAAGTAGAGGGATAGGCAGTATTGAGGAAGTAGGGGGGCTATAGAAGGACCTGGACATGTTAGGAGACTGGGCAAAGAAGTGGCAGATGGAATACAATGTGGAAAAGTGAAAGGGAAGTGGAGGCATAGACTATTTTCTAAATGGGGAAATGCTTAGGAATCAGAAGCATAAAGGAACTTAGAAATCATTGTTCAAGATTCCCTTAAGGTTAATGTGCAGGTTCAGTCAGCAGTTAGGAAGGCAAATGCAATGTTAGCATTCATGCCGAGAGGGCTAGAATAGAACATAGAACATAGAACACTACAGCACAGAACAGGCCCTTCGGCCTTCGATGTTGCGCCGACCAATATAAAAAGGCAATGACCCTCCAAACTAAACCATTCCCTTCTCTTCCATAAACTTATCAACTAACCTCTTAAACGCCACCAAACTTGATGCATCTACAACTGCAGCAGGCAGGGCATTCCACTCCCTAACCACCCTCTGGGTAAAGAATACAAGAGCAGGGATGTATTTCTGAGGCTGGGTAAGGCTCTGGTCAGACCCCCATTCGGGGTATTGTGAGCAACTTTGGGTCCCATATCTAAGGAAGGCTGTGCTGAGCTTGGAAAGGGTCCAGAGGAGATTCACAAGAATGATCCCTGGAATGGTGAGCTTGTCGTATGAGGAACAGTTGAGGACTCTGGGTCTGAACACGTTGGAGTTTAGAAGGATGAGGGGGGGGGATCTTATTGAAACTTACAGGGTACTGCGAGGCCTGGATAGAGTGGACATGGAGAGGGTGTTTCCACTAGTGGGAAAAACTAGAACCAGAGGGAACAACCTCAGGCTAAAGGGACAATCCTTTAAAACAGAGATAAGAGGAATTTCTTCAGCCAGAGAGTGGTGAATGTGGAACTCTTTGCTGCAGAAGGCTGTGGAGGCCAGGTCATTGAGTGTCTTTAAGACAGAGATACATAGATTCCTAATTAATAAGGGGATCAGGGATTATGGGGAAAAAGCAGGAGAATGGGGATGAGAAAAATATCAGCCATGATTGAATGGCGGAGCAGAATTGATGGGCCGAGTGGCCTAATTCTGCTCCTATGTCTTATGGTCTTATGGTCTGCTCCCAGACCTGCACTGGCTCTCCATCTCAAAACAGTCTCCATTCCACATGCCAGCGCCAAGGGAATTCAACATCTCCTCCAGTGGCAAGAGACGGAATAACAAGCAACATCCCTTTTTATCGTGGTGATAACCTAGGCCAAACACTGACATGCACAAAAAAATTTGATTTGATTTATTATTGTCACGTGTATTAGTGTACAGTGAAAAGTATTGTTTCTCATGCGCTATACAGACAAAGCATACCATTCATAGAGAAGGAAGCAGAGTGCAGAATATAGTGTTACAGTCATAGTTAGGGCGTAGAGAAAGATCAAATTAATGCAAGTCCATTTAAAAATCTGACAGCAGCAGGGAAGAAGCTGTTCTTGAATCAGTCAGTACATGACCTCAGACTTTTGCATCTTTTTCCCGAAGGGAAATAGTGGAAGAGAGAATGTCCAGGATGCATGGGGTCCTTAATGATGCTGGCTGCTTTACCGAGGCAGCGGGAAGTGTAGACAGAGTCAATGGATGGGAGGCTGGTTTGCATAATAAGTTTGCTACATTCAAGTCCCTCTGTAATTCCTTACAGTCATGGGCAGAGCAGGAGCCATACCAACCTGTGATAGAACCAGAAAGAATGCTTTCTGTGATGCATCGTAAAAGTTGGTGAAAATCACAACTGACATGCCAAATTTCCTTAGTCTTCTGAGAAAGTAGAGGTATTGGTGGGTTTACTTAACTATAGTGTCAGCATGGGGGAAACCAGGACAGGTTGTGATGTAGACAGGGGCATGTTCTCCCGTACGCTTCCTGAAGTCGATGACAATCTCCTTCGTTTTGTTGACATTGAGGGAGAGATTATTGTTGCCGCACCAGTTCACCAGATTCTCTATCTCATTCAAAGAACAAAGAACAAAACAGCACGGGAAACAGGCCCTTCGGCCCAACGGGCCCGCGCCGCCACCCCGATGTTCCCACCTCTACCCGCGATCTCTGTCCACGTTTATAGATCTATGGATTAAAAACCAAATTTGAGACAATTTAGGGAGAATTTGTTTTGCCAATTAGCCGAAGAGCACATCTTTGGGATGTGGGAGGAAACCGCACCGCCCGGAGAAAACCCACGCAAGCATGGGGAGAATGCGCAAACCTCACAGACACAGGCCCAAATCCATGTATCTGCACAGCACAGCTATAGTCACTGCGCTGTCGTGTTGCCCATCAGATGGTCCAGGTCAAGCGTACACTAACAACGTGAAGCACTAGGATACTCTCGAAAAAGATCCAAGAGCAGCCCTCTCACGACCCATCGCGTGTATGCCCCTCGTTAGACAACAAGGTGGACCAAAGCACCTGTAGGATGAAAACAAGACTGTACTCTGTCTCATCACTGTTTGAGATCTGACCCACTATGGTGGTGTCATCAGCAAACCTGAAAATCAAATTAGAGTGGAATTTGGCTGCACAGTCCTAGGTGTATAAGGAGTATAGTAGGGAGCTGAGAACACAGCCTTGTGGGGCACCGGTGTTGAGGATGATAGTGGAGAAGGTGTCATTGCCTATTCTTACTGATTGTTCTGAGCAAGACCGCAGCAAAGATCAAAAGTGCAAAACAACCTCCCCCACAAACATGCTGGTACCTCTGGTTAAGTACAGGGTTGTATTCTGTCTATATCCGGAACATACCAATTAACCCAAAGAGAAAATGCGGAAAATCTCAACAGGTCTGGCAGCGTCTGTAAGGAGAGGAAGGTACTGATGTTTTGAGTTCAGATGGTCCTTTGGTTTACTGCCCCGCTTGCCACGGGAATTGGAGCAACCAAGGGGTAAACAAGGAAAAGATTCATTGACCTTGGGTGGGATTTACGGTCTCAGAATTAACCCATGCTGCCATGGAAGCTCTGTGTATTCTAGATATTTCCTATTCATTCATGGGACATTGATTTGATCTGATTTATTATTGCCACATGTATTAACATGCAGTGAAAAGTATTGTTTCTTGCGCGCAATACAGACAAAGCATACCTTTCATAGAGAAGGAAAGGAGAGAGTGCAGAATGTAGTGTTAGAGTCATAGCTAGGGTGTAGAGAAAATTCAACTTAATGCGAGGTAAGTCCATTCAAAAGTCTGACGGCAGCAGAGAAGAAGCTGTTCTTGAGTCGGTTGGTATGTGACCTCAGACTTCTGTATCTTTTCCCCACTGGAAGAAGGTGGAAGAGAGAATGTCCGGGGTGTGTGAGACAGAATCAATGGGAGGGAGGCTGGTTTGCCCAATGGATTGGGACCTTTGTTTCCATGGGTGTCGCTGGCTAGGCCAGCGTTTACTACCCATCCCTAGTTCCGCCTGAGAAGGTGATGGTGAGCCACCTTCTTGAAATGCTGATACAACTGAGTGACCTGCTCAGCCATTTCAGAGGATGGTTGAGAATCAACCACATCCTGTGGCTCTGGAGTCACATGGAGACCAGACCAGCTAAGCTTGCCTTCCCTAAAGGGATATTAGTTTATACCTGTATCATTAGCCGGTTTGCATCAATATGACTGTTCACGCTGCTCTCACCACAGTGAATGATCAGGCTGTGATTACCCACCCAATGAATTACAAGTGTTTTCCTTGGGTTAGCGCAAGGATGATCAAGCTTGCAAGCCAGATATGTTGGGAATGGAGTCCTTTTTAAAACTGGCTTGTCGTCACACAAGAACTAGGAGCATCTGGCCCCTCGAGCCTGCTCTGCCATTCAATAAGATCATGGCTGATCTTTTTGTGAACTCAGCTCTACTTTCACACTCACCATAACTCTTAATTCCATTACTGTGTAAAAATCTATCTATCCTTGCCTTAAAAACATTCAATGAGGTAGCCTCAACTGCTTCACTGGGCAGGGAATTCCGTAGATTTCAACCCTTTGGATGAAGAAGTTCCTCCTCAGCTCAGTCCTAAATCTGCTTCCCATTATTTTGAGGCTATGCCCCCCCTAGTTCTAGTTTCACCCACCAGTGGAAACAACCTCCCTGCTTCTATCTTATTTATTCCCTTCATAATCTTGCATGTTTCTAAGATTCTCCCTCATTTTTCTGAATTCCAATGAGTATAGCCCCAGTCTGTTCAGTCTCTCCTCATAAGCCAACCTTCTTGGGGGGAGTTGTAGACAGCGAGGATGGATGTTACAGTTTGCAGAGGGACATAGGTTGCAGAGCTGGGCCGTGAGGTGGCAAATGGAATTCAATACGGATAAGTGTGAGGTGATTCACTTTGGTAGGAATAACAGGCATATGAAATATAGGGCTAATGGAAGGACCCTTAATAGTGTTGTCGAGCAGAGGGATCTTGGGGTACAAGTACATAGCTCTTTGAAAGTTGGCACCCAGGTTGATAAAGTTGTTAAGAAGGCGTACGGTGAGTTAGCTTTTATTGGTAGAGGGATTGAATTTAGAAGCCGTGAGGTTATGTTACAACTGTACAAAACTCTGGTGCGGCCGCACTTGGAGTATTGCGTACAGTTCTGGTCGCCGCATTATAAGAAAGATGTGGGAGCATTGGAAAGGGTGCAGAGGAGGTTTACCAGGATGTTGCCTGGTATGGTGGGAAGGCCTTATGAGGAAAGGCTGAGGGACCTGAGGTTATTTTCATTAGAGAGAAGAAGGTTACGCGGTGACCTAATTGAGGCGTATAAGATGATCAAGGGATTGGATAGGATGGATAGTGAGAGCCTTTTTCCTCGGATGGTGATGACCAACACGAGGGGACATAACTTTAAATTAAGAGGTGGTAGTTATAGGACGGATGTCAGAGGCAGGTTCTTCACACAGAGGGTGGTGAGAGCGTGGAATGCCCTGCCTGCAGCAGTTGTGGACTCGCCTACTTTGGGGGCATTCAAATGTTCGGTGGATAGGCATATGGATGATATTGGAATAGTTTAGGTTAGAGGGTCCACTGGCCGGCGCAACATCGAGGGCCGAAGGGCCTGTACTGCGCTGTAATGTTCTATGTTCTATGTTCTCAACTCTGGAATCAACCTAGTGAATCTCCTCTGCATCCCCTCCAGTGCCAGAATATCCCTTCTCAAATAAGGAGACCAAAACTGTACCCAGTACTCCAGGTGTGGCCTCACCAGCACCTTATACAACTGCAATATAATCTTGCCGTTTTTAAATTCCATCGTCTGTTACTCTGTACAGTGTCAGCACCTTATTTTGATGGTTTTCAAGAACAAAAAATCAAATAAGACTACAGCACAGGAGCAGGCTCTTCGGCCCTCCAAGCCTATGCCAATTATGATGTCTTACTTAAACTAAAAAAAACTGCTTTCTTTTGGTCTGTATCCCTCTATTCTCTATTCATGTCCCCATCCAGATGCCTCTTAGATGTTGATAATGTTCCTGCTTCCACCATCTCCTCTGGCAGTGCGTTCTAAGCACCCATCACTCTCTGCGTGAAAAACTCCTCCCACACATTTCCCTTAAACTTTCCCCCCCCTCTCACTGACACTTCCCCCCCTGGGAGAAAATCTCTGACTATCCATCCTGTCTGTGCCTCTCATAATTTTCTCCATCAGGTCTCCCCTCAGCCTCCAATTTTCCAGTGAAAACAATCCTGGTTTATTCAATCTCTCCTCGTAGCCAACACCCTCGAGACCAGGCAACATCGTGGTGAACCTTCTTTGCTCTCTCTCCAAAGCTTCCACAAGTATCTGATAATGTGACAGGAGGACATCTTCCTGATTCTTGAGCAATGGTTATCTCTCACCGCCGGTCCCCAGGACCAGCTCTGTTCTTGTCACTCACTGCCCTTTCCAGTAAGCGTCTGCAGGGAAGCAGACAACTTTCCTTTGATGACTCTTTAAAGATGTTATTAACCTGGAGAGACTGCAGAAGAGATTTACAAGGGTGTTGCCAGGACTCAAGGGGCTGAGTTGAAGGGAGAGATTGGACTGGCTGGGACTTTTTTCCTTATAGTGCAGGAGACTGAGGCGAGATCTTATGGAAGTGTTTCAGACCATGAGGGGCATGGATGGGGTCAGTCTTTTTCCCATGGTTGAGGAATCGAGAACTAGAGGGCATAGGTTTAAGTTAAGAGGGGAAAGAATTGGAACTTAAGGATCAACCTTTTTGTTTTATTATTATTTATTTATTAATAAATTATTTATTAGTCACAGGCAGGCTTGCATTAACACTGCAATGAAATTCCTGTGAAATTTCCCTAGTCGCCACAATCCGGAGCCTGTTTGGGTCAACGCACTTAATCAGAAGCCCTAAGATGTAGGTACATCCACCATGCTGTTAGAGACGGATGTGAGGTAACAGTGAGGGAACGAGGATATATTTCCAACTCCAGTTGCTGAGATGGGTCCAGAGGAAGAATTTTGAAGTCTTTTGTGGGAGGAAACCGGAGCACCCTGAGGAAATTCATGTAGACACGGGGAGAACGTGCAGACTCCACACAGACACTGACCCGAGCTGGGAACTGAACCCAGCTCTCTGACATTGGGAGGCAGCAGTGCTATCCACTGTGCCACTCCATACACAGACAGTAGCACAGTGGTTAGCACTGCTGCTTCACAGCTCCAGGGTCCTGGGTTCGATTCCCAGCTCAGGTCACTGTCTGTGTGGAGTTTGCACATTCCCCTCGTGTCTACATGGGTTTCCTCCGGGTGCTCTAGTTTCCTCCCACAGTCCAAAGATTGCGAGTTTGGCATGATTGGTCATGCTAAAATTGCCCCTTAGTGTCTTGCGACATGTAGGTTAGAAGGATGAGTGGGTAAAATATGTAGGGATAAGGGGTTAGGGCCTGGGTGGGATTGCGGTCAGTACAGACTCAATGGGCCGAATGGCCTCTATCTGTACTGTAGGGTTTCTATGTGTGGAATGATGTTTTTTTACAGAGAGTAGTACGTTTGTAGAATGAGCAGCCGGAAGAAGTGTTTGAGATAGGGACATTGACAACATTCAAAAGGCATTTGGACAGATTTAAAGGATTGTGAGTCAAACGTAGGCAAATGGGGTTGGCTTAGATGAGCATTTTGGATGGCACGGACCAGTTTGGGGCCGAAGGGCCTGTCTCCACACCGTAGATTCTATGAGTGCCCCTCAGCTAACTACACCATTGGGTGGTGTTAGACCAAGCTCAACCATGGGTGAGAATCAGCATTCCCAAGGCAGGGAATGTCTCCCAGTTCTCCTCGCCAACATCAACTGAGTATTTATCTTCCTGCAGTTTCTCGGAGCTCGCTGCTGGCAAATTGACAGTCCCATTTCCCTCCATTACCACAGTAACTGCACTGCTTCTCCTGCAAAATGCTTTGCAACACCCTGAGGGTTTAAAATTCACTAACCCAGGCCAAGTTCTTCCTTGGAAAGGAATGTTCCTGGAACATATCTGACAACATATCCTGGGATGTGTCTGGGGTAGCATGGCACAGTGATTGGCACTGCTGCCTCACAGCGCCAGGGATCCAGGTTTGATTCCCAGCTTGGATCACTGTCTGTGTGGGCTTTTGCATGTTCTCACCGTGTCTGCGTGGGTTTACTCCCATTTAAGTTTAATTTAATTTATTAGTCATGATGTAGAGGTTGGATTGGGGTGGGCACAGGAAGAAATCTCATTAAATCAGGTTAAAGTCTAACAGGTTTACTTGGAATCAAGGTCTTTTGGAGAGTTGTTCCTTCATCAAGTGAGTTAACATGGGTCCACTCACCTGATGAAGGGGCTCCAAAATTTCTTGATTCCAAATAAACCTGTTGAATTTTAACCTGGTTTTGTGAGACTTCTTACTTATTTATTAGTTGTGAGCGTGCTTACATTGACACCGCAATGTGAAATCCAACAGTCGCCACACTCTGGCGCCTGTTCGGGTACACTGAGGGAGAATTTAGGGGAAAGTTTTTCACTCAGAGGGTGGTGAGTGAATGGAATCGGCTGCCATCGGTGGTGGTAGAGGCGAACTTGCTGGCGTCTTTTAAAAGACTTCTGGATGAGTACATGGGATCTAATGGGATTGGGGGTTACAGATAGGTCTATGGCTTGGTAGGTATAGATGTGATAGATGCAACTTGTGGGCCGAAGGGCCTGTTTGTGCTGTATTGTTCTATGTTCTATGTTCTAATTTAGCATGGCCAATGCGTCTAACCAGCACATCTTTCAAACTATGGGTAGAAACCAGAGCACCAAAAGGAAATATGCACAAGTTTCCTTCCACAGCCCAAAGATGTGCAGGTTGGGTGGATTGGCCATGTTAGATTGCCCCTAAATGTCCCAAGATGTGGAAGCTATGGGATTAATCATAGTTAATGCACAGGGTTAATGGGATAGGGTGGGAGGGGTAGAAACAGCACTGTGTAAGATGTTCTGTCGGAGAGTCGATGCAAACTCGTTGGGCTGAATGGCCTCCTTCCGCACTGTAGAGATTCCATGATTCTATGAACGGAAATCAGGAAGTGCCTGTCCCAGGATGGATGGACTGTACCTTGGCCATTCTGAAATGTGAGGCGATAGCTTAGTGGTATTATCGCGAGGTTACTAATCCAGAAACTCAGCTAATGTTGTGGGGACCCGGGTTCGAATCCCGCCACAGCAGATTGTGGAATTTAAATTCAATAAAAACCAACTGGAATTAAGAATCTACTGATGATCATGAAACCATTGTCGATTGTCGGAAAAACCCATCTGATTCACTAATGTCGCCTTAGGGAAGGAAATCTGCCGTCCTTACCTGGTCTGGCCTACATGTGACTCCAGAGCCACAGCAATGTGGTTGACTCTCAACTGCCCTCGGGCAAGCAGGGATGGGCAATAAATGCTGACCGACCAGTGACACCCATGTCCCAGAAATGAATAAAAAAATGAACAAAGGCCTCTGGAGTTACACAAGAAAAAAATCTAGTGTTCTGAGCAAGCCTCCCATCACTCCTTTGATTTGATCTGATTTATTATTGTCACATGTATGATCATACAGTGAAAAGTATTGTTTCTTGTGTGCTATACAGGCAAAGCATACCGTTCATAGAGAAAGAAAGGAGACAGTGCAAAATGTAGTGTTACAGTCAAAGCTAAAGTGTAGAGAAATTTAATGTGAGTTAAGTCCATTCAAAAGTCTGACGGCAGCAGGGAAGAAGCTGTTCTTGAGTCGGTTGATATGTGACCTCAGACTTTTTGCATCTTTTTCACGGTGGAAGAAGGTGGAAGAGAGAATGTATGGGGTGCGTGAGGTCCTTGATTATGCTGGCTGCTTTGTCAAGTCAGCAGGAAATGTTGACAGAGCCAATGGATGGGAGATTGGTTTGCATGGTGGATTGGGCAACATTCACGACCTTTTGTAGCTCCTTGCAGCCTTGGGCAGGGCAGGAGCCCATACCAAGCTGTGATACAACCAGAAAGAATGCTTTCTATGTAAAGGTTGGTGAGAGTTGTAGATGACATGCCAAATTTCCTTTGTCTTCTGAGAAAGTAGAGGCTTTGGTGGGCTTTCTTAACTATAGTGTCGGCATGGGGGGGGATCAGGACAGGTTGTTGGTGATCTGGACAATGGATGAGAGGCTGGTTTGCTTGATGGATTGGGCTACATCCCTTTGTAGTTTGTCATAGCCTTGGGCAGGGCAGGAGCCAGACCAAACTGTGATGCAGCCAGAAAGAATGCTTTCTGCGGCGTATCTAGCTGGTTTTCATTTTTTCTTAAAGGGTTTTCTGCCGGTAGAAGGAATCAGTGTTTCCGTAACTGGGAGGTAACTCTGATGTTTTGTGTCCTGCAGGCGTGAGAGGCTCTGTCACCATCAGGTCCCATCTGTATTCAAAATGTGCTCAGAGTTAAGTGGTTAACAAGTGACTGTGGTGAGGGAATGGGCCAAGCAGATTTGGTACCATCTGCTTCTCCTAACCTGTTGAGGTTATATGACCACAGGCACAGAGGCAAAACTTGCTTTGTTCTCCTGTCTTCCTGGTCAGTGATACAAAGAACAAAGAACAAAGAACAACACAGCACGGGAAATAGGCCCTTCGGCCCAACGAGCCCACGCCGCCATCCTAACGTCTTAATGACATATAGAGACCAATATAGGGACAATTTGTTACCCAATCAGTTTAAGGAAACGAAAAAGGAAGACTTGTCTTTATCTAGCGCCGTTCACAAGCTCAGGATATTACACAGTGCTCTGTAGCTAATAAAGCACCCTCAACACCATCGCTGCCAGGAATGCGATATGAATTTGCGCACAGCAAGCTGCCACAACAAAGAGCAGGAAACCTTGATTTGCTTTGACTTATTATTGTCACATGTATTGGTATACAGTGAGAAGTATTGTTTCTTTCATGCAGTACAGACAAAGAATACCGTATATAGAGAAGGAAATGAGGGAAAAGGTCAAGTTTATTTATTAGTCACAAGTGAGACTAATATTAACATTGCAATGAAGTTCCTGTGGAATTCCCCTAGTCATCACAGTCTAGTTCCTGTTCAGGTCAACACACCCTAACCAGAACATCTTTCAGACTGTGGGAGGAATCTGGAGCACCCAGAAAAAAACTCACGCAGATATGGGAAGAACTCTTCACAGAGAGTGATCCAAGCTGGGAACTGGATCTGAGTTCCTGGCACAGTGAAGCAGCAGTGCTAACCACTGTGCCATCATACTGTCCCGAGAGAGTGTAGGATTTAGTGTTACAGTCATAGCTTGGGTATAGAGAAAGATCAACTTAGTGCGAGGTAAGTCCATTCAAAAGTCTGAACACAGCAGAACAGAGCTGTTCTTGAGTTGGGTTTGCTTTGCGACATAGTGATATGTATTGGCCAGGGAATGCTGATATCTTCCTTGAACCTGCGCCCCTTTGTAATTGACATTTCCACCCAGCGGCACAGTGATTAGCACTGCTGCCTCACAGTGCCAGGAACCCAGGATCGATCCCTGGTTTGGGTCACTGTCTGTGTGGAGTTTCTTCAGAGTGGTGCGGTCCTTTATGGGCAGTCAAAGAATTTATTGTGTCCCTTGAAAGACAACGCATCCAAGTGTCAACCTGAATGTTTTGTACACAGGATCCTGAAAGGCACTTCCCCACCAAGGGGGCCCTGAAAATATCGATGCATTGCCAGAGCATGCTAGGATATCTTCCCATAGAATATTTACCAATATTGACATATGAACTGCCTCTGGATATTGATATACATACATTCCTAACATTTGTCACAATTCACTTATGGGATGTGAGAGATCATTTGAAAATTAACCATTTGGCTCATTGAGTCTGTACCGGCCCACCGATAGAGTATATTACTCAGGCAAACCCACATATTTACCCCACTAATTCCCTTAACCTACATATCTTAGAACACTAAGGGGCAATTTAGCACGGCCAATCCAACTAACCCGCACATCTTTGGACTGTGGGAGGAAACCGGAGCACCTGGAGGGAACCCACACAGACATGAAGAGAGTGTGCCAACTCCACACAGAATGCCACCCAAGACTGGAATTGAATCCAGGTCCAAGGCATTGTGAGACAGCAGTGCTAACCCGGAGTCACATGTAGGCCAGACCAGGTAAGATGGCAGATTTCCTTCCCTAGAGGACATTAGTGAACCAGACAGGTTTTTTTTATGACCATTGACCATGATTTCATGGTTATCATTAGATTTTTAATTACGATTATTATTGAATTCAAGCTTCACCATCTGCTGTGGTGGGATTTGAACTCAAGCCATCAGATGTGGTTTCTGGCTTGCAAGTTCAGTGACAATATCACTACACTATCATCTCCCACATACATCCCTCCCTCCCATAAATATTGACACAGATACAAAGAATAAAGAACAAAGAAAACTAAGCACAGGAACAGGCCCTTCGGCCCTCCAAGACTGTGCGGGTTACGATGCCCAAACTAAACTAAAAAAAACCTTCTGCCCTTACTCAATCTGTATCCCTCTATTCCCTCCCTATTCATGAATCCATTCAGATGCCTCTTAAATGTTGCTAATGTGCCTGCTTCCATCACCTCCTCTGGCAGTGCGTTCCAGGCACCCACCCACTCTCTGCATGGAAAACCTCCTGCACATATCTCTCTTAAACTTTCCCCCTCTCACTTTGAACCTGTGTCCCCTTATAATTGACACTTCCACCCAGTTGCACAGTGGTTAGCACTGCTGCCTCACAGAGACCTGCGTTCAATCTCTGGCTCGTGTTACTGCCTGTGTGGAGTTTGCACATTCTCCCCACATTTGCATGGGTTTTCTCCCGGGTGCTCCGGTTTCCTCCCAGAGTCCAAAGATGTGGGGGTTAGGTTCATTAGGCATGTTAAGTTGCCCCTTCGTGGCAGAGGACTACATGGGTAAATTCGTTTGGTTGCGTGGGATTGTTGTCGGTGCAGGCTGGATGGGTCAAATGTCTTCTTCTGCATTCGAGATTTTATGATTCATCTTTGGAAAAAGGCTCTGACTATCCACCCTGCCTCATCATTCTGTAGACCCCTATCAGGTCTCCCTTCAGCCTCCGTCTTTCCAGTGAAAACAATCCTAGTTTATTCAACCTCTCCTCATAGCCAACACCCTCGAGACCAGGCAACATCCTGGTGAACCTTCTTTGCTCTCTCTCCAAAGCTTCCACCTCCTTCTGGTACTGTGGTGACCAGAACTGTACGCAATACTCCAAATGCAGCCTAACCGAGGGTTTTATATAGCTGGAACATGATTCCCCAACGGACAGTGCATCCCGCCCCTATCTTGCTTGTAGATACCACCATATTTGCAAGGGACATCTCTGCAAACATTGCCATCCTTAAGGGAACTCCTGCAAATACTGGCACACTCCTGGGGTCAACATTCAGATAATGCCACACTCCTGGGGGCTTGGGTGCTGGCAATATTCGCTCATCTCTGAGCCAGGAGCTGGCGTATTCAAACCCTATTCGACAAGGGACCACAACCATAGGCTGCTACATAAGATAAGGTGCACAGTGCTATGGATAATGTATTAGCATGGATAAAGAATTGGGTGACTAAGAGGAAGTAAAGAGTGGGGGTAAATGGGTGTTTTACTGGTTGGCGATCAGTGACTAGTGGTGTGCCTCAGGGATTAGCGTTGCAACCACAATTGTTTACAACTTACATAGATGATTTGGAGTTGGGGCCTCTGCTGTTTGTAATTCTTATAAATGATCTGGATGAGGGTATTGAAGGATGGATTAGTAAATTTGCAGATGACACCAAAGTCGGAGGAGTGGTAGATATTGAAGAGGGGTGTTATAGTTTGCAGAGAGACTTGGACAAGTTGCAGAGCTGGGCCGAGAGGTAGCAAATGGAGTTTAATGAGGAAAAGTGTGAGGTAATTCACTTTGGCAGGAATAACAAATGTATAGAGTGTAGGGCTAATGGTAGAACTCTTAATAGTGTTGAAGAACAGAGGGATCTTGGTGTATATGTGCATAGATCCCTGAAAGTTGGCAATCAAGTCGATAAGGTTGTTAAGAAGGCATAAGGAGTCTTAGCTTTTATTGGTAGGGGATTGAATTTCGGAGCCACAGCGTCATGTTGCAACTGTACAAAACTCTGGTGCGGCCACACTTGAAGTATTGTGTACAGTTCTGGTCGCCACATTATAAGAAAGATGTGGAGGCATTGGAGAGGGTGCAGAGGAGGTTTACCAGGACGTTGCCTGGTATGGAGGGAAGGTCTTATGAGGAAAGGCTTAGGGATTTATGGCTGTTTTCATTAGAAAGAAGGCGGCTAAGAGGAGACCTTATTGAAACACATAAGATGATCAGAGGATTAGATAGGGTGGACAGTGATAGCCATTTTCCTCAGATGGAGAAAGCTAGCATGAGGGAACATAGCTTTAAATTAAGAGGTGGTAGTTATAGGATGGATGTCAGAGGTAGGTTCTTTACCCAGAGGGTGGTAAGGGTATGGAATGCCTTGCCTGCAGCAGTTGTAGATGCGCCAAGTTTGGGGGCGTTTAAGTGGTCCGTAGATAGGTTTATGGATGAAAAGGGAATGGTTTAGGTTAGAGGGTCATTGCTTTTTCTTAATTGGTCGGTGCAACATCGAGGGCCGAAGGGTCTGTTCTGCGCTGTAATGTTCTATGTTCTATAAGTGTTAAAATTCACAGATGACAGTAAAATGAGTGGCAGAGCAAAGTGTACAGAGGACGCTGAAAGTCTGCAAAGGGATATAGACAGTCTAAGTGAGTGGGCAAGGGTCTGGCAGACAGAGTACCATGTTGGTAAATGTGAGGTCATCCGTTTTGGTAGGGATAACAGCAAAATGGACTATTATTTAAATGGTAAAAGATTGCAGCATGCTCCTGTGCAGAGGGATCTGGGTGTCCTTGTGCAAGAAACACAAGGAGTTGGTTTGCAGATGCAGCAGTTAATTAAGAAGGAAAATGGAATTTTGTCCTCCTTTGCTAGAGGGATGGAGTTTAAAAACAGCGAAGTTATGTTACAGCTGTATAAGATGCTGGTGAGGCCACACCTGGAGTACTGGGTACAGTTTTGATCTCCTTACTTGAGAAAGGATATACTGGCACTGGAGGGGATGCAGAGAAGATTCACTAGATTGATTCTGCAGTTGAGAGGATTGGCCTGTGAGGAGAGACTGAGTAAACTGGGCATATACTCATTGGAATTCAGAAGAATGAGGGGAGATCTTATAGAAACATAGGAGATAACGAAGAGAATGAATAAGATAGAAGCAGGGAAGTTGTTTCCACTGGCGGGTGAAACTAGAACTAGGGGGAATAGTCTGAAAATAAGGGGAAGCAGATCTAGGACTGAGTTGAGGAGGAACTTCTTCACACAAAGGGCTGTGAAGCTGTGGAATTCCCTGCCCAGTGAAGCAGTTGGGGCTACCTCATTGAATGTTTTTAAGGCAAGGATAGATCAATTTTTGAACAGTAAAGGAATTAAGGGTTATGGTGAGCAGGCAGGTAAATGGAGCTGAGTCCATGAAATGATTAGCCATGATCTTATTGAATGATGGAGCAGGCTCGAGGAGGTCAGATGGCCTACTCCTGCTCCTAGTTCTTATGTTCTACTCTGTGGCTTGCACTGAGGAGTACAGTATTGGTAAAAGTGAAGCCATCCATTTTGGTAGGAATAACAGCAAAATGGACTATAATTTAATTGGCAAAAAATTGCAGCATGCTGCTGTGCAGAGGGACCTGGGTGTCCTTGTGCAAGAAACATAAGGAGTTGGTTTACAGCAGGTAATTAAGAAGGCAAATAGAAGTTTGTCCTTCATTGCTAGAGGGATGGAGTTTAAAAACAGCGAACTTATGTAGAGCTAGGTGGCACAATCTTAGGATAAGGAGCTGATTATTTCGGAGCGAGCAAGGAGCAGTTCCTTCAATCAAAGGGTTGTGAATCTTTGAAATTTGCTACCCTTGAATATCAGAAACCTGGGGCTGGATTTTCCAGCCTCACCCGCGGCTGGGATTCTCCGATCCCGCTGCTGTGAATAGAGACTTAGCTGAGTGCCAAATTCTTGCTGGCACCAGTAGCAGGGCACGCAAGACCAGAGACTTATGAGAGGCGTGGACAAAATGGATAACCAGAAGCTTTTTCCCCAGAATGGAATTGTCAATTACTAGGGGGGCATAGGTCTAGATGTGAGGGGCAAGGTTTAAAAGAGATGTACGAGGCATGTTTTTTACACTGAAGGTAGTGGTGCTTAGAACTCACTGCTAGGGAAGGAAGTGGAAGTCGATACGATAGTGACTATTAAGAAGCGTATTGACAAATGCATGAATAGGGTGGGAATAGAGGGATATGGTCCCCAGAAAGGTAGGAGGTTTTACTTAAGTCGGGCAGCAGGGTTGGAGGGCCGAAGGGCCTGTTCCTGTGCTGTAATTTTCTTTATTCTTTGTTCTATCTGAGTTCCGCATTGAATTTATCAGTGACGACGTTATACTTACTGCGCACGTAACATTAGAAAAATATCTTCAGATGCTGAAGAATTTGGAAGAAGTTGGGTAAAATGATGAGGCTTTTTATTTCTTTGTAGGCTACACAAGCTGGACTGACTGCATTCCACCACAGAATCTGAAGTCGATATTTTCTATAACTGAGTCAGAATTATAATGATCTGTGTACCACATAGGTAATGACTCCCACATCATTCAATGAATAAGCCTCGAGGAAGCATTCATCTGAGCAGTTAGAATTACAAAGATTAATTCAGGAACATAAGACACGAGCTTTTTTTTTAAATAATGCACATTCTATCGCACCTGATCTACTGCTTCCTAAACAGAATCAATCTCAATTTACAGCACAGCAACAGGCCATTTGGCCCATCTGGTCCATGCTTCACACAAGCCTCCCCTCATCTGACTGCATCTAACATCATGAGGGATGGCACAGCAATTAGCACTGCTGTCCCAGACACACAGATTCAACTCTAGCTTCGGAGTCTGCGTGTTTTCCCCGTATCTGCGTGGGTTTCTTCGGCTTCCTCCGGCAGTCCAAAGGTGCGCAGATTAGGTGCATTGGCCATGCTAAATTGCCCCTTAGCCTCCAAAGATATGGAGATTAGGGGGATTAAGTGGGGTAAATACCTGGGATTACTGGGATGAGACCTGGGCTAGGTGCTCTGTCAGAGAGTCTGCGTAAACTCGAATGATTTGAATGGTCCCATAGTGCACTGGAGGGATTCTACGATACAATGATCATTTAAGATTGAGATGTCGAGAAGAATACAATAATCCCCACTTGCCTGGCTGGGTGCAGCTCCAACAACACTCGAGAAGCTCAACACCATCCAGGACAAAGCATTGATTGGCATCATATCTGCAAACATCCACTCCCTCCACAGTAGCAGCAGTGTGTACTATCTACAAGATGCACTGCAGCAACTCAACAAGGCCCCTTAGGCAGCACCTTCCAATCTCATGTCCTCTCTCACTTAGAAGGACAAGGGCAGCAGATAGCTGGGAATTCCATCGCCACCACCAGTTTCCCCTCAAAGCCACTCATCATCCTGACTTGGAAATATATCGCCGTTCCTTCACAGTCACTGGGTCAAAATCCTGGAATTCCCTCCCTAATAGCACTGCGGCGTACATCTCGGGACTGCAACAATTCAAGGAGACAGCTCGCCATCACCTTCTCAAGGGACAATTAGGGATGGGCAATAAATGTTGGACTAGCCACACCCCAGAAACAAATTTTAAAATCAGAAGATATTGTCAATAAGACACTGGTGGACTTTGGAAATTTTTGATTTGATTTGATTTATTATTGTCACATGTATTAGCATACAGTGAAAGTATTGTTTCTTGCGCACTATTACAAACAAAAGCATATTGTTCATAGAGAAGGAAAGGAGTGACTGCAGAATGTAGCATTACAGTCATAGCTAGGGTGTAGAGAAAGAGCAACTTAATGTGAGGTAGGTCCTTTCAAAAGTCTGGTGGCAGCAGGGAAGAAGATGTTGTTGAGTCGGGTGGCCCGTGACCTCAGACTTTTGTATTCTTTTCTCAATGGAGGAAGGTAAAAATGAGAATGTTTGGGTGAGTGGGGTCCTTGATGATGCTGGCTGCTTTTCTGAGGCAGCAGGAAGTGTAGTCAGCATCAATGGCTGGGAGGTTGGTTTGCCTGACGGACTGGGCTTCATTCATGATCCTTTTTTGTGCCCTTGGGCAGAGCAGGAGCCCGTACCAAGCTGTGATACAACCAGGAAGAATGCTTTCTATGGGGCATCTGTAAAAGCTGGTGAGAGTCGTAGCTGCATATCAAATTTCCTTAACCTCGTAAGAAAGTAGAGGGTTTGGTGAGCTTTCTTACTGATAGTGTCGGCATGGGAGGACCAGGACAGGTTGTTGGTGATCTGGACACCGAAAAACTTGAAGCTCTCGACTATTTCTACTTTGTCCCCATTGATGTAGACAGGGGCATGTTCTCCTTTACGCTTCCTGAAGTCGATGACAATCTCCTTTGTTTTACCGACAATGAGGGAGAGATTATTTTCATCGCGCCAGTTACGCCGCGGAGAGATGTGGGTAGTCATTTGGTACATACGTACAAGACTGAGGCTGATAGGTGTCTGGGCTTTGAGGAAATGGTGGAATATGGGGACAGGACAGGAAAGGACAGTGGAGATAAAGACCCTCAACCAACTGATTGAATAGTATAGCAGGCGAGATGGGCTGAATGATCTAATGCTCCTGTTTTTTCTGTCCTCCTGTTGTTACCTAGTCAATTTTGGCGGGGGTGGGTGGGTGGAGAGAGCTGGTATATTCGAGCAGGGAGTTAATGTCTAAAGAGGATAATGGAGAGTAAGAATGGAGGAGGAGGTGTTTGATTAGAGTGTAACAGCGCATTAATATTTATTGCATTGTTGAATGCGCCAGAGTTGAATAAATACTCTTCACAGAAATACAGACGTATTAAGTGCGTTATTCAAAAGATCAAACGTCTGATTTCATTTCAACGTATAAATAGGCACCCAGCTCATATTCATCCAGTTTTAAATGCTTTTCCATTGTTGATGCACTCCGTGGGGAGAAAAGAATCACTTCTTAAAGAATGCAGTGTGTAGGAGAGCACTTCACCTGCTGACTGCTGTCCTATTCACACCGAATGAATGACTCAAATCATATCTGTGAGCATGAACAGAGCTTTCATGACTCCCTGATAATGGCAGCCAGAAAAGGCAACAACAAAACACCCGCGGAAAACTGAAGGACCCTGACCGAGAACGGAGAGAACTGTTCCCTCGTGTCCATGGGGACTTGGCCTCTTGTGTTTGGGCCCCGTGTGTTGACCGTGTTACACCTGTTGACCGAGAAGTGCACCTGGACACACAGAATTGGAGTGGAGGTGGGCCATTCAGCCCCTCGAGCCTGGCCCTGCCGTGCAGTCAGCTCAGGCTGATTTGTCTAGAATTTTGTAGAATCCCTATAGTGCAGAAGAGAGGCCATTCGGCCCATTGAGCCTGCACCTATGACAATCCTATCCAATCTCTGTAACCCCCACGTGTTTACCCAGCAAATCCCCCCTGCACTAAGGGGCAATTTAGTACTGCCAATCTGCCGAACCCGCACATCTTTGGACTGAGGGAGGAAACCAGAGCACCCAGAGGAAACCCACACAGATCTTTCTTTAGCTATGACTGTAACACTGTATTCTGCACTCTCTCCTTTCCTTCTCTATGTATGGTATGATCATGGAATCCTGCAGTGCAGAAAGGGGCCCTTCGGCCCATTGAGTCTGCACCAACCACAATCCTATCCAGGCCTTACCCCCCTTTATCCCTACATATTATATCCACTAATCCCTCTAATCTACACATCCCTGGACACTAAGGGGCAATTTCTCAGCATGGCCAATCAACCTAACTCACACATTTTGGGACTTTATGCTCTGTCTGTATAGCATACTAGAAACAATACCTCTCACTCGATACTGATATATGTCACAATAATAAATCAAATCAAATATACTTCCCATTTGCATTGAGGGTGAGAATGCTGCATGTAGGAAGGGAGCTCCTTAAGTTTGAAACAGGGACCAAACCTTGTCAGTATGTTCCATATTATAGAATTATAGAATCATACACACAGGGGAGGTGACCATTTGGCTCATCATGCTGGTGCCAGCTCTTGAACTGGTGCAATGACAATAATCTCTCTCTCAATGGCAACAAAACGTAAGAGATAGTCATCGACTTCAGGAAGTGTAGTGGAGATCATGCCCCTGTCCACTTCTTGTTATCCATCTCTAATTGGCCTTGAGAAGTATGCGGGGAAAGGACTTCAAGTATTTTGATGTCACGACAACAAAGGAATGATGACATTTACATAAATTAGGATGGTGTGGTTTGGAAGGAAACTTGCAGGTAATGGTGTTCCAAAACATCTGCAGCCCCGATTGCCATTGTGCAGTTCCTGTCTTCCCCCACCTCCACCCACCAACCCTCCCACACACCACCACCACGGACACCCCACCCCCCACCCCCCTCTCAATCTGGCATAAATTAATTGCATTAAAAAAAATGGCCCTGGAGACTCACAATCTGCTGGACATTGAAGTCTCCCAACTCACTGCGCTACTCAAGTGGTGCAGCAAGCTGGGAAAATCATCCCCGTAGAATCCATATTGGTAAAGGTAAAGAATAACAAGGAAAAGAAAATACTGGTGAGAGTAACATATAAGTCCCCTAACAGTAGCTAAACTGTTGGATGGAGAATAGATCAGGAGATAATGAGGGCAGTGAGGACAACTCAAAAAGACAGTACATTAATCATGCGTGATTTTAGTTTTCATGTACTTAGAGAAAATCACACTAGCCATATTGGGCATGAGAAAGAATTCATGGAGTATATTCAGGACAGGTCCGTGAGCAATACGTTTTGGATCCAACCTGGAGTTAGGCTATTTTGGATCTAGTAACACATAATGAGTTAGATTTAATAAACAATCTCAAAGTAAAAGCTCTCCAAGGAAACAGTGATCATAACATTCGACCTTCGATCACGAAGGTCGGTGGTGTTGTGGATGGTCTGGAGGGATGTCAGAAGTTGCAGCATGACATAGACAGGATGCAAGACTGGGCGGAGAAGTGGCAGATGGACTTCAACGCGGATAAATGTGTTGTGGTCCATTTTAGCAGATCCAACGGGATGAATGAGTACACTATCAAAGGTAGGAGTCTTAGCTGTGTGGAAGAGCAGAGGGATCTTGGGGTCCGGGTCCATAAGACTCTCAAATCGGCCTCCCAGGTGGAGGATGTGGTTAAGAAAGCTTACGGTGTACTGGCCTTCATTCATCGAGGGATTGAGTTCAGGAGTCAGGAGGTAATGCTGCAGCTTTATAGGACCCTTGTCAGACCACACTTGGAGTACTGTGCGCAGTTCTGGTCGCCTCACTATAGGAAGGACGTGGAAGCTATTGAAAGGGTGCAGAGGAGATTTACAAGGATGTTGCCTGGATTGGGAGGCATGCCTTATGAAGACAGGTTGAGGGAGCTGGGACTGTTCTCCCTGGAGAGACGAAGGTTGAGAGGCGACCTGATAGAGGTTTACAAGATGTTGAGAGGAATAGATAGGGTGGACTCTCAGAGACTATTTCCCAGGGCTGAAATGGTCGCGACGAGAGGGCACAGATTTAAGGTGCAGGGAAGCAAGTACAGAGGGGATGCTAGGGGAAAGTTTTTCACTCAGAGGGTGGTGAGTGAATGGAATCGGCTGCCGTCGGTGGTGGTCGAGGCGAACTCGCTGGGGTCTTTTAAAAGACTTCTGGATGAGTATATGGGATCCAATGGGATTGGGGGTTATAGATAGGTCTATGGCTGGGTAGGTTTTGATGTGTTCGGCACAACTTGTGGGCCGAAGGGCCTGTTTGTGCTGTAGTGTTCTATGTCCTATGTTCTATGTTCTATGTTCTAACAATGCAGAGTTTAGCATTCAATTTGAGAATGAGAAATTTGGATCAGAAACAACAGTTCTAAACTTAGATAAAGGTAATTAGAAAGGAATGAGGGCATGTTACAATCCGATGTTGTAATCACAGCTGGACAAGAAAGTTCCAGAATGAAATGTACTGTATGCTGTTCTGGTCGCCTCACTATAGGAAGGATGTGGAAGCTATTGAGAGGGTGCAGAGGAGATTTACAAGGATGTTGCCTGGATTGGGAGGCATGCCTTATGAAGATAGATTGAGAGAGCTAGGTCTCTTCTCCCTGGAGAGATGAAGGTTGAGAGGCGACCTGATAGAGGTTTATAAGATGTTGAGAGGAATAGATAGAGTGGATTCTTGGAGGCTATTTCCCAGGGCTGAAATGGTCACTACGAGAGGACACAGGTTTAAGGTGCTGGGGGCAAGTACAGAGGAGATGTTAGAGGTAAGTTTTTCACTCAGAGGGTAGTGAGTGAATGGAATCGGCTGCCATCAGTGATGGTAGAGGCGAACTCGCTGGGGTCTTCTAAGAGACTTCTGGATGAGTATATGGGATTTAATGGGATTGGGAGTTACAGATAGTTCTATGGCCCGGTATAGATATAATTGGCACAACTTGTGGGCCGAAGGGCCTGTTTGTGCTGTAGTGTTCTATGTTCTATCAATGGGGATGAAGTAGAAAAGGTCGAGAGCTTCAAGTTTCTCGGTGTCCAGATCACCAACAACCTGTCCTGGTCCCCCACGCCAACACTATAGTTAAGAAAGCCCACCAACACCTCTACTTTCTCAGAAGACTAAGGAAATTTGGCATGTCAGCTACAACTCTCACCAACTTTTACAGATGCACCATAGAAAACATCCTTTCTGATTGTATCATAGCTTGGTATGGGCTCCCGCTCTGCCCAAGGCTGCAAGAAATTACAAAAAGTCATGAATGAAGCCCAGTCTATAACGCAAACCAACCTTCCATCCATTGACTCTGTGTATACTTCCTGCTGCCTTGGGAAAGCAGCCAACATAATTAAGGACCCCACACACCCCAGACATTCTCTCTTCCACCTTCTTCCATCAGGAAAAAGATACAGAAGCCTGAGGTCGTGTACCAACCTACTCAAGACCAGCTTCTACCCCGCTGCTGTCAGACTTTTGAATGGACCTATCTTGCATTAAGTTGATCTTTCTCTACACCCTAGCTATGACTGTAACATTCTGCACGCTCTTTTTTTCCTTCTCTATGAACGGTATGCTTTGTCTGTATAGTGCACACGAAACAATATTTTTCACTGTATACTACTGCATATGACAATAATAAATCAAATCAAATCAAATTGAAAGAGTTATCCATTTAGTCCCAGATCTTAAAGTGTAGTGGTTTAGCGACCCTGCCTCTGAGTCAGAGGGTTCGAGTCCCCTCCCAGCACTTGAAGGTACGTTCATAATGTGGCCAAACATGTTGAGTGCATCAACCACAAAATCCTTCAAAAATACGCCGATGGTTGGCAGTAAGAGACAGAGAGAGACTCTTAGTCAGCCATCCTTGATGTGGATGCTCCCTCAAGCTTTAGGCTCTGGCAACCCATCCTGGGAATTACTAGCAATGGAAACGGATGAAAGATGTCTTTGGGCACCAAATGTGGAAAGTGAATTGGAATTGGGATCCATTTAGTCTCTTTGCCTGCAATTCTCACCTTTTCCAGTACATCTCTAATTCCTGTATCTATCGCAGATAGTGGGTATGCAGGTGCAACATGGAATAAATAAAAGACAGATGGGATGTTATTACAAAGAGACTGGAGTATAAAAATAGGGAATCTTGTTGCAATTGTATAGGGTGATGGTGAGACCACATCTGGAGTATTGTGTCCCTTTTTGGTCTCCTTATTTGAGAAAGGATCACAGAATTCCGACAGTGCAAAAGAAGGCCATTCGGTCCATCGAGTCTGTACCGACCGGATCCTATCCCACACACTTACCCTGCTAATCCCCTCTGACACTGAGGGGAAATTTAGCTTGGCCAAACAACCTAACCCGCAAATCTTTGAGAGTGTGGGAGGAAACCGGAGCACCCGGAGGAAACCCACGCAGTGGTGGCACGGGAGGCAGTTCAGAGGAGGTTCACCAGATTGATTCCGGGGCTGAAAGGGTTGACGTACAAGGAGAGGTTAAACAGTTTGGCCTTGTACTCGCCGGAGTTTGGAAGAATGAGAGGGGATCTGATCGATGGAAATTTCAAATGCATTGATAAAGTAAACGTAGACTAAATGTTTCCTATTTTTGGGGCAACCTTTAGCAAGAGGTCACAGGTATAGATTGCGAGGCAGTAGATTTAACTCTGAGATGAGGGGGGGACTACTTCTCGCAGAGGGAGGTGAATTTGTGGAACTCACTGTCCCAGAGCGCAGTGGAGGCTAAATCATTGAATGGCTTGAAGAGGGAGATAGATATATTTCTATTAAAAGAAAACAGGATAAAGGCTATGGGGAAGAGGTGGGGAGGTGGATTTGAGACCAGGGAGAGATCAGCCAGGATCTGATTGAACGGCAGAGCAGGCTTGAAGGGCTGAATAGCCACCTTCTGCGTCTAACTCCTACGTTCCTGTGTTCCTGTTCGAACCTGCTTCCAGTCAGTGGCTCACAGGTCATAACAACCTCCGCGTACAAAAGAAAATTCTCCCCTTTGAGTCTTCTAATTATCTGAAATCTGCATTCTCCGCTTGCCAACGCGCCAGGCAACAAAAAAATAATTCCTCTTTGAGAGGATTCGACAAGATGGACGCTGAAAGGATGTTTCCCCCTTGTGGGAGAAGCTAGAACTGCAGGGGACACAGTTCAAAAATAATTCTGATTTGATTTATTGTTATCGCAAGTTTTGGGATACAGGGAGAAGTATTGTTTTTTTGCGCGTTATATAGACAAAGCATACCATCCGTAGAGAAGGAAAGGAGAGAGTGCAGAATGTAGTGCTACCATCATAGCTAGGGTGTAGAGAAAGATCAACTTAATGTGGGGTAAGTCCTTTCAAAAGTCTGGTAGTAGAAGAAGCTGTTCTTGAGTAGGGAAGCAGGGGAGTGGGGGAGAAGAAGCTGTTCTTAAATGGGGGAGCAGGCTGGAGAGCTGCTATGTTCTATGTTCTAAGGCCTACTCCTGCTCCTAGAATGGGAATGGAGGGGTATAGAAAACTGATTTAAAATAAGGATCATGAGCCTTGGGAGTCCCTGGGAAGTGTGTAAATAGATGATGATATTGATGTACTTGTTTTTATCCTACAGGTGCTTTGGTCCACCTTGTTGTCTAACAAGGGGCATAAACACGATGGGTCGTGAGAGGGCTGCTCTTGGATTTTTTTCGAGAGTATCCTAGTGCTTCACGTCGTTAGTGTACGCTTGACCTGGACCATTGATGGGCAACATGACAGCTCAGTGACTATCGCTGTGCTGTGCAGATACATGGATTTGGGCCTGTGTCTGTGGGAGTTTGCGCATTCTCCCCGTGCTTGCTTGGGTTTTCTCCGGGTGCTCCGGTTTCCTCCCACATCCCAAAGATGCGCTCTTAGGCTAATTGGCAAAACAAATTCTCCCAAAATTGTCTCAAATTTGGTTTTTAATCCATGGATCTATAAACATGGACAGGGATCACAGGTAGAGGTGTGAACATCGGGGTGGCGGTGCGGGCTCGTTGGGCCGAAGGGCCTGTTTCCCGTGCTGTTTTGTTCTTTGTTCTTTGTTCTTATTTTCAGCTATTGAGTTGGATGATCAGCCATGATTATAATGAATGGTGAAGCAGACTCGAAGGGATAAATGGTCTCCCGCTGCTTCTATTTACTCTGTTTCTATGTTTTTCCTAAATTGGAACATTCCAAAGTGTTTCCAGCCAACGAAATACTGACAAACAATCTGTTTTTTGGAGGCTGGTTGAGGGATAAATATTGGTAAGATACCTGAGATTTTCATGGGCGTTGCAGGTTGTGCCAGCATTTGTTGCCTATCCCGACCTGCCCTTGAACTACGTGCCTCGCTGAGCCATTTCCGAAGACAGTTGAGAGTCAACCACATTGCTGTGGTTCTGGATCATGTGTAGGCTGGACTGGGTAAAGACGGCAAATTTCTTTCCCTCAAGTGAACCAGATGGGTTTTTCTGACAATGCTTTTCACTGTCACCACCACAAAGACTAACTTCCAATTCCAGATTTCAATTGAATTTAAATTTCACCAGCTGCCGTGATGGGATTTGAACCCGTGTCCTCCTAAGCTTTAGCCTGCAGCCTCTGGGATTGCTAGTCCAGTGACAGTAACACCCAAATAGTAGCATGGGGTTTTTGATATCTGTGTAACAAGGCCTTGGGTTAATGTCTCACCGGAAAGACAACATCTCTGGCAAGGCAGCCCTCCCTCAGCACTGCACTAGACTATCAGCCTTCATTATTGTGGTCAAGGAGTATAAACCTTCAAATTCAAAGAACAAGGAAAATTACAGCATAGAAACAGGCCTTTCGGCCCTCCAAGCCTGCACCAACTATTCTGCCCTACTGAACTAAACCTTCCGGGGACTATACCCCTCTATTCCCATCCTATTAAACAACATAAGAACATAAGAAATAGGAGCAGGAGTAGGCCATCCAGCCCCTCGAGTCTGCCCCGCCATTCAATAAGATCATGGCTGATCTGAAAGTGGTTCTGTTCCACTTACCGACCTGCTCCCGAAACCTTTAATTCCCTTATCGATCAGAAATCTATCTACCTGTGACTTAAACATATTCAACAAAGTAGCCTCCACCACTTCAATGGGCAGAGAATTCCAGAGATTCCCCACCGTCTGAGAGAAGAAGTTCCTCCTCAACTCTGTTCTAAACTGACTCCCCCTTATTTTAAGGCTGGGTCCTCTAGTTCTGGTTTCCTTTCTAAATGGAAAGAATCTCTCTATCTCTACCCTATCTAGCCCCTTCATTATATTGTAAATCTCTATAAGATCCCCCCTCAGCCTTCTAAACTCCAACGAGTACAGACCCAGTCTATTCAATCTCGCCTCATAGTCTAACCCCCTCATCTCCGGTATCAGCCTGGTGAACCTTCTCTGTATCCCTCCAAGCCCAATATATTCTTTTGCAAGTAAGGGGACCTAAACTGCACACAGTACTCCAGTTGCGGCCTCACCAGTGCCCTGTACAGTTGCAGCAAGACCTCCCTGTTTTTATATTCTGTCCCCCTCGCTATAGAGGCCAACATCCCATTCACCTTCTTGATCACCTGCTGCACCTGCAGACTGGGTTTTTGCAATTCGTGCACAAGGACCCCCAGGTCCCTCTGCACTGTAGCATATTGTAATATTGCATTTGTTCAGACGCCCCTTAAAACTGACTATTATATCTGCTTCCACCACCTCCCCCAGGAACAAATTCCAGGCACCCACCACCCTCTGTGTAAAATCCTTGCCTCGTACATCTTTAAACCTTGCACCTTAAACATAGTAATCGACACTTTCACCCTGGGAAAAAGCTTCTGAGTATTGACAAGCGAGACTAGTACTCACAAGATTTGTAGATTTTACCTCCTGTTGTGTAATCTCTGGTCATCCATTTGATTGCGATAACCGTGAGGATAGTTTAACTTTAACACCACCCTGTCAACTCTCTCCACAGATTGCCCAGGCATGTGGGACAACATAACCTGCTGGCCAAACGCCGATTATGGGGACATTATCTCCGTCAACTGTCCGCGTATCTTCCGTATCATTAACACCGATGATGGTAAGAAGGATCCCAATGGGGTCCATCAAAACTGAAGTGAAAAGTGACCATTTCAAATCATTAAGAGCTCAGGGTGTCTTTGAGTTGACCTTTCGAGAAGGAATTAGATATCGCTCCGGGGGCTAAAGGGACATGTGGGGGAAATGGGATTGGGGAATTCGATGACCAGATGAATGGGCTAAAGTTTATTTATTTATTATTGTCACAAGTAAGCTTCCATTAGGCAATGAAGTTACTGTGATAAACCACGAGTTGCCACACTCCGGTGCCTGTGCAGGCACGCTGAGGGAGAATTTAGCACGGCCAATGCATCCTGACCACGCGTCTTTCAGACTGTGGGAGCGATCCCACGCAGGCATGGGGAGAACATGCAGACTCCACACAGACAGTGACCCAAGCTGGGAATCGAACCCGGATCCCTGACACTGAGAGGCAGCAGTGCTAACCACCGTGCCATCCATTCTCTGTGAGTTCGGTAAAAGTTACCGTGGTGAGGTTTGTCATAAAAAAAGACTATCTCGCCAACATCCTTGTTGTGAAGGAAACATGCGCAAGATGGTCAAAGCAATCCACGCTTTTAGCAGCATGGAATAATTGTGGTCCATCCGCCATCTTGGGTGTTCAGACATTTTGCCTCCCGGGAATGGGCGTGTTGCTGTGGAAACCCCTTGGACTCTATCCTGTTGAGCTGGAAGCATGCCTCATCTCACTGCATGGTCTCACACTGAACTCTCTCCAGTCATAGGGATCATCTATAGAAACTGCACCGATGAAGGCTGGTCAGAAACTTTCCCCCATTACTACGACGCCTGCGGAGGTGATGAAAATATAACCGGGACGGATGAGCAGGTAAGACCATGGGAGCAGAGGTAGGCCATTCAGTCCATCGTATCTGCTTCGCCATTCAATGAGATCATGACCGACCCAATGTGACAACCCTGAACTCAGCTTTCTCACCTTAGCCGCACAACCCTCGATTCCCTCACTGATTAAAAATCTCCGCCTCAGTCTTGAAATACTTAGCGACCCAATCTCTCAGTCCTCTGTGGGTAAAGAATTCCACAGATTTACTATCCTCCAAGAGAAGAAATTCCTCCTCAGCTCTATCTGAAATGGAGTGACTCTTTTACATTAAGATTATGTCCTCTGGTCCTAGACGCTCCTATAAAGCATACCGTTCATGGAGTACATAGGGGAGAAGGAAAGGAGAGAGTGCAGAATGTAATGTTACTGTCATAGCTAGGATGTAGAGTAACATCAATTTGATGCGAGATAGGTCATTCAAAAGTCTGACGGCAGCAGGGAAGAAGCTGTTCTTGAGTCAGTTGGTATATGACCTCAGACTTTTGTATCTTTTTCCTGATGGAAGAAGGTGGAAGAGAGAATGTTGGGGGTGCGTGGGGTCCTTAATTATGCTGACTGAGGCAATGGGAAGTGTAGACCGAGTCAGTGGATGGGAGGCTGGTTTGAGTGATGGATTGGGCTACAATTGGGCTGATTTAAAATGGGGATCATGAGCCTCGGGAGTCCCTGGGAAGTGTGTAAATAGATGATGATATTGATGTACTTGTTTTTATCCGACAGGTGCTTTGGTCCACCTTGTTGTCTAACAAGGGGCATACACACGATGGGTCATGAGAGGGCTGCTCTTGGATTTTTTCAAGAGTATCCTAGTGCTTCACGTCGTTAGTGTACACTTGACCTGGACCATTTGATGGGCAACACGATAGCTCAGTGACTATCGCTGTGCTGTGCAGATACATGGATTTGGGCCTGTGTGTGGGGGAGTTTGCGCATTCTCCCTGTGCTTGCGTGGGTTTTCTCCGGGTGCTCCGGTTTCCTCCCACATCCCAAAGATGTGCTCTTAGGCTGATTGGCAAAACAAATTTTCCCTAAATTGTCTCAAAATTGGCTTTTAATTCATAGATCTATAAACATGGACAGGGATCACAGGTTGAGGTGGGAACATCAGGGTGGCGGCACGGGCTCGTTGGGCCGTAGGGCCTGTTTCCCGTGCTGTTTTGTTCTTTGTTCTTTGTACATTCATAACCTTTTGTAGTTCCTTGCAGTCTTGGGCAGAGCAGAAGCCACACCAAGCTGTGATACAACCAGAAAGAATTCTTTCTATGGTGTATATCTCAAAGTTGATAAGAGTCGTAGTGGACGTGTCAAACTTCCTTAGTCTTCTGAGAAAGTAGAAGCATTAATGAGTACATGGGATTTAATGGGATTGAGGGTTATAGATAGGCCTGGTAGATAGGGGCATGATCAGCGCAACTTGTGGGCCGAAGGGCCTGTTTGTGCTGTAGTGTTCTATGTTCTTAACTATAGTGTCGGCATGGGATGATCAGAACAGGTTGTTGGTGATCTGCACATCTAAAAACCTGAAGCTTTTGACCATTTCCACTTCTTCCCCATTGATATAGAAAGGGGCGTGTTTTTCACTAAGCTCCCTGAAGTTAATGACTATCTGCTTTTTACTGACATTGTGGGAGAGATTATTGTCATCACACCAGTTCACCCAGATTCTGTATCTCTTTACCTTCACTCAGTAATGCTGAAGCCTTGGTCTATTGCCATGCAACTATTTCTTTTCCTTTTATGTTCTTGAAAGCGTTCGTATTTTCATTGACCTCTGCCACCTTTCGAGAAAAGAGATGCAGTGTGTGTACAAACTTTTCCCATTGTCTGGCCTCTCAGTTTTGGTATCATCCTCATGAATCATTTTTGTTTCACATCCAGTGCCTTGCTCACACTCTTCATCACATACAGACTAGGAATGTAGATGATACTTCAAGTGTGATCTAATCAATATTCTATACAAGGTTAAGCTGTCTTCTCTGCTTTCGCATTCCTCTATAAATGAACCCCATTGATTTGCTTGCTTTTTTAAAGTTAAAGTCTATTAGTCACAAGTAAGGCTTGCATTAACACTGCAATGAAGCTACTGTGAAATTCCCCTAATGCCATACTCCAGCACCCGTTCGGGGTCAATGCACCTAATCAGCCTGTATTTCAGACTGTGGGAGGAAACCGGAGCACTTGGAGGAAACCCATGCAGACATGAAGAGAATGTGCAGACTCCGCACAGAGCTGGGAATTGGACCCAGATACATGGTACTGTGAAGCAGCAATGCTTACCACTGTGCCACCGTGCTTTACAAAGCAGATAGTCATCAACTTCAGGAAGTGTAGTGAAAAACATACCCCTTTCTATATCAATGGGGAAGAAGTGATAATGGTCAAAACCTTCAGGTTTTTAGGTGTCCAGATCATCAGTAACCTGTCTGGGTCCCCCCCATGTGGGCACTATAGTTAAGAAAGCTCACCAATGCCTTATTCACTTGTTGTTGTTCCAGTGATTTGTGCAGCTTGCCTCAATATTACTCTTTAGACACTTAGTGAGGTATTTAATGCAGGCGGTGGAGGGTCACACCCACCTGCAGGAGGAAGGACCCTGGAGGTCCCCTGCTCTCTCTTTTTGGGAAATGTCAATCAGGCACTTGACTGGGCAGTTTTCCCAGATACACCAGAGAAAGTATTTCTTTCTGCTTGTATCACAGCTTGGTATGCACTCCTGCTCTGCCCAAGACCGCAAGAAACTACAAAAGATCCTGAATGTAGCTCAATCCATCACACAAATCCATCTATTGACTCTGTCTATATTTCCCGCTGCCTCAGCCAAGCATCCAGCACAATTAAGGACCCCACATACTCTGGACATTCTCTCCTCCATCTTCTCCCATCAGGAAAAAGACACAAAACTCTGAGATCACGTACCAACCAACTCAAGAACAGCTTCTTCCCTGCTGCCTTCAGGCTTTTGAATGGACCTACCTCACATTAAGTTGATCTTTCTCTACATCCTACCTATGACTGTAACGCTACATTCTGCTTTCCTTCTCTATGAACAGCCTGTGTAGTGTGCAAGAAACAATACTCTTCAAAAAAGCAAATTACCGCTGGTGCTGGAATCTGAAACCCAAAGAAAAAACGCTGGAAAATCTCAGCAGGTCTGGCAGCATCTGTAAGGAGAGAAAAGAGTTGATGTTTTGAATCTCGACTACCCTTTGCCAGAGCTAAAAGGAATAGAAAGTGGGAGATATTTAGACTGCAGGGGGAGGGAATGAAAGATGAGTCATAGCCACAGAAACCAGGGGAAAGGCTGCTAATGGCAGCCCAGAGAGAGATTAAAGGGTGTGAATGGCCAAAGGGCAGAGAAGTTGTAAGCTGTGACAGACAGAGATGTTGGGGTCAGAGTGCAGGAGGGAAGGGGGGAGTACAGAATGGGATAGAGCTAGAATGTAGAAAAGGGGAAGCGGGTAAGGTGGAAAAGTAATGGAAAGGGGGATGAAGTAAGAGAAAGTGTGGGATTGGGGGGAAAGACAAATGAAGAAAGACAATGAAGAAATAAAAGGTAGAGAACAGTGAAATAAAATAATACTTTTCACTAATACATGTGACAATAACAAATCAAATCAATTCACCATGACTAGAAATGTCAAGCCCATGAATGGGTCTCCATTACTCAGGTGGTGCAGCTGAGCCCATAGTCTACCCGACCACTCCCACAGGTGTAGGACAGCTGCTGGTGGCAACCTTTGCGCCTAGTAGCATTGCTGGCACCATCCCATTCCTGACACCATTGAAATCACTCCTCAGAGGCCAGTGAGCATTCACCCTTTATTTACAAACTTATCTCCACTCCTAAGGGTCAGAATCTGGAATGTCAGCAGCTCTAATAGAGATAGGAAATATACAGTAAATGGCAGGACCCTTAAGAGTATTGATAGGCAGAGGAATCTGGACATACAGATACACGGGTGACTGAAAGCGGCAATGCAGGTGGAGAAGATAGGCAAGAAGGCATACGGCATGCTTGCCTTCATTGGCTGGGGCACTGAGTTTAAAAATTGGCAAGTCATGTTGCAGCTTTATAGAACCTTAGTTAGGCTGCACTTGGAATATAGTGTTCAATTCTGGTTGCCGCACTACCAGAAGGAGGCTTTGGAGAGGGTATAAGAACAATTTACCAGCATGTTGCCTGGTATGGAGGGCATTAGCTTTGAGGAGAGGTTGGAGAAACTTGGTTTGTTCTCATTGGAGTGACGGAGGTTAAGGGGCGGCCTGATAGAAGTCTACAAGATTATGAGAGGCATGAACAGAGTGGATAGTCAGAAGCTTTTTCTCAGGGTGGAAGAGTCAATTACAAGGGGGCACAGGTTTAAGGTGCGAGGGGCAAGGTTTAAAGGAGATGTACGAGACAGATTTTTTACACAGAAGGTGACGGATGCTTGGAACCCATTGCTGGGGGAGGTAGTGGAAGTGGGTACGGTAGTGACTTTTAAGGGGCGTCTTAACAAATAAATGAACCAGATGGGAATAGAAGGATATGGTCCCAGGAAGGGTAGGGGGTTTTAAGTTAAGCAGCAGGTTTGAAGGGCCAAAGGGCCTGTTCCTGTGGTGTAATTTTCTTTGTTCTTTGTTCACCCTAACACTGCTCAATATAATACACACACACACACACACAGGTGAGACTCTCTGTTGGGGCAGGTAATCATTCCTTAAATCAGGGAGCTCATACTCCACAAGGCCCATCCCACAGGCCTGGCTGAGTTCATTGAAGCTGCCTCACATTAAAATACTGAAACACTGACAGGGGAATCTGGTCGATAAGGACAGGACAATGAATGAAGGCTACACTGAGAGGCTGAAATGAAGTTAGCGTTGGAGGAAACTCAGCCATGGCAGATGGGAATGGCCTGTTTGCCAGCTAGGAACTCAGTATATTGGTCTAGCTCAGTTGGCTGGATGGCTGGTTTGTGACACAGACCCCACCTCTCCAAGGGGAGAGTAGCCTCTGGTCACCTGGGGCTATAGCCTATTTCACCACTCATCCAACACACAATGCTGGAAATTCTCTCTGTCGCTTCATTTCTCATTGGGGAGAGGGCTGAGTCTTTGTCCTCGTTCTCTCCCTCCCCATCCCAGCCCGGGGTTGAGTGTGGAGGTGGACACAAGCCCCCCCCCCCCCCCCCCCCCCCCACTCCAGAAGCAGTGCGTGAAGTTCAGTGTTGCCCAGATCCCAGGAAACATGCAGGGTGTAGGGTGATTTTAAAGAATTTCCCCGGGGGGGGGGGGGGTATGGCAATCGCTGACTCGGCCAGCATTTGTTATCCATCCCTAATTATCCTCGAACAGAGTGTCTCGCTTGCTCATTTAAGAGTCACCCACGTATTGCTGTGGCTCTGGAATCACGTGAATGTCAAATTGGATAAGGAAGGCTGATTTCCTTCCTTCTAGGACTTTAGTGAACCCAGATGGGACTTTTTTTCTGACAACGGTCATCAGTAGATTCTTAATTCCAGATATTTCGTAATTGGATTCAAATTCCACCATCTGCCGTGGACGGGATTCGAACCTGGGTCCCTGGAGGATTCGCTGAGTCTCTGGATGAATAGTCTGGTGATAATACCCCTAGGCCATCACGTCCCATAAGGAGAGCAGTCACCGTTTCTGTCATTTCCCCATTGCCAAGCTCCTTCCTGTGGTTGAGAATTCCCAGTTAGGTTAAGCTGTGAAGCAAACAATAACAGAGCTGTCAACTTTTTAAAAAATTCCTGTTGACAACTATTGCAATTTTGTTGTCTGGCTTTGCTGATTTGAGTTAGCTCTGCACCGTGAATAAACTCTGTTTTTCTTCATGTGATCTCGGTATCGCTGGCAAGGGCAACATCTATTACCCACTAATGGATGTTTAAGATGTTAAGAGCCAGGCTAGAAACTCCAAGGGTATCTTATGATGTTAGCTTGAACCTTAAGGTTTCTGTTTGATTTTGGCATTAGGGTGAGTGTAAGGTATTTCACTCCAGGCATGATTCGAGTGACCCACTAGGGAGCTTTGCGCAAAGTTTCTTTGAAAAGACAGTTAAAATATAATAAGAAAAATTAGCATAAATTTTATCAACTACAAGACTTAAACATGCTACAATATCATCCTCACAGCTAGCTCTCTCTGTTGTTCCAAGTCAAACACCGTCCCACAGATGCGCATCCTTCTTCAGACTTAGCACAGAAAGCAAGTATGCCCACGTGATGCTGGGTTTGCAGCTTTTTAGTACCCACTATGATTTGGATCTTTGAATGTTGGATCAAATCTACAAAGCTTCTTGGAAGTTCTTGGAACTTTCGAAAAGCCTCTGAAGAGGGAGTGAGACAGAGACACACTGCCTTCTCCATTAGTTTCCAGCAGCTCCGCTCTGCAAAAAAAAGGTCTCCCAAGCCACATGATATGCCCTGTCAATCACACCTAATCAAGATCCACTCTGCAACCCTAAGGAACCATTAAAACCCCAGAATACTGCATTAGTTCAGAGTAAAATCAATTATACTGCCTCAGTAACGATACGGGACACTGGTTACAGACAACACGGTGCCGACAAAATGTACTGCATGATTAAAATACATTTCTTAAAGGTATACTGTTGTCACAAAGGTGGTGGGTCTGGTGCCAGTTTGCCCCAGATAGTGTTGAGTTTCTGACAAAATCTGCCATCTGAATGTATGATCTTGCTGTGTTGACCTAGTCTCCTTTTCTCTTCTGTAGGACCTGTACTATATTTCCATCAAGGCTCTCTACACGGTCGGTTATAGCACATCCCTGGTTTCCCTTCTGATTGCGATGATTATACTCTGTCGCTTCAGGTGAGTCTTTCAAGTGAACATAAAGTTGATTTATTAGTGTCACAAGTAAGCTTATATTAACACTGCAATGAAGTTACTGTGAAAATCAGTCTTACTGATTTAGACTTACTGATCAGTCTTACAGTCTTACTGATCAGTCCTACAGTCTTACTGTGTAAGACTGTGAGTCTTACTTCTGTGGTGGGCAAGGTATTGGAGAGAATTATTAGGGATAGGATTTACAGTTATTTGGAGAGAAATGAATTGATTGGGGATAGTCAGCATGGTTTCGTGAAGGGTAGGTCATGCCTTACTAACCTCATTGAGTTTTTTGAGAAAGTGACCAGAGAGGTGGATGGGGGTAAGGCGGTTGATGTAGTATATATGGACTTTAGTAGGCTTTGATAAGGTGGCCCATGGAAGACTTCTACAGAAAATGCAGATGTGTGGAATAGAGGGTGATTAGCTAATTGGATTAGGAATTGGCTGGCAGATAGAAGACAGAGGGTGGTGGTTGATGGGAGATATTCATCGTGGAGTTCGGTGACAGTGGTGTGCCTCAGGGGTCTGTTTTGGGGCCCCTGCTGTTTGTAATTTTTATAAATGATCTGGATGAGGGTATTGAGGATGGATAGTAAATTTGCAGATGAACTAAAGTGGTGGGTGGTAGATAGTGAAGAGGGGTGTTTAGTTTACAGAGTGACTTGGACAAGTTGCAGAGCTGGGCCGAGAGGTGGCAAATGGAGTTTATGTGGAAAAGTGTGAGGTAATGCACTTTGGCAGGAACAATAAATGTGTAGAGTATAGGGCTAATGGTAGGCTCTTAATAGTGTTGAGGAACAGAAGGATCTTGGTGTATGTGTCAATAGATCCCTGAAAGTAGGCAGTCAAGTGGATAAAGTTGTTAAGAAGGCATATGGAGTCTTAGCTTTTATTGGTAGGGGATTGAATTTAGGAGCCGCAGCATCATGTTGCAACTGTACAAACTCTAGTGCGGCGCACTTGGAGTATTGTGTGCAGTTCTGGTCCCACATTATAAGAAAGATGTGGAGCATTGAGAGGGTACAGAGGAGTTTACAGGATGTTGCCTGGTATGGAGGGCAGGTCTATGAAGAGAGGTGAGGATTTGAGGTTGTTTTCGTTAGAAAGGAGGCGGCTAAGGGGACTATGAACATATAAGATATTAGAGGTTTGATAGGGTGGACAGTGATAGCCTTTTTCCTAGATGGAAAAGCTAGACGAGGGGACACACTTTAAATTAAGGGGTAAGTTATAGGACGGATATCAGAGTAGGTTCTTTACCAAAGGTGTTGGGAGTGGATGCCCTGCCTGCAGCGTTGTAGATGCGCCAAGTTTGGTGGCGTTTAAGAGGTTATTGATAAGTATATGGAGAGAAGGGAATGGTTTAGTTAGGAGGGGCATTGCTTTTATTTTGGTCGGCACAACATCGAAGGCCGAAGGGCCTGTTCTGTGCTGTATTGTTCTATGTTCTATGTTCTATGTTCTAAAATCCCCTAGTTGCCACACTCCGGCCCCTGTTCGGGTACACTGAGGGAGAATTTAACATGGCCAATGCGCCTAACCAGCACGTCTTTCAGACTGTGGGAGGAAACCGGTGCACCCAGAGGAAACCCACGCAGACACAGGGAGAATGTGCAGACTCTGCATAGACGTGACCCAAGCTGGGAATCGAACCTGGATCGCTGGTTCTGTGAAGCAGCAGTGCTATCCACTGTATCACCTGCCATGGACCTCTTACTCCTGTTTGTTGTTTTGTTTACAGGATGTGGATGTTGCTGGCTAAGCCAGCATTTATTATCCATCCCCAACTGTCCTTGAGAAGGTGGTGGTGAACTGCCCCCTAGAACTCACTGACCCTCTGACCACTACTGCGCCACTCACACTGTCCTGCAGTTGGCGAACCCTGGTACATCCCACCATCGCCCAGGGCTAATAGAAAGCTGACCACCTCTCGTTAAGCTGGTTGGGTAGTTCTGGAACCTCAACGCAAGAACCTCCACCCATCTCCAGAGCTATAGAACCATGGAATGCAATCCCTACAGCACAGAAGGGGGCCACTCGGCCCAACAAGCCTGCACTGACCTTCCGAAAGAGCATCTTTCCTGGGCCCCCTTCCCCTCCACTTCATCCTATCCCCATAGCCCCTGTGGGAGGAAACCGGAGCACCTGGGGGAAACCCACGCAGACATGGGGAGAACGTGCAAACTCTGCCCAGACAGTGACCCAAGCTGGGAATTGACCCTGGGTCCCTGGCACAGTGAGACAGCAGCTGCCCTTTGCCCAAGTCACCAACTTGCAGCAGGGAGAGGTACTTAAAGGGGAGAAAGAGCTCTGGTGAGACAGAAGGGGAGTGGGTTAGTGGGAGAGGGGGGACACTCTTTCAAAGCACAGTCACAGTGAACTGAGCACCCTCATTCTGTGCTGGAGGATTCTGCGATTCCACAGCACCATTCTCAAACACCTTGTTCTGTGACGGATTTCCCAGCCTGGTGTGTTTGCCCTTTGAGCTTGGGAGTGTGAAGGTTGAGGGGTCGCATCCCACTCTCGGCCCTGCTGGGAGCTGAGGGAATGCTGCAGTGCTGAAGGAATTACCGTGGGGTCACGGTGTGAAACGGAGGACCCCCAACTGGAGGTGGTGGAGAATCAGTTGCTGATGTAACCATTGAGGAGTAGGGTGGCAGAGTGGTTATCACTGCTGCCTCACAGTGCCAGGGACCTGGGTTCGATTCCCAGCTTGGGTCACCGTCTGTATGCAGCTTGCACATCCTCCCCTTGTCTGCGTGGGTTTCCTCCGGGTGCTCCAGTTTCCTCCCACACGCTAAAGATGTGAGGTTAGATGGATTGGCCACATTAAATAGCCCCTTAGTGTCAGGGGGATTGGTTAAATACATGGGGTTGTGGAGACAAGGCCTGATTGTTGTCAGTACAGACTGGATGGGCTGAATGGCCTCTTCCTGCACTATATAGGATTCTATCATCCAATCTGAAGAATTGCATACGGCAGCCAGGAGTGCCCTCTGCTGGGATAGAGCTGTAACCTCACCCTACGTGAATTGAGAACAGTTAAGAAGTCTCACCACACCAGGTTAAAGTCCAACAGGTTTATTTGGTAGCACGAGCTTTTGGAGTACCACTCCTTCCTCAGGGGAGTGCAGGATTTGTTTCACAAACCGGACATAAATAGACGCAGACTCAGTTACAAGATAATGGTTGGAATGCGAGTCTTTACAGGTAATCAAATCTTTACAGGTACAGACAACGTAAGCGGAGAGAGGGTTAAGCATAGGTTATAGTGATGTGAATTGTGTCCAGCCAGGACAGTTAGTGAGATTTTGCAAGCCCAGACAAATCGTGGGAGTAACAGATAGTCCGACATGAACCCAAGATCCCGGTTGAGGTTGTGTGTGGAACTTGGCTATCGGTCTCTGCTCAGCGACTCTGCACTAACGTGTGTTGTGAAGGCCCCCTTGGAGAAGATCAGAGGTTGAATTCCCGAGATCATTGAACTGTTCCCGACAGCAAGGCAAAACTTACCTGGTAATTGTCGAGCGGTATCCATTGGGCAGTGCTCCGAAAGCATGTGATACCAAATAAACCTGTTGGACTTTAACCTGGTGTCGTGAGACTTCTTACTGTGTTTACCCCAGTCCAATGCCGGCATCTCCACATCATGAATTGGGAATAGCCTCCCAGGCGTTCATTTATAGCTTCTGCTAAGAGTTGTCTTCAGACTGTTTGTTAAATGGGATTCTGAACGATAATTAAAAGAGGAATCGTGTTGATAAACAGGATAGGAATGTTAGCCTTCATGCTTAGCACCACCTTTCCTACTGCTGCTTTGCCCCTTCCTGAGGGATGAATCTGTGTGAAGCTACTGGTGTCCAGTTTGTTAGGAAACCCATTTCAAACTCACACTGTCATTCCAAAGTAATTTAAAACTAGCTACCCTACCTGTAGCACAGTGGTTAACACTGCTGCCTCGCAACGCAGGGACCCGGGTTCAATTCCAGCGCATTCTCCCCGTGTGTGTGTGTGTGTGGGTTTCCTCTGGGTGCTCCGATTTCCCCCTACAGTCTGAAAGACACGCTGGTTAGATACACTGGCAGCAGTGTCATTGAGGTTTACAGTGTGGAAACAGGCCCTTCAGCCCAACTTGTCCATTCCGCCCCTTCTTATTTTTAACCTCTAAGCTAGTCCCAGTTGCTGACCACTGTGCCACTCCTAACATAGGCACCGGAGTGTGGCGACTAGGGGATTTTCAGCAGTAACTTCATTGCTGCGTTAATGTCAGCCGACTTGTGGCACTAATGAATAAACCTTAAAAAATAAAATTTAGAAAAACCACGTACAGTCTCCCTCCACCACCCAGCCCTCCCCCAGTTCTCTCTGTGACCCGCCTGCCATCACACCCACCTGTGGGTTCATTCCCCCACCCAACGTAGGGTGGCAATCTCAATTATTAAACTTTCTTCCTTACCCCAACCAAGGGCAGCTGCCCGGTAAAGCAGGTGAGGTCAGCTCAGACTGCCGTTGGCTAATAATCTTTTCCAGGTCCTAACACCTCAGTGTCACGTCTTGGGTGACATCCAGCTGGATTCTGTTTTTTGACTCGAGTTGGCAATTTCCTGCATTACAGGACCTTGCTGGTCCATCTCGGTTGACCGTACTTCCCCCCACCTCCCCGGTTCCCTGTATGTTCCGCCCAGGTGGGACCAGGAGAGAGTCAGGTTCACCGACTGGCTGTTGGCTGGTGGAAAGCGGAATGAGCAAATGCCAAGGCTTTCTAAGCCCATCCCATTCCTCCCCCAATGCCCCCATGTCATCTCCATCTGTACGCACTGTGCATCGAGCCGCTGAGTCACAACGGTTGCGGTTGAAATGGTGAGAACAGAAAGCTCCCCCATTCAGAAAACCTGTAATGCAGGAAGAGGCCATTCGGCCCATTGAACCCACACCCATAACTATTCCATCCAGGTCCTACCCTCATAACCCATAGTATTGATTTGATGGGCAACACGACAGCTCAGTGACTATCGCTGTGCTGTGCAGACACATGGATTTGGGCCTGTGTCTGTGGGAGTTTGCGCATTCTCCCCGTGCTTGCGTGGGTTTTCTCCGGGAGCTCCGGTTTCCTCCCACATCCCAAAGATGTGCTCTTCGGCTAATTGGCAAAACAAATTCTCCCTAAATTGTCTCAAATTAGGTTTTTAATCCATAGATCTATAAGCATGGACAGGGATCGCAGGTAGAGGTGGGAACATTGGGGTGGTGGCATGGGCTCGTTGGGCTGAAGGGCCTGTTTCCCGTGCTGTTTTGTTCTTTGTTCTTTGTATTTACCCTGCTATTCCTCTGACATTAAGGGCTAATTTAGATCCACCCAAGCCTTGCACGTAATGGGCGGGACAGTAGCACAGTGGTTAGTGCTTCACAGCTCCAGGGACCTGGGTTCAAATCCTGGATCGGGTCATTGTCTGTGTGCACATTCTCCTCCTGTCTGTTTGGGTTTTCCTCCAGGTGCTTAGGTTTCCTCCCACAGTCCAAAGATGCGTGGGTTAGGTTGATTGGCCATGCTAAAATTGCCCCTGAGATGCTTAGGTTAGAGGGATTAGCAGGTAAAATATGTAGGGATATGGAGGGGTCGGGCCTGGGTGGGATTGTGGCCAGTGCAGACTCGATGGGCCAAAGGGCCTCTATTTGCACTGTGGGGATTCTATGTTTGGATACCAAGGGGCAATTTAGCGTGGCCAATGCACCTCACCAGCGCAGCTTTGAACTGTGGGGAGAAAACCCACATGGATGTAGGGGGAAGAGTGGACTCCACACAGACAGTGACCCAAGCCGGGAGTCGAACCCAGGTCCCAGGCCTAGTGAGGCAGCAGGGCTAACCACAGTGTGGGAAAGCAAAGCTGCTGTTACTGCAACCCCTATAAAAAATGTCAATCAGACTGGGCCTCAGAGTAACACAAACCCAGCCTTTATCCACTTCACACTCCTCCCACCTTAACCATGCCCAACTAAACATTTAGACATTGACAAAAGAGATCACAGAAATGTGCAGGAGTGGCCACTTTGCTGCACTCAGTTTTCTTGCTGTCTCCCTCTTTGGTATCAATTTGGGTTTAATTTTCATAGAACACAGAACAGTACAGCACAGTACAGGCCCTTCAGCCCTCAATGTTGTGCCAAGCTTTGTCCGAAACCAAGACCAAGTTATCTCACTCCTTATCATTCTGGCGTGCTCTATGTGCCTATCCACTTGAAAGTTCCTAAAGTGTCTGACTCCACTATCACAGCAGGCAGCCTATTCCACACCCCAACCACTCTCTGAGTAAAGAATCTGCCTTGGACATCTCTCCCAGATCTCCCACCATGAACCTCATAGTTATGTCCCCTAGTAACAATTACATCCACCCAAGGAAATAGTCTCTGTACATCCACTCTATTAATCCCCCTCATCATCTTATAAACCTCTATTAAATCACCTCTCATCCTCCTCCGCTCTAAAGAGAAAAGCCCCAGCGCCCTCAACCTTTCCTCATAAGACCTACCTTCCAAACCAGGCAGCATCCTGGTAAATCTCCTAAATTTCAATCTAATTCAATATTAATTCATGGTGGCACAGTCGTTAGCACTGCTGCCTCACAGCACCAAGGACTCCGGTTCGATTCCCGGCTTGGGTCACTGTCAGTATGGAGTCTGCACATTCTCCCTGTGTCTGCGTGGGTTTCTTCTGAGAGCTTCGATTTCCTCCCACACACCAAAGATATGGAGATTGAATAGATTGGCCATGCTAAATTAATCCTTAGTGTCTAAAGGTATGTAGGTTGGGTGGATTGGCCATGCTAAATTGCCCCTTAGTGTCCAAAGATGGATGAGTTCAGGAGTTAGTGGGGTAAATGGATTGGCCATGCTAAATTGCCCCTTAGTGTCGAAAGGTATGTAGGTTGGATGGATTGGCCATGCTAAATTGCCACTTAGTGTCCAAAGATGGATGAGTTAAGGAGTTAGTGGGGACAGGGCCTTAGTGGAATGCTCATCAGAGAGTCAGTGCAGACTCGATGGGCTGAATGGCCTTCTTCTGCACTGTAGGGATTCTATTCCATGATTAAATCAATTTAAAATGTTTGGGTTTTTACTCAGAGACATGTGTTGCCACCTTGTTCTACTTCCTGGCTCCCTCTCATTTGAATTTTAGATTGAAAATTGGTGGAGCCACACCGAGTGTATTTCTTGCAGCTTTCCAACTGAGGCTGGTGGACTGATTCATTGTTGCTTAGCAACTGACTGCGGTGCGGCAGGGGATAGGTAAAGTTGCCATGGTCCCGGGTGACCATAGGCTGCTCTCTTTCCCCCCCTCACAAAGGTGGTGATTTAACCTGCGGGTCACCACACCTCAGGCAAAGTTGAGAAGGTTGAGTCTTCATGAATAATCTCATCCGGTGACGGGAATTGAACCCACGCTCTCGGTGCGGTCTCTGTATCTCTAACCAGCCGTCCAGCCAGCTGAGCTAGCTGACTCACCGAGGAACATGGAATGAATGTACACGTAATGAGCTCCTAACTCTTTCCAAATGACCTAACGATGCAACTTCCCCCTTGGTCACAATTGGTTTGGATTCTGCACAGTGCACTAGAGATTCCCTCAGTGTTGGAAGGTTGGAAAGTCTTTCTGTTTGTTCTCATGAAACCCCTGTGTCTTCCAGAAAACTACACTGCACTCGCAATTACATCCACATGAACCTCTTTGTCTCCTTCATCCTCCGGGCAATCTCCGTCTTCATCAAAGACGCCATCCTGTACTCTGAGGAGGATGAAAATCACTGCCCCATGTCCACTGTAAGTAAGAGCAACTCCAGGTGGGGGCAGGGCAGTTTGGAAGGGCGGGGGGGTGGCACACGAGGTGGGCGTGCTTACAGAGGGTAGATGGAGTTTCATCCAGACAAATGTGAGGTAATTTGGAAGGTCAAATTCAGGCGCAAATCGTTTTGTGAATGGTGGAACCATAAGAAGCATCGACGTGCAGAGGGATCTGGGCGTACAGATCCCTGAGAGTGGCAGAGCAGGTGGATAAAATGGTCCAGAAGACATACAGCATACTCGCTTCCATTGCCCAGGGCATCGAGTACGAAAGTTGGCAGGTTACATTACAACTACAAATAGCTTTGGTTTGGGGCAGCATGGTGGCACAGTGGTTGGCACTGCGCCTCACAGCGACAGGGAACCGGGTTCGATTGCTAGTTTGGATCACTGTCTGTGTGAAGTCTGCACTTTGTCGCTGTGTCTGTGTGGGTGCTTCCAGCACCTCCTTCCCTGTAATATGTACACTCTTCAAGACATCACTACTTACTTCCCCCAACTCCCCAACATTCATGCTTTTCTCAACAGTAAATACTGATGAGAAATATTCATTTAGGATCTCACCCATTTCTTATGAATCCACACATAGATGACCTTGTTGATCTTTAAGAGGCCCTATTCTCTCTCCCTGGTTACTCTTTTGCCTTTATGTATTTGTAGGAGCTCTTTGGATTCTCCTTTGCCTTATCTGCCAAAACAATCTCGTGTCCCCTCTTTGCCCTCCTGATTCCTCTCTTAACTCAACCCTACACCCCCTATACTCTTCAAGGGATTCACTTGATCCCAGCTGCCTATGCATGTCATGTGCTTCTTTCTTCTTCTTGACGGAGCTTCAATATGCCAAGTCATCCAGGGTTCCCTACTTCTGAAAGTCTTGCTCTTCACTCAAAGAGGACTGCATTTACCCTGAACATTTCGTTAACACACTTTTGAAAGCCTCCCATTTACCAGATGTCCCTTTGCCTTCTCACAGACTCCCCCAGCTGAAAGTCCCTGCCTGATGCTATCTAAATTGGCCTTGCCCCAATTTAGAATTTTAACTTTTAGGCCAGACCATATTGGAAAGGGATAGGCATGAAGCAGGGGGCAGTAGTTATAGCTGGGGGAATGGTAATTATGAGGCTATTAGGAGAGAATTAGGGTGCATAGGTTGGACTAGGAGACTACAGGGGCTGGGAACATCTGAAATGTGGAGCTACTGCGAGTCCTTGATAAGTATGTCCCTGTCAGGCAAGGAGGAAATGGTCGAGTAAGGGAACCATGGTGTACTAAAAAAGTTAATTCGCTGGTTAAAAGGAAAAAGGAGGCTTTTGTCAGGATGAGGTTTGAAGGCTCAGTTAGTGCACTGGAAAGCTATAGATTAGCCAGGAGGGAGCTAAAGAGTGAGTTAAGAAGAGCTAAAAGAGGACACGAGAAGACTTTGGCTGATAGGATCAAGGAGAATCCTAAAGCTTTCTTTAGATATGTTAAGAATAGAAGATTAGTTAGGGCAAGATTAGGGCCAGTCAGAGACAGCAGTGGGAAGTTGTGTGTGGAGCCTGAAGACATTGGAGAGGCACTGAACGAATATTTCTCTTCGGTATTCACGCAGGGCAACATAAATGTAGTTGTGGAGAACACTGGGATACAGGGTTGTAAACTGGAAAGCATTGAAGTAGATAAGGAGGATGTGCTAGATATTCTTGAGGGTATGAAAATAGATAAGTCCCCTGGGCCGGACGGGATTTACCCTAGGATTCTCTGGGAGGCAAGAGAGGCGATTGCAGAACCTTTGGCTCTGATCTTCAGGACTGGAGGATAGCGAATGTTGTCCCATTGTTCAAGAAGGGGAATAGAGACTTTCCTGGGAATTATAGACCGGCGAGTCTTATTTCTCTTGTGGGCAAAGTATTGGAAAGAATTATTAGGGATAGGATTTATAGTTATTTAGAGAGAAATGAATTGATTGGGGATAGTCAGCATGGTTTTGTGAAGGGTAGGTCGTGCCTCACAAAACTTATTGAGTTTTTTTGAAAAAGTGACCAAAGAGGTGGATGGGGGTAAGGCAGTTGATGTGGTATATATGGACTTTAGCAAGGCGTTCGATAAGGTTCCCCATGGAAGGCTTCTGCAGAAAATGCAGATGTATGGGATTGAGGGTGATTTAGCTAATTGGATTAGGAATTGGATAGCAGATAGAAAACAGAGGGTGGTGGTTGATGGAAATTATTCATCATGGAGTTCAGTTACAAGTGGTGTACCTCAGGGATCTGTTTTGGGGCCACTGCTGTTTGTAATTTTTATAAATGATCTGGATGAGGGTATAGAAGGATGGATTACTAAATTTGCGGATGACACCAAAGTCGGAGGAGTGGTAGATAGTAAAGAGGGGTGTTATAGTTTGCAGAGAGACTTAGACAAGTTGCAGAGCTGGGCCGAGAGGTGGCAAATGGAGTTTAATGTGGAAAAGTGTGAGGTAATTCACTTTGGCAGGAATAACAAATGTGTAGAGTATAGGGCTAATGGTAGGATTCTTAATAGTGTTGACGAACAGAGGGATCTAGGTGTATATGTGCATAGATCCCTGAAAGTGGCAATCAAGTCGATAAGGTCGTTAAGAAGGCATACGGAGTCTTAGCTCTTATTGGTAGGGGGATTGAATTTCGGAGCCGCAACGTCATGTTGCAACTGTACAAAACTCTAGTGCGGCCGCACTTGGAGTATTGTGTGCAGTTCTGGTCCCCACATTATAAGAAAGATGTGGAGGCATTGGAGAGGGTACAGAGGAGGTTTACCAGGATGTTGCCTGGTATGGAAGGCAGGTCTTATGAAGAGAGGCTGAGGGATTTGAGGTTGTTTTCGTTAGAAAGAAGGCGGCTAAGTGGAGACCTTATTGAAACATATAAGATGATTAGAGGTTTAGATAGGGTGGACAGTGATAGCCTTTTTCCTAGGATGGAGAAAGCTAGCACGAGGGGACATAGCTTTAAATTAAGGGGTGGTGGTTTTAGGACAGATGTCAGAGGTAGGTTCTTTACCCAGAGGGTGGTAAGGGTATGGAATGCCCTGCCTGCTGCAGTTGTAGATGCGCCAAGTTTGGGTGCGTTTAAGAGGTCAGTGGATAGGTTTATGGATGAAAAGGGAATGGTTTAGGTTAGAGGGTCATTGCTTTTTCTTAATTGGTCGGCGCAACATCGAAGGCCGAAAGGCCTGTTCTGTGCTGTAATGTTCTATGTTCTGTGTTCTAGACCTATCATTCTCCATAGCCATCTTAAAACCAATAGAATTATAGTCATTGGTCCCAAAGTGATCCCTCACTAACACTTCAAAGTGACTAACACTTCTGCCATCTGCCCTTCCTTATTTCCCAAGAGGAGGTCCACATACTGAATGAGAAATTCCTCCTGAATGCACTCAACAAATTTCTCTCCACCCAAGCCTCTAATACTATGGCTGTCCCAGTCAATGTTGGGAAAATTAAAATCTCCGACTATTACCATCTGTACCATCTTGGAGCCATCTGTAATCTCCTTACAAAGAACAAAGAACAAAACAGCACGGGAAACAGGCCCTTTGGCCCAACGAGCCCGCGCCGCCACCTCGATATTCCCACCTCTACCTTACGTTTTTGTTCCTCAGTTTCCCACTGAATATTTGGGAGCCTATAGTACAGCCCTATCAAAGTGATTTCCCCCTTGTTATTTCTCAGTTCTACCCAAATAGATTCTGGCCGAACCCTCGGATATTTCTCCTCTCTCAGTATGGCCATGATGCTTTCCCTAATCAAAAGTGTAATTCCCCCTCCTCTCTTACCTCTAGAATCTGTACCCTGGAACATTAAGCTGCCAGTCCTGTCCCTCCTCTTAGCCATGTTTCAGTAATTGCTATAATATCCCAGAACAATGTGTCCATCAATGCCCTGAGTTCACCTGCCTTGCCCGTCAAGCCTCTTGCATTGAAATAAATGCAGTTTAATCTGGATTTCTCTTGCTCTCAGTCTTGCTTTTGCCTGCTCTGTCTGGTACTAAGATTACTGACACTGTCTTTACTACTGAATGTGCTCTCTTTAACTTCCGTGCTGTCCTCAAACTTCTCTTCTGGCTCCCTACTGCTTTGGATCCCAATCCTCTGTCAAACTAGTTTAACCCCTCCTGAGTGGCTGTAGCAAATCTTCCCACTGGGATATTAGTCCCTATCCAGTTCAGGTGTAACCGTCCCTCTTGAACAGGTCAGCCCTTTCCCAGAAAAGACCCCAACGATCCAAAATCGCTGCTCCCTGCATCAGCTCTCAAGCCACGCATTCATCTGCCTACGTCCTCCCATTCATACTGTCACTAGCACATGACACCGGTACACACGAATGAGAGGAATAGAAGCCCCATATTAACGCAGGCTTGATGGGCTGAAGGGCCTGTTCCTGGGCCATACCGGTCTTTGTAAGATGTATAGAATGTGCATCCAAACACTCGTTCGCTGAGGCAGGGCATGAAAGGAGGAAGTGGAAAGGCGGCGAAGATTAGGAGGGTTTAGGGCCTAGCTACAGGAGGCAAGGCCACCAACATATTGTCAGGGTGTGACTTAGCTAGAGGCCAGAGGAAGGATGGGGAGACCTGTATCCCATTCAGTCCCCTTTGTGGGAACAGGAGGTTAGGGATTAATGAGGGGAAAAGGTATCAGGATCTAGAACATAGAACAACACAAACAGGCCCTTTGGCCCACAAGTTGCGCCGACCATACCCATACCTACTAGGCCATAGAACTATCTGTAACTCCCAATCCCATTAAATCCCATGTACTCATCCAGAAGTCTTTTAAAAGACCCCAGTGAATTCGCCTTTACCACCACTGACGGCAGCCAATTCCATTCACTCACCACCCTCTGAGTGAAAAACTTACCTCTAACATCTCCTCTGTTAACAAGTAAAAGGAAGTGTAATTTTTCTCATGACTCCCTATGTTGTTACCAGTTTTAATATTTTCAGAATTTGATTTGCTTTGCTTTAGTAAAGATGTATAGTTAAATAATTCTTCCTATTCCAATTTCAGTTCTTTTTGTTGATGCAAAATCATTTTACTTTTGAAATCAGGAACTAAATAAAAGTCAGAAAATTTACATTAAAGATTCTTTTATGTACACAATTAAAACAGAGATGAAACATGACATTGATTATGTTTTAAACTGGCCCTGCCGCACTTCAGGAAATATAATAATGAATAGTTTGATGAGGAAGGAGTTGGTGTGCTGGGGTGAAGGGGGTGATTGGTAGTTAGAACATAGAACATAGAACATAGAACATTACAGCACAGAACAGGCCCTTCGGCCTTCGATGTTGTGCCGACCAAAATAAAAGCAATGCCCCTCCAAACTAAACCATTCCCTTCTCTTCCATATACTTATCAATTAACCTCTTAAACGCCACCAAACTTGGCGCATCTACAACAGCTGCAGGCAGGGCATTCCACTCCCTAATCACTCTTTGAGTAAAGAACCTACCTCTTATATCCTTCCTATAACTCATACCCCTTAATTTAAAGTTGTGTCCCCTCGTGCTAGCTTTTTCCATCCTAGGAAAAAGGCTATCACTGTCCCCCCTATCTAAACCTCTAATCATCTTATATGTTTCGATCAGGTCCCCTCTTAGCCTCCTCCTTTCTAACGAAAACAACTCAAATCCCTCAGCCTCTCCTCATAAGACCTGCCCTCCATACCAGGCAACATCCTGGTAAACCTCCTCTGTACCCTCTCCAATTCCTCCACATCTTTCTTATAATGTGGGGACCAGAACTGCACACAATACTCCAAGTGCGGCCGCACTAGAGTTTTGTACAGTTGCAACATGATGCTGCGGCTCCTAAATTCAATCCCCCTGCCAATAAAAGCTAAGACTCCATATGCCTTCTTAACAACTTTATCCACTTGACTGCTACTTTCAGGGATCTATTGACACATACACCAAGATCCTTCTGTTCCTCAACACTATTAAGAGCCCTACCATTGGCCCTATACTCTACACATTTATTGTTCCTGCCAAAGTGCATTACCTCACACTTTTCCACATTAAACTCCATTTCCCACCTCTCGGCCCAGCTCTGCAACTTGTCCCAGTCACTCTGTAAACTATAACACCCCTCTTCACTATCTACCACTCCACCGACTTTAGTGTCATCTGCAAATTTACTGATCCATCCCTCAATACCCTCATCCAGATCATTTATAAAAATTACAAACAGCAGGGGCAATTACAAACAGCAGGGGCTGACCAGGGGTTGGTCAGAATGTTTTAGATTCATTGAACTGTAAATCATAAAATTCAAGGCTGGTGCTCCGAGGCAATACTAAGGGAATGCTGCTGTCAGAGGTGCTGTTTTTCCAACGAAACGTTAAAACAAAGTCCACCTTTCAGATCGGGTGGATGTTAAACGTCCCATGGCACCATTTTTGAAGGAGAGCAGAGGAGTTATCCACGTGGCTCTGAGCATTCCTTCCATCGATATCAAAATACAGTGGCACAGTGCTTAGCACTGCAGCCTCATCGCGCCAGGGACCCAGGTTACAATTCCCAGCTTGGGTCACTGTCTGTGTTCTCCCCATGTCTGCATGGGTTTCCTCCCACGGTCCAAAGATGTACAGGTTAGATGGATTGGCTATGCTAAATTGCCCCTTAGTGTCCAAAGATAAGCTGGTTGGAAAGATTGGTCACGCTAAATTACCCCTTAGCATCCCAAGATGTGTGAGGGTTAGGTGGATTGACCATGCCAAATTGCCCCTCAGTATCCCAAGACGTATAATAAGTTAGGCAGATTGGCCATACTAAATTGCCTCTTAGTACCCAAAGCTGTGTGGGTTGGATGATTGGCTTTGCTAGATTGCTCCTTAGAGTCAGAGGATTAGCAAAGAGTTTATGGGGATAGGTCTGGGTGGGATTGTTGTCAATGCAGTTTCGATGGACTATTGACCTCTTTCTGCACTGTAGGGATTCTATAATTCAATGTCTGTGCGGATTTGCCATGTGAAAACTGGTTTCCTTCATAACAACAGTGACCGCACCTCAAAATTACTTCATTGACTGTAAAGATTGTGATGGTGCAGGGCGCTACAGTAAGTCTTTCTTTGCTTTTATGAGTGGAGTGATGGCAAATGGGAATAGCCAAAGGGAAGAATTAGAGGAGTGAATTAATCTGAGCATCGAGAAGCAGCAAGAAGTTACAGAAGCCAATGGAGGGGTTGTTCAGAACTGAGATATTGAGGGATTAAAAAGCACTGGAGCAGGGAACTGGTAGGACATGGTTCAATTTGAGTTGATTTATCATTGTCACATGTATTAGTATAGAATGAAAAGTGTTGTTTCTTGCACACTATACAGACAAAGCATACCGTTCACAGAGAAGAAAACAAGAGAGTGCAGAATGTAGTGTTACAGTCACAGCTAGGGCATAGAGAAAGATCAACTTAATGCGAGGTAGGTCCATTCAAAAGCCTGACAGCAGCAGGGAAGAAGTTGTTCTTGAGTCGGTTAATACATGACCTCAGACTTTTGTATCTTTTTCCTGAAGAGAGAATGTCAGGGGTCCGTGGGGTCCTTGATGATGCTGGCCGCTTTTCCGAGGCAGCAGGAAGTGTAGGCAGAGTCTGTGGATGGGAGGCTGGTTTGCGTGATGGATTGGGCAACATTTACAATGTTTGTAGTTCCTTGCGGTCTTTGGCAGAGCAGGAGCCCATACCAAGCTGTGATACAACCGGAAAGAATGCTCTCTATGGTGCATCTGTAAACGTTGGTGAGAGTCGTAGCTGGGCAACTAATGCTGGTCAGAAAACACTGCCCATTTCCCACAAAAGAATAATTCAAGAAAGGATCAGGGCTCCCTACTGTAATTGAGTATCTGATTGCTTTCAGATCCAATGCAAAGCTGCGATGGTTTTCTTCCATTATTGTGTGCTGTCCAACTACTTCTGGCTCTTCATCGAAGGACTTTACCTCTTCACCCTGCTTGTTGAGACGTTCTTCCCCGAACGCAGATACTTCTACTGGTACATCCTGATTGGTTGGGGTGAGTATTTTTTTTGCTACTAAACATTCATTGTGTTATTGGGCAGAATGCGAGGGGGAAAAGTTGTTAGTATTCTTGCGTAAAACAGATTTGGCACATCATAACATTCAAGGTTACGGGCCATATGCTAGTAGATGGGTTTAGGTGGGGGTTTAAGGGTTTCTCGCGTGTCGGAGCCTGTTCTGCGTTCTACGGTTCTCTGATGTAAATAAATACAAGTCTTTCGACTTTTCTTGAAGTCCAAGGGCACTTGGGTGCAGTGAAAATTGACCAACAACAGATGGCGGCAGATAGCCAGCTCCTTCCAGAGCCCCAGTGGGAATCATTGGAAAATCAGTGCTGGTAAAATGTCCCTGTGTGAATATAAACCAGAGAGATGTGTTTGTGTTCGTATTGACAGGAACCCCCACCATCTGTGTGATTATCTGGACTGTGATGAGAATTCACTTTGATGATTCTGAGTAGGAGATTCACCTTCTATCTGTGTGTGTGTGTATGGGGGTGTATTTTGTGAGCATGGGAGGTGGGGGATATCTTGTGTGTGGGGTTGCGGGGGATATTGTGTGTGTTGGGAGTGCAGGGGTATTGTGTGTGTGTGTGTGAGGGGGTGGGGGTATTTTGTGTGTGTGGGAGGGTGGGGATATTTTGTGTGCATGGCGGGGTTGGGAGGTATTTGCCTGTGTGTGGGAAGTGGGGGGTATTTTGCGTGTGTGTGAGGGGATATGGTTTTTTTTGTGTGCGTGGGGGGGTTGGGGGTATTTTGTGCGTGGGGGGCGTGGGGAATATTTTGTGTGTGTGTGAGGGGTATGGGGGTATTTTGTGTGGTGGGTTTGTGGGGTATTGTTTGTGTTGGGGGGTGGTGTATTGTTTTGTGTGTTGGGGCTGGGGGATTTTTTGTGTGGGGTTGTGGGGGGTATTGTTGTGTTGTGGGGTGTGGGGATACTGTTTTGTGGTGGGGGGTATTTTGTGTGCGTGGGAGGTGGGGTATTTTGTGTGTAGGGTTGTGGGGGTATTGTTTGTGTTGGGGGTGGGGGTATTGTGTGCGTGTTGAGGAGTGGGAGGGTATTTTTTGTGTGGGGTTGTGGGGGTATTGTGTGTGTTGGGGGTGGGAGTATTGTTGTGGGGGGTAATTTTGTGTGTTGTGGTGGTGGTGGGGGGAGGGGGGAGGAGAGGGACAATGCAGAGTCCAGTTTGCCCTGTGGGTAACTCTCGTCTTTTTCTGTCCCCCCAGTTGCTGGGATACCAATGAACACCGAGCACTGTGGTGGATCATTAAGGGGCCAGTCATCGTCTCGATCATGGTAAAGAGAGCGAAACTCCCTCACGGCCTCTTAGTGAAGGAATCCACACAGCCACTCACCTTCTGCCCCCCCAAACCAGGGAAAGAACCCTGTCCAGAAACATGGCACCTCCCATTGATGATGGAGCTGAGGGAAGAATTGGCACAGTGGTTAGCACTGCTGCCTCACAGCGCCAGGGAGCCGGGTTCGATTCTGGCCTTGGGAGTGTGCGGAGTGTGCACATTCTCCCCATGTCTGTGTGGGTTTCCTCTGGGTGCTCAGGTTTCCTCCCACAGTCTGAAAGACGCACTGGTTAGGGTGCATTGGCCGTGCTAAATTCTCCCTCAGTGTCCCGTGGAGTGTCAGTGAGGTGGACTGACCATGGGAAATGTGTACGGTGACCTGTGGGAGGCGGGGCCTGGGTAAGGTAGAGAGTCACAGAGTCAATCCAGACTCAAAAGGCCGAATGGTCTCTTTCGGCTCTATAGTGATTCTCTGACTCTAAGTTCTTTTACTCTTGAGGATGGTGGGTCTGTAGAACTCTTTCCCCCAAGTAGGGGTAGGGTAATCATGACCCCAGATACAGGGTAACTGTCAACCCCACTAAGCAGTGACTCGTTCATGGGAATAAATGGACATTTATTGCTCTTGAACTGAGTGGCCATTTGTCACATGTAGGCCAGTCCGGATAAGGATGGCAGATTTCCTTCCCTAAAGAACATCAGTGAACCAGATGGCAAGTCATGTTGCAGCTTTACAGAACCTTAGTTAGGTCGCACTTGGAGTATAGTGTTCAATTCTGGTCGCCACACTACCAGAAGGTTTTGGTGAGGGTACAAAAAAGATTTACCAGGATGTTGCCCTGGTATGGAGGGCATTAGCTATGAGGAGAGGTTAGAGAAACTTGGTTTGATCTCACTGGAATGACAGAGGTTGAGGGGAGACCTGATAGAAGTCTACAAGATTATGACAGGCATGGACAGAGTGGATAGACAGAAGCTTTTTCCCAGGGTGGGAGAGTCAATTACTAGGAGGGCACAGGTTTAAGGTGTGAGGGGCAGGGTTTAAAGGAGATGTACGAGACAGATTTTTTACACAGAGGGTGGTGGGTGCCTGGAACTCGTTGCCAGGGGAGAGGTGGTGGAAGCAGATACAATAGTGACTTTTAAGGGGCATCTTGACAAATACATGAATAGGATGGGAATAGAGGGATATAGTCCCCAGAAGGGTAGGGGGCTTTAGTTCAGTTGAGCAGCAGGGTCAGTGCAGGCTTGGAGGGCCGAAGGGCCTGCTCCTGTGCTGTAATTTTCTTTGTTCTTTGAGTTTTTCCCACAATCAACAATGGTTTCATGGTCATCAGTAGATTCTTAATTCCCGATCTTTGTTGAACTTAAATTTCACCATCTGCCGTGGTGGGATTCGAACCCGGGTGCTATGGGTCTTTGGATTACCGATCAAATAAAAATACTATTGTGCCAACACCTCTGCCATTGGGAAGGGGAGAAGGTGGAGAGGGTACGGATTTCGGGAATGGGAATGCTGTCCTTATCAAGTTGTGAAGGAATTAATATCGCTCAGATTCAGTGCCAGCTGGTCCCTGAATTTGTGTGTGCTGTACTCCTGAACAACTTCATGATGTACGGACAGTTATACGGGTGAGGTACCAGAGGACTGGAGAGTAGCTAACATTGTTCCTCTGTTGAAGAAGAGCAGAAGAGACAACCTGGGAACTTTATATCACTGGTGGGGAAATTATTGGAGAAGATTCTTAGGGACAGGGTGTACTCACAGCTCGAAGAGAGTAGGCTTATTAGCAACAGGCAGCATGGTTTTGTGATGGGGAGATTGTGCTTCACAAACTTGACTGAGTTCTTTGAGGAAGTAACAAAAAAGATTGACCAGGGCAAGGCAGTGGACATTGTGTACATTGACTTTAGTAAAGCCTTCGATAAGGTTCCTCACAGCAGGCTGATACAGAAGGTGAAATCATAATGTATCTAAGGTGAGCTGGTGAGATGAATACAAAACTGGCTTGGGCATAGAAAGCAGAGAGTAGCAGTGGAAGGGTACTTTTCTAACTGGAGGTCTGTGACAAGCAGTGTCCCACAGGGATCAGTGCTGGGGCCTCTGCAGTAGACTTTGCTGATTAATACATTTCCAAATGATACAAAAATTGGAGGAGTAACGGATAGTGAGGAGGATTGTCAGAGGATACAGCAGGATATAAATCAGCTGGAGACCAGGGCCGACGAAGACGAAAAGGTCAAAAGCTCGCTGATTTACTATCAAATAAATTGGTTGGATTTAAAATTGGTGTTGTAAAACTTTACTGAAACGGAATTTAACCCAGACAAATATGAGATAATGTGATTTGGAAAGTCTACTGCAGAAGGAAAGTATACAGTAAATGTAGAGCAATGGAACATTGGAAAGGATGCAGAAAAAGGTTGACCAGGGCAGGACAGTGGATGTTGTGTACAGGATGTTATCTGGTTTGGAGGATATGGACCATGAAGAAAGATTGAACAAACTTGGATTGTTTTTATTGGAGTGTTGGAGGATGAGGGGGTACCTGATAGAGGTTTACAAAATTATGACGGGCTTGGATAGAGCGACTAGCCAGAGACTTTTTCCCAGGGTCGAAGGGTCAATTACTCAGACGCAAAGGTTGAAAGTGAGAGGGGGAAAGTTTAAAAGAGATGTAAGGGACAAGTTTTTCGCACAGAGGATGGTGAATCCTGGAATGCACTGCCGGGGAAAGTGGTGGAAGTAGATTCTATAACAGCATTCAAGAGACTTCTGATTAATACATTAATAGGCCTGGAATAGAGGGATATGGACCATGTAGAGGCAAGAAAATATTAGATTAGAGAGGAATCTGTGGACATAGACTTGGTAGACCAAAGGACCTGTTCGTATGTTACACTATTCTTTATTGTCTTCATTCTATATTTTCTTAATGATGCAAGGTGGCATGGTGGCACAGTGGTTAGCGCTGCTGTCTCACCGTGCCAGAAACCTGGGTTCAATTTTCAACTTGGGTCACTGTCCGTGTGGAGTTTGCACGTTCTCCTCGTGCCTACGTGGATTTCCTCTGGATGCTCCAGTTTCCTCCACAGTCCAAAGATGTGCGGGTTAGGTGGATTGACTATGTTAAATTGCCCCTTAGTATTAGGGGGACTAGCTAGGGTAAATGCATGGGGTTATTGAAATTGGATAGGATTGTGGTCAGTGCAGACGCGATGGGCTGGATGGCCTCCTTTTGTGTACTGCAGGATTCTATGCTTCAAGGAACAAATTTTCACGTGAGGAAAGAAAGCGAATTAAATTGAGTTGGAACACAGGTGAGCGATAGCAGAATGCTTATTTTCCTGGTTAGTAAGGTGGAGATGTGGGTTCAATTCCCATCACAACCAGCAGAGGAATTCACATCATTAAAGAAATCTTGGCTAAAAAGCTAGTTGCAGTTATGGTGGCTGTAAAATTATTCCTGTAAAAACCCATCTGGTTCACTAATGTCCTTGAGGGGAGGAAATCTGCTGTCCTTACCCAATCTAGCCTACATGTGACTCCAAAGCAATGTGGTTGATTCTGACTAGCTGTGGGGTCAATGCAACAGAGATTCATCAGACTAATTCTCTTCCCCCACTGCCTGGGGGTCCATTCTGAAGCACGTCTCAAAAAAATTACAATCACCAATCATCCCTCAAGCTTGAGTGTTGGCCAAGAAAGCTCTGACAGAACAAAGAGGGGGATATAGGATCTATTCATTCCTTTGAATAGATGTAGATGGCATGAATTTCTCTTATTGAAAAAAACTTAAAATTAAATCATTACAAAAGTGAACAGAAAGAGAAAAAAGTGAGAGAGTAGCTCCTTCCGTCTGTCCTGTACTGATCAAAACAGGACTCCAAAACAGACTGCACTAAACTTAAAACATCAAGCTGAAACTACAATATTTGTGATTTATTATTATCAAAATTGTTTGGCACATGCTGTCTCTAATTCGGAGAAACTGGTCTGGCCTTACAGATGTTGCTCATGAAAAAGGCTGTTTTGCTGACATTGTACATTGCCAAAAAATGCCATCAGTTTACTAGCTAACCCAGCATACCTTCTGAGTTTCAAAATGTAGCCAAGTTAAAGCTGAGTTAGTTAATCTTATAAGCTTATAGAACATAGAACATTACAGCGCAGTACAGGCCCTTCGGCCCTCGATGTTGTGCCGACCAATGGAACCAATTTTATGACCCTCTATCCTAAACTATTCCAATGCTATCCATATGCCTATCCACTGACCATTTGAATGCCCTTAAACTTGGTGAGTCCACAACTGCTGCAGGCAGTGCATTCCACGCCCTTACTACCCTCTGAGTAAAGAACTCACTCTGACATCCATCCTATAACTATCACCCCTTAATTTAAAGCTATGTCCCCTCGTGCTAGCCATCTCTATCCGAGGAAAACGGCTCTCACTATCCACCCTATCTAACCCTCTGATCATCTTATATGTCTCAATTAAGTCACCTCTTAGCCTTCTCTCTAATGAAAATAACCACAAGTCCCTCAGCCTTTCCTCATAAGACTTACCCACCCTACCAGGCAACATCCTGGTAAACCTCCTCTGTACCCTCTCCAATGCCTCCACATCTTTCTTATAATGTGGGGACCAGAACTGTACACAATACTCCAAGTGCGGCCGCACTAGAGTTTTGTACAGTTGCAACATGACGCCTCGGCTCCAAAACTCAATCCCTCTACCAATAAATGCTAACACACCATAAGCCTTCTTAACAAGGTGGGGGGGGTGGTGGTGGTGATCTAGGACTGGAGACATGGTCCTAAATGGCCTATCTCTTATTCTGACACGAAGATAAGGAGACATTTCTTCAATCAAAAAGATCCTTTTGAATTCCCTATTGAAGAGGGCTCAGTCACTGGGGGAGATTTTATGGGAGCACAGGAAAGTTTTAGATCCATTTTTTGGGTGAGACTTTACTCCGGATCTTGTGGGCGTAGACAAGTCAAAAATTAGGCTGGACCGTTTCTCGCCACTAGATGGAGTGGGCGGGGCTTAAATTGCCAGCCAGCAGTAGAGGGAGCTATTGCGCATGTGTAGACTTCTGTGGCTTCACCTCTGCAATTGCAGCAGCAACACGGAGGGTGAGAGACCTGTCAGGCCTCTGCTGCTGCAGCCAGCTTCAACCCAGCAGCCCTCCCCTTTCCAGCTATCATGAGCCCCACGCTGCCCGGAAATATCACTCCCCTCATCCACCCCACCACCCAGACCAATCACGCATTCCCCACCTTCCACCGATCACCTGCAAAGTGCCACCAGGCCATCCCTTCTCCCCTTACAGGTTGCCCGCAGAGAGGCAGTGGGCCCCCCCCTTCCTATGTGGCCAGACGGCCAGGCCTAGCCACACCCTTTCGGGTCCTGCCCATTCAGGCCCCACCCCCTGGCAATGCCGTGATGTCCCTTGGGTGCCAGGTTGGCACTGCCCAAAGAAAGCCCCGATCCTTGATATCCCCGGGGAGGCCTGAATGGCCTTTGTTCTACTGGCGAGGCCAACACGACTGTTCCCCATTCATGGGGAGCCGGTGTTTTCCTCGCCGGAGGGAACCGCTCCTGGCGAAGGCTTACTAAACGCATGTAAATGCTGTTTTAAATACACATTTTTTTTAAAAATCCAGCCCTCCCACCGAGGCTGACTACTCCGGAAATCTGGTCCCGGTACAGTCACGAGAGGCAGGAAATCGGGAGCGATCCCAGTTTCTCAGCTTTTGCCCGACTTCACCGGCTCACCACACCCAGCGACTGGCTGAGTGAACCAATAAAATCATCCCATTTTAAAACCAAAATCAACTACAGCACAAACAGGCCCTTCGGCCCACAAGTTGCGCCGATCATATCCCTGTTAACCAGGCCTATCCATAACCCTCAGTCCCATTAAATTCACCATTCATCAATGACATGAAGGGAATAGTGCAGGAAGATGGCGTCAATGTTGAAGGTCGGCCATCATCTAGTTAAATGGCCTACCACTGCACATATGTTCTGTGACCCTTTGTAATGGCCTAGCAACCCATGCTGTTGTATTCAAGAAGCACCATCTTCCTGAGGACATTTGGAGATGCGATACAGGTGGTGGTGACCTTTGGCAGCGATGCCCACCTCCCTGGAAGGAGCAGAAGTCGGCCATCTTGCCCCTCGAGCCCGCTCCGCCGTTCAATAAGGTCATGGCTGATCTTTTTGTGGACTCAGCTCCACTTACCCGCTCACCCCTAATTCCTTTACTGTTCAAAAATGTATCTCTCCTTGCCTTAAAAACGTTCAATGAGGTAGTCCCAACTGGCAGGAAATATCACAGCTTCGCAAGCCCTTTGGGTGAAGAAGTTCCTCCTCAGCTCAGTGCTACAGAGAGGAGTGGGTCATTCAGCCCGTCGAGTCTGGGTGTGCAGCACGGGAGCACCATTGGTGCAGGGCAGGTACATAGAACATAGAACATAGAACATTACAGCACAGAACAGGCCCTTCGGCCTTCGATGTTGTGCCGACCAAAATAAAAGCAATGCCCCTCCAAACTAAACCATTCCCTTCTCTTCCATATACTTATCAACTAACCTCTTAAACGCCACCAAACTTGGCGCATCTACAACAAAAGACTATGTTTCACTGTGTCAACCAGGCTGCACTGCAACGTCTATTCACAGGCGCGATCCGACTACTGATGGGCACGGGGGCTTTGACCTGCTCCGTTACCCGACCTGGGCCGATTCACCCCTCTTTACTCGACCTGGTGATCCTGGATTCCTCCGGGGACACCATATCGATGCCCAACTTAGTGAGGACACCTGATCGGCATAGTCCGCAGCAGCCCAGAACTCCTGGTCTCAAGCAATCCGATAGCCTGAGCCTCCGAGTCGCCGGATTACAGGCGCGCGCCACCGCGCCCGGTATCGAGGCACAGGTGGAAAAGTTCATGGGGGTTTTGGTTGGAAATTGGTGACAGGGTGAGTCTTGGCACCCACGGAAAGGATCTGCAAACCGATCCCTACACTCAATCTGGACCAATTGATGGGCAACACCACAGCTCAGTGACTATCACTGTCTGCTGTACAGTTACAGGAATCACCGGCTTGGATAAATGTGTGTGGGAGTTTGCGCATTCTCCCTGTGCTTGCGTGGGTTTTTCTGTGGCTGATCCGGTTTCCTCCCACACCCCAAAAAAGGTGCTTTGTAGGCCGATTGGTGTCAATAAATTGTCCCTGAATTGGACCTCCCTTAATCTGGCGCACACACAATTCCCTAAATTTGCACCCCCTTTATTATGGAGCTCCACGAGAGGTACACAAAAATGTCGATGAAAGATTTGAATGAGGCACTCACTGAGTGTTACAACGGGCGGCGCGGGCTTATAGGGCCGAAGGGCCTGTTTCTTGTGCTGTGCTGTTCTTTGACGTGTGTCCTCTTGCCTTTTGTCCAACAGGTCAACTTCATCCTGTTCATCGGAATTATATTTATCCTGGTGCAAAAACTCCAGTCGCCTGATATTGGAGGCAATGAATCCAGCATTTACTTGTAAGTCTTTGATTCTTGTAGCTTTACGTTGGATGAAAATACCTTCTGTTGTACAAGTAGAATAAACGTTGTCCTTTGTCAGACAGGCCTTGTGTAGATCTGGGTAAATTTCTGCACTGTGACGTTGTTAGTTGCGGTGTGGTTCACAATTGGAGGCTATTTGTGGTGTAGTTGCCAGCCTCCCACTGTACACGTCACCTGCCATGCACTTCATGGGAATTCAGGAGAGATCCCACAGCGCAGAAGGGAGGCCATTCAGCCCATCGGGCCTGCGTTGCCCCTTTAGAAGAACCACCCCATTTGCTCCGCTCACCTGCTCAGTCCCGGCAAATTTTTCCCCTTCGACTTTTTGTCGACTCAGCTCCCAAGACACTTACACAACGCAGGAAGAGGCCATTCGGCCCCCTTTGTCTGTACCAGCCCAGAGAGAGAAATCCAGTCGACACCCTTCCACCTCTGGCTCCATCAACCTGTAGGTTACAGCACTGCGATCGCTTAGACAAGTTTTATTTTTAATTTATGGCAAGTTCTGCTTTGAGCTTTGAGGTCCAGATCTCCACCTACATCATAACTTTATTGTTAAATCACTGGGAGGGGGGAGTGTGCAGAGAGATCTGGGTATCCTTGTGCACAACTCACTGAAGGTAAGCATGCAGGTGGTAAAAAAGGTAAATGGCCTGTTAGCCTTTATTGCAAGAGGTTTCAGGTACAGAAGCAGGGATGTGTTGTTGCAATTATACAGGGGCCTTGGTGAGGCCCTATCTAGAATATTATGTGCAGTTTTGGTATCCATATCAGAGGAAGGATGTTCTTACTCTCGAGGAAGTGCAGCGAAAGTTTACCAGGCTGATTCCGGGGATGGTGGGACTGATGTATGGGGAGAGATTGACTAGTTTAGAATTATTTTCACTGGAGTTCATAGGACGAGGGAGGATCTCATAGAGACTTATAAAATTCTAACAGGACAAGCCAGGGTAGATGCAGGGAGGACGTTCCCGATGGTGGGGGGAGACCAGAACCAAGGGTCACAGTCTGAGGATGGGGGGTAGACCATTTAGGACAGAGATGAGGAGACATTTCTTCACCCAGTGAGCCTGTGGAATTCATTCCCACAGGAAGCAGTTGATGTCAAAACATTGAATGTATTCAAGAGGCGGCTGGATACAGCACTTGGGGGCGAATGGGATAAAAGGTTATGGGGAGAAAGCAGGATTAGGCTGTTGAGTTGGATGGTCAGCTATAATCGTAAAGAGTAGCAAAGCAGGCTCAAAGGGCCGAATGGCCTCCTTGTGCTTTTATCTATGTCTCCACCACTGTGTTATCAGGGGTGAGGGGAGGGGGGGTGGGAGGGGTAGTGTGGAGAATCCTGCCCAGTGATTGCTAACAATTCAGAACTTGGTGCCAATAGTCAGTATTTCAGAAGGGAATTGGATTGACACAGTGGCACCGTGGTTAGCACTGCTGCCTCACAGCGCCAGGGACCCGGGTTCGATTCCCAGGTCACTGTCTGTGCAGAGTCTGCGTGCTCTCCCCATGTTATTTATTAATAAGTGAACTTACTTGTTTAGATGCTTGGCAGGAAATAAAGTTGCAGAGCTGTAAGCGACAGAGCAGGGGAGGTGAGATTGACTGGGCTGCGCAGTGGGGAGCCAGCATCGACTCAAATGGCCGAATGGCCTCCTCCTGTCCCTCAAAGATGCGAACATCCACTGCGGCCTGGTGCGAAATTTTGTTTGATAATGCTCTTGCGAAGCAGCTTGCAGTGGTGTGAAAGGGGGGGGGGGCTATGCAAATGCAAGTTGTAGTTGTTGCTGACCTAACCATTCCTCTTGACTCAAGGTCACCTCAGGCAGCCTGAGGGAGAAGTTCGAGCCTAGATGATATTTCTTTTCTATGTACAATAAATACACAATAGCTCCCCTGTCGTTCATCAATCCTGAAGCATGACTCTCTGGCACCACGTAAGACATACGTGGATGGCACGATGGTTAACACTGCTGCCTCACAGCGCCAGGGATCTGGGTTCAATTCCAGCCTTGGGTCACTATATTTGTGGAGTCTGCACATTCTCCCCGTGTCTGTGTGGGTTTCCTCCGTGTGCTCTGGTTTCCTCCCACAGTCCAAAGATATGCAGGTTAGATGGATTGGCCGTGCTAAGTTGCCCCTTAGCGTCAGGGGAATTAGCAAGGTAAATAAATGGTGTGGGATTAAATAAAGTTTATTTATTAGTGTCATAAGTAGGCTTACATTAACACTGCCATGAAGTTACTGTGAAAATCCCCTAGTCGCCACACTCTGGTGCCTGTTCGGGTACGCTGAGGGAGAATTTAACATGGTCAATGCACCTAACATGCACGCCTTTCAAATGTGGGGGAAACCGGAGCAGCCAGAGGAAACCCACTGAGACATGGGGAGAACGCGCAGACCCTGCTCACACACTGACCCAAGGTGGGAAACGAACCCAGATCCCTGGCACTGTGAGGTATCAGTCAGTGCTAACCACTGCGCTGCTCCTCACTGTGGTCAGTGCAGACTGGATGGGCAGAATGGCCTCCTTCTGCATTGTAGGAATTCTATGATTCTAACCCTTGTGCAGAGCCAATGAGGCCGGTTGGCCAGAATGGCCTCCTGTAAAGTTCTGCAATGATCGCGGCAGTGATTCAGGCATGGGAATCTAGTGATCACATTGGAAGGCTAAGAATATCCCCTTAGTCAGACTTGAGATAGAAATGGGGAGGGGGAGGGAATGAATATAATATCTTTAGTTCAGTCAACCGGATGATAAGTTCAAAATGGAGTTAGCCAATGTAAATATGAACCTTCCCATGACCTGTGAGTTTTGGAGGGGGATGTGGGGTGGGGAGAGGGGTAATATGGTGGGGCTGGACATGCATCTTCATCCCCGGGGATGTCACTTTGGTTTGGCTAGGATGCTCCCGTAATTTAATGGTTTGAGTTATAAGGAGAGGCTGGATAGACTTGGACTTCTTTCCCTGGAGCGTAGGAGGCTGAGGGGTGATCTTATAGACATCTATAAAATAATGAGGGGCACAGATCAGCTAGATCGTCAAAATCTTTTCCCCAGAGGTAGGAAGGTCTAAAACTAGAGGATACAGGTTTAAGGTGAGAGAATCCAGAGGGGAATTTTTTCACACAGAGGGTGGTGAGTGTCAGGAACAAGCTGCCAGAGGTAGTAGTAGAGGAGGGTACAATTTTGTCTTTTAAAAAGCATTTAGATATAGGTAACATGGGTATAGATAGATATGGGCCAAACGCGGGCAATTGGAACTAGCTTAGTGGTAAAAATTGGGCAGCATGGACAAGTTGGGCCAAAGGGCCTGTTTCCATGCTGTAAACCTCTATGGCTGGGATTTTACGACCTCGTTCGAGCAAGATCCGACAATCCTGCCTGAGGCCAATGGAAATTTCCATTCTATGAACCTCACCTGCTCCAATTCCATGGCGGGCAAGGTGGGAGCATTCCGGCCTAGGTGGGAGCATTCCGGCCTATGAGTCTGGAGTCATGTGTAGGCCAGACAGGGTAAAGATGGCAGATTTCCTTCCCTAAAGGACACTAGTGAACCAGATGGAGGTTTACAGGACATGATCATTTCTTGGTCACCATTACTGGGGCTAACTTTTCAACTCCAGGTTCTTTTTAATCAATTGAATGTAGATTCTCGCTGCTGTTGGGTTTGAACCCACGTCCACAGAGATCCCCTGGATTACTGATCCAGTGACATTACCACTCTGCCACATGTTGGTGATGCTTCTGAAGTTGATCAACCCACACAGGGCCCATTGTAAACATTGGGCCAGGTGTCGCCGTAGCAACAAATGGGTGTCTCCCATTTGTTAACCCCGAGTCTGCTGGTTTGACCCAGTGGCTGAAGAGATTCTCTCTCACTGCCGAGTGATTGGAAGACTGTGTTATAGGGAGCTGGAGAGGCAGTTGTTTAAATTTCCAAATCCAGAGTTTGTCCGAATTTTGGCAAGCAGGGAGGAGGCCGGTGGGGGACGAAGATGGGGAAAGGGGAAGGGAAGCAACGAAAAGCAAACAGAGATCGAACAGTGTCGCTAATCTTACTCCTGACTTAGGGAGAGACATACTTGCATTGGAAGCAGTTCAGAGAATGTTCATGGCAATGATTCCAGGCAAGAAAGAGTTTATTTATTTATTAGTGCCACAAATAAAAGGCTTATATTAAAACTGCAATGAAGTTACTGTGGAAATCACCGCACTCCGGCATCTGTTCGGGTACAGCAAGGGAGAATTTAGCACGGCCAATGCGCCTAACCAGCACGTCTTTCGGACTGTGGGAAGAAACCGGGGCAGCCGAGGAAACCCACGCAGACACAGGAGGAATGCGCAGACTCTGTACAGACAGTGACCTAAGCCGGGAATCGAACCAGGGTCCTTGGTGCTGTGAGGCAGCAGTGCTAACCACGGTGCCACCGTGCCACCCAGTAATTACCATTTGTCAGGAAACTGGTACTCTCGGAATGACAAGACTTAACAGTGTCTTATTCAATGTTGGGGTCTTTTAGCCAGGCAGTGACACTCCATTCCTGCGATACCCCTGCTGCCATTATGTCAGGATCATTTGTATCTCAAAGCCTATCCCAGAAAGAGCAGACAAAAGATTTACTGGGATGCTGCTGGGACTTGATGGTTTGAGTTATAAGGAGAGGCTAGATAGACTGGGACTCTTTTCCCTGGAGCGAAGGAAGTTTAGGGGTGATCTTATAGAAGCCTATAAAATAATAAGATGCACAGATCAGCTAGATAGTCAATATCTTTTCCCAAAAGTAGGAGAGTCTAAAACTAAAAGGCATAATTTTAAGGTGAGAGGGGAGAGATACATAAGTGTCCAGAGGGGCAATTTTTTCACACAGAGGGTGGTGAGTGTATGGAACGAGCTGCCGGAGGTCGTAGTAGAGGCGGGTACAATTTTGTCTTTTAAAAAGCGTTTAGACAGCTACGTGAGTAAGATGGGTATAGAGGGATAAAAGCAAATTACTGCAGATGCTGGAATCTGAAACCAAAAGAGAAAGTGCTGGAAAATCTCAGCAGGTCTGGCAGCATCTGTAAGGAGAGAAAAGAGCTGACGTTTCGAGTCCCGATGACCCCTTTGTCAAAGCTAAAAGACACAGAAAGTGGGAGATATTTATATTGCAGGGGGAAGGAATGAAAGATGAGTCACAGCCACAGAAACCAGGGGAAAGGCTGCTAATGGCAGCCCATTGAAAGAATAGAAGGTGTGAATAGCTTTGGCAAAGGGTGATCTGGACTTGAAACATCAACTCTTTTCCCTCCTTACAGATGCTGCCTGACTTGCTGAGATTTTCCAGCATTTTCTCTTTTGGATTCTAGAGGGATATGGGCCAAATACAGACAATTGGGACGAGCTTAGTGATAAATCCTGAGCGGCACGGATAATTTGGGCGGAAGGGCCTGTTTCAAAGCTGTAAACCTCTGTGACACTGTATGTTACCCGTCAAACTTTCAAACTAGGTTGATGAAAGACACTGAAAACTCTGATTGCTACAGTTTTCTTCACGCAAAGGATGGTGAATCTTTGGAATTCTCTGCCTGATGAGGTGGTGGAGGCTTCCTCGCTGAATATGTTCAAGTCAAGAGTGGATAGGTTTTTGATTGACAAGAGAATTAATGGTTACGGGGAGAAAGCGGGAACGTGGAACTGATCCACTGCAGATCAGCCATGATCTTATTGAATGGCGGGGCAGTCTCGAGGGGCTGGATGGCCGACTCCTGCTCCTATTTCTTATGTTCTTATCTAATTAACAGAACATTAACTCATATCCGTATAAATGTTTGATTGTTTTCCTGTGCACGTGGCATTTTGGTGGTAATTAATTGGTAACTGTGTTAAACTGGTTTTATCTCGCAGTCAACAGTATTTGTGTGTTATAGTGGAGTATTCGTTATAACAAAGCTTCATTGGTAAACAAAGTGACACTGTGGTTAGCACTGCTGCCCGGGACTTGGGTTCAATTCCCTGCTTGGGTCACCGTCTGTGTGGAGTTTGCACATTCTCCCCATGTCTGCGTGGGTTTCATCTGGGTGTTCCGATTTCCTCCCACACTCCAAAGATGTGTAGGCGGATTGGCCACGTTAAATTGGCCCTTAGTGTCAGGGGACTAGCTAGGGTGAATATGTGGAATGATGGGGATAAGATCAGTGGGTCTGTCATCAGTGCAGATTTGATGGGCTGAATGGCCTTGTACTGAGATCCTATGATTATGTGAGGACTCTTTATCTAGTCATTAATTAATAGCTTACTGGTTTTGGTCTGCCCGCAGGCTGTTGCGATATTTATTCCCTGTGATGTTTTTTGGCACCAGTTTTGCTGAGTAGGCTTTGTTCTCTCCCAGGGGATTTCCCGACTCCAGTGCAGATCTGGGAATCTCCCAGAGCTTTGTCTGCTGGCCTTGACCGTGTGGCAACTCTGCCTCCCAGAGTCGAATAGCCAATCGACGGCGCCGCCACCTCTGCCAACGCGTGAAGGAATGTTGACACATGTGGAAGCAATGCCCTCAGGAGGGGGTGGGCCAGACAGGGCGGGTGCGGGGGTGAGGTTGGAGAGAGGGGCCAATGGAAACGGCTGGAGTGTTTATTTGCCACCTCAGAGGTGGGGATTTTCTTGCCCCCATTGTCTGACCCCAGCTGCATTCACAGGGTCTAATGGACAAGCCGCCATGTGTGCTGGAGCTGGGTAAGGAAATATTGGCAGGGAATGGTAGCTCTATAGAGAAGAGGGTCAGGGAGGTGAGAGGTAAAGAGGTGAGGGGTCAGGAGGCGAAGGGTTAACAAGTGAGGAGTCAGGAGGTAAGGGTCAGGAGACGAGGGGTCAGGTTAGGCAGTGCTGTAAAACTGGGGGATTCCCACATTAACCAGGAAAGTTAGTAAAGGAACATCAGATCTGTTCAGAACAAAAGCCACTAAAATGGACAACATGGAAGAGCTGGTTTCCTGGAAGTTGGAAGATCGGTGTGTCCCCAGCGCTACGGACAGGATTTCTTGGACAGTGTATCCCGACTCCCGGAAGACTCCCCTCAGATCACGGAAGCGATTTGCTCTCCGTAGAGAGCCAACCCCCCGCTCGGACCTCAGAGAGCTGCCCATCTAAATGGCTGGCAGCTCTGTTGACCCAGCAGCGCCCCTAGCAGCAGTGGCCAGGACTAGAACTACAATCTCGTCTCTTTTGGGCAGAATCCCTCCGTTTTGGGGCCGATTCTCTCAAAAAAAAAATTCGAAGAGCCGTAAAAATTGACGTAAATCGCGATTGTTTTTTTTCGGTGGGAGTTCACACTTGAATCTCCCACGCTTCACATGAAGGTCACAATCGAGAATATCATTAAAATCTCGGGGGGAATGGGGCCTATTCACTCTGCGCGAGCACAGTGGACCCGAATTGATACCCGGCAGTTTGCCAGCTCGCTCCATCGCTGGGAAGCATGGGACCCCTGCAGTGCTGTTCCTCCAGCTCTTCCCCTTCCCACCCCCATGCCTCGATCACGGCTCCCCAGCTCCCCCCACCTCCTCCCCATCTTGGAGCAGCCCAATCTCCCTCCCCAGCAAACATTTCCTCCCTACCCCACGCACTCCAATTGCTGGCCTCCCTCCAGCCCTGCCAATCCCCCCATTTCTGCCCCTAGTCCCAACACCCTTGACACCACCCCCACGCCTGATGGGCAGTGCCAAGGTGTTGCCGGGCATGGGCACTTTGGGTTGTGGCAAGGAGCACAGGCTGGCACTGCCAAGGCCAGGGGACATCACCTGCCCACTACCCAATCCCTTGAGTGGGTCCCTATTGCCTCCCTCCATCATTCTAGCAGAGGCTCCCGCTAGTTCGCCATAAGTAGGGAGCTACATTAAACCCCACCAAGTGCTGGCTGAGATGCATTTGTGTGCAATAAATTGTGAGATTCTACAATGTCGCCAAATGATCCCTGAAAGTAAGGAAATTCTGTATTTTCATTGGTGAAAGAATATAATATCAAGGGTAAGACTCTTAGCAGTGTTGAGGATCAGAAGGATCTTGGGTCCAGGTTCATAGGACTCTTAAATCGGCCCCGCAGGTGGAGAATGTGGTCAAGAAGGCGTACGGTGTGCTGGCCTTCATTAATCGAGGGATTGAGTTTAGGAGTCGGGAGGTAATGCTGCAACTTTATAAGACCCTTGTCAGACCCCACTTGGAGTCCTGTGCGCAGTTCTGGTCACCTCACTATAGGAAGGATGTGGAAGCTATTGAAAGGATGCAGAGGAGATTTACAAGGATGCTGCCTGGATTGGGTGACATGCCTTATGAGGATAGGTGGAGGGAACTTGTTTTTTTCTCCCTGAAGAGATAAAGTATGAGAGGTAACCTGATAGAGGTTTATAAGATATTAGGAGGTATAGATCAGATGGATTTTCAGAGGCTTTTTCCCTGCAATGGTCGCTATGAGAGGACACAGGTTTAAGGTGCTAGGAAGCAAGTACAGAGGAGATGTTAGGGGTAAGTTTTTCATTCAGAGGGTGGTGAGTGAGTAGAATCGGCTGCCGTCGATGGTGGTAGAAACAAACTCATCAGGGTCTTTTAAGAGACTTCTGGATAGGTACATGGGATTTAATGGGATTGAGGGTTATATGTAGGCCTGGTAGGTAGGGATATGATTGGCGCAACTTGTGGGCCAAAGGGCCTGTTTGTGCTGTAGTTTTCTATGTTCTACAACCTCAAACAGACCATTGTCTGCAGCAAACTACCCAGCCTTCAGGAGAACAGTGACCACAACACCACACAACCCTACCACAGCAACCTCTGCAAGACACGCTGGATCATCGATACGGATGCCATCATCTCACACGAGAACACCATCCACCAGGTACACGGCACATACTCTTGAACGCTATCTACCTGATACGCTGCAAGAAAGGATGTTCCGAAGCATGGTACATTAGGGAGACCATGCAGACGCTATGACAATGGGTGACTGAACACCAGTCAACAATCACCAGGCAAGACCATTCCCTTCCTGTTGGCGATCATTTCAACAGTCACGGGCATTCAGCCTCTGATCTTTGGGTAAACGTTCTCCAAGGCGACCTTCACAACACACAACAGCGCAGAGTCACTGAGCAAAGACTGATAGCCAAGTTCCGCACACATGAGAATGGCCTCAACCGGGATCTTGGGTTCATATCACACTATCTGTAACCCCCATGATTTGCCTGGGTTTGCAACATCTCACTTACTGTCCTGTCTGGAGTCATTACACATCTCTTTAACCTGTGCTTAATGCTATCTCCACTCACATTGTCTGCACCTTTAAGACTTGATTAGCTGTAAAGCATTCTAATCAGTATTCTGTAAACTGTGTGTGCCTTTCTATGCCCTGTTTGCAATCAGAATTCTCCACTCAACTGCCGAAGAAACAACGTTTCGAAAGCCACTGGCGTTTACTACCAAATAAACCTGTTGGATTTTAACCTGGTGGTATGAGACTTCTCACTGATCTTCGGCATGATGGCACACTGGTTAACATTGTTGTCTCTCAGTGCCAGGGATCCATGTTAGATTCCAGCCTCGGCTCACTGTGTGTGGAGTTTGTACATTCTTCCTGTGTCTGCATGGGTTTCCTCCCACAGGTTAGGCGGAACAGCCATGCTAAGTTGCCCCTTTGTGTCCCAAGATTGATAGGTTAAGTAGATTGGCCACAGTAAATTGCTCCTAAATGTCCCAAGATGTGTAGATTAGGGGGATTGGCCATGCTAAATTGCTCCTTAGTGTCCCATGACATGTGGGTTAGGGGGTTTCAGTGGCGTAAATGTGTGGGGTTAAAGGAATAAGGCCTGTATAAAATGATTTGTCAGATAGTGTAGAAGTAGTGGGCCGAATGGCCTCCACTGTAGAGATTCTATGACTCTAAAGGGTAAATTAAACAGATGTTTCATTGACAAGGGAGTTGAGGGTTATGGAGGGGGGAGAAAGGGAAGGAGCAGGCAGGAAAATGAAGGTAAGATCACAATATCCATGACCTTATTGAATAGCAGAGCAGGCTCAATGGGTCACCATTGTGCTCCTATTCTTTATGAGCAGTGTAACCATTCAGGTTTCTACTTTGCCTGTTCTAACCTTTTACCATAGATTGTACTCGCTGTGTGACTCTCACTCCCTCTACCTCGGGTCTCCCTCAGAGATAGGTACTTATCTCTCAGAGTGGAGCTAAAAAGGGCTGTTTATTTATTAGTTTCTGAATATCTTTTCTGCTAAAGATCACGCCAGCTGAATATTCCGTATGATTATAGCAGGGACAGGAACATGCTGATAATGTTACTGGACTGTTGATCAGTGCTGTGGCTCAGTGTTAGGATGGTCAGCACTGCTGCCTCACAGCGCCAGGGACACAGGTTCGATTCCCACCTTGGATCACTGTCGGTGCAGAGTCTGCACATTTTCCCCATGTCTGTGTGGGTTTCCTCCAGTTTCCTCCCACAGTTCGAAAGACTTGCTGCTCAGCTGCACTGACCATGCTTAATTCTCCCTAAGTGTTTCTCTTTTAGAGAGAAATGAATTGATTGGGGATAGTCAGCAGGGTTTTGTGAAGGGTAGGTCGTGCCTTACTAACCTTATTGAGTTTTTTGAAAAAGTGACCAAAGAGGTGGATGGGGGTAAGGCAGTTGATATGGTATATATGGACTTTACTAAGGCGTTCGATAAGGTGGCACATGAAAGGCTTCTGCAGAAAATGTAGATGTATGGGATTGAGGGTGATTTAGCTAATTGGATTAGGAATTGGCTAGCGGATAGAAGACAGAGGGTGGTGGTTGATGGGAGATATTCATCGTGGAGTTCGGTGACAAGTGGTGTACCTCAGGGGTCTGTTTTGGGGCCCCTGCTGTTGTAATTTTTATAAATGATCTGGATGAGGGTATTGAAGGATGGATTAGTAAATTTGCAGATGACACTAAAGTCGGTGGAGTGGTAGATAGTGAAGAGGGGTGTTATAGTTTGCAGAGAGACTTGACAAGTTGCAGAGCTGGGCCGAGAGGTGGCAAATGGAGTTTAATGTGGAAAATTGTGAGGTAATTCACTTTGGCAGGAATAACAAATGAGTAGAGTATAGGGCTAATGGTAGGACTCTCAATAGTGTTGATGAACAGAGGGATCTTGGTGTATATGTTAATAGATCCCTGAAAGTTGGCAATCAAGTCGATAAGGTTGTTAAGGAGGCATACGGAGTCTTAGCTTTTATTGGTAGGGGGATTGAATTTTGGAGCCGCAACGTCATGTTGCAACTGTACAAAACTCTAGTGCGGCCGCACTTGGAGTATTGTGTGCAGTTCTGGTCGCCACATTATAAGAAAGATGTGGAGGCATTGGAGAGGGTACAGAGGAGGGTTACCAGGATGTTGCCTGGTATGGAGGGCAGGTCTTATGAAGAGAGGCTGAGGGATTTGAGGTTGTTTTCATTAGAAAGAAGGCGGCTAAGAGGAGACCTTATTGAAACATATAAGATGATTAGAGGTTTAGATAGGGTGGACAGTGATAGCCTTTTTCCTAGGATGGAGAAAGCTAGCACGAGGGAACTCAGCTTTAAATTAAGGGGTGATGGTTTTAGGACAGATGTCAGAGGTAGGTTCTTTACCCAGAGGGTGGTAAGGGTATGGAATGCCTTGCCTGCGTCAGTTGCAGATGCGCCAAGTTTGGTGGCTTTTAAGAGGTTAGTAGATAAGTTTATGGATGAAAAGGGAATGGTTTAGGTTAGAGGGTCACTGCTTGTTCCTAATTGGTCGGCGCAACATCGAGGGCCGAAGGGCCTGTTCTGCGCTGTAATGTTCTAAGTTCTATGTACCCGAACAGGTGCGAGAGTGTTGCGACTAGGGGATTTTCACAGTAGCTTTGATTTTAATTTGATTTATTATTGTCACATGTATTAGGATACAGTGAAAAGTATTATTTCTTGCGCACTGTAGAGACAAAATATACTGTTTGTAGAGGAGGAAAGGAGAGAGTGCAGAATGTAGTGTTATAGTCATAGCTAGGATTAGAGAAAAATCAACTTAATGCAGGGTAAGTCTATTCAAAAATCTGACAGCAGCAGGGAAGAAGCTGTTCTTGAGTTGGTTGGTGCGTGACCTCAGACTTCTGTATCTTCCGATAGAAGAATGTGGAAGAGAGAATGTCTGGGATGCGTGGGGTCCTTAGTTATGCTGCTGCTTTTCCAAGGCAGCAGGAAGGGTAGGCATAGTCAATGGATGTGAGGCTGGTTTGTGTAATGGATTGGGTTATGATCATGGCCTTTTGTAGTTCTTTGTGGTTTTGGGCAGAGCAGGAGCCATGCTAAGCTGTGATACAACCAGAAAGAATGCTTTCTATGGTGCATCTGTAAAAGTTGGTGAGAGTTGTAGCTGACATGCCAAATTTTCTCAGGCTTCTGAGAAAGTAGAGGCGTTGGTGGGGCTTTCTTAACTATAGTATCGGTATGGGAGGAACAGGACAGGTTGTTGGTGATCTGGACACTTAAAAACTTGAAGCTCTCGACCTTTTCTGCTTCGTCCCTGTTGATGAAGACAGGGGCATGTTCTCCTCTACGCTTCCTGAAGTCGATGACAATCTGTTTTGTTGACATTGAGGGAGAGATTATTGTTGCTGCACCATTTCACCAGATTCTCTATCTCATTCCTGTAATGTGTCTCGTCATTGTTTGAGATCCGACCCACTACGGTGATGTTGTCAGCGAACATGAAAATCGAGTTAGAGGGGAATTTGGCTGCACAGTCCTAGGTGTATAAAGAGTACAGTAGGGGGCTGAGAACACAGCCTTATGGGGGCACCGGTGTTGAGGATGATCACAGAGGAGGTGTGGTTGCCTATCCTTACTGATTGTGGTCTGATTTGTCAGATGGTCAAATCAGTCAAAATGATTTGTAAGATAGTCAGTGCAGAAATGATGGGCCGAATGGTCTTCAATGTAGGGGTTCTGTGGTTCTATATATTAAAGGGTAAGTTAAACAGATGTTTCTTTAACAAGGGAGTTGAGGATTATGGAGGAGGGAGGAGGAAGAGCAGGCAGGAAAATGAAAGTAAGATCACAATATCCATGACCTTATTGAATAGCAGAGCAGGCTCAATGGGTCACCATTGTGCTCCTATTCTTTATGAGCAGTGTAACCATTCAGGTTTCTACTTTGCCTGTTCTAACCTTTTACCGTAGACTGTACTCGCTGTGTGACTCTCACTCCCTCTACCTCGGGTCTCCTTCACAGATAGGTACTTATCTCTCAGAGTGGAGCTAAAAAGGGCTGTTTATTTATTAGTTTCTGAATATCTTTTCTGCTAAAGATCACGCCAGCTGAATATTCCGTATGATTATAGCAGGGACAGAAACGTGCTGATAATGTTACTGAACTGTTGATCAGTGCTGTGGCTCAGTGCTAGGGAGGCACAGTGATTAGCACTGCTGCCTCACAACGTCGGGGACCCGTGTCCAATTCCCACCTTGAGTCATCGGCTGTGCAGAGCCTGCACCTTCTCTCCGTGTCTGCGTGGGTTTCCTCCTGGAGATGGCGTCTACTGTGGACCTGTTGCAGCGGTAGGCAAACAGCAGTGGATCCAGGTAGTATGGGAGGGTGGAATTGATTCATGCTGTGACTAACCTTTCAAAGCATTTCATAATGATGAATGTCAGAACCACCGGCCAATTGTCATTAAGGCATGCTGGTTAGTTTTTCTTTGGTACTGTCTTCTTGAAGCAGATAGTGACCTCAGATTGTTGTAAAGAGAGGTTGAAGATGCCTGTGAATACCCCGCCAACTGATCCACACAGAATCTGAGTGCTTATCTAGGCATCCCATCCGGGCCAGTCACTTCTGTGGATTTACCATTGAGAAAGCTGCTCTGACATTTGCAATGGTGACCCCGGATACAGGTTCATGCGAGGATCTCGCTGACCTCTTGCTCAAAACAGGCATTGAGCTCATCAGGAAGGGATGCGTTGGAGCCTTTTACATTTTTACATGCCGTCATCTTGTAGCCTGTTACGTTTTGCAGACCTTGCCGTAGTCGGCGGGGATCAACTGTCTTCATTGTAGTGTTAATGTAAGCCTACTTGTGATGCTAATAAATAAACCTAAACTTCATGTCCTTTCGAAAAGGAACTTAGTTCAAGGGTCAATTAAGAATGGGTAATAAATTCTGGCCCAGCCAGCGATGCCTACATCCCGTGAAAGAGCAACTGAAAACTCTTCATTGGCAGGTGCTAAGCAAATTCGGTTGATGATCCTTCTGAATCCCTGATTGGATTTATCCACAGTTGGCATAGGGTGGTGCAGTGGTTAGCACTGTTATCTCACAGCGCCAAGGACCCTGGGTTCAATTCCAGTCTTGGGTCACTGCCTGTATGGAGTTTGCACGTTCTCCTCATGTCTGCGTGGGTTTCCTCCAGGTGCTCTGGTTTCCTCCTACACTCCAAAGATGTGCGGGTTGGGTGGAGTGTCCATGTTAAATTGCCCTTTAACGTCCTAAGATCGATAGGTTGGCTGGATTGGCCATGGTAAATTACCGCGAAATGTCCCAAGATGTGAAGGTTAGGGGGATTGATCATGCTAAATTGCCCCTTAGTGTCCCAAGATGTGTGGGTTAGGGGGATCAGTGGTGTAAGTATGTGGGGTTACAGGGACTGGGCCTGGGTAAAATGATTTGTCAGATAATCAGTGCAGAAATGATGGGCTGAATGGGCTTCAATGTAGGGATTCTTTGGTTCTATATATTAAAGGGTAAGTTAAACAAATGTTTCATTGACAATAGAGTTGAGGGTCATGGAGGCGGGAGAAGGAAGAGCAGGCAGGAAAATGAAAGTAAGATGACAATATCCATGACCTTATTGAATAGCAGAGCAGGCTCAATGGGTCACCATTGTGCTCCTATTCTTTATGAGCAGTGTAACCATTCAGGTTTCTACTTTGCCTGTTCTAACCTTTTACCATAGATTGTACTCGCTGTGTGACTCTCACTCCCTCTACCTCGGGTCTCCCTCAGAGATAGATACTTATCTCTCAGAGTGGAGCTAAAAAGGGCTGTTTATTTATTAGTTTCTGAATATCTTTTCTGCTAAAGATCACGCCAGCTGAATATTCCGTATGATTATAGCAGGGACAGGAACATGCTGATAATGTTACTGGACTGTTGATCAGTGTTATGGCTCAGTGCTAGGGTAGCACAGTGGTTAGCACTGCTGCCTCATAGCGCCAGGGACACAGGTTCAATTCCCACCTTAGATCACTGTGTGGAGCCTGCACAATCTCCCCATATCTGCGTGGGTTTCCTCCTGGTGTGGGTTAGGTGCATTGGCCATGCTAAGTTCTCCCTCAGTGTATCCAAATATGCACTGGAGTGTAGCAACTAGGAAATTTTCACAGTAACTTTGATTTTGATTTGATTTAACATACAATAAACAGTATTGTTTCTTGTGCGCTAAGCAGACAAAACGTACTGTTTATAGAGAAGGAAGCAAGACAGTGCAGAATGTAGTGTTACAATCATAGCCAAGATTAGAGAAAGATCAACTTAATGCGAGGTAGGTCCATTCAAAAGTCTGACAGCAGCAGAGAAGAAGCTGTTCTTGAGTCTGTTCGGACGCGTCCTCAGACTTTTGCATCTTTTTCCCGATGGAAGAAGGCAGAAGAGAGAATATCCAGGGTGTGTGGGGTTCCTAATTATGCTGGCTGCTTTGCCAAGGCAGCAGGAAGTGTCAGTGGACGTGAGCTGGTTTGCATTATGGACTGGGCTTCATTCATGACCTTTTGTAGTTTCTTGTGGTCTTGGGTGGAGCAGGAACCATACCAAGCTGTGATACAACCAGAAAGAATGCTTTCTATGGGTATCTGTAAAAGTTGGTGAGTGTCATAGCTGACGTGCCAAATTTCCTGAGTCTTCTGACAAAGTAGAGGCGTTGGTGGGCTTTCTTAACTATAGTGTCAGCATGGGGGGACCAGGACAGGTTGTTGGAGACCTAGGCGTCTTAAAACTTGAAGCTCTTGACACTTTCTACTTCGTACCCATTGATGATGATAGGGGCATGTTCTCCTTTACACCTTCTGAAGTGACAGTCTCCTTTATTTCGTTGACATTGAGGGGATGATATTGTTGCCGTGCCAGTTCACCAGATTCTCTATCTCATTCCCGTACTCTGTCTCGTCATTGTTTGAGATCCGACCCACTACAGTAGTGTCGTCAGCAAACTTGAAAATCAAATTGGAGGGGAATTTGGCCACATAGTCATAGGTGTATAAGGAGCGTAAGGTGTTGTTGCCTATCCTTACTGATTGTGAGTGAGGAAGTTGAGGATTCAGTCTCAGAGGGAGGTGCCGAGGCCCAGGCCACAGAGTTTGGATTTGAAATTTTTGGGAATAATGGTGTCAAAGGCTGATCTATAGTCAATAAATAGGAACCTGAAAAATATGTTTTTGTTATCTGGATGTTCCAGGATTGTATGCGGGGCCAGGGAGGTGGTGTCTGCCCTGGACCTGTTGCGACAGTAGGCAGACTGTAGTGGATCCAGGTAGTCCGGGAGGCTGGAATTAGTTCATACCATGACTGTCCTTTCAAAGCTCTTCATAACGGTGGACATCGGAGCCACTAGATGTTAGTTATTGAAGCATACTACTTGGTTTTCCTTAGGTACCGAGATGATGGTCGTCATCTTGAAACAGGTATGAACCTCAGATTGTTGTAAAGAGAGGTTGAAGATGTCTGTGAACAGAAGAACATAAGAAATAGGAGCAGGAGTAGGCCATCCAGCCCCTCGAGTCTGTCCCGCCATTCAATAAGATCATGGCTGATCTGAAGTATCCCCACCAGCTGATCCATGCAGGATCTGAGTGCCCATCCAGGTACCCCATCTGGACCTTTGAGAAAGCTGCTCTGACACCTACAATGGTGACCCCAGATACAGGTTCATCCAAAGCTCCCAGGGTGGAGGGTGTGCCCTCGCTGATCTCTTGCTCAAAACCAGCGTAAAATGCATTGAGCTCATCAGTGAGGGATGCATTGGAGCCAGCAATTGTACATGCCTTCATCTTGTAGCCTGTTACATCTTGCAGACATTGCCATAGTTGGCAGGGGTCGACAGTGTTCTTTGCAGTGTTAATGTAAGCCTACTTGTGATACTAATAAATAAACCTAAACAGAGTTTCGGAAAGGAACTCAGCTCAAGGGTCAATTAAGGATGGATAATAAATTCTGGCCCAGCCAGCGATGCCTACAAATAAAAACTTTTCACTGGTGGGTAGTAAGCAAACCCAGTTGGTGATTCTTCTCAATCCCTGATCAGATTGGCACAGGGGGGCACAATGGCACAGTGGTTAGCATTGCTGCCTCTCAGTGCCCTGGACCCAGGTTCAATTCCAGCCTTGGGTCACTGTCTGTGCGAAGTTTGCATGTTCTCCCCGTGTCTGCATGGGTTTCCTCCGGTGCTCCGATTTTCTCCAACCATCCAAAGATGTGCATGTTAGGTAATTATTCATGCTAAATTGTTCCTTAGTGTTGGGGGATAAATGGGGCAAATATGTGGGGTTATGGGAATAGGGTCTCGGTGAGCTTGTTGTTGGTGCAGACTTGATTTGCCAAATGGCCTCCTTTGACACTGTATAGAATCATAGAATCCTACAGCGCAGAAGGAGGCCATTTGGCCCATCAAGTCTGTACCAACCACAATCCTTCTAGCCCTATTCCTGTAACCCCGCACATTTATCCTACTAATCCCCCTGAAACTAGGGACAATTTAGCATGGTCAATCCATCCAGCCCTCACATCTTTGGGCTGTGGGAGGAAGCCAGAGCACCCGGAGGAAACCCATGCAGACACAGGGAGAACATTCAGACTCCACGCAGACAGTGACCCAAACCGGGAATTGAACCTGGGTCCCAGGCGCCGTGAGGCAGCAGTGCTGACCACTGTGCCATTGTGGTTGTTGTATGATTTCATCAGTGCGTTGGCCAGGGTAAATTCTTCCTCAGCGTACCTGAACAGGCACTGGAGTGTGGTGACTAGGGGATTTTCAGTGTTAATATAAGCTTATTCGTGATACTAATAAATAAACTTTAAACTTAATAGTGACTCAGTAGCAACACAGTAGATCAAGCTGGTCAGGTCTCAGAGGCATTGCAGCCAGACTGAAACTGCAGGCTGGTGGCAAGAAATTCAACTGGTGTAACCTTGTCATCACCCATAAACCAGTCGTGGGTGTATTTGTTCATGTAAGTGTTGGCTGGATTGGTCACCAGATAGTCCATATATATAAAGATAGGGATGTTTTGCTGCAATTGTATTGGGTGTTGGTGAGACCACACTTGGAGTATTGTGTGCAGTTTTGGTGTCCTTATCTGAGGAAGGATGTTCTTGCTATAGAAGGAGCACAGCAAAGGTTTACCAGGCTGATTCCTGGGATGGCAGGTCTGTCATATGAGGAGAGACTAAGTCGGTTAGAATTGTATTCACTGGAGCTTAGTAGAATGAGAGGGGATCTCATAGAAATTTATAAAATTCTAGGCTTGATTCAGAAAGAATGTTCCCGATGATAGGGGAGTCCAGAACTAGGGGGGTCAGAGTTTGAGGATAAGGGGTAAACCTTTTAGAAACTGAGGTGAAGAGAAATTTCTTCACCCAGAGGATGGTGAATGTGTGGAATTCACTCCCACAGAATGTAGTTGGGGCCAAAACGTTGTGTGATTTCAAGAAGAAATTAGATATAGCTCTTGGGGATAAAGGGGGATTAGGATATTGAACTTGATGATCCTAGAAACGATAGAAACCTCTATAGTGTAGAAAGAGGCCATCTGGCCCATCAAGACTACTATCCCACCCAGGTCCTATTTCCAAATCCCTACATGTTTACTCACTGATCCTCTAACCTATGCATCTCACAACACTAACGGCAATTTTTAGCATGGCCAATCAACCTAACCCACACATCTTTGGACTGTGGGAGGAAGCCGGAGCACCCGGAGGAAACCCATGCAGAGACGAAGAGGATGTACAAATTCCACACAGACAGTGACCCAAGCTGGGAATCAAACCCAGGACCCTGGAGCTGTGAAGCAGCAGTGTTAACCACTGTGCCACCGTGCCGCCAAAATTGATCAGCCAAGATCGAAATGAATAGCAGAGCAGGTTTGAAGGGCCGAACGGCCTACTCCTGCTTCTTGTTTCTATGCTTATATGCTTCGTTGGTAGAAAGCACTTTGTTGATGTACTGAGATTGTGAAAGACACTAGTGGGATTTTAAAAAATTTTAAGTTTATTTATTAGTGTCATATATAGGCTTATATTAACACCGCAATGAAGTTACTGTGAAAACCCCCGAGTTGCCACACTCTGACACCTGTTTGAGTACACTGAGGGAGAATTTAGCATGGCCGATGCATCTGACCAGCATGTCTTTGGAGTGTGGGAGGAAACTGGAGCACCCGGAGGAAACCCACGCAGATACAGGGAGAATGTGTAGATTCCACACAGACAGTGCCCACCGGTACAGCTGCAGGATGCTCAGCAGCAACTTAGCAAGGCTCCTTAGCTAACACCATTCAAATCCACAAGCACTACCATCTAGCAGCGGACACCTGGGTTCACCACAGGGGTGGCACAGCAGTTAGCACTGCTGCTTCGTAGCACCAGGGACTTGAGTTCGATTCCCGGCTCGGGTTACTATCTGTGTGGAGTTTGCACATTCTCCCCATGTCTGTGTGGGTTTCCTCCGGGTGTTCTGGTTTCCTCCCATACTCCAAAGATGCGCAGGTTAGGTAATTGGCCAAGTTAAATTTCCCTTTAATGTCCAAAAGTGTTAAAGTTAGGGAGATTAGCAGGGTATATGCGGGTGGAGGGTGTTATGTGGATAGGGTGAGGGAGAGGGGTCTAGGTAAAATGCGCTGTTGGAGAGTCAGTGCAGACTCAACGGGCCGAATAGCCTCCTTCCGCACTGTAGACATTCTGTGACCACCATCTGGAAGCGCCCCTCCAAGTCACTCACCATCCTGATTTGGAAATGCATTCCTTAACTATCACTGGGTCTAACAGCACTGTGGGTGTACCTACACTACATGGACCACAGCGGCTCAAGAAGGTGGCCCCCCACCACCTTCTGAAGGGGCAATTAGGGATGGGTAGTAAATGCTGATCCTGCCTGCCTTGCTCTCATTCCTTGTAGGAATGTTCAAAAAATGAGTTAGAGTGAATGTTGCCTTTTCCTGTATGAACATAGAACATAGAACAATGCAGCACAAACAGGCCCTTCGGCCCACGAGTTGCGCCGATCACATCTACCAATCCACAGACCTATCTATAACCCCCTATCCTATTCTTTTCCATATACTCATCCAGAAGTCTCTTAAAAGACCCCAGTGAGTTTGCCTCAACAACCTCCGACGGCAGTCGGTTCCATTCACTCACCACCCTCTGAGTGAAAAACCTACCCCTGACATCTCCTTTGTATTTGCTTCCCTGCACCTTAAATCTGTGTCCTCTCGTAGTGACCATTTCAGCTTGGGGAAATAGTCTCTGAGAGTCCACCCTATCTATTCCTCTCAACATTTTATAAACCTCTATCAGGTCGCCTCTCAACCTACGTCTCTCCAGTGAGAAGAGTCCCAGCTCCCTCAACCTATCTTCATAAGGCCTGCCTCCCAATCCAGGCAGCATCCTTGTAAATCTCCTCTGCACTCTCTCAATAGCCTCTACATCCTTCCTATAATGAGGCGACCAGAACTGCGCACAATGAGAAGCACTCTTAAGAACAGGGGAATAGAAGGAGGCCATTCAGCCCCTCTAGTCTGTTCCCCCACTTAATGGGACTATGGTTGTCTTGTATCTTAGTTCTCTAACCTGTAATATCTTACCCAACAAAAACTATCCATCGGTCTCTGAAGTTGAGTTGTTCTCTTTTTCCAATGGCTTTTTGAGGAAGCATGCCCCAAGATTAGCATAAAGAATAGCTGTAAGCTTCGGAATGTTGTAGATGATGAGTACGTGGAATTTAATGGGATTGAGAGTTATAGATAGTTCTATGGCTTGGTAAGTATGGATATGATCGGCGCAACTTGTGGGCTGAAGGGCCTGTTTGTGCTGCGATGTTCTGTGTTCTATAGGCTGGTAGAGTGTGCAGGAAAATGGCAGGTGGAGTTCAACTCTGATAAGTGTGAGGTGATGCACTTAGGGAGGTCGAACAGCAAAAGGGTATACACAATAAATGGAAATATATTGAGATTTGATTTAAATTGATTCATTATTATTTACGCAGAGGGTGGTGAGGGCCTGGAATACGCTTTCTGGGAGGGTGGTGTAGGCAGGATACCTCATACCCTTTAAAAAGTACCCGGACGAGCACTTGACACATCATAACATTCAAGGCTATGGGCCAAATACTGGCGAGTGGGATTAGGTGGGCAGGTCAACAGGATCTTTCATGTGTCCTTGCAGACTCAATGGGCCGAAGGGCCTCTTTTGCACTGTTGTATTCTGTGATTCTGTCACACCTATTAGTATCCAGTGAAAAGTACTGTTTCTGTACAAACAAAGCATACTATATATAGAGAAGGAAAGGAGAGAGTGCAGAAGGTAGTGTTACAGTCATAGCTAAGGTGTAGAAAAAGATCAACTTAATATAAGGTAGTCCATTCAAAAGTCTGATAGCAGCAGGGCAGAAGCTGTTCTTCATAGAATCTTTACACTGCAGAAGAGGCCATTCAGCCCATCAAGTGTGCACCAACCACAATCCCAGCCAGGTCCTATTACCATTACCCCACATATGTACCCTGCTAATCCCGCTGATACTAGGGTCAATTTATCATGGCCAATCAACTTAATCCACATATCTTTAGACTGTGGGAGGAAATCCACGCAGACATGGGGCGAAAGTGCAAACTCCACACAGCAATAGCAATCGGAGGCCAGAGTTGAACCGGGGTCCCTGTTGCTATGAGGTAGCAGTGCTGCCCACTGTGCCACCATGTCGGTTGGTACGTGACCTCAGACTTTTGTACCTTGTTCCCGAAGGTAGAAGGAGGGAGAGAGAATGTCTGGGGTGCGTGGGGTCCTAATTATGCTGGCTGCTTGTCTAAGACAGTAGGGAGTGTAGAGAGGGGTAGGTAACGTGAGAGATCATGGTATGTAATTACACAGGTCCTTAAAGGTAGCAGTACGGGGAGATGAGATTGTGAAGAAGGCATTAGGAATTCTCTCCTTCACTGGCAGGGATATGGAATGTAAAATTCAGGATATAATGATGGAATTGTATAAAACACAAGCAAGGATGCAACTGGAATATTGTGTGCAGTTCTGGCCACCACATTAATTGCTCTGGAGAGAGCGGAGAGAATGTGCTAGAATGTTGCCTGGATTGAAGATTTGTAGCTACAAGGAGAGATTGGGGTTGGAACAGTGAAGGTGAGGGGGTGATATAATTAAGATATACAGAATTGTCAGGGGTACAGTATTGAAATACAGTAGACAGGAAGAACCTGCTTCTCTTGGCAGAGAGTTCAAACATTAGGGATCATCGATTCAACTGTATCTTTGATGGCAACTTCCTCGTTAATGTAGTGGTTTGTATCCACGTCTATCATGCGGGAGACTGGGGTTCAATTCCCCCACAAGGAATTGCCACGTTCTGTGACAGAGTGGCCACAGTGTCTGTGGGCGGCACAGTGGTTAGCACTGCTGCCTCACAGCGCCTGGAACCCAAATTCGATTCCTGGCATGGATCACTGTCTGCATGGAGTCTGTACATACTCCCCATGTCTGCGTGGGTTTCCTCCAGTTTTCTCTCCCATACTGAAAGACGTACCAGCTAGATGCATTGGTCATGATAAATTCTTCCTTAGTGTAACCCACTAGCGACTAGGGGATTTTCACAGTAACTTCATTGCAGTGTTAACGTTAGCCTGCTTGTGACAGTAACAAATAAATATAAACATAACCTCCTACGCCCTGCAAATTTTGGTACGTGGATGATACGTTTGCTGTATTTAAACCTGCAGTTGTGTGTAATCATTTGCTTACTTGTCTTAATGAGTCCCATCCTCTGGTCAAATTCCCCTAGAAACTGTCATTTGTCCCTTTCATTGATAAACAAGTTGACAAATTTGCCAAGAGATTCTTTACCACATCCGCCTCAAGCCCAATTTCACCGGTCAATATGTGCATTGGGATTCTTACTGTTCCCCTTCAGTGACTCTGTCTACACTTCCTGCTGCCTCGGAAAAGCAGCAGCATAATTAAAGATGCTACACACATTGGACATTTTCTCTTCCACCTTCTTCCTTCAAAAGTCTGAGGTCACGTAACAACCGATACAAGAACAGTTTGGAATCATAAAATAGGATCACAAAATCCCTGCAGTATAGAAAAGAGGCCCGTTGAGTCTGAACTGACCACAATCCCACTCAGGGTACATTCTCGGAACCCCACATATTTACCCTGCTAATCCCCCCGACACAGGGTCAATTTAGCGTGGTCAATCCATCTAACCTACATGTCTTTCAGACTGTGGGAGGAAACCGGAGCACCCGGAGGAAACCCACACGGACACGGGGAGACTCCGCACAGACAGTGACCCGAGGTCGGAATTGAACCTAGGTCCCTCACACTGTGAAGCAGCAGTGCTAACCGCTGTGCTACCATGCCGCTGTACAGCTTTTTCTCTGCTGCCATCAGACTTTTAAATGGGCCTACTTTGAATTAAGTTGATCTTTCTCTACACCCTAACTATGAGTGTAGCACTACATTCTGCACTCTCTCCTTTCCTTCTCCATGTACAATAAGTTTTGTCCGTATAGTGAGCAAGAAGCAATACTTTTCACTGTATACTAATACAATTGACAATAAATCAAATCAAATCACATATTATACAATCGACCTTATTGGCAACAAATAAGGCCTGTGCTATTGTCTTGCCAAGCAAGTTTGATGCTGAAGTAGGGTCATGTCAAAGTTATCCTGTAGGATAATGGTTACCCCTATTTTTTTTAATTCATTCACGGGACAGGGATATCGCTGGCTGGGCCAACATTTATTGCCCATCCCTAGATGCCCTTGAAGTGAGTGGCTCACTTGACCATTTCAGAGGGCAGTTGAGAGTCGACCACATTGCTGTGGCTCTGGAGTCACATGTAGGCCAGATGGGTAAGGACAGCAGATTTCCTTCCCTAAAAGGCATCAGTGGGTCAGATGGGTTTTTCCGACAATGGTTTCGTGGTCATCAGCAGTCTCTTAATTCCAGGTTTTTTTTATTGAATTCAAATTCCACCGTGGCGGGATTCGAAGCTGGGTCCCCCAGAACATTAGCTGAGTTTCTGGATTAATAGCCTAGCGATAATACCACTAGGCCATCGCCTCCCCTAGAGCAGATCACTTTGCGCTGTAAATCATGCAGACTCAAACAGGGCTAAGACCACCACTCTTGGGCCTGGAAGGTGTCCTATCTATCTTAGATTACCCTGGGAAGGCAAGGTAGCTGCAAGTATAAGGTGGAGGTAGCTGTTTCACGCTGTTATTGGGCAACAGTCACAGAAATGATATTCACCTCTCATGGGATGCTGCTGTCAAGCCAGGAAGACATCCCTGTGCCTATCATGCTGATGTGGTCTATGAATGTGAATGCCAGTGTGATGTTGGTTATAAAAACATTGAAACATAGAAAATAGGAGTGGGGGAGATCATTTGGCTCTTCGAGCTTGGTCCGCCATTCATTACGATGATGGCTAATAATCCAACTCAACAGCCTAATCCTATTTCTCTCCAAAACCTTTGATCTAAATTCACTCCAACTCCTATATCCAGCCGCCTCCTGAATACATTCAGTAATATGTAGGCTCTACAACCCCAATGCCGAATCGAACAGCAAGTAACTTCTGGCACAGCCGCACTTAGAACACAATTAAGATGCAATCCTGCAATTGGACAACATTCGCTAAATAATCCTCAGCATGCAAAGAATTATGCAGACAACCAATTTACAGTTGTTAGTTGGATTCACAGTGTGGCACACTTGTGTGTACTAGGAGCCACATGCATTAATACATGGGGCACGAGGTTTTGCAGACAGAAAGAACAGGTACACACATTGCACTGATTTCAGCTAAACTACATAAGTGACAGCCATCCACTGATTCATTCCTCAGGGCAATATCATGACCAATCAATAAGAAGTCTCACCACAATGAAATCTATATACACCACATCAACTGCTTTACCCTCATCCACCTCTTTGGTCACCTTCTCAAAGAACTCAATAAGTTTTGTGAGGCATTTTCCTTCCGTGTCGGCTATTCCTAATCAAATTATTTCTTTCTAGATGATTATAAATCCTATCTCTTACAATGCTTTCCAGAACTTTGCTCACAACAGAAGGAAGGCTCACTGGTCTATAATTTCCAGGGTTGCCTCTGATCCCCTTCTTAAACAAGGGGACAACATTTGCTATCCTCCAGTCTTCTGGCATTATTCCTGTTGAAAATAACAGCCTAAAGATCAAAGCCAAAGGCTCTGCAATTGCCTCTCTAGCCTCCCAGAGAATCCTGGGATAAATCCCAGCCAGCCCAGGGAACTTATCTATTTTCATACATTCCAGAATGGCTAACTTCTCCTCCTTATGAACCTCAATCCCATCTAGTCTAATAGCCTACATCTCAGTGTTCTCCTCGACAACATTGTCTTTTTGCTGTGTGAATACTAACAAAAAATATTCATTTAGCGCCTCACCTATCTCTTCAGAATCCACACACAACTTCCCACTACTGTCCTTGATTGGCCCTAATCTTACCTTAGTCATTCTTCTATTCCTGACTTACTATAGAAAGCTTTAGGATTTTCCTTGATCCTACCTGCCAAAGATTTCTCATGTCCCCTCCCAGCTTTTCTTAGCTCTCTCTTTAGGTCCTTCCTTTCTTACTTGTAACTCTCAAACACCCTAACTGAGACTTCATGTCTCATCTTGACATAAGTCTCCTTCTTTCTCTTCGCAAGAGACTCAACTTCTTTAATAAACCATGGTTTCCTTGTTTGACCACTTCCTCCCTGCCTGAGAGGTACTTACTTATCAAGGACATGCAGTAGCTGTTCCTTGAACAAGTTTCACATTTCAATTGTGCCCATTCCCTGCAGTTTCCTTCCACATTGTATACACCCTAAATCTTGCCTGACCGCATCATAATTTCCTTTCACCGAGCTATAATTCTTGCCCTGCTGTATGTACCTATCCCTTTCCCATCGCTAAAGTAAATATAACCTAATTGTGGTCACTATCACCAAAGTGTTCACCTACCTCCAAATCTAACACTTGGCCTGGTTCGTTACCCAGAAACAAATCTAATGTGACCTCACCTCTTGTTGGCTTATCTACATACGGTGTCAGGAAACCCTTCTGCACACATTGGATAAAAACTGACCCATCTAAAGTACTCAAACTGTAGTCAATATTTGTAAAATTAAAGTCCCCCATAACAACTACCCTGTTACTTTGTCTGCTAATGAGAAGTCTCACAAGACTGCTGGCCTTGGATGTTTCAAGAGTATCCTGGTGCTTCACTTTGTTAGTGTACGCTTAAACTGGACCAGTTGATGGGCAACACGACAGCTCAGTGACTATCACTGTGCTGTGCAGATACATGGATTTGCGCTAGTATCTGTGGGAGTTTGCGCATTCTCCCTGTGATTGTGTGGGTTTTCTCCGGGTGCTCCGGTTTCCTCCCACACCCCCAAATATGTGCTCTTAGGCTGATTGGTGAAACAAATTCTCCCTAAATTGTCTCCCCAATTGGTTTCCAATGTGGTTTTCCATAAGCAGAGACAAGGATCATGGAAGGAAGAGGGAATTCATACTGTTAAAATGGCAGCACGGGCTCATTGGGCCGAAGGGCCTGTTTCCCGTGCTGTGTTGTTCTTGTAACACCAGATTAAAGTCCAACAGGCTTATTTGGTAGCAACCACCACTAGCTTTCGGAGCTTTTCTCCTTTGTCAGGTGAGTGGGGAGTTCTGATCACAAACAGAGCATATAAAGGCACACACAGTTTACAGAATACTGATTAGAATGTGAATCTTTACAGCTAATCAGGTCTCAAAGGTGCAGACAGTGTGAGCGGAGAGAGCTTTAAGCACAGGTTAAAGAGATGTGTATTGTCTCCAGATAGGACAATAAGTGAGATGTTGCAAGCCGAGGCAAGTCATGGGAGTTACAGATAGTGTGATGTGAATCCAAGATCCCTGTTAAGACCATCCTCATGTATGTGAGGTTCTAATCAGTATTCTGGAAACTGAGTCTGTGCCTTTATACGCTCTGTTTGTGATCAGAACTCCTCACTCACCTGACGAATGGGAAAAGCCCCGAAAGCTAGTGGTGTTTGATACCAAATAAACCTGTTGGACTTTAACCTGGTCTTGTGAGACTTCTTACTGTGCTTACCCCAGTCCAATGCCAGCATCTCCACATCATGACTTTCGCTCCCCATCCAGAGTCACCTTTGCAATTCTTTCCTTTACATCTCTGGAACTTTTCGGAGGTCTATAGTAAACTCCCAACACGGTGACCTCTCCTTTCCTGTTTCTAACCTCAGCCCATACTACCTCAGCGGACGAGTCCCCATCAAATGTCCTTTGTGCCACCATAATATTGTCCTTGATTAACAATGTCATAGCTCCCCATCTTTTACCCACCTTCCCTGATCTTACTGAACTCTGGAACCTACAACAATCATTTCTGTCCCTGCTCTATCCATGTCTCCGAAATGGCCACAACACTGGAGTCCCAGATACCCACCCATGCTGCAAGTTCACCCACCTTACTCCTGAGGCTCCTGGCATTTTCTCCAGCGAGTTTTCACTTCCTGTTCTGTCAGCTAATCTGTCCCCCATTTGTTTATTTTTATATGCATACAGCTGGATTCAATGATGTTTCTGCCCCTGATGGTGGGGGGACAACAATTTCATACTCAATGAGCAGAAGTGCTGATTAGTTTGTAGAGGCATTGCCATGGAGAGTGCACCAGTTGATGCTGACTGATGGTTAACTACCAAGCATTGTTTGCAATTTAAACCAGTCAGCTTGACTCTGATTGCTCAGGACATTGCCCTGCAGAATGAATCAGTGAATGGCTGTCACTTACGTAGTTTAGCTGAAACAGGCACAATGTGTGTACCTGTTCTTTCTGTCTGCAAAAAACAGTGTCCTGTGTATTAATATATGTAACTCCCAGTACGAGCAAGTGTGCCACACTGTGAGCCCAACTAAATTGATTGTCAGCACAACTTTTCACATACCAAAAATTATTTAGTGAATGTTGTCCAATCACAGAATCACATTTTAATGTTGGAAAACTGGGTTTGAAATATAACGTAAAGTTTATTTATTAGTCACAAGTAAGGCTTACATTAACAATGCACCAAAATCACTATGAAATTCCCCGAGTGGCCAGATTGCTGCGCCTATTAGAGTCAATGCACCTAACCAGCATGTCTTTCGGACTGTGGGAGGAAACTGGAGCACCCAGAAGAAACCCACACAGACACAGGGAGAATGTGCAAACTCCACACAGACAGTCACCCGAGCCGGGAATCGAACCCAGGTCCCTGGTGCTGTGAGGCAGCAATGCTAACCAAAAACAGAAAATGCTGGAAAATCTCAGCAGGTCTGATAGCATCTGTGGAGAGAGAATAGAGCCAACTTTTTGAGTCTGCATGACTCCCTCAAAATTTTCGAAACATTGGCTCTATTCTCTCTCGGCAGATGCTGTCAGACCTGCTGAGATTTTCCAGCATTTTCTGTTTTTGTTTCCGATTCCGCAGTATTTTGGAATATGTAATGAGGGCATCAGTTTATTGTTATTATGTGATGGATGTGCATTTGATTATTTTGGCATTCCGGGGTCCCATGTGAAAAGCACTTGACCTTTTCGAACTTTGCTTGTGCTGAAAGCACCAATTAACAGGCACATTTGCATTTAGATAGTGCCTGCCCCTACCTCTGGACAGCACTAAGTGCCCTGCAACCAATCAAGTGCAGCCACCGTTGTAATGTAAGAAAGGCACAGAAAATTTGTGCACAGCAAGATCCCACAAAATGCAACACGATAATGGACAGACAATCTGTCCCTGGCGCTATTTATTGAGAAAGGGATATGGTTCAGGACTGCCATGAAGTGCTTTGTGTCCAGACAATGCAAAACCTTTGTCAAACATCTTTCATGATGTGGAGATGCCAGCGTTGGACTATTAAATGTCTCACAACACCAGGTTAAAGTCCAACAGGTTTATTTGGAATCATGAGCTTTCGGTTCACTGCTCCTTTGTCAAGGGAGTGAGGCAGCATGGTGGCACAGTGATTTATCTTTTCTGCTTTAAAAAGAAGAAGCCCAATTTCAACAACACATAGGGCGGCACAGTGGTTAGCACAGCTGCCCCACAGCTCCAGGGACCCCGGTTCGATTCCCGGCTTGTCTGTGTGGAGTCTGCATGTTCTCCCTGTGTCTGCGCGGGTATCTTCCGGATACCCTGGTTTCTCACCACAGTGCAAAAATGTGTGGGTTGGTGGATTGGCTGTGCTAAATTGCTCCTTGGCGTCAAAGGGACCACTAGGGTAACTGCATGGATTTGTGGGGATAAGGCTTGGGTGGGATTGTGGGCAGTGCAGGTTCTATGGGCCAAATGGCGTCCTCCTGCACTGTAGGGATTCTCTAAACTCTACGGGTAAAACTATAGAGTGCAGAAGGAGGCCATTCAGCCCTGAATCAGCTTTTTCCTGGAGATATCCAAAAGTAAGATGCAACCTAGCTCTCTCCCTGGAGCCTTGTATCTAACTGTTCAATGTGCACTGTCTGCTTTTAATATTTTTTCTGTTGAGCTGCAACACTTTGGATTGTTTCTATTGTCTGGCCTTGTTCAAATTTACTGTCACCTTTTGACCTCATACTGGGGCTCCCTGTTTATGAAACCCAAAATAGTATTGCTTGGGATACTGAGTAAACATCAATCTCCAGTGATGTGTGTGCTCAGTTCTAATTGTTTAATCACGGGAGGATGTATCTTACGTGGAACTCAAAGCTCAACAACGCCTCTGCTTCCTCAGAAGACTAAGGAAATTTAGCATGTCCGCTACGACTCTCACCAACTTTTACAGCTGCACCACAGAAAGCATCCTTTCTGGTTGTATCACAGCTTGGTCTGGGCTCCTGCTCTGCCCAAGACCGCAAGAAATTACAAAGGTTCCTGAATGAAGCCCAGTCCATCGCTCAAACCAGCCTTCCACCCATTGATTCTGTCTACACTTCCCTCTGCCTCGGCAAAGCAGCCAGCATAATTAAGGACCCCCCATGCACCATGGACATTCTCTCTTCCACTTTCTCCCATCGGGAAAAAGATACAAAGCTCTGAGGTCGCGTACCAACCGACTCAAGAACAGTTTCTTCCCTGCTGCCGTCAGACTTTTGAATGGACCTACCTTGCGTTAAGTTGATCTTTCTCTACACCCTACCTATGAGTGTAACACTACATTCTGTACCCTCTCCTTTCCTTCTCTATGAACGGTTTGCTTTTGCTGTATAGAGCGCAAGAAACAGAACTTTTCATTGTGGCATGTATTAGTATGCAATAATAAATCAAATGAGAGGGGGAGATGATGAAATGATGGTGACATGGAACACGAGTAATCCAAAGACCCAGGGTTTGATTTGATTTAATGTTATCATGTGTATTGGGATAGTGTGAAAAGTATTGTTTCTTGCACGCTATACGCACAATTCATACCATTTGTAGAATCATACAATCCCTACAGTGCAGAAGAAGGCCATTTAGCCCATTGAGCCTACACCAACAACAATCCCACCCAGGTCCTATCCTCGTAACCCTGCATATTTATCCTTTTAGTTTCCCTGACGCTAAGAGACAGTTTATCTTGGCCAGTCAACCTAACCAGTACATGAAAAGGAGAGAGTACAGAATGTATTGTTACAGTCATAGCTAGGGTGTAGAGAGAGGTCAACTTAATGCGAGGTAGGTCCATTCAAAAGTCTGACAGCAGCAGGGAAGAAGCTGTTCTTGATTCAGTTGGTACGTGACTTTTGTATCTTTTTCCCAAGGGAAGAAGGTGGAAGAGAGAATGTCCGGGGTATGTGGCGTTATTAATTATGCCAGTTGCTTTCCCGAGGCAGCAGGAAGCGTAAACAGTGTCAATGGATAGGAGGCTGGTTTGAATGATGGACTGGGCTTCGTTCACGACCCTTTGTCATTTCTTGCGGTCTTGGGCAGAGCAGGAGCCATACCAAGCTGTGATACAACCAGAAAGAATGCTTTCTATGGTGCATCTGGTGAGATTCAATGCTCTAAGAACTTGGGTTCAAATCCCATCTTGGTCCAACAAATTAAAATTGTATTATTGAACAGAATGTAATGTTAACCATGCAAATATCACCAATTGTCCTTAATCTGCTGTCCTTACCCAGTCTGGTCTACATGTGAATCCAGACCCACAGCAATGCGGCTGACTCTTAGCAGCTGTCTGAAATGATCAAGCAAGCGACTCAGTTCACGAGCAACTAGGGATGGGCAATAGATGTTGGCCCAACCAATGATGCCCACATCCCATGAATGAATGTTAGCTTGTGATGAATAATCAATGCATTGAAAGGGGAAGCGGTGGCTTAGGGGTATTATCACTGGACCAGTAATCCAGAGACTCAGAGTAATGCTCTGTAGATCGGGGTTCGAAGCCCATCATGGCAGATGGTGACTTTGGAATTGAATTAAAAGCCAAATGATGGCTTGTTGTTGATTGTCACAAAAACTTATCTGGTGGATAATCAGAGGCTTTTTTCCTAGATAGTCAGAGGCTTTTTCCAGGGCTGAAACAAGAAGACACAGCTTTAAGATACAGAGAAGATGTCAGGGATAAGTTTTTCATTCAGAGAATGGTGTGTGTGTGGAATCGGCTGCCGTCAGTGGTGGTGGAGATGGATTTGATAAGGTCTTTTAAGAGATTTTTAGATAAGTACATGGAACATTAGTTATAGGTAAGCCTAGTAATCTCTAAGATAGGGACATGTTCGGCACAACTTTGTGGGCTGAAGGGCCTGTGTTGTGCTGTAGTTTTTTCTATGTTTCTATGGTTCACTAATTAGGGAAGAAAATCTGCCATCCTGGTCTAGCCTACATGTCTGATAAGGTCCCACATGACAGATTGGTCAAAAAAAAAACATGGTAATTTGGAAAACTGGATAAAAAGTTGGTTTGGTAACAGGAAACAAACGGGAATGGTGGATGGCTGCACTTGTAAATGGAAAGCTGTTTTGAGTGGTGTTCCACGGAGCTCAGTGCTGGATCTTTTACTTGTTTTATACATTGACCCTTTGGATGTGAATGTAGTTGGCTACATTTGGGAAATTTGCAGATGACGCCAAGGTTGGCCGATAGTGGATAGTGTAGAGAATAGCTGTATGATATTGATGGGTTGGTGGAGTGGGCGACAAAGTGGCAGACGGATTTTAACACATTGTGATATTCATTTAGGGAGGTCAAACAGTTATAGGGAGTATACAATAGATGGTAATATACTAAGAAGGATAGATGAAGTGAGAGATCTTGATGTATAGATATACAGGTCTCTAAAGGCAGCTAGACATGGTTGTAAAGAAGGCATACGGAATGTACTCTTTCATTGGCAGAGATATAGAATGTAAAAGGAAGCATATTGTCCTTAAATTATATCTTCCTCAATCTGGCACGCATAAAATTCTCTAAATCTGCACCCCTTTTTTTGGTGGAGTCCAAGAGGTGTAGGCAAAAGGCATAGATGGAAGCAGGATTGGAATGAGGCGCTGACTGAGTGTTAAAATGGGCGGCGCGAGCTTGTAGGGCCGAAGGGGCCTGTTTCTGTGCTGTGTTGTTCTCTGTTGTTCTCTGATATAATGTCAGAATTGCATAAAACTCCGGAGAGGCCACAACTAGAGTATTGTGCGCGGTGCTGGTCACTACAATACAGGAAGGACATGATCGCTCTGGAGAGAGTGCAGAGGAGATTTCCGAGAATGTTGCCAGGGCTAAAAAAGTGTACTTACCAGGAGAGATTGGATAGGTTGGGATTATTTTCCTTGGGACAAGGAAGGCTGAAGAGTGATAGAGGTGGCGTAGCGGTACGGTCATTGGACTAGCAATCCAGAGATCCAGGATAGTGCTTTGTGGATCTGGGTTCAAAATTATGAGGGGAAGAGATAGCGTGGACAGAGTAAAATTGTTTCCCGTGGCGGGGAATTCTAGAACTGGGGAAATAGATTCACGATAAGTGGTGGTAAGTATGGAGGGGACAGGAGGAAGAATTTTTTTTTTACTCAGAGGGTGGCGGGCGGCTGGAATTTTCTGCCTGGGTTGGTAGTGAAGGCAGAGATCCTAAATACTTTTTAACAGGTACCTGGATCTGTATCTTTAGTGCTGGAAGGTACAGGGCTGTGAGCTGGGTGCAGCAAGGTGGGAATAGGAAGGGTCTTTGGGCTAGCATGGGCAAGATAATCTAAGTGGTCTCCTTCCGTGCTGTAACTTTTCTATAGGTCTATGTGACTCTAGCCTCTCAGTGCAAGGACAGTTAGAGATAAATAATGATGCCAGTCATGCCTGCATCTCTTGACTACAAAGAAAACTACAGCACAGGAACAGGCCTTTTGGCCCTCCAAGCCTGCAGCGATCATGATGGCCGAATGAAACTAAAATAAAACCTTCTGCCCTTACTCAGACTGTACCCTTCTATTCCCTCCCTAATCATAGAATCCCTCCGACGCAGAAGGAGGCCATTCAGCCCCTTGCACCAATTCGAGCTAGATGCAGAAGGTAGGATTAGAAAGGGCCTTTGGGTTAGTATGGACAAGATGGGCCGAGTGCTCTCCTTCTGTGCTGTAGCATTCCTATAGTTCTACGTGACTGTAGCCTCTTAGTGCAAGGACAGTTACTCAGGCTTGCCCCATAAATGTACCCCACTAACCTTTGGACACTAAGGGGTAATCTAGCATGGTTAATTCCATTAAGTCTGCACTGACCACAATCCTATCCAGGCCCTATTCCCACTTATTTACCCTGCTAATCCCCCTGACACTAAGGTCAATTTAGCACGGCCAATCCACCTGACCCGCACATCTTTTGGAGTGTGGGAGGGAACCCACGCAGACACAGGGAGAACGTGCAGACTCCACACAGACAGTGACCCAAGCCGGGAATCAAATTCGGGTCCCTGGCGCTGTGAGGCAGCAATGCTAACCGCTGTGCCACCATGCTGACACTGGTGTAAGGCAGCAAAACACGGCAGCCATTTTGAGCACAGCAAGGCACCACAAACAGCAATGAACAGAATCCGTTTCTTGTTGACTGAGGGATGATTAGTATTGACTGGGACACAGGAACACGCATCTTAATCTTCCAGACCTTTTAGAACTGAGGTGAGGAGAAATTTCTTCTCCGAGAGGGTGCTGGAAGTGTGGTAGTTTTTAAAATTCATTGTCATGGGACATGGGTGTTGCTGGCTGGGCCAGCATTTATTGCCCATCCCTAGTTGCCCCCTGAGAAGGTGGCAGTGAGCTGCCTTCTTGAATCGCTACAGTCAATGTGCTGGGGGTTGACCCATAGTGCTGTTAGGGAGGGAATTCCAGGATTTTGACTGCGAAGAACGGCGACATATTTCCAAGTCAGGATGATGAGTGGCTGGAAGGGGAACTTGCAGATGGGGGTGTTTCCATGTATCTGCTGTCCTTGTAGATGGAAGTGGTTGTGGATTTAGAAGGTGCTGTCTAAGGATCTTTGATGAATTGCTGCAGTGCATCTTGTAGGTAGTACACACTGCTGCTACTGAGTGTCGGTGGTGGAGGGATTGAATGTTGTAAATATGGTGCAAACCAAGCGGGACTGCTTTGTCCTGGATGGTGTTGAGCTTCTTGAGTGTTGTTGGAGCTGCACTCATCCGGACAAGTGGGGAGGAAGTATTCCATCACACTCCTGACTTGTGCCTTGTAGATGGTGGACAGGCTGTCACAGAAAATAGTTGAGGGTAAAATGTTGTCTGATTTCAAGGAGAAATTAGATGCAGTTCTTGGGGCTAAAAGGGATCAAGGGAGGAAGGGGAGGGATCACGATATTGAATTTGATGATCATAATGAATGGCAGAGCAGACTCCCAAAGGGCTGAATGGCCTCATCCTGCGTCTAGTTTCTATTTTTCAAACAGTGTGATAGAACATCCCCTGACTGTTCCTCAGTTGAATGTCTTATTTGAAAGACGGCATCACTGAGAGAGTACGTTTATTCGCCGTATTTAATGCCAGTCCAGTAGTATGAGGAGATTTACAGGAAGAAACTGGTGCAAGGATCGAGAACTGGAGGACACGGATTTAAGCGAAAGAAGCAGCAAATTCACGGGGAGACTCTTTGTTGCCCAGTGAGTGGTTTGGACCTGGAATGCGAGGGCTGGAGGCAGCGGGATCAACCCTGGTTTGAGGACTTTACCTAAAAACTGCAGGGCCGCAGTGGGAAAGGTAGGGGAGTGAGGCTGAATTAGTATCCTGGAACCTGCTCCCTAACAGCGCTAGGGATGTACCTACACCCCGTGGGCTGCAGCAGTTCAAGAAGGCAGCTCACCTTCTCAAGTGGTTACAGTGGTTAGCACTGCTGCTTCACAGCGCCAGTTTGATTCCCGGCTTGGGTAACTGTCTGTGTGGAGTTTTGCACATTCTCCCCATGTCTGCGTAGGTTTCCTCTGGGTGCTCCGGTTTCCTCCCACAGTCACGCTGGTTGGGGCTGTGCTACATTCTCCCTCCGTGTCCCCGAACAGGCGCCGGAGTGTAGCAACCAGGGGATTTTCACAGTAACTTCATTGCTGTGTTAATGTAAGCCTACTTGTGACACGAATAAATAAATAAACTTGGAAAAACTTAGGAACGAACAACAATGCTGAACTAACTGCGATGCCCACATCTCACGAAAGAAAGGGAGCCAACCAGCACCTCCTTATGGCGGCTCTCCTTTACTGAGGAGGGAGGCGGTGTGGGGGAAGGGGTCTAGTTTCAGCAAACGCAAGTTGACTGTTAGGAACGGGCCATGAGGCTAGGAGGAGCTTCCATATTACAGATGGGAGAGGAGCTAGAAAGGGAAAGGGGTAAGAGTAATGCTCACAAGATTTAGAAAGAGGAAAGATACGGTGGTTAGCACCGTTGTCTCAGAGCAGCGGGAACCCTCGTTCGATTCCAATGACTATCTGTGCAGTGTTTGCATGTTCTCCCTGTGTCTGCGTGGGTTTCCTCCGGATGTTCCGGTTTCCTCCCACACTCCAAAGGTGTGCAGGTTAGGTAGATTGGCCACACTCAATTGCCCCTTGGTGCCCAAAGGTATATCGATTCAGTGGATTAGCCATGCTAAATTGCATCTTAGTGTCCAAAGATGTGTAGGTTGGGAGATTGGCCATGCTAAATTGCACCTTGGTGTCCAAAGATGTGTACGTTGGGGGATTGGCCACGTTAAATTGCACCTTAGTGTCCAAAGATGTGCAGGTTAGGTGGATTGGCCATGCTAAATTGCACCTTAGTGTCCAAAGATGTGTAGGTTGGGAGATTGGCCATGCTAAATTGCACCTTAGTGTCCAAAGAAGTGTAGGTTGGGGGATTGGCCATGCTAAATTGCTCCTCAGTGTCCAAAGATGTGTAGGTTGGAGGATTGGCCATGCTAAATTGCACCTTAGTGTCGAAAGATGTGTAGGTTGGGAGATTGGCCATGTTAAATTGCCCCTTCATGTCCCAAGATGTGTAGGTTCGGAGGATTGGCCATGCTAAATTGCATCTTAGTGTCCAAAGATGTGTAGGTTGGGGGATTGGCCATGTTAAATTGCCCCTTCATGTCCCAAGATGTGTTGGTTGGGAGATTGGCCATGCTAAATTGCACCTTAGTGTCCAAAGATGTGTAGGTTGGGGGATTGGCCATGCTAAATTGCCCTTTCGTGTCCCAAGATGTGTAGATTGGGAGGTTGGCCAAGCTAAATTGCCCTTTAGTATCCTAAGATGTGTAGATTGGGGGATAGGCCGTGCCAAATTGCCTTAAGATGTGCCAGTTAGGTGAATTGGCCATGCTAAATTGCCCCTTAGTGTTCAAAATGTGTAGACAAGGCGGATTCGCCATGCTAAATTATCCTTTAGCGTCTCAAAACGTGTATGTTGGGGGAGTTAGCGGGGTAAATACATGGGGTTTTCAAATTGGGCCTGGGTGGGATTGTCGTCTGTGCAGGCTCGGTGGGCCGAATGGCCTCCTTCAGCGCTGTAGGGATTCTACGGGTGTCGCGCATTCAAGCCCATTGGAGCGTGGCGTGGGGTATCGGAGGGGTTTTTTTACAAGCTGATGAACGGAGCCGGGGTGGTCTCTTCCTCTGTGTCCCACAAGCGCTCGAGCGGGACTCGAACTGAGGACCTTGTGGGACTGGCACAGGAGTGCTACCACTTGGGGGCATGGTGAGTAGGTGGAACCCATCGAAACGAAAGGATGAATTTGTTACCCTTAAAACCCTGACATGCCTGTGTTGTCCTGCAAAATATGCCTCCTCACTCATGCACTGGTTAGACATTGCGAAGGCATGTTTGCGTGTCAGGCAAACGCAGTACTGTACTTCTGACTCATATTGTTTAATTGCTTGTCTGGAAGAATCCCACACACATATATCTTTTATTCTCTCTCCCCTCTCTCTCTCTGTCTCTCTCTCTCTCCCGTTTCCATCCATCTTGTTATATATCTTTTCCATTTTTTCTCTCCCCTCTGGCTGCTTCTACCTTCTGTAAAAAAAAACTGAATCGAAACTTTGTCGTGTTAACAGCTGTGTGCAGAAGTGCTACTGTAAACCTCAGAGAGTTAACCAGCATGTGTGCAAGATATCAGAACTATCCACCATTACCCTGTAAGTCAAAGCCAAACCTCCCTCCCACTGAAATACTGTGTGTCGTGAAAGCATGCGTGGAATATTATTTACCTCTTGGTGTTTCTGGAAGAAATTAATACTCACCTCTTGTCCAGTCGAAAATTAATAAAAAGAAAAGGATGGGGGTCAGTGATTGGGTGTACAAATGCTGGTCTCGTCCGTAATGCTGTGACCCTGTCAGCTAGAGAGACAGTATCTTTCCCCAGAGGTAGGGGATAGAAGGCATAGGTGAGAGGGGAGAGATACAAAAGGGTCCAGAGGGGCAATTTTTCCACACAGAGGGTGGTGAGTGTCTGGAATGAGCTGCCAGAGGTAATAGTCGAAGCAGATACAATGTTAAAAAGCGTTTAGACAGTGACATGGGTGAGAGGGCTGTAAAGATATGGGCCAAATGCGGGCAATTCAGTTGAGATTAGTAGTTAAAAGAAGGGGTTAGCATGGACAAGTTGGGCCGAAGGGCCTGTTTCCATACTGTAAACCTCTACTCAAAAGGTTAGAATTGTAGGGCATCGTTTTAAAACTTTGCCTTATTCCTTCTGACTACTTTGTCCAGATAAAAGATTGTGGATCGGGAGAATGATTGACTTGACAATGTTTTAGATACAGGATTATTAATTTATACATAGCACTGGAACTCTGTCCATTCAAAGCACTGATGTATTTCAGTTGATTAGCTTTGCTATTGAGTTTGGATTACGGTGCTTGAATGTATATATCATTCCAATTGAGTGCTTGACTGTGTTTAGATTTATAATATTGATATGCAAGACACCTGCTCTAACATGCTGGGAAGAGAAAAGAGGGAGCCTGCATTTATATAGCATCCTTTATGATCTCTGGATGTCCTGCAGGCAGAATCACAGAATCCCTGCAGTGCAGAAGGAGCCATTTGACCCATCAACTCGGCACTGACCACAATCCCATCCAGGTCCTATTCCCTCAACCCCACATATTTACCCTGCTAATTCCCCCATCCCCGACACTCAGGGGCAGTTTAACACAGTCATTTAACCTAACCCATGCATCTTCGGACTGTGGGAGGAAACCGGAGCACCCAGAGGAAACCCACGCGGACATGAGGAGAATGTGCAAACTTCACACAGACAATGACCCGAGGTCAAAATTCTACCCTGGTCCTTGACGATGTGAGGCAGCAGTGCTCACCACTGTGCAGGGCAGTGCTTTGAGTTATTGTTCCCATGGGAAGACATGAACCCACCCTCTCCATCACTCCACAAAACAGCAATGAAACATTCAGATAATCTCAGAGAATGCTGGAAAATCTCAGCAGGTCTGGCAGCACCCATGGAGGGAGAATAGAGCCAGCAGCAAAGGGTTATCCAGACTCGAAATGTTGGCTTCAATTCTCGCCCCACAGATGCTGCCAGACCTGCTGAGATTTTCCAGCATTTTCTACCTTTCTGGATGGCAGCGTGGTTAGCACTGCTGCCTCGCAGCGCCAGGGATCCAAGTTCAATTCCCAGCTTGGGTCACTGTCTGTGCAGAGTCTGCATGTTCTCCCCATGTCTGGATGGGTTTTCTCCGGGTGCTCTAATTTCCTCCCACAGCCTGAAAGACGTACTAAATTCTCCCACTATGTACCCGAGCAGACACCAGAGTGTGGCGACTAGGGGATTTTCACAGTAACTTCATTGCAGTGTTAATGTAAGCCTACTTATGACTCTAACGCATAAACTTTAAACTTTGATTTCAGGCCCCAGCACTCGCAGCATTTTGCTTTGATTATAGTTCAGGTAATCTCCCTCAGCAGCAGTTGCCGAGGGCCAGATGTTGGTTCGGAAACTGGGGCGAATTCCTTGGAATCTCTATAACACAGCGGGGGGAAGTTCCCTCACACCCAGCTGGGCTGCATCCAAAAGAGGGTACCTCCAGCACTGTGGCACTCCTGCAGCACTGCACTGGATGTGCCAACCTTCATGATGCTGGAGTCTGAACCGATGACCTTGCAATTGGAAGGCAAAGAGTATTACCACAGCACCACTTATAATGGCAAACCTTGCCTGAAATGTTTAATTTTTATTTATTAGTGTCTGGGCAACAGGATGGCACAGTGGTTAGCACTGCTGCCTCACAGACACAGGGACCCGGGTTCGATTCCAGCCTGGGGCCACTGCCAGTGCGGAGTGTGCGCATTCTCTGCATGAGTTTCCTCCGGGTGCTCTGGTTTCCTCCCTCAGTCCAAAAACCTGCTGATTAGGTGTGTTTGCCGTGCTAAATTACACCTTAGTGTGGGGGGATTAGGAGGATAAATATATAGGGTTACAGGAAGGGATGGGATTGTTATCAGTGCAGACTCGATGGGCCCAATGGCCTCCTTCTGCACTGTAGGGTTTCTACGATTCTGTTCTATGATTCTAAATGGACTTAATGCAATGAAGTTACTGTGAATTTAGCATGGTCGTGCACCTAACTAGCACGTCTTTCGGGCTGTGGGAGAAAACCGGAGCATCGAACGGAAATCCATGCAGAAACAGGGAGGACATGCAAAATTCACACAGACCCAAGCCAGGAATTGAACCCAAGTCCCTGGCACTGTGAGGCAACAGTGTTAACCACTGTGCCACTGTGTCGCCCTGTATGCTAACTTTAATTAGTATATATGAACACCTAAATCTCTTTGCTTCTCCACAAGCTTTCTATCTCTCATCGTTGAGAAAATGTTGTCTTTCCCTTACGTCCAAAGTTGCTAACCTCACGATGGTTCAGATAGATTTATCGACTGACTTAACCCTCTCCGTGGCTCCTTTGTAACATTCTGCACCCAAACATCTTGGTTCCTAACTTAATGGTATCTGTTAACCTGGTATACAATACTCCACATCCTCATCCAAGTCACGTCAGACCAATTGAGAATATTGTGAGTAATTTTAAGCCCTATGTCTAAGGAAGGATGTGCTGGCCTTGGAGAGGATGCAGAGGAGGTTCAAGAGAATGATCCCCAGAATAAAAAGCTTGACGCATGAGGAATGTTTTGAGTATTCTGGGTCTGTACTCAATGGAGTTTAGAAGCATGAGGATGATCTCATTGAAAGTTACAGAATACTGAGAGGCCTGGATAGAATGGACACGGGGAAGATGTTTCTATTAGTGGGAGAGACCAGAATCTGAAGGCACAACCTCAGAGTGAAGGGAATTTCAGAACTTCAGCTGTAGGAAACTGAAAAGTGAAGCGATTTAAATCAGGGCTGCTCAAGAGGGCAAAACTGAGAGAGTGCAGATATCCTGGAGGACAGTAGAGCTGGAAGCATTTCCAGAGAAAGGCAAGGTTGCAGAGGGATTCGAGAGCAAAAACTGAAATTCTAAACGTGAAAGCCAACACAAGTCGGTACAAGAGGTGATCAGGACAAGTCGAGCAGCAGAATTTTGGATGACCTCAGGCTGACAGAGGATATACTACCGAGGCCAGCCAGCAACATGTCGGAATGGTCAGGTCTAGGCAAAAATGAAGGTTTGAGCAGCAGAGATTGGTCGAGAGTTACCCTCCATGTTTTAGTGCTTTGCAAATGATCTTCTGTGCAAAACCTGATCAACTGCCTCCGAGGCAGGTACCAAACCCTCCTTAACCAATCCTCAGTGCATGATGAGAGTGGTTTACTTGGATCCTACCGGGACTTGATGGTTTGAGTTATAAGGAGAGGCCGGATAGACTGGGACTTTTCCTCTGGAGCGTAGGAGGCTGAGGGGTGATATTATAGAGGTCTATAAAATAATGAGGGGCACAGATCAGCAAGAAAGTCAACATCTTTTCCCAAATGTAGGGAAGTCTAAAACTAGAGGGCATAGGTTTAATGTGAGAGGGAAGAGATACAAAAGATTCCAAAGGAGCATTTTGTTTTCACACAGTGGGTGGTGTGTGGCTGGAATGAGCTGCCAGAGGTAGTAGTAGAGGCAGATACAATTTCATCTTTTAATAGACATTTAGACACTTACATGGGTACAATGGATATTGAGAGACATGGGCCAAATGCAGGCAATAGGGACTAGCTTAATGATAAATACTGGGCAGCATGGACAAGTTGGGCCGAAGGGCCTGTTTCCATGCTGTAGTTAGAAGTCTTACAACACCAGGTTAAAGTCCAACAGGTTTATTTGGAATCACGAGCTTTTGGAGCGCTGCTCCTTCATCAGGTGAATGGAGAGGTAGGTTCCCAAACAGGACACATGTGGAGGGAGACACAATTGCAAGATAATGGTTGGAATGTGAGTCTTTACAGGTAATCAAGTCTTTATACGTACAGACAGTACGAGTGGAGAGGGGGATAAGCACAGGTTAAAGAGATGTAATTATCTCAATCCAGGACAGTTAGTTGGACTTTGCAAGTCCAAGCCAAAATGTGGGGGTTACAGATAGTGTGACATGAACCCACAATCCTGGTTGGGGTGCTCCTAATGCATGCGGGACTTGGCTATCAGTTTCTGCTTGGCTATTCATCCATACCGTCAATCTCTATGACTCCCTCAAAGAGTTTCCGCTTGTTGGTCAGTCACGATCACCTCTTTAGACATCAGTGTTGAGTGACGTTGACCAGCTGATACTTATCCAAGTGCTCAGTTTCTCTGCCCCTTTCCACAATTGATATTGAACTAACGGTCTCCTCTCCCTTCCAAAGATATGGAAAAGCTTTCATAGGAACAGAGAGATAGGAGCAGATGGAGGCCATTCGGCCCTTCGAGCCTGCTATGCCATTCATTATGATCATGGCTGATCATCCAATTCAATAGCCTAATCCTGCTTTCCCCCATAACCTTTGATCCTCTTTGCCCCAAGTGCTATATCCAGCCGATTCTTGAATACATTCAATGTTTTAGCATCAATTACTCCCTTTGGGAATGAATTCCACAGGCTCACTGGGTGAAGAAATGTCTCCTCATCTCTGTCCCAAATGGTCCACCCCCAATCCTCAGAGTTTGGTTCTGGACTCCCCTACCAACAGGAACACCCTCTCCGCATAGTCCTGTTGGAATTTTCCATTAGACCCCCCCCCTCATTTGTCTGAACCCCAGTCTGAATGCTACCCTAGTCAATCTCTCCTCAGTTTCCAATTTTGCCAGTTAGCATGAGTTTCCTCCAAAATTCTGAAAGACGTGCTGCTTAGGGTGCATCAACCATGCTAAATTCTCCCTTAGTGTAACCCAAACAGGCGCCGGAGTGTGGCGACTAGGGGATTTTCACAGTAATTGCATCGCAGTGTTAATGCAAGCCTACTTGTGACACTAATAAATAAATTCTGTAAACTCTATATTTAGTATGCTAATGGTGTGTCAGTTTATGGTTAGGGGGGTTTGACTGCCAAATTTCCATGATGTGGAGATGCCGGCATTGGACTGGGGGTAAACACAGTAAGAAGTCTGACAACACCAGGTTTAAGTCCAACCCATTTATTTGATAGTAAACTCACAAGCTTTCGAGGTTTCTAATCAATAACCTGTAAACTGTGTGTGCTGTTTTATGCTCTGTCTGAGGCCAGAACTCTCCATTCGCCTGACAAAGGGGCAAACCCCAAAAGCTTGCGAGTTTACTGGCAAATAAATCGGTTGGGCTTAAACCTGGCGTTGTCAGACTTCTGGCTGTGCCAAATTTCCAGCCAGTTTTGGATTCAATCCACGCAATCCATGTCAGTGTTTATTCTGTATTTGAACCTCCCACTATCTTCTCTCATCTAAGTCCACCATTGTAACTCCTATTCCCTTCTTCCTCATTTGTCTTTGCCTTAAACGTGTCTACACAATTCACTTCCACTATTTCCAATGACTTACCTGATGAAGGAGCAGCACTCCGAAAGCTCGCGATTCCAAATAAACCTGTTGGACTTTAACCTGGGGTTCTGAGGCTCAAATCCTCTCACTATGAAGGCCAACATACCATGTGCCACCTTTAATGACTGCTGTACCCCCCCAGGCCCTACCCCCATATCCCTACATATTTACCCACTAATCAACTAACCTACACATCTCAGGACACTAAGGGACAATGTTAGTATGGCCAATCAACCTAACCATTGGCCTTGCTGAATTCCCCCTCAGTGTCAGGGGGAACTAGAAGGGTAAATATGTGGGAATATGGGGATAGGGCTGGGTGGGATTGTAGATCTGATGAACCAAATGGCCTCCTTCTGCACAGTAGGAATACTGTGGGATTCGATGAAAAGGTATCATCAAACTGGAGAGAGTGCAGAAGAGATTTACAAGGATGTTGCCAGAGTCAAAGGGCTAAGTTATAGGGCAAGATTGGACAGGGCTAGGACATTTTTCTTTGGAGTGTAGGAGACTGAGGGATGGTCACATAGAGGTGTTTCATATCATGAGAGGCATGGGTCAGTCTTTTTTCCAGAGTTGGGGAATTGAGAACTAGAAGGCATAGGTTTAAATTAAGAGGGCAAAGGATTAATGTGAACCCAAGGAGCAATTTTTTTTTACATAGAGACCAGTACGTGTGTAGAATGAGCTGCTGGAAGACGTGGTTGAGGTAGGGACATTGATAATATTTGGACAGATACGTGGATGGGAAAGGTTTACAGGGATATGGGCCAAATGCAGGCAAATGGTGTTAGCTTAGATAGGAATTTCGGTCGGCATGGAGCAGTTTGGGCTGAAGGGCCTGTCTCAGTGCCATAGATTCCATGATTCTGTATTTAGAGCTGGAGGTTGGGGTGGGTGTAGGGGTGGGGAGGAGGGTGGGTGGGGAGTGGGGGGTGGATTATTCCCGTTAATTATTCCCCCTCCAGCGACATAAGAAAAATGACCTATGTGGCTTATCACATCGCTACGTGTGGGAGCTTGCTGTGGTTAAAATGGGCTGTGATGTTCCCCGACGTGACAAGTGTTCCTTCGATTGTAAAGTGCATTGGGATGTCCCTGGGGTGATGTCCCCACACGGTGTGAATGGAAACTCGATCAGACTGCAACTCTAACTCATTCCGGCGGACTCAGGTTTGCTATACGTATTCCCGATAATCTCGAACAGCCTCAGCTTCAACAGGCCAAATTTAACAAATTAACATCACCACTTTGCTCTGCAGTACCAATGATCGCACAGTGGTGCAGCGGTGCCTCACAGCTCTGGGGAACTGGGTTCGATTCCCGGCTGGGGTCACTGTCTGTGTGGAATCTCCCCATTTCTGTGTGTGGGTTTCCTCTGGGTGCTCCAGTTTCCTCCCACAGCCCAAAGATGTGCAGGTTAGGTCGATGGGCTATGCTAAATTGCTCCTTAGCGTCAGGGGAATTAGCAAGGGTAAATATGTGGGGTTATCGGGGAGAGGGCCTAGGTAGGATTGTTGTCAGTGCAGGCTTCTGCACTGTCCAATGATATGCAGGTTAGATGCATTGGCCATGCCAAATGCAGGCAGACATGGGGAGAATGTGCAAACTCCACGCAGACAGTGACCCGAGGCCGGAATTGAACTCAGGCCCCTGGCGCTGAGACGCAGCAGTGCTAACCACTGTTCCACCATGCCAAATCTCCAGATGTCTTGGCGGAATCGTCAATTCTCAATTTCTGTGAGTTGGTAGGCCATTGCATTATCCTAAGGCCATTGCATTATCCGTGTTACACTAGCGAGTGTAACACGGCTAGTGGTAGGGACCCTGGGGAGTGATGTTGAACAGAGAGATCCAGGCATGTAGACGTTCCTTGAAAGTGACACCATAGGTAGGTAGATGAAGAAAGTGACATTGACCTTCATCAGTTACAGCAGTGAGTATAGGAGTTGGGACATTATGTTACAATTGTACAAGGCATTGGTAAGGCCACATTTGGAGCACTGCGTATAATTCTGGTCACCCTATTATAGGAATGATGTTATTAAACTGGAAAGGGAGCAAAAAAAGATTTATAAGGATGTTACCAGGACTGGAAAGTTTGAATTACAAAGGGAGACTGGGACTTTTTTCCCTGGAGCGTAGGATGATGAGGGGTGACCTTATAGAGGTTTATAAAATCACAAGGGGCTTCGATAAGGTGAATAGCCAAGGTCTTTTCCCCAGGGTAGGGGAACTCCAAAACTAGAGGGCACAGGTTTAAGGTGAGAGGGGAAAGGGGACCTGAGGGGCAACTTTTTCACACAGAGGGTGGTGCGTGTATGGAATGAGCTGCCAGAGGAGGTGGTAGAGGCAGATACAATTACAACATTTAAAAGATATTTGGACAGATGCATGGATGGGAAAGATTTAGAGGTTTAGGGGCCAAACACAAGCAAATGGGATTAGTTCAGATTCGGAAATGTGATTGGCGTGTACGAGTCGGGCCGAAGGGCCTACTTCCATCCTGTATATCTCTGTGATTCTACAGGGTTACAATTTCATTCATGACATTGGGCAGAGGTGACCTTCACAGACACACATTCCTACATGGGTCAGCACGGTGACACAGTGGTTAACATTGCTGCCTCACAGCACCAGGGACCCGGATTCTATTCCCAGCTTGGGTCACTGTCTGTGCGGAGTTTGCACGTTCTCCCCATATCTTCATGGGTTTCTTCTGGGTGCCCTGGTTTCCTCCCACGGTCCGAAAGACATACTGGTTAGGTGCTTTGACAGTGCTAAATTGATCCTCAGTGTACCCAAACAGGCGCCGGAGTGTGACAACTAGGGGATTTTCACAGTAACCTAATTGCAAAGTTAATGTAAGCCTACTTGTCACTAATAAATACATTTTTACTTTAATAAACAAGCCTCACCTCATGGTACCATATCTTAAGGAAAGAAATCAGCCGAGAGTAATATTTGGAGCAGTATGGTTTACATTCTATTCAAGCGGGAAAGATATAAGGTTGAGCCCATGAGCACCATGTTGTTAACTCAATTGTCGCTGCTATTCTTCTGTATAATTGTCCCATTCCGCAGGAAATTAATGGCTGGGTAATCTTTCATGTGGTTACAGAGGAACACAAAAGCACAAGGCAAGATTTTGGAACAGGAGTGGGCCATTCAGCCCCTCGAGTCTGTTCCACCATTTGATAAGATCATGGCCAACCTGATTGTGACCCGAGCTCCATTCGCCTGTCTGCCTCCCCATAATCCTCTGTGTCCTTGTTATTCTAATTAGGCCTTGAATGTAGTCAGTGACCCAACCTCTGTTTGAGCCTCTCAGTTGCAGTTCATAGAACAGTACAGCACAGTACAGGCCCCTCAGCCCTCAATGTTGCTATGTCCAAACCCAAGATCAAGCTATCTCATCGCCTATCATTCTGGAGTGCTCCGTGTGCCTATCCGATAACCGCTTGAAAGTTCCTAAAGTGTCCGACTCCACTATCACAGCAGGCAGTGCATTCCACACTCCAACCACTCTCTGAGTAAAGAATCTACTTCGGACATCACCTCAGTTCAACAAAGTAGACACAAGTTCCGCTTCTTCATAAGCTATCTTTATTTCTTTGATTCAACTCCACATACACTTCTCCCCCCAATAACCAGTACCACCTGTAAACCCTTTTATCTATCAGTGACTTCTGTTATAATTGACATCAAATAAGGACCTAATTGAAAGGTCTGTTTTTCCATTCCTAGAAGCCTCCGCTGCTCTCTGGGGAAGAGAATTCCAGACTGATGATCTTCTGTGAGGAAAAAAATAAATACTCCTCATCTAAATAGAAGATTTTTAAAATATGTTCCCTGGTTCCAGACTCCCACACAGAAGGAAATATCCTCTCAGCATCCACCCTATCAAGTTTCCTCAGGATTTTATATGCTTCGTTAAGATCACCTCTCAATTTTTTAAACTCCGATGGGTAGATTAGAAACTAGAAGCAGGAATAGTCCATTCGGCCCTTCGAGCCTACTCCCCCGTTCATTTTGATCACGCTGAACATCAAATTCAATATCCTGATTTCCCCCTCTCCCCTCATATCCCTTGATCCCTCTAGCCCAAGAGCTATATCTAATTTCTTCTTGAAATCTCACAATGTTTTGGCCTTAACTACATTCTGTGGAAGTGAATTCCATACATTCACCACCTTCTGGGTGAAGAAATTTCTCCTCACCTCAGTTCTAAAAGACTTACTCCTTATCCTCAAACTCTGACCCCCTAGTTCTGGACTCCCCCACCATCGGGAACATCCTTTCTGAATCTACCCTGTCTAACCCTGTTGGAATTCTATAAGTTTCATAGAACATAGAACATAGAACAATACAGCACAGAACAGGCCCTTCGGCCTTCGATGTTGTGCCGACCAAAATAAAAAGCAATGCCCCTCCTAACTAAACCATTCCCTTCTCATCCATATACTTATCAACTAACCTCTTAAACGCCACCAAACTTGGCGCATCTACAACAGCTGCAGGCAGGGCATTCCACTCCCTAATCACTCTTTGAGTAAAGAACCTACCTCTGATATCCGTCCTATAACTCATACCCCTTAATTTAAAGCTGTGTCCCCTCGTGCTAGCTTTCTCCATCCTAGGAAAAAGGCTATCACTGTCCACCCTATCTAAACCTCTAATCATCTTATATGCTTCAATAAGATCCCCTCTTAGCCGCCTCCTTTCTAACGAAAACAACCTCAAATCCTTCAACCTCTCTTCATAGGACCTGCCCTCCATACCAGGCAACATCCTAGTAAACCTCCTCTGTACCCTCTCCAATGCCTCCACATCTTTCTTATAATGTGGCGACCAGAACTGCACACAATACTCCAAGTGCGGCCGCACTAGAGTTTTGTACAGCTGCAACATGATGCTGCGGCTCCTAAATTCAATCCCCCTACCAATAAAAGCTAAGACTCCATAAGCCTTCTTAACAACTTTATCCACTTGACTGCCTACTTTCAGGGATCTATTGACACATACACCAAGATCCTTCTGTTCCTCAACACTATTAAGAGCCCTACCATTAGCCCTATACTCTACACATTTATTGTTCCTGCCAAAGTGCATTACCTCACACTTTTCCACATTAAACTCCATTTGCCACCTCTCGGCCCAGCTCTGCAACTTGTCCAAGTCACTCTGTAAACTAAAACACCCCTCTTCACTATCTACCACACCACCAACTTTAGTATCATCTGCAAATTTACTGATCCATCCCTCAATACCCTCATCCAGATCATTTATAAAAATTACAAACAGCAGGGGCCCCAAAACAGACCCCTGAGGCACACCACTCGTCACCGAACTCCACGATGAATATCTCCCATCAACCACCACCCTCTGTCTTCTATCTGCCAGCCAATTTCTAATCCAATTAGCTAAATCACCCTCTATTCCACACATCTGCATTTTCTGTAGAAGTCTTCCATGGGCCACCTTATCAAACGCCTTACTAAAGTCCATATATACTACATCAACCGCCTTACCCCCATCCACCTCTCTGGTCACTTTCTCAAAAAACTCAATGAGGTTAGTAAGGCATGACCTACCCTTCACGAAACCATGCTGACTATCCCCAATCAATTCATTTCTCTCTAAATAACTATAAATCCTATCCCTAATAATTCTCTCCAATACCTTGCCCACAACAGAAGTAAGACTCACTGGCCTATAATTCCCTGGAAGGTCTCTCTTCCCCTTCTTAAACAATGGGACCACATTCGCTATCCTCCAGTCCTCCGGAACCACACCCGTAACCAACGAGGACCTGAAGATCAGAGCCAGAGGCTCTGCAATCTCCTCTCTTGCCTCCCAGAGAATCCTAGGGTAAATCCCGTCCGGCCCAGGGGACTTATCCAACTTCAAACCCTCGAGAATTTCTAACACATCCTCCCGATCTACTACAATACTCCCCAATTTGCAACCCTGTACCTCAGTGCTCTCCACAGCTACATTTCCAGCACTCTGCGTGAATACCGAAGAGAAATATTTATTCAGTGCCTCGCCAATCTCTTCAGGCTCCACGCACAACTTCCCACTGCATCTATGACTGGCCCTAATCTTGCCCTAACCAATCTTCTATTCTTAACATATCGAAAGAAAGCTTTAGGATTCTCCTTAATCCTATCAGCCAACATCTTCTCGTGTCCCCTCTTAGCTCTCCTCAATTCACTTTTTACCTCCTTCCTAGCTAATCTATAGCTATCCATTGCACTACCTGAGCCTTCAAGCCTCATCCTGACATAAGCCTCCTTTTTCTTCTTAACCAGCAAATCAACTCTTTTCGTACACCAAGGCTCTCTTACTCGTCCATTTCCTCCCTGCCTGACAGGGACATACTTATCAAGGACTCTCAGCAGCTGCTCCTTGAATAAGCACCACATTCCAGATGTTCCCAGTCCCTGTAGTTCCCTAGTCCAATCTACGATGGGATCCCCTCCAATTTCGATGGGATCCCCTCTCATTCTTCTAAACTTCAGTGAATATAATCCTAACCGACTTAGTCTGTCCTCATATGACAGACCTGCCATTCCAGGAATCAGCCTGGTAAATCAGCCTGGTCACACAGCCACTTGTACAACCTTTCTTGGTAAGGTAACCCATCCCCTCCCTGACGTTATTCCAGGAAATGGTCAGTGAACTTTCTCTGAACTTAATTAAGGAAGAACGTAAGGAAGAAGGATGTGGTTAAGAGGAGGTTCACTGGATTGTTACCTGGAATGACCGGGTACGAGGGAAGATTGGGCTTGTTTCCACTGGAGTTTGGAAGAGTAAGGAATGACTTGATTGAAGTATATAATGCCCTGAGTTGTCTTGACAAAGTGGACACAGAAAGAATGTTTCTTCTTGTGGGGGAGTCCAGAATTTGGAGTCACCCTTATTGGGCAAAGATGAGGAAAATTGTTTTCTCACAGACATAAGAACATAAGAAATAGGAGCAGGAGTCGGCCATCCAGCCCCTCGAGCCTGTCCCACCATTCAGTAAGATCATGGCTGATCTGTAGTTGTTCAGTACCACTTTCCCGCTTTCTCCCCATAACCCTTAATTCCCTTGTCAATCAAAAACCTATCCACTCTTGACTTGAACATATTCAGTGAGGAAGCCTCCACCAGCTCATCAGGCAGAGAATTCCAAAGATTCACCACCCTTTGTGTGAAGAAATTCCTCCTCAACTCTGATCTGAACTGCAACCCCCTCCCCCCAATCTTGAGGCTGTGCCCCCTAGTCCTGCTATCTTTGTTAAGCAGGAAGAGTCTCTCAACCTCTACCCTATCCATCCCCTTCATTATCTTATACGTCTCTATAAAATGGTTGTGCGACTGGAACTCTCTGAGGGGGGAGAGGCAGAGTCACTGAAAATACTTTTGAGGAGGAGATAGATGGATTTTTGTTAAGCTAGAGAATGTGGAGCTCGACGCGAACACATCAGCCATGATCATGTTGAACAGGGGAGCAGGCTTGAGGGGCCAAATGGTCTAATCCTACTGCTATTTCCTAAATGTACAGTGCCTCAATGGAATTGCAAACTTCCTTAAGTAAGGAGACCAAAACTGCTATGTGGGTTTCCTTCGGGTGCCCTGGTTTCCTCCCACTGTCCAAAGATGTGCAGGTTAGGTGTATGGGCCACAAGGTGAAACAGTGGTTAGCACTGCTGCCTCATAGCTCCAGAGATCCAGGTTCAATTCTGGCTTCGGGTCACTATCTGTGTGGAGTTTGCACATTCTCCCCGTGTCTGCGTGGGTTTCCTCCAGATGCTCCGGTCACAGTCTGAGGATTCGGGATAGACCATTTGGGATGGAGATGAGGAGACATTTTTTTCACCCGGTGAGAATTCATTACCTCAGGAAGTAGTTGATGCCAGAACATTGAACTGGACATAGCACTTGAGGGCAAATGGGATCAAAGGTTATGGAGAGAAAGCAGGCTATTGAGTTGGACAATCAGCCGTGATTGTGGTGAATAGTGGAGCAGGTTTGAAGGGCCGAACGGTCTCCTGCTCCTATTTTCTATGTTTCTATGAGTCAATGGTGCTATGTAAATGCAAGTTGTTGCCCGATATTTGCTGGGTGTGGGATTGGATAGGATTGTCCATTCGCAACAGGAAAACAGTGTGGTCTCACCAGCCTTCACGTCCTGGCTGAGAGGTACTACCAGCAGGCTGGTAACGTCAATCCGCCTCTGTATCATGTTCCCTTTCCAACAAACAGTACTCACCTCGCTAATAACTTCAGACATTAGCACCTCGTCCCATCACATCGTGTTTCTCTCCAGTTCATCCCCCGGTTGGTGGAGGAGTTAGAAGAACTAGAGTGAAGCAGAGAGGGACAAGATGTAAGCTTGACAGTGCAGTGAAGAACCAGGCTGGAAACAAACAGTGGAGAGGAGGAATGAAGAGTGAATGAGAGGGATGTGAGAACAGATTGATGACCAGTATAAAAAGGAATCTGAAATTTTTCTTGCCGTGTAGGAACACAAAAAGGGTTCATTGAATCCCTACAGTGCAGAAGGAGACCATGCAGCCCATCGTGTCTGCACAGTCCCACCCTGGCCCTATCCCATAACCCGATGCGTTTACCCTACTTAGTCCCATTGACAATAAGGGGCAATTTAGCACAGCCAATCCACCTAACCAGCATACCTTTCGGACTGTGGGAGGAAACCGGAGCACCCGGAAGAAACTCACACAGACACAGGGAGAACATGCAGATTCCACACAGGCCGTGACCCAAGCTGGCAATCGAACCCAGATCCCTGGCACTATGAGGCAGCAGTGCTAACCACTGTGCCACCTCAAATTGAAAATGTAGATCTACTATCTTCAGATTAGAGTTGCGGAGGGGTTTCTTCACACAGAGGGTGGTGAATCTTTGGAATTCTCTGCCTAATGAGGTGGTGGAGGCTTCCTCACTGAATATGTTCAAGTCAAGAGTGGATAGGTTTTTGATTGACAAGGGAATTAAGGGTTATGGGGAGAAAGCGGGAAAGTGGTACTGAACCACTACAGATCAGCCGTGATCTTATTGAATGGTGGGGCAGGCTCAAGGGGCTGGATGGCCGACTCCTGCTCCTATTTCTTATGTTCTTACTAAGTAGAGGCAGAAAGTACCAAATTAAGTTTTAAGTCTAATTTTTAGGTTTACCTATTAGTATGACAAGTAGGTTTACATTAACACTGTAATGGAATTACTATAAAAATCTCCTAGTCACCACACTTGGCACCTGTTCGGGTACACTGAGGAAGAATTTAGCACGACCAATGCACCCTAACCAGCACGTCTTTCAGGCTGTGGGTAGAAACTGGAGCACCCAGAGGAAACCCACACAGACATGGGGAGAATGTGCAGACTCCACACAGAAACTGTCACTGTGCTGGGGATGCTTTTATCATAGAATCCCATCAGTGCAGAAGGAGGCTATTTGGCCCATCAAGCCTGCATTAATACTAATCCTACACAAACCCTATCCCTGTATCCCTACATATTTATCTTCTTTATCCCCTTGACACGAGGGTCAATATAGCATGGCCAATCAAACTAACTGTACATCTTTTGTAATATGGGAAGAAATCGGAGCACCCAGAGGAAACCCATGCAACCATGGGGAGAATGTGCAGTCTCTGTGCAGTCAGTCACATGAGGCTGGAATCGAACCTGGGTCTCTGGAGCTGTGAAGCAGCAGTGCTAACCGCTGTGGTACACTTACCGTCCTTACGCGCATTCCCCGTGGACTGGTTCATTCAGCCACTTTAAGTGCTGCCAGTTTTATGTCACCCAATATCTCCACAGTCCCCCATTTACCACAGCCATTGCAAATCCCCAAAGATCAGGCAGCACGGTGGCACAGTGGAGGTGGGATGCCTCAAATCCTTTAGAAGGTACCTGGATGAGTAGATGGTACACCATAACATTTAGGGCTATGGGCCAAGTGTTGATGGCTATGGGATTAGGTGGACAAGTCAGGGCCTTTTATGCATCAGTGCAGATTTGATGGGCTGAAGGGCCTCTTCTGTGATTGCAAACACCTTCTTAGGCAAGCGACTAGTTAGAATTTGGAATAACATCTGAAACTGTGTGAAGAGAGTAAACATATGTGGTGGCTCTGCAGGTAACACTGCTGCCTCACAATGCTAGGAACCCAGACTTGATTCTACTCTTGGGTCACTGTCTGTGCGGAGTCTGTACACTCTCCCCGTGTCTGCATGGGTTTTCTCCCACCGTCTGAAAGACGTGCAGGTTAGGTGGATTGGCCATGATAGATTCTCCCTCAGTGTACCCGAACAGGAGCCAGCATGTGGCAACTAGGGGATTTTCATATAGCTTCATTGCAGTGTCAATCTAAGCCTCACTTGTGGCAATAATAAATAAACTTAAACTTTAAACTTTAGAAAAGGAATATACGAAGGAGAAAAGGAAAGGGATATAAAAGAAAAAGAGGGAGAGTAAGATTAAGTGGATTGCTGTTGGAAAGAGCTGGCATAGAATTGATGGGCCGAATAGTCTGTTTGCTAGTCTTTGAATCAATCATTTTCTTCCAGGACAGTTTATTAGTATCAGTAAAATTGTATACGGCAAATGTTGTATTAGCCTTTGTTGCAAGAAGTTTGAGTGCATTAAGAATAAAGAAGTCCTTTTGCAAAAGTACAGGTGAGACCAGATCTGGAATGCTGTGCACAGTATTGGTCACTACAGTGAAAGAAATTGTTGCTTGGCTTTTGGGGGTGGGAGGGTAAAGGGTGCGGAGGGCAGGGCCGTGAAACAAAGTTTCACTTGCCTTCATCAATCAGGACATTAAGTATAAACATTGCCGGGTCATGCTGCAGCTTTATAGAATCTTAATTGGGCCTCATCTGGAATATTGTGTACAATCCTGGTTGCCACATTGCGAGAAGGATATGGAGGCTTTGGAGAGGGTATAGAAGAGGTTCACCAGGATGTTGCCTGGTATTAGCTACAAGGAGAGGTTGGATAAACTCGGTTTGTTCTCGTTGGAACGACAGAGGTTGAGGGGTGACCCGATAGAGGGTTATAAGATTATGAGTGTCATGGACAGAGCGGAAAGTCAGATAGATGCTCTATCCCAGGGTAGAAAAGTCAAGTGCTCAGGGACATAGGATTAAGGTGTATGGGGGAAAAGTTTAGAGGAGATGTGCGAGGCAAGTTTTTATCAGTGAATGGTGAATGTCTGGAGCACGCTGCCTGGGGAGGTGGTGGGAGCAGGTACAATAGTGGTATTTAAGAGACAACTAGACAAATACATGAATAGGATGGGAATGGAAGGATACGGATTCTGTAAATGCATACAGTTTTAGTAAAGCAGGCATCATAATTGATGCAGATTTGAAGGGCCTGTGCTATACTGTTCTTTGTTCTTTGATGGGAAAAATGTCCAATGAAGATGGGTGGAGTAAACACTCTCTGGAGTTTACATGAATAAGAAATGAGCTCACCAAAGTGTATAAAATGCTTTCAGGGACCTAACAGAAGTTGTGAACACTGGCTGGGGGATCTAGAATGCGGGACCACAGTCTCAGGATGAGGGGGTGTGGGGTCAGACTGTTGAGAACCGAGATGAGGAAAGGTTTCTTCACTGGGAGAGATGTGAATCTTTAAAACTCTCCAACCGCACCCCCACCCCAGGGAGAGCCGTGAAAGCTCTATCATTGAATATACTGAAAATTTTTCGATTGTTGGATCTGGAGGAGAACAAAGCAATATGAGGACGGTGGGAGAAGAGGCAGGGAAATTTTGTTTGATTTATTGTTGTCACATGTATTAGTATGCAGTGAAAAGTATTGTTTCTTGTGCACTATACAGACAAAGCATGGAGAAGGAAAGGAGAGAGGGCAGAATGCAGTGTTATAGTCATAGCTAGGGTGTAGAGAAAGATCAACTTAATGCGAGGTAGGTCCATTCAAAAGGCTGACAGCAGCAGGGAAGAAGCTGTTCTTGTGTCGGTCGGTACATGACTTCGAACTTTTGTATCTTTTTTCTGATGGAAGAAGGTGGAAGAGAGAATATCTGGGGTCCTTAATGATGCTGGCTGCTTTGCCAAGGCAGCGGGAAGTGTAGACAGAGTCAATGGATGGAAGGCTGGTTTGCCTGATGGATTGGGCTTCATTCATGACCTTTTGTAGTTGTGTGCAGTCTTGGGCAGAGCAGGAGCCTCAGAAAGCTGTGATACAACCAGAAAGAATGCTTCCTATGGTGCATGTGTCAAAATAGTGTTTTGGTATCGTATCAGCCAAGGTCTTATAGAATGGTGGAATGGGCTCGAGGGGCTGAATGTCGTACTCCTGCTTCGATTTATTAGATTCCTGGAATAAACCTATCATTCTGTGCAGTCTGAGTTACAAGAGTGCCCCCCCTGAAAGATATCAGCATATTGATATTCCTCAAAAGCAGCAAATTATTTCAATTACCCAATGAGGAATTGTGAGGAGTGATTTGATACAGTATTTTTTGAGCTGATAATGCGACAGGAATTGAAATATTAGTTTCTTCCGGCCCTATATTGTCTGTGTTTTAAACAAGTAATCTTGATTTGGATTCATCCGTCTCCAGTGTTTCCCTGACTCCTCAATCACTTCACACAGGAGACTGGCCCGGTCGACACTTCTCTTGATTCCGCTCTTTGGGATTCACTACACGGTCTTTACCTTTTACCCCGAGGATGTCCACACCCGGGAGCGGCTGGTGTTTGAGCTGGGATTAGGATCCTTCCAGGTAACTCGGTCTGAGTGCTGTACTGTTCCCGGGCAAACGGACACAGAGAGGTACCTTGTTGTGCTGTAGGTCAGTCAGACCCTTTGCTAAGCCTAGCTCACAGGGCAAGGCTGCCGCTGGGTGGTTATAACAGGCAGCAGTTGAAAGGGGGAAGGGGGCAACTGTTCACCCGTTAGTGGAAGCCAAAAACAAAGGCGAGGAACATAGAATGTTACAGCACAGTACAGGCCCTTCGGCCCTCAATGTTGTGCTGAGCTATGTCCAATCCCAAGATCAAGCTATCCCACTCACTATCATTCTGCTGTGCTCCGTGTGCCTATCTAATAACCGCTTGAAAGTTCCTAGAGTATCCGACTCCACTATCAGAGCAGGCAGTCCATTCCATACCCCAACCACTCTCTGAGTGAAGAATCTACCTTGGACATCCCTCCTATATCTCCCACCACGAACCTTATAGTTATGCCCCCTAGTAACAGCTACATCCACCCGAGGAAATAGTCTCTGCATGTCCACTCTATCAATGCCCCTCATCATCTTATAAACCTCTACTAAGTTGTTGATCTTCCTGTTCGTTATTCCTGGATCTTCACCGGAGACCATTTTTATCTATCATGGAGGAGACCTTTTGGTCCATCGTGACGTTGAAAGAGAACATCTGTTTGCCAACAGATACCATCATCAAGTGATGGTAGAACATGACCATGTTAAGAGTGCCAACTGTGAGTGGGCACACCTGGAGTTTTCATCACACACCCCTACCCCATACCCCATCACAACCCCCATCTCCTCCATCACTGGCCGCCCAACCCTTCAGTTCCTCTTGGGAAGCTGTTACCTCTCAGGCGAACACCCATTTCTTTCGCACTCCGTCTCTCAAATCTGCTGTTCCGGAATTCAGACAGGTGCTGAGTTTCTGGATTAATATTCCAGTGATAATACCACCAGGCTGAGTCAGTTTGAGGGTAGTGTTAAATCCCAGGTTGAATACAATGCTTTCTTATACCGCACTAATTCTGGATGTGACTTGTCTGTTCGTTGCAGGGGTTTGTTGTGGCTGTTCTGTATTGTTTCCTGAACGGGGAGGTAAGCTGGTGTTTTTTCTCTTGCTAAAACATTAAAGAAAAGCTTTTTGTTCTGGTTTTTGCTGTGTGTGTGTTTTGTGTGTATTGTGTGTGTTTTGTGAGTTTTTTTGTATGTATTGTGTGTTTTGTGTGTATTGTGAGTGTTTAGTGTTTTGTGTGTGTTTTGTGTTTTGTGAGTGTTTTGTGTGTATTGTGTGGGTTTTGTGTGTTTTGTGTGTTTTGTGTGTATTGTGTGTGTTTTGTGTGTATTGTGTGTATTGTGAGTGTTTTGTGTGTATTGTGAGTGTTTTGTGTGTATTGTGAGTGTTTTGTGTGTATTGTGAGTGTTTGTGTGTATTGTGTGTGTTTTATGTGTGTCTTTTATGTGTGTGTATTGTGTGTGTTTTGTGTGTATTGTGTGTGTTTTGTGTGTATTGTGTGTGTTTTGTGTTTTGTGTGTGTTTTGTGTGTATTGTGTGTGTTTTGTGTGTATTGTGTGTGTTTTGTGTGTTTTGTGTGTGTTTTGCGTGTATTGTGAGTGTTTAGTGTTTTGTGAGTGTTTTGTGTGTATTGTGTGTGTTTTATGTGTGTCTTTTATGTGTGTGTATTGTGTGTGTTTTGTGTGTATTGTGTGTGTTTTGTGTGTATTGTGTGTGTTTAGTGTTTTGTGTGTGTTTTGTGTGTATTGTGTGTGTTTTGTGTGTATTGTGTGTGTTTTGTGTGTTTTGTGTGTGTTTTGTGTGTATTGTGAGTGTTTGTGTTTTGTGAGTGTTTTGTGTGTATTGTGTGTGTTTTATGTGTGTCTTTTATGTGTGTGTATTGTGTGTTTGTGTGTTTTGTGTGTATTGTGTGTGTTTTGTGTGTATTGTGTGTGTTTAGTGTTTTGTGTGTGTTTTGTGTGTGTTTTGTGTGTATTGTGTGTGTTTTGTGTGTTTTGTGTGTTTTGTGAGTGTTTTGTGTGTATTGTGTGTGTTTTATGTGTGTTTTGTGTGTATTGTGTGTGTTTTGTGTGTATTGTGTGTGTTTTGTGTGTATTGTGTGTGTTTAGTGTTTTGTGTGTGTTTTGTGTGTATTGTGTGTGTTTTGTGTGTATTGTGTGTGTTTTGTGTGTTTTGTGTGTGTTTTGCGTGTATTGTGAGTGTTTAGTGTTTTGTGAGTGTTTTGTGTGTATTGTGTGTGTTTTATGTGTGTCTTTTATGTGTGTGTATTGTGTGTGTTTTGTGTGTATTGTGTGTGTTTTGTGTGTATTGTGTGTGTTTAGTGTATTGTGTGTGTTTTGTGTGTGTTTTGTGTGTATTGTGTGTGTTTTGTGTGTTTTGTGTGTGTTTAGTGTTTTGTGTGTGTTTTGTGTGTGTTGTGTGTGTTTAGTGTGTATTGTGTGTGTTTAGTGTTTTGTGAGTGTTTTGTGTGTATTGTATGTGTTTTATGTGTATTGTATGTGTTTTATGTGTATTGTGTGTGTTTTATGTGTATTGTGTGTGTTTTGTGTGTATTGTGTGTGTTTTGTGAGTATTGTATGTGTTTTTTGTGAGTATTTTGTGTGTGTTTTGTGTGTATTGTATGTGTTTTGTGAGTGTGTTTTGTGTATGTGTTTTGTGTGTATTGTATGTGTTTTGTGTGTGTTTTGTGAGTGTTTTGTGTTTGACTCCCTTCAATTCCAGTGCAGCTGAGTACATTCAAATGACATTTTTAAGTTTCTTCCCAAAGGTACAGTCCGAGATCAAGCGGAAGTGGAGGAGCTGGAAGGTAAACCGGTACTTTGCTGTTGACTTCAAGCACCGGCACCCGTCGCTGGCCAGCAGTGGGGCCAATGGCGGCACCCAGCTCTCCGTGCTGAGTAAGAGCAGCTCACAGATCCGGATGTCCAGCGTCAACGCTGAAAACTTGGCCACATGAACTCTGGGGGCCTGGCGATCCCTGCCCCTCTCTGACCTCCTCTCCCCTCTCCGCATCCTCCCTCCTCAATGTGGGAAGCTTTGAAAGAATTCCGTTCCCCGACGCAGCGCGTGTACAATCAGACGCCGCCATTACATGTTTCAGTCGCCTTTTGGCGTGGACGGGGTTGCACTCCTGGATGTCGGGCGATGTTTCGAGGACAAGAATCCTGATATTGTTTCCCCCCCGCCCGCCTGCCCTCCCGCCCTCCCCACCTTCTCCCCCCAAATCCCACCCCACCACCCCCCCCCCCCCCCCCCCCCCCCTTCACCACACACATCCCGAAACAAGTTTGGGAACGAAGGAAAATAATGTCATTTTTGACATCACGGACTGGGATAACAAGGAATACCACTGACTGTACTTTTGGAACTTTTACATTGGCTCTCTCGGTCAACTCTCCTCCGCCCGCCTCCGGCACCCCCACCCCCGCCGTGGAGGACACGTTGCGTTTGGGACTGAAAGCTGTCCCGAGGAACTGGCTGCCTGTCACCTTCCTCAGATCCCCAGCGCTGCTCCGAGCGAGAGTGGGGCCGGCTCCGGAAGGGATGCCGTACCTCCCCCACCCCAGCCCACCCCACCCAGCTTTCGTCTTGCTGCTCCTTGCCTAGGGGGGGTGGGGAGGGGAACACAGGCCTTCCCTCCGATGGCTGTCACCCCGGTAACCTCATCCACCGACTCTTAAACCTCATCCAGTAACGCACCCATAGCCTCATCGAGTGACACACAGCCTTACAGAGTGACAGGTAACCCTACAGAGTAACCTCATACACTGAGCACTGGGTGACCCGATCCAGCAACATCTAGCCTGGTACGGTCACGTTGACACAATTTTGTCGTTGACTCGGAGCCGATTACGCAGCGATGTGTAGCCATTTGCAGGAGTACACCGGCCCTACCTGTACAATGACATTTACCCCCTCTAGAACAAGCCAGGCGACACATAACTCCGTATCTGACCTGTGACCCTATCAAGCAGAGCTGGATTTCCGCTACCGAAACAGGAAAATTGCCGTTTCTGGCCGCGGAATTTTCTCTCCGTGCGCGCATGGAATGGAATTCGACCCATGAAGCAGCCCCTGTGGTGGAGGGGGGGGGGGGATGTTACAAGGGGTTGGCAAACGCCCAGTGGGGCAGCTCGTAAAAAGCCGACTCAGTTCGATGGGCACGTCACCTCAGTTGGAGCAGAAGTAGTTAATCCCTCTGGCCCTCACACCAGCTCACTGCTCATTGTTCAATAGGCCGCATGGCCCTGCTCCTGCTCCTTTGTCTTTGGCACTCTCCATAGTCCTTCACATGCCAACCCATGCCTCCCCAGCAGTACCCATGGCCCCCTCCATGCCAACACAATGCCACCTCATGCCTCTTCCTTGCTCATTTGCCCATCATGCGTGATGTACCGAACCACATTGTAACAATGGCACGTATGCAACTGCTGAGGACATCCATTCAGAAACCTCCCTTCAGAAATACTGCTCCAACAGTTCCCACCCATCCTCATTATTAACTGAGAGACCCGGCCGATAAACAGCAAAGAATCTGTTGTGACAAGTGAAGTGAATTGTCAACTTTGCTTGCTTGGCATCTTTACGTGATTGCAATAAGTTTCTCTTCCTGCAATCTCTTTTGTCAATGTCTCAGTGTGTAAAGCTGGACCAGGAGTGTTCACAGAAGCTCCACAGTGCAGAAGGAGGCCATTTAGCCCATCGAGCCTGCACCGACCACAATCCCATCCAAGCCCGATTCCCGTGACCCCACATACTTACCCTGCTATCCCGAAGGGGCAATTTGGCATGGTCAATCCAACTAATCCGCACATCTGTGGAGTGTGGGAGGAAACCAGAGCAGGGGGGAGAAAGTGCATACACCACTAGATAGAGGCCAGAATTGAACCCGGATCTCTGACGCTGGGAGACAGTAGTGCTAACCACTGTGCCACTATGCTGCCCAGGACAAGAGGCAGGGGTAGGGAATGATTCAAGCCTCTAATATTGATCATTTAAAGGACTGCGTGATCAATATTTTTGTACAATCATGGAAGCAGCACTTTTATATCCCAAAGGAAGATTTCAGAATGGGTATCCTTTTTCTTCTCAGCAATAGCAGTAACACTTGCTATTGTTACTATATGGTTTGTTGGTTATGTACATTGTGCATTACTGGGTGAGTAGACATGGAAGAGGCATGACTTGGCTTAGAGAGTATGAGGCACCAGGCGGGATGGCTGAGGAGAGAACGAGGGCTTGACTTGGTGTGGGATCATAGAGTGTGGCTACCGGGCATGAGTGAGGCCTTCTGAATTTACCTCTCAAAAGAATCCTTGAATCCCTACAGTTCAGAAGAAGGCCATTCGGCCCATCGAGCCTGCACCAACCACAATCCCATCCTAGCCCTTATTCACATAACATTGTACATTTACCCTAGCTTGTCCCCCGGACACTGAGGGGCAATTTAGCATGGCCAATCCGCCTCGCCCACACGTCTTTGGAGTGTGGGAGGAAACCGGGGCACCCGGAGGAAACCCACGCGGACACGGGGAGAATGTGCAGTCTCCGCACAGGCAGCATGACCCCAGCCGGGAATCGAATCCGGGTCCCTGGCGCCGCAAGGCGGCATTGCTAACCACTGTGCCACCCTGCCGCCCAGAAGGTTCCCACGTTCAAATTGCAGAGGAGCCCTGACCACGAGACACAGGGAGGATGGGTCAACTCCATGGAAACTGAGGGTAAGGGGTGGGAAGTGCCACAGTGGATCCAGCTAGATCCAGGATAGAGGGGCTTGCTGCCTTCTACATTTACCACACTGCCTAACACAATGAAAGCACACTGGATATGAGCAGACAGGGCGTGACATAATGATGTGACACAGATGTGACATGTACAGGAACACGTGCCCCTATACAATGCCATCTACCAATGAGACTGAGCCTTTACCCGTGCCAGCTAAAAGCTGCCTGTGCCGGAAACGAGGAATGGAATCCTAGCATCGGGCCATCCTGCCATTTCTTCAACGCCTCCCGAGTCGATCCCTGGCCCAGCGAAAATCCAGCCCCTGCTTCACAGGACGGCACAGAACCATTTTCCGGGAGAGGGGGAGATCCTGCCCACCGCTTTGCGCATCATCAGTGTTTGGTGGCGTCCTGTTTTGTGAGCTTCCTGTGACCGCCTGCTTTGTAAAACAGAAGTTGGATGCTTTTTAATGTGGCAGGTGATGACCTACGACTAATCCAGAGACCAGAACCTGCCTGGTATTCAAGGCTATTCAAGGCCAGTGGTCTGGCTGATTATAACTCCTATCTCAACTCCTGCTTCGCGGCCTATGGCAACTGGAGGGATAGAGGGGCAACTTTCAGCCCCTGGGGGACAGCAGATGGCTTGAAGGAGAGCGAGAGAAAGACTTGGATTAACGAAAGAGGCCTTTTCTCTCTGCTGAATGAGGTCTTGCTCCCTCCTTCCTTCGTCGCTACCCCCCGATGGAATTGAGTGTCAACGTTCCAAGAGTGGTTGCAGACACGCTGACATGAAGAAGATCGCCAATGAAGCCGTGGTGACGGAGTGAAACCTTTTCACAAATCGTAACCAGGAACCTAGCTAGTCACTGTTTCTGTCTCTAACATTGTGGAGGGTAGAAGTGCCAAGCGCTTAACTAGGCGCAAAGCCTTAACTAGGCTCAAGGTCCAATAGGCCCAAGGCCTTAATTAACTAGGCCCAAGGTCCAATAGGCCCAAGGCCTCAATTAACTAGGCTCAAGGTCCAATAGGCCCAAGGCCTCAATTAACTAGGCCCAAGGTCCAATAGGCCCAAGGCCTCAATTAACTAGGCTCAAGGTCCAATAGATCTAAGGTCAAAAAGCTTGACAAGAATCTGACCGGGAAGTAATTTGCTTTCCAAATTTCATGAGGACGGATTTGGAGAAAATTTTGAGATCTCCTCCCCAATCCTTTATCTCAACGTGGTCAATTCCTAAATGCACACTAAAGATTTACCACATCTGTAAAAGTGATATAGAGGGCTTGATATTTTTTAACTAGGAGGGTATTAGGACCCCATACTATTGATCTCTGAGGGGAGTCATTCAATGGAAACTGTAAAATAATAAAATGCAGGGAAAATTTCCCATTTTTTGTACAGTGGGTTGTTGTATTTGGGAAGTGTGGTACAAATGCAGCAATGTCGGACCCATGTGACCTATTGTGAAGTGCTATTTGTTTTGGCTTGATGCAACGTCGCCAGTGTTTGTTGTCGCGAAACGATGTGGCCTCTTTTCACAAACCGTCCTGTGAGATTTGAACCTCCGTACGTCGGACGACCCGTCACACTCAGAGGGCAGGACAATGCTCTTTGGTGGAGTGATACTTTGTCAGTGTAAATACGTTTTCAGGGAGATAGAGTGAAACTGAGTTGTGTAATTCTACACTCTTCATTCGTTGGTGGGACAGGGGAATGGCTGGCAAAGCCAAGATTTATTACCCATCCTTAATTGCCCTTGAGAGCCGCTTCCTTCAGTCTTACCGATTGGCTCTTTTAGGCGACTTCGGGGGGGGGGCAATTGAGCACCACCCATTTTGTTGTGTCAAATGTAGGCCAGACCAGAACAGAATGGCAGGTTTCCTTCTCTACAGGGAAAACAGTACAGTTCCAACAACCCAGAATGGCGACTAATGTTGGGATTATCTTTTTATTCCGGATTTCCTTTTTAAGTCATGGAATTTGAATCCCTCCAGCCGCTGTGTTGAATGTTGAGGTTTTTCCGCCTCCACTACATTTCTGGCAGTGCCCGCTGCGATTCAACCCAGAGAGGTGTGTAGCCAGGCTTTGGGGGAGCTCGGACCAGGCCGGTGATTAATCGGAGGATACTGAGAGATGCAGAGGAAGCGACAGAGTGAACGTCATCAGATCCCTGGAGGTCGCAAGACTCTGGGTCTGTTCTCAGCGGAGTTTAGAAGGATGAGGTGGAGGTGGGCAGGGAGGGGGGAACGGGATCTCATTGAAATTGACAGAATACTGAAAAGCCTAGATAGAGATGGATGTGGCGAAGATGTTTCCATTAGTAGGCGAGGCTAAGATCTGAGGGCACAGCCTCAGGGTAAAGGGACGACCTTTTAGAACTGGGATAAGGAGGTATTTCTTCAGGCAGAGGGTGGTGAATCTGTGGAACTCATTGCCACAGAGGGCTGGGGAGGCCAGCCACTGAGTGTAGTTAAGACAGAGATAGATAGGTTCTTGATTAGAAAAGAGATCGAAGATTACAGGCAAAAGGCGAATTGGGGTTGAGAAACTTATCAGTCATGATTGAATGGCGGAGCAGACTCAATGGGCCAAATGGCTTAAGTCTGCTCTTAAGACCTATGGTCTTATCCAACCCAGACCTTATACCGGTAACCCCAAACATTTCCCCTGCTAATCCCCCTGACACTAAAGGGCAATTTAGCTAGGCCAATCCGCTTCACTTGCGCATGTTTGGAGTATGGGGGGAAGCCGGAGCACCTGGAGGAGACCCACTCAGACATGGGGAGAATGTGCATACTCCATACAGACAGCGACCTATGGGAGGAATCGAACCTCGGTCCTTGGCGCTGTGAAACAGCAGTGCTAACCACTGTTATTTGTCATTTATATTAATGATTTGGATGAGAATATAGGAGGCATGGTTAGTAAGTATGTAGATGACACCAAGATTGGTGGCGCATTGGACAATGAACAAAGTTATCTTCAACTGCAACGAGATCTTGATCAACTGGGCCAGTGAGCTGACAAATGGAGTTTAATTTAGATGAATGCAAGGTATTGCATTTTGTTAGATTGAACCAGGACAGGACTTACTCAGTTAATGATAAGATGTTGGGGAGAGTTACAGAACAAAGAGATCTATCTCCTTGAAAGTAAGTCGCAGGTGGACAGAGTGGTGAAGAAGACATTCGGCATGCTTGGTTTCATTGGTCAGAACATTGAATGCAGGAGTTGGAATGTCTTGTTGAAGTTGTACAGTGTGGTAAGGCCACACGTGGAATACTGTGTGCAGTTCTGGTCACTATTATAGAAAGGATATTATTAAACTAGAAACTAGAAAGAGTGCAGAAAAGATTTACTAGGAGGCTATTGAGATTTGATGGTTTGAGTTATGAGGAGAGGCTGGACCATAGAAAGCTGAGGGGTGATCTTATAAAGGTCTACAAAATAATGAGGGGCACAGATCAGCTAGATAGTCAATATCTTTTCCCAAAGGTAGGGCGGTCTATAACTACAGGGCGTAAGTTTAAGATGAGAGGGGAGAGATACAAAAAGGTTCAGAGGGGCAATTTTTTCTCATAGAGGATGGTGAATGTTGGAACAAGCTACCAGAAGTAGTAGTAAAGGTGGGTACAATTTTGTCTTTTAGACAGTAATATGGGTAAAATGAGCATAGAGGGATACATGGCAAATGCAGGCAATTGGATTTAGCTTAGTGGTTTGAAAAAAAAGGGTGGCATGGACAAGTTAGGCCAAAGGACTTGTTTCCATGCTGTAAACCTCTTTGACTCTACTACTGTACTCCCCTCGCATCCTGTTCACATCTATTTGACCACAGATGAGGTTCCAGAGATCTGGAGAATAGCCAATGTTGTTCCCGTATATAAAAAAGGAAGCAGAGATAATCCAGGAAATTATAGGCCAGTAAGCCTGACAGCAGTGGTGCGGGAGCTTTTGCAGAAGATACTGAGGGACAGGATAAATGCACATTAGGAGAAAAGTGGACTAGTTAGTGACAGGCAGCATGGTTTTGTACAGGGAGGATCGTGTCTCACCAACTTGATTGAGTTTTTTGAAGAGGTGACAAAGATAATGTATGAGGGAAGGGCTGTGGATGTAATTTATAAGGACTTTAGTCAAGGGTTTGACAAGGTTCCATGTGGCAGACTGGTACAAGAACTAAAATCACATTCAGCATGGTTTGGGTAGATGGATACAGAACTGGCTGGGTTATAGAACTCAGTAAGAATTTAGCAACACCAATTTATAATCCAACTGATTTATTTGATAGTAAAAAAGCGAGCTTTCGACTCTTGTGTCTTCTTCAGGCAAATGCAGTGTTCTGGTCTGCAATAGCACACATCAGCACAGACAAGTCACATTTTGCTGATTAGAATGCGAATCCTTACATCTAACCTGCTATTGAAGTGTTAAAGTGGCTAACAATGTGTGTGAAGGGAATCCTGAGCATTGTTGGGGAATTGTGTATTTTCTCCAGACAGCATAGAAAGTGAGGTTTTTTGCTAACCCAGGCAAGTTACGGGGGTTACAGATAGTGTGTCATGAAGCCAAGATCCCTGTTAAGACCATCCTCATGTGTGCGGAGCTTGGCTATCAGTCTCTGCTCCGCGACTCTGCGCTGTCGTGTATCACGAAAGCCCCCTTGAAGAACATTTACCCGCAGGTCGGAGGCCGAATGCCCATGACTGCTGAAGTGTTCGCCCACAGGAAGGGAACTGTTTTGCTTGGTGATTGTTGAGCGATGCTCATTCATCCGCTGTCGTAGTGTCTGCATGGTCTCCCCAATATACCATGCTTCGGGACATCCTTTCTTGCAACGTAGACAACGTTGGCCGAGTTGCAAGTGTATGTACCGTGTACCTGGTGAATGGTATCCAATGATAGCCAAGCTCCGCACACATGAGGACGGTCTTAACAGGGATCTTGGCTTCATGACACACTATCTGTAACCCCCGTAACTTGCCTGGGTTAGCAAAAAAACCTCACTTACTGTGCTGTCTGGAGAAAATACACAATTCTCTAACCAATGCTCAGGATTCCCTTCACACACATTGTTAGCCACTTTAACACTTGAATAGCAGGTTAGATGTAAGGATTCGCATTCTAATCAGCAATCTCTGACTGTCTGTGCTGATGTGTGCTATTGCAGACCAGAACACTGCATTTGCCTGAAGAAGACACAAGAGTTGAAAGCTCGCTTTTTTACTATCAAATATATCGGTTGGATTATAAATTGGTGTTGCTAAATTCTTACTGAGTTCTTACCACCCCAATCCAACGCCGGCATCTGTACATCTGGGTTATAGAAGACAGTAGCTATAAAAGGGTGTTTTTCAGAATGGAGATCTGTAGCTAGTGATGTTCCACAGGATCCGTGCTGGGACCTCTGTTGTTTGTAGTATATATAAATAATCTAGAGGAAAATGTAGGTGGTCTGATTAGTAAGTTTATGCATCTTACAAAGATTGTTAGAGTTGCTAATAGTGCTGGGGATTGTCAGAGGATGCAACAGGATACAGATAGATTGGAGACTTAAGCACAGAAATGGCCAATGGAGTTTAATCCAGACAGATGTAAGGTGATGCATTTTGGAGAATCAAATTTAGGTGTGAATTATAAATGGCAGAATCTTTAGGAACATTAACATACAGAGGGATCTGGGCATGCAGATCCACAGTTCCCTAAAAGGCGGCCAAGGTGATTAAGAAGGTCTATGACAAGCTTGCCTTCATCAGCCGGGACATTGAGTACAGGAGTTGGGAAATCATGTTCCAGCGATATAAAAGCTTGGTTAGGCTGCATTTGGAACATTGCGTGCAGTTCTGGACCCCACACTATCAGAAGGATGTGGAAGCTTTGGAGAGAGAGCAAAGAAGGTTCACCAGGATGTTGCCTGGTCTCGAGGGTGTTGGCTATGAGGAGGGGTTGAATAAGCTAGGATTGTTTTCACTGGAAAGACAGAGGCTGAGGGCAGACCTGATAGAGGTCTACAGAATTATGAGGCAGGGTGCATAGGCAGAGGCTTTTTCCAAGGGTGGAAGTGACAATTACAAGGGGGCACAAAAATTCAAGGTGAGAGGGAGAAAGTTTAAGGAAGATGTGTGGGGAAAGTTTTTTTACACAGAGGGTGATGGGTGTGTGGAACCCACTGCTGGGGGAAGTAGTGGAAGTAGATATGATAGTGATTTTTAAAGGGCTTCTGGACAAATATATGAATAAGATGGGAATAGAGGGATATGGTCCCAGAAGGATAGGGATTATTTTTGTTCAGTCGAGCAGCATGGTCGGTACAGGCTTGGAGGGCCGAAGGGCCTGTTCCTGTGCTGTAATTTTCTTTGTTCTCTGATTAGGCAGAGGCACAGGGGTCCCTCCCAGCCCCTTTCCCCAGGCTTCTCCATTCTATCTCTGAGGTTGAACTGAGCCCCTGACTGTTTGAACATTAGCAGTAGGAGAAGACCAGAGAACTCTTCCAATCTGTCCCACCACGAACAGATGCACCCCTCTATTCCCTGAGAGACCACATTCCCTGTCCCAGCTACAAAGAAATTCAACAGTGGGATGTCCACAGTACTCTTGAGGGAGAGAATTCCAAAAATTCACAACACCTTTGAGAGAAGAAATTTCTCCTCATCTCAGACCAAAATGTTTGACCCCTTTTCTGGAATCATGTAATTTTTGAATGAAAGCTTTCAGGATCTCTCCTCCTTGAGCTGCCCCCTGTCTTACTCACCTTCTCTTAGAATCTGCTGCACCTCCTTTGCCAGAAGGCCTCTTGTTTGGATGGCTAAATTCCAGGGCCTTTCCTCCACTTCTAATTGGACAGCAGTTAGACCCTCTGGCAGTTCATTGGCATCCTCGGAATAACCATAGTGCCCTATGCAGGGTCTGGAGAAAGCTCCTATCCGATTCCCCTCCCCCCCAGGCAAAGTGGGGAGTCCATAGAATCCCTACAGTGCAGAGGAAGGCCCACTGCATCCATACCAACTCTCCGATAGAGTATTCCACACAGGCTCTATCTCCATAATCCTGCATATTTACCCCGTTAATCTCCTTAATCCGCACAGCTTGGGACGTCAAGTGCCAATTCAACGTGGGCAATCCACCTAACCCACACATCTTTGGACTGCAGAGGAAACTGGAGTACCTGGAGAAAACCCACACAGACATAGGGGAAATGTGCCGATTGCACTTGGACAATGACCCAAGACCGGAATTGAACCTGGATCCCTGGCAGCTGCGAGGCAGCAGTGCTAACCACTGTGCCACCATGTCAACTACAAGTCAACCCAGAGATTAGCATTCCCTTAAATGCTTGAAGTGTAACTTGAGTGATGGGCGCAGCAGTGACTGTAGAATCCCTACAGTGCAGAGAGAGGACACGTAGCCTATCGAATCTGCACGGACTACAATCCTACCTAAGCCCTATCCACTTAACCCCACTCATTCACCCTGCTAGTCCCCCGACACGTCTTAACATGGCCAATCCACCTAACGCGCATATTTCGGATTGTGGGAGGGAACCGGAGCTCCCGAGGAAACTCACTCAGACATGGGGAGAACATGCAAACCCCAGACAAGCAATGACCCGAGGGTGGAATCGAACCCGGGTCTCTGGCACTGTGAGGCAGCAGTGGTAACCATTATGCCACTGTGCCGTCCCATTAGAAAGGCTCGCGATTTGTAGTAAGCCCTGGGGATCAGTTAGGAGTTTACACAGAATGCTCGATGAGCAGTGACTCGCACAATTAGCACTTAGTTACGTGTGGCACTGTATCAACAGTGCTTCATTATGAGTAACACCGTTTAGACAGGACTAAAAAAAGAACTTCAATTTCTTAAACTCTCTGCATAAGGCTGCCAAAAATCCGCGAATGAACCTATAAAGTTGGCGATTAAGACAGAGGAAATTTGTTTTCTTTAAAAGATGAAGGGTTTTGTCGACTGCAAGTGAATGATGAGGCATTAGTTTACTTCTGCAAGTTTATCACTGGATGGAAACTAAAACCTTTGCACAGTTTTTCCTTCTACTTTCTACCTTCCTTCTACTTTCTAGTTCTTTTTTACCGGGAGGGATAATGTCGTTTGCCTGCGAAAGACAATGGTAGATTGAGTCAGGGGGATTTCTGCTACCCTTCAGGATCCTGGTTGGAATAGCCGCATCGCTAGTTTAGTGCTCTATCCAATGCCAACACCTTTAAACAGGATGTGGAAATAATGGTGTTGGATTGGGGTCAGCACACCGAGAAGTCTCACAGCACCAGGTTAAAGTCCAACCAGGTAAGTCCTGATGAAAGTGCAGTGCTCCGAAAGTCCATGCTACCAATTAAACCTATTGCACTTTAACCTGGTGTTGTGGGACTTCTAACTCTGCCAGTCCCTTTAAACAGGGCAAATCAGCACAGGGTCCAGAGCCACCATTGTCCCTCCAATTCCAACGCCCTTCCTCAGCCAAGGCGGACTTTTGCCTGTTTCCATAGCTTGTAGTTTCCCGACCTGGCCTGTCGCCAGGAGGCTTATACTCTGAGGGGCATCACTCTGCTGACCAGGAGTCTCTCCCACTCTTCCTTTCAACCTTTGACATGTTTGGAAGGATTTGCAGGTTGACGCTCACTTGTTTGGTCACATTATGAATGCGCCTTCAAATCCAATAAGACGTGATGGCCAAGGAAGGTGCGACACGAGGAGAGAGATTAAGAGGCAGGGACGATGTGAAGAGAGACTAAGTCGATTAGGATTATATTGACTGGAATTCAGAAGAGTTGGAGGCTGGGGAGGGGGGGAGGGGGGCGATGGTATTTCATAGAAACTTATAAAATTCTAACAAGATTAGACAGGGTAGATTCAGAAAGAATATTCCTAATGGTGGAGCAGTCCAGAACGAGGGACCTTAGTTTGAGAGTAAGGGATAAACCTTTTAGAACTGAGATGAGGAGAAATTTCTTCACCCAGAGGATGGTGAATGTGTGGAACTCATAGAATGGAGTTGAAGCCAAAATGTGTGATTTCAAGAAGAAATTAGATATAGCTGTTGGGGCTAAAGGGATCCAGGGATATGGGAGGAGGAAGAGGGGGGGGAAGAGGATTTTGAATTTGATGATCAGCCACAATCAAAATAAATGGTACAGCAGGCTCAAAGGGCTGAATGGCTTCTAGTTTCTATGTTACTCACTGTGCCACAAGACCGCCTATACCCCCTGCCCCTGATTTTGCCAATTCACAGCTGGGTGAGTCAATACTGGCCCTTTTAATGATCTTGCCCATGCCAGTGGGGAATGGGTTCTGTATCTTGTTATCGCAGAGAGCAGCTGCTCAGTAGTTAGCTGAGAGTTTCATACCTCAATCCCCCGCTTGTGGAGAGCGGGAAATCCTTTCGCAGCACGAAGCTGATGCTTATGCGTGGGTCACAGTCACCCAGCGAGGCGTTAGTAGCTGGCACGTCGGTGACTGAACACAGAATTCTCAACGAAAGGTGGCAAACTCTGCAGAAATGTTGAACGGCAAAGTTAGTTCTGTGGTTTACACTGCAAGACATGGTCGAGAGAAGGGGATATTTTATTGATGGGAATTGTTGAACTCTGTACCTCTTGGGTCCTTGTATCCATCCCTGATTATCATGGGGAAGATATTTTATACTGTATCCTTTCCAAATGGAAACCCTATTTAAGGGTTTTGGATAGGTGGGGTGGGGGTAAGAATCCTGCTTGCTGCGCCTTCTGTTGGGTGTGACTCAATGCTCTATTGTCGTTATTCCTTTCTCTTGATCCCAAGGCCTGTTTGTCTGAGTTGTAAAGCTATTTTTTTATATACCTGAAAGTTTGTAACACAGATAATTAAGTGATGCGGCCGTTATTCATAGTGGAATCCGATCTCTTTGAAGATAAAAATAAGTGAGCTTTATGTAATGTGTGCATAATGCGTGTTTCGCGGCCCTGATTATTCTAGATGTTTTTGCCATGCTGATGATGTGTAAATGTTCAATAATTTGCTATCAATCTATGCAGCCAAGTGATAATTCTCCCTGGGACTCATGAATTGAATTGATTTATTATTGTCACGTGTTTTGGGACACAGTAAAAAGTATTGTTTCTTGAGCGCTATGCAGAGAAAACATACCGTACATAGAGTACCGAAGGGAGAAGGGAAAGGAGAGGGTGCAGAATGTTGATTTGATTTATTATTGTCACGTATTAACATACAGTGAAAAGTATTGTTTCTTACACGCTATGCAGAGAAAATATACTATACATAGAATACCTAGGGGAGATGGAAAGGAGGGTGCAGAATGTAGTGTTGATTTGATTTGATGTTTTATTGTCACATGTATTAACATACAGTTAAAAGTATGGTTTCTCAAGTGCTATACAAACAAAGCACACTGTTCATAGAGAAGAAAAGAAGAGGGTATAATGTTACAGTCATTATCGTAGGGTGTAGGTCAACTTAATGCAAGGTAGGTCCATTCAAAAGTCTAACAACAGCAGGGAAGAAGCTGTTCTTGAGTCGGTTGGTACGTGACCTCAAACTGTTGTATCTTTCTCCCCACAGAAGAAGTGGAAGAGAGAATGTCCGGGGTGTGTGCGGTCTTTAATTATACTGGCTGCTTTCCTGAGGCAGCGGGAAGTGTAGACAGAGTCAGTGGATGGGAGGCTGGTTTGCGTGATGGATTGGGCTACATTCACAACCCTTTGTAGTTTCTTTGCAGTCTTGGGCAGAGCAGGAACCATACCAAGCTGTGATAAAACTGGAAAAAAACCTTTCTATGGTGCATCTGTAAAAGTTGGTGAGAGTCGTAGCGGACATGCCAAATTTATTGTTCATGGAGTACGTGGGGGAGAAGGAAAAAGAAATTTTACAGTTACAGATAGAGTGCAGAGAGACGGCAGCTCAGCGACACGGTCATGAGCATTGCTGCCTCACAGCGCCAGGGATCTGGTTTGATTTCTAGCTTGGGTCACTGTCTGTGTAGAGATTGCACATTCTCCCCGTGTCTGCGTGGGTTTCCTCCGAGTGCTCTGATTTCCCCCCACATTCCAAAGATGTGCAGATTGGGTTGATTGACCATGCTAAATTGACCCTAGTTTTGGGGGGACTAGCAGGATAAATCTGTAGGATTATGGGGATAAGGTGGGATTATTGTTGATGAGGCGTGAAAAGGCGGAATGACCTCCTGTTCTGTAGGGATTCCATAATCACTTAATATAAAGTAGGTCCATTCAAAAGCCTAATGGCAACAAGGAAGAAGCTGTTCTTGGGAATTTCAAATCCAAAGTGAACTGTCAAATCAACCGTGGGACGAATAAAGAGATCAAGACCTTCTGATGCCCTCTCACAGGTTAGGCAGTGCTGTGGGATTGATGGGAGAGATGGAAATAAGCTGATTTCCATTGGCTTGGAATATCTAAATATCTGGGATGTGAACTCAGCATAGGGGTTCGGCCAGTTGATACTGAAATAAGGAGAAATTTCTTCTCGAGTGTTGTGAGCTTTGGAATTCCCTACTCTAGGAATTTGTAAATGCTCAGCTATGGTGTACAGGGGATTGATAGATGTTTGAAGAGGCCCCCATTGCTCAGTTCCTATAACCCCACCCATTTACCATGGCCAATCCCCATAACCTACACATCTTTGGATATTAAGGAGCAATTTAGCATGGCCAATCTCCCTAACCTGCACACCTTTGGACACTAAGGGACAATTTCTCATGGCCAATCCACCTAATCTGCACATCTTTGGACACTAAGGGGCAATTTAGCATGGGCAATCCACCTAACCTGCACATCTTTGGACACTAAGGGGCAATTTAGCGTGGCCAATCCCCCTAACCTACACATCTTTGGACACTAAGGGGCAATTTAGCATGGCCAATCCCCCTAACCTGCACATCTTTGGACATTAAAGGACAATTTACCATGGCCAATCCACCTAACCTACACATCTTTGGACTGTGGGAGGAAAACCGAGCACTTGGGAAAAAAAACCGAAGCAGACACGGGGAGAATGTGCAAACTCCATACAAACATCAAAGGCCGGCATTGAACCCAGGTCTCTGGCACTGCGAGGCCGCACTAACCACCGCGATATTGTTCATCTGGTTACCAGTTATTGCAGGAGCGAACATCTGGTCCAACAGAGGACAGTCACATCAACATGTGGTTAAAACTGGTCTTCCATTTGAACCGGTATTATCCCCCCATTTTACTGGTGTTCCTTTTTAAAGTATACAACACCAGTATTTTTATTTCCCCTTATACTAGTATTCCACTTTAAAATATACAATAACAATTTGGACCAGTCCCTTGAGGACAGATCATTGACAACCTGCATATCCAAATATTTACTCAAAGGCACTTGTCTGGTGATTGTAGTTTTCCTGAATTCCTTCCTCCCTTCCACTTCCTGACTCACAGCTATTTCTGGGACATCGCTCGTGTGTTCCATTGTGAAGACCAATTCAAGATTCCTGTTCAATTCAGCTGCCCAAGTTTTGAAGTTTATTTATTAGTGCCACAAATAGGCTTACATTAAACACCGCGATGGATGGAGAGAGAGCAAAAAAAGTTCACCAGGATGTTGCCTGGTCTCGAGGGTGTGGGCTATGGGGAGGGGTTGAATAAACTGGGATTGTTTTCACTGGAAAGAGGGAGGCTGAGGGGAGACCCGATAGAGGGCTACAGAATTATGAGAGGCACAGACAGGGTGATAGTCAGAGGCTTTTTCCCCAGGGTGGAAGTGTCAATTACAAGGGGGCACAGGTTCAAGGTGAGAGGAGGGGGAGTTTAAGGGAGATGTACGGGGGGCAAGTTTTTCACACAGAGAGTGGCAGGTGCCTGGAACGCGCTGCCAGAGGAGGTGGTGAAAGCAGGCACATTAACAACATTTAAGAGGCATCTGGATGGGTCCATGAATAGGGAGGGAATAGAGGGATACGGATCAAGTAAGGGCAGAAGGTTCTTTTTAGTTTAATTAGGGTATAATGATCGGGACAGGCTTGGAGGGCCAAAGTTCTTTTCTTTGTTTTTCGAAGTGACTATGAAAATCCCCCTGGTCGCCACACTCCGGCACCTGTTTGGGTACACTGAGGTAGAATTTAGCGTGGCCAGTGCGCCTAACCAGCACGTCTTTTGGGCTGTGGGAAGAAACCAGAGCACCCGGAGGAAACCCACACAGACAGGGGGAGAATGTGCAGACTCCGCGCAGACAGTGAGACCCCAGGCCAGGAAATGAACCCGGGTCCTGAGACAGCAGTGCCACCACTGTGCCCGAGACCCGCTTTTCCTTTTCAGTTCCCCAGTCACACTTTGTGTTGGACCAACGGCACTCACTCTGTTCATTCTTATTTAAATACCTGCAGGAACTCTTTACCTTCAATACTGTCCAAATTGAGTAAAATGATGAAACCAGTTGATGGATAGAGAAATTATTTTTTCTTGTAAGTGAAGGAATCCAGAACAAAGGGGCGTCATTTTAAAGTTAGGGTCAATTACACGCTGAGGCATCAAATCGGATAGGGCAGCAAACATTTGCAAACTGCTGCTCCCTGAAAGGTTGTGATTGCTGAATCAATTTTAAGGGATTTAATGGGATTGAGAGTTATAGCTAGGTAGGTATGGATATGATCTGCACAACTTGTAGGCCGAAGGGCCTGTTTGTGCTGTGGTGTTCTATGTTCTATGTAAGTGAGATGCAAAGGAATTGCATTAAGGTGCAAGTCAGCCACAATCTGATTGTGTGCCAGAACAGGCCCGAGAGCCTGAATGGCCTCCTCCTGTGTGTCCCAGCAGTGAAACCTGCTCCGCCTCGCACTCCAGGTGCTTCCTCACTGAGGGTGAACTCAACTTAAAAAGACAACAGTCAAAGGATTGAGTAGGAAGACTGGCCTTGTGTACTTCAAAGTGGAACACTAGTAAAACGGGGAAATAAGCGGTAGAATTCTCCAGCCAGAAATTCCCATCTGAACTGTCAATGAATTTTCACCCTGTCCACAACCCGCCCACTAAAATTCCAATGGCGGGCGGGATGGGAGAATTCCGGCCCAGAATACTGGCCCAAACTGGGTCTTGCATATTTTAAAATGGAATGCTAGTCAAACAGGAAAATAGGAAAACTAGTCTTGTACATTTTAAAATACCAGGTTAAAGTCCAACAGGTTTATTTGGGATCACGAGTTTTTGGAGCGTTGCTCCTTCATCAGGTGAGTGAAGGAACGGTGCTCCGAAAGCTCGTGATTCCAAATAAACCTCTTGGATTTTAACCTGGTGTTGCGAGACTTCTTACTGTGTCCACCCCAGTCCAATGCTGGCATCTCCACATCATACTTTAAAATGGAATACCAGTAAAACTAAGAATACTGTCGGAACTGTTTTTTTTCCCTCTTGGGAGTTCTCCTGTACAAATGTTCGTTTGTCCTTCCCCAAACCTTTACACTGAATGCTGATATTCCTTTGTCCTGAAGGGCACAGATTTAAGATCATTAGCTATCTATCTGTGGGTGGAGGAGGGGGCAGGCTTGAGATGAAGGGACTATCTTTTGCTGCGACCCAGAGTTCATCATCTGAAAGGGAGCAGGTCCAACAGCAACAACAAAAATTATATTGAGATAGCATCTTGAAACTTCTCCAACATGCTTCACTGGTTTGACAGCCAAGGAAATGAAAGGGCAAGTGCCCAAAAGCTGGGCGGAAGAAGTAAGTTTTTGAAGAGACATCTTGAAAAGCGAGATCGGGAGGTTTGGGGTGGGAAGGGGGCCCAAGATTTTTTGCTTGTTCATTCGTGGGACATGGGCATCACTGGCTGGGCCAACATTTATTGCCCATCCCTGATTGCTCTTGAGAAAGTGGTGGTGAGCTGCATTCTTGAATCGCCACAGCCCTTCTCAAGGTCAGCGAGGGATGGGTGATAAATGCTGGCCAACTAGCAGTGCCCATGTCCAACAAGTTAATGAGAACTGAAGACAAGGTCACCAATGGTTGCGTGATTAAAATAGCACAAGAGGGGAGTGTAGAAATCTCCAAGAGAGAGTTGTGGAGCTGGAGGAGGTTATGGAAATCGGTAGGAATTTTAAAACATGGATTCAAATGTTGTCTGATTAATGGGATTGCCTTTATTAAAGAGCTGGTATGGGTACAAGAGCCCAAATGGCCTTTTCCAGCTGCCACATCGTCCTTTGACAGATAATCCTTGTGGGGAAGTATTAACTCTGTAAAATCCAGTTTGCAATCCAAACAGTTGGCGGAGAATTGACATGAAAGGCTGTACAGATTGATAGTGCTAGTGATGGTATCTCTGCGTCATGTGAATGATTGTCCTTTTACCCCTGAGGCAACCTTAAGAGCAATGAAGGACCACGGTGTGTTACTCAAGTCTGTTATTGTGTTAATTTTAACAATTGGGAGCATCCCAGAGCTGTTTATTTATTTGCTATTTACAATGGGTGGGGCATAGATCGATGTGCATAGATGTATATATTAGAGTTTTTTATAGTGATGAAACAATGTGACAATTTCATTAAATGTTCCTCTGTCTTAATATTGTGGATGCTGTCATGTGTTTTTTTTTCCCCCTCTTTAATGGGACAAAATTCCACTCCTAATTCTCTTGAACCAAGCTGTTTTTTCAGAGGGTAAGTGAATTTGTTTAGGTTTATCAATTTTATGTATTAGTGTCACAAGTAGGCTTATGTTAACACTGCAACAGCACGGTAGCACAGTGGTTAGTACTGTTGCTTCACAGCTCCAGGGAGCTGGGTTCGATTCCCGGCTCGGGTCACTGTCTGTGTGGAGTTTGCACATTCTCCTCATGTCTGCATGGGTTTCCTCCTACAGTCCAAAGATGTGCGGGTTAGGTTGATTGGCCGTACTGAAAAATTGCCCCTTAGTATCCTGAGATGAGTAGGTTAGAGGGATTAGTGGGTAAATATGTAGGGATATGGAGGTAGAGGCTGGGTGGGATTCTGGTCAGTGCAGACTCGATGGGCTGAATGGCCTCTTTCTGCATTGTAGGGTTTCTATTCTCTATTCTATTTCTTAAAAAAACATTTGTGTTAGTCCATGGATAGGAAGAAAACAGTGGGATATAGGCCAAACATGGGCAACTGGGACTAGCTGGGAGGGCACTATGAGGTGGCACAGTGGTTAGCATTGCTGCCTCATCGGGACCTGGGTTCGATTCCCGGCTTGGGCCGCTGTCGGTGTGGAGTTTGCACATCCTCCCCATGTCTGCATGAGTTTCCTCCCGGAGCTCGAGTTTCCTCCCACAGTCTGAAAGACGTGCTGGTTAGATGCATTGGCCATGCTAAATTCTCCCTCAGTGTACCCAAACAGGCACCGGAATGTGGCAATGAGAGGATTTTCACTGTAACTTCATTGCAGTGTTAATGTAACCCTACTTGTGGCACTAATAAATAAACGTTAAAAAACTTATGTTTATTGAGCATCTCACAGATTAGTCTTTAGAAATCTTAACAGTGATGCATCAAGTATTTTTTCACACAGAAGGTGGTGAGTGTCTAGGACAAGCTGCCAGAGGTAGCAGTAGAGATGGGTAAAATCTTGTCTTTTAAAAAACATTTTTACAAACAAAGAACAAAGAACAAAGAGCAACACAGCATGGCAAACAGGCCCTTCAGCCCAACGAGCCCGCGCCGCCGTCCTAACGTCTTAATGACATATCCATGACTTTAGGCTATGCCTATTGTGGAAGATTCCCATATAGGGACTAATATAGGGACAATTTGTTACCCAATCAGCCTAAGAGCACATTTTTGGGATGTGGGAGGAAACCAGAGCACCCGGAGAAAATCCACGCAACCACGGGGAGAACGCGCAAACTCCCGCAGACACAGGCCCAAATCCATGTGTCTGCACAGCAACAGCGATAGTCTCTGAGCTGTCATGTTGCCCATCAGATGGTCCAGTTTAAGCATACACTAACAACTTGAAGCACTAGGCCACTCCTGAAGCAACATCCAAGAGCAGCCCTCGCACAACCTGTCGAATGCATGCACCTTGTTGGTCAACAAGGTGGACCAAATTGCCTGTGGAAACAAATAAGATATTTCGACAGTCCTGCTATATCCCTCTATCTGCAGACTGCTCATGTGGCTGTCCAAGAGACCCTTAAACAACCCTAGCGTGCCTGCTCCCACCACCTTACTCGGCAGTGCATTCCACACCCCCACTACCCTTTGTTGAAAAACTGCCCTCTAATATTCGTCTTATACATAGCCCCCCTCACCCTAAGGCCATGACCCCTCGTTCTATCCATTTCTAATGGTGGAAAAAGCTTACCACCATTTACTCTATCTATACCCCTTATAATCTTATATACCTCTAATAGATCCCCTCTCAGCCGATGTCTTTCAAGGGAAAATAACCCCAGTGTGTTCAATCTTTCCTCGTAAGACAGCCCTTCCGTACCAGGCAGCATCCTGGTAAATCTCCTCTGCACTCTCTCCAAGGCCTCCACATCCTTCCGGTAGTACGGCGACCAGAACTGGACGCAGTACTCCAAGTGCGGCCTAACCAACGTTCTATACACTTGCAACATCAGACTCCTACTCTTGTATTCTATACCCCTTCCTATGAAGGCTAACATACCATACGCTTTCTTTATCACATTGTCCACCTGTACTGACACCTTCAGAGACTTGTGAACCTGCACCCCCAGATCTCTCTGCGTCTCTATACTCCGGATAGTTTTACCTTTTATCCTATAACTCCCCTCTACATTATTCTGGCCAAAATGCATCACCTCGCATTTATCCAGATTAAATTCCATTTGCCATCTATCTGCCCAATCTACCAGCCTATCAATGTCCTGTTGTATTGCCAGGCACTGCTCCTCAGTACCCGCCAATCCAATCATCTTAGTGTCATCAGCAAATTTGCTGATCACACCACCTACCCCCTCTTCCAAGTCATTTATGTACACCACAAATAGAAGGGGTCCTAGTACAGAGCCCTGTGGCACACCACTAGTGACAGACCTCCAGTTGGAAAAAGAGCCTTCCACTACTACCCGCTGTCTCTTCCTCCCGAGCCAGTTCTCAACCCATCTACATACCTGGCCCTGTATTCCATGCGCCTTCACCTTTTCTATCAGCCTACCATGAGGAACCTTGTCAAACACCTTACTGAAATCCATGTAGACGACATCAACGGCTTGTCCTTCATCAACCGTTTTTGTCATAGTTATAGTTACATGGGTAAGATGGGTATGGAGAGGGATAAGGGCCAAATGTGGGCAATTTGAACTAGCTTAGGAGAAGGGATGGCACGGACAAGTTGGGCCAAAGGCCTGTTGCCATGGTGCGAACTTCTATGACTCTATGATTCTATTTACGGCAATTGGATTGTGGCACAAGTCAACACAAAGACAGGCAGATAGGAATAGCAAACTAATAAGTCTTCAGAGACTCAATATTCGTTTTTATCACTAACCAGTCAATCCCCATACTGGCTGGGGTTATCTATGAAGACCCTGTCTTCTCAATCTTACCCCTCGCCTGAGGTGTGCTGACCCTGAGATTAAATCACCAGCAGTCAAGAACAGTCTATGGTCTCTGGGACTGTGGTAGCTTTCATTCCATTTTTTTTTGCTTTTAATACAAATAACATCGTTAACGGGAAAGAGGCTTTAGAAGACAGAATTTCACCAGCTCCTCTGATCACCGCAAATGCTCTGTCACTTTCCTCACCATGGAATCGTAGGATCCCTACTATATAGGAGGCCATTCGGCCCATCAAGTCTGTACCGTCCACAATCCCACTTAGGCTCCATTCCCATAACCCTCATTTACCCTGCTAATCTCCCTGACACAAGGATCAATTTAGCATGGCCTATTCCACACGTCTATAAACATAGACAGGGATCACGGGTAGAGGTGGGAACATCGGGGTGGCGGCGCGGGCTCGTTGGGCCGAAGGGCCTGTTTCCCGTGCTGTTTTGTTCTTTGTTCTTTGTCTTTGGATTGTGGGCGGAAACCGGAGCGGCCGGAGGAAACCCACGCAGACACGGGGAGAGTGTGCTGACTCCACACAGACAGTGATCCGGGAATCGAACCCAGGTCCCTGGCGCTGTGAGGCAGCAGTGCTAATCACTGTGCCACCGTTCCGTTCAAAGTATATAGTACCAACAAACTCTTCGATAGCAAGACTCCAGAATGCTACAGCACAGGATGATGGGGTATCAGATTCTGTCTATCACATTACACCCTACAGAGATTTTAAAGACAAGGGGGCAAAATTTTCCCATCCCATATGCCACGGGACTGTAGCAGATGGGGTATGGGCCATGCGAATAGCCGGTGATGTCAGACAGGATTTTCCAATCTTGGAGCAAGTGCAACCGGAAAATCCCTCCAAGGATCTTGCGTTTCCCTACAAGATGTTCCAATACTTTTCACTGCCAATCAAAAACTGTTGAAGGGTAGTCACACTTGTAAATTGGGAACAGACATTTGTACATGGTGTTTGGGTACAAGATCAGAAACAGGGCGGCACAGTGGTTAGCACTGCTGCCTCACAGCGACAGGGACCCGGGTTCAATTCCGGCCTTGGGTCACTGTCTGTGTGGAGTTTGCACATTCTCCCCATGTCTGCGTGGGTTTCCTCTGGGTGCTCCAGTTTCCTCCCACAGTCCAAAAACATGCGGGTTAGGTTAATTGGCTATGCTAAATTGACCCTAGTGTCAGGGGGATTTGCAGGATAAATATATGCAGTTACGGGAATAGGGCCTGAGTGGGATTGTGGTCAGTGCAGACTCAATGGGCCAAGTGGCCTCCTTCTGCACTGAGGGCATGCCATGAAATATGGACCCCAATTATATTGTGAAGATATGATTTTTCACACCAGGTGGGATGCAAGTAACAAAACCAGGGAGCTTTTAACAAAACAAACTTTATTTAACAATACAGGTAAATGCAAAATACTGCAGATGCTGGAATCTGGAACAAAAACAGAAAGTGCTGGAAAATCTCAGCAAATCTGACAGCATCTGTGGGGAGAGAATAGAGCAAATGTTTTGAATCTGGGTAACCATTCATTATCTGGAATGGAAACATTATCTCTGTTCTCTCCCCATAAATGCTTTCAGGCCTGTCGAAATTTTCCAGCATTTTCAGTTTTTGTTATTTAACAACACAGTTTAACAATAACAAATGAATCAGTTTAACATTTAATATTTGAACAATACTTCAACATGACAAGGCAAAATCTTTCACTGCTAACTTATCTCTATCTGTTTCGACTCAAGCGACATTCCTTATACATATTTAAAAATGCCTTCAAAATCAATTAACAAACAACATGGACAAACATGCTTAATAACAACCTTTGAATTTTCTGAACACCTTTGGGGTGAGAGAGATTTTTCAGAGAGAGATAGAGCATCATCTCTTCTAAACCGCTCCAGTCAACAACTGCCCTTTATTTATAAAAAATGAAACTAAAACACTATTTTTCTGGCAAGCTTAGCTCCTCTCATTAACCACATGACTATCAATCAATCTAATCAAAATCCTACTCTGAAATCCCAAGAGAAACCTAGATAAACAAAAATGCATTAACTCTGTTTAGGCAAACACATCATGAGCTTGGATTTTCAACATTTGAGCTGCCTGGTGCAGACAAATTGGCACCGTTTAAAACAGAGCTGAATTTTAAACATACCCCTTACAACAAACATGATATAATTACATTTTTAAAGGCACAGTATCATCACAATGACAAGCTCCTACAAACAACAACAAAATTATTTTTAAAAACAATTCTTTTCATTGGATATGAGTGTTGAGGCAGGGCCTGCAATGCTTGTCCACATGCTTAATTCCATTTCAGAAGGAAATTAAGGGTTACACACAGGCCAGACTGGATAAGGACGGCAGTTTTCCTTCCCTAAGGAACATTATTGAACCAGATGGGTTTTTTACAGCCATCAATGATAGCTTCACTGTCACAATTACTGAGATGGGCTTTCATTTCCAGATGTAAATTCCACCAGTGGTCCTGATGTCCCCAGATCATGACCCGGGGGTCTCTGGAATACTAATTACCACTGGCTCACTATTGCCCTTTAATGACCACATTACCTGCTTTGCCTACTGGATAGGTACGGGCTGGGAACCTAGGGCAGGATTTTCCGATCCGCTGGCTGGGAAATCCCACCCGAGGTCAATGGATCTTTGCATCATCCATACATCTCCCTCCCCATCCGCTACAATTCCCATGGCGGAAAAAAAACTCCCCCCTCCCTGTTAATACTGCCTGCTCTCTTTTTAAATTGTGTCATAGGAAATTCTTTTATATCTGCCTGAGAGAGGCTGATGCTTTGAAACCTTATTTGAAAGGCAGCACCTCTGACAATGCAGCACCTTCTTGGAATTGTACTGGACTGTTTATCATCAGAACTCAGTTTAATCATTACTCTTTCATTCATCTCATCCTCTCGCCTACACTTTCAACTTTAATGACTTATCTGCCTTTAATTAAGTGTGGGATATCTTAAAGTGATGTAGAGCATTTACAGTGCAGTGCAGGCCTTTCGGCCCTCGATGTTGTGCTGACTCATGGAACCCAATCTAAAGCCCATCTAACCTACACCATTCCAATATCATCCATATGTTTATCCAATGACCATTTAAATGCCCTTAATGTTGGCGAGTCCACTACTGTTGCAGGCAGGGCATTCCACGCCCTCTGAGTAAGGAACCTACCTCTGGCATCTGTCCTATATCTATCACCCCTCAATGGTGGCACAGGATTTAGTGTGGTCAATGCACCTAACCACATGTTTCAGACTGTAGGAGGAAACTGGAGCATCCGGTGGAAACCCGCGCAGACACAGGGAGAATGTGCAGTCAGTGACCCAAGCCTTGAAACGATCTTGAGTCGCTGGTGCTGTGAGCCGGGGCTGCAGTTAATGGCGGAACAGGCTCGATAGGCCATGAGGCCTACTCACCTGATTTCTTGCATCTGCCCGTATATTTGGGTATCAATTGGCTCTGGCCCATTGTGCCACCTCCCCTGAGTCTCAGATCACACCTGAGAGGTAGCCACTCGGAGGGGGTGAAAGTCCACTTCCTCAGCTAGAGCGTCGAGAACACTGGGGTAGCATGAGGGTTGGCCATTTTGTACAGAGGTGAGAGATCTGAGGAATTCGCTACCCCAGAAGGCCGTGAATGTTCAACTGTCCAATGAGTGGGATAGACACGCTTTTGGACTCAAGTGGAAATATGGGGATCCAGCGGGAAAGCACTGTCGAGGCAGGAGATTGAAGAAGATCGTACAAAATGGCTGACTAGGCCTAAGGCTTCCTGCTCTGATTTCTTACACAAACATGCCAAAAAGTGAGTGCCTCTGACCGGCTCTTTGTGCCACTGGATCTTCTGGCTTCTCCCAACTGGTGGGCGGACTTCTCTTCACCCTCAAGATGGCACTGCTGACTGTGCAGCATTCCCTCAGTACTGCATTGGTTGTACCAACGTAGATTTGTCCCCCACGTCTTTGGGAGTGAGATTTGACCTTGCAACTCCGGGTGTTAAGCTGAAGCGTCTGGAGGGGAAGCAAGTTTGGCAGAGCGGTTTGGGGGCCAGGGGGCGGGGGGGAGGGGGGGTGTTCCTACACCAGGTTTCTCCTTGGAGGCACACACTGGCCTCTCGGCATGCAGACCACTCGGGATGACAAACAACCACATTGAAACCAAGGGCACCGAACAGGAGCTGAAGTAACTCTCGTGCGAAGAAATCAAACTGACCGAGTCAACTCCGTTTTTGATAAATAGCTTCTTAAATGCCATGCATGAGACAGTGTTCCACACCAGGCTGAGGGTCCCTCAGTTCTCCAACGATTTCCGTTGGGGACTGAGCTTCTCGAGCAGGGACATGTGAGTGACGTAGCTAATTCCGCTGCTGTCCGTCGAGAAGTTCTGCTTGTGTCTACTGTTCAGCCACAGATCCTTCTGTGTGTGCCAGCCTCTCAGATACTTACTCAGCTCAGCCAGGACCTGAGGGGACAGGAAGGCAGGTCAGAAATTTCCAGTCTTTAGACACACACACACACACGCGCGCGCGCGCGCACACTCGCACTCACGCCAGAGTTTCAGCTCTTCAACTGAGTTTTCCAATTAATTCCTCTCTGCTACTCCTTTCTCACAAATCTGCAATTTCCTCCATCCCTCCTCCTCCACAAAAATAATTCCCGCAAGGCCTTCACCAAATCCGGATCAGTAGTTTGAAATACTCAGATGGAAACTTCCCAATACAGTGGGTGAGCACGGCGGCACAGTGGTTAACACTGCTGCCTCACAATGCCAGGGACCCGGGTTCGATTCCCTGCTGGGGTCGCTGCCTGTGTGGAGTTTGTACATTCTCCCTGTGTCTGTGTGGGGTTCCCCCCACCACCCTCCCCCCCCGGCCCCGAGTGCTCAGGTTTCCTCCCACAGTCCAAAAAACTAGGTCCATTGACAGAGTCATGTGCTTAATGGGAGGAGTTAATCTTATAGGAAAAGCAAAAGTTCTCTTTCTCTCCCTCTCCCCGAAGGCTGCTGCTTGGGGTCTGCTCATAGAAATAGATCTCTGTGTCCCTTTATCAGAGAACAGCGCAGCGCAGGAAAAGGCCCTTCAGCCCATCAAGACTGCACCGATCACATTGTCCTATATAGACCTGTATTCCTCTGTACCACACCTGTTCATGTGGCTATCCAGGTAAGTCTTGAATGTTGCTAACATATCTCTATCGATGTCACTGAACCATCTCACTTGGCAGTGCGTTCCAGGCCTCCACCCCTCTCTGTGTAAAAAACTTCCTCTGCACATCTCCACTGATCCTTTCCCCTTGAACTTGTGCTCCCTTGTAATTGTTACTTCTGCCCTGGGAAAAAGCTTCCAACTGTTCATCCTATCCATACCACTCATAATTATGTAAACTTCTATCGGAAGGGTTTGTGTGGTTTATATATAGAATAACAGATACCCGGGAGTGAGTTACAGACTGGAATCTAATCGAGGGGTTTGGGTGGTTTATATATAGAATAACAGATACCCGGGAGTGAGTTACAGACTGGAATCTAATCGAGGGTTTCGGGGTGGTTTATATATAGAATAACAGATACCCGGGAGTGAGTTACAGACTGGAATCTAATCGAGGGGTTCAGGGTGTTTTATATATAGAATAACAGATACCCGGGAGTGAGTTACAGACTGGAATCTAATCGAGGGGTTTGGGTGGTTTATATATAGAATAACAGATACCCGGGAGTGAGTTACAGACTGGAATCTAATCGAGGGGTTCGGGGTGGTTTATATATAGAATAACCGATACCCGGGAGTGAGTTACAGACTGGAATCTAATCGAGGGGTTCGGGGTGGTTTATATATAGAATAACAGATACCGAGGAGTGAGTTACAGACTGGAATCTAATCGAGGGGTTTGGGGTGGTTTATATATAGAATAACAGATACCCGGGAGTGAGCTACAGATTGGAATCTAATCGAGGGGTTTGGGGTGGTTTATATATAGAATAACAGATACCCGGGAGTGAATTACAGACTAGAATCTAATCAAGGGGTTCAGGGTGGTTTATATATAGCATAACAGATACCCAGGAGTGAGTTACAGACTGGAATCTAATCGAGGGGTTCGGGATGGTTTATATATAGAATAATGGATATCCGGGAGTGAGTTACAGACTGGAATCTAATCGAGGAGTTCGGGGTGGTTTATACATAGAATAGCAGATACCCAGGACTGAGTTACAGACTGGAATCTAATCGAGGTGTTCGGGGTGGTTTATATATACAATAACAGATATCCAAGAGTGAGTTACAGACTGGAATCTAATCGAGGGGTTTAAGTGGTTTATATATAGAATAACAGATACCCGGGAGTGAGTTACAGACTGGAATCTAATCGAGGGGTTCGGGATGGTTTATATATAGAATAATGGATACCCAGGAGTGAGTTACAGACTGGAATCTAATTGAGGGGTTCGGGATGGTTTATATATAGAATTGCTGTTCTGACACATGGATTTGGGCCTGTGTCTGCGGGAGTTTGTGCGTTCTCCCCGTGGTTGCGTGGGTTTCCTCCGGGTGCTCCGGTTTCCTCCCACACCCCAAAAATGTGCTCTTAGGCTGATTGGGTAACAAATTATCCCTATGTTGGTCCCTACATGGGAATCTTCAACAATAGGCATAGCCTAAAGTCAAGGATATGTCATTAAGATGTTAGGACGGCGGCGTGGGCTCATTGGGCCGAAGGGCCTGTTTCCCGTGCTGTGTTGCTCTTTGTTCTTTGTTCTTTGTAATAACAGATACCTGGGAGTGAGTTACAGACTGGAATCTAATCGAGGGATTCGGGGTGGTTTATATATAGAATAATGGATACCCGGGAGTGAGTTACAGACTGGAATCTAATTGAGGGGTTTGGGTGGTTTATATATAGAATAATGGATATCCGGGAGTGAGTTACAGACTGGAATCTAATCGAAGGGTTCAGGGGGGTTTATATATAGAATAGCAGATACCCGGGAGTGAGTTACAGACTGGAATCTAATCGAGGGGTTTGGGTGGTTTATATATAGAATAATGGATATCCGGGAGTGAGTTACAGACTGGAATCTAATCGAAGGGTTCAGGGGGGTTTATATATAGAATAGCAGATACCCGGGAGTGAGTTACAGACTGGAATCTAATCGAGGGGTTTGGGTGGTTTATATATAGAATAACAGATACCCGGGAGTGAGTTACAGACTGGAATCTAATCGAGGGGTTTGAGTGGTTTATATATAGAATAACAGATACCCGGGAGTGAGTTACAGACTGGAATCTAATCAAGGGGTTTGGGTGGTTTATATATAGAATAACAGATATCCGGGAGTGAGTTACAGACTGGAATCTAATCGAGGGGTTTGGGTGGTTTATATATAGAATAACAGATACCCGGGAGTGAGTTACAGACTGGAATCTAATCAAGGGGTTTGGATGGTTTATATATAGAATAACAGATACCCGGGAGTGAGTTACAGACTGGAATCTAATCAAGGGGTTTGGGATGGTTTATATATAGAATAACAGATACCGGGAGTGAGTTACAGACTGGAATCTAATCGAGGGGTCGGGGTGGTTTATATATAGAATAACAGATACCCGGGAGTGAGTTACAGACTGGAATCTAATTGAGGGGTTTGGGTGTTTATATATAGAATAAGAATACCGGAGGAGTTACAGACTGGATCTAATCGAGGTTCAGGGTGGTTTATATATAGAAATAACAGATGCCCGGGAGTGAGTTACAGACTGGAATCTAATCGAGGGGTTCAGGAGGGTTTTATATAGAATAACAGATATCCGGGAGTGAGTTACAGACTGGAATCTAATCGAGGTGTTCAGGGTGGTTTATATATAGAATAACAGATACCTGGGAGTGAGTTACAGACTGGAATCTAATCGAGGGGTTTGGGGTGGTTTATATATAGAATAACAGATACCTGGGAGTGAGTTACAGACTGGAATCTAATCGAGGGGTTTGAGTGGTTTATATATAGAATAATGGCTACCCGGGAGTGAGTTACAGACTGGAATCTAATCGAGGGGTTTGGGTGGTTTATATATAGAATAACAGATACCAGGGAGTGAGTTATAGACTGGAATCTAACGGAGCGGGTTGAGTGGTTCATATATAGAATAACAGATACCCGGGAGTGAGTTACAGACTGGAATCTAATCGAGGGGTTCGGGTGGTTTATATATAGAACAGTAGATACCCGGGAGTGAGTTACAGACTGGAATCTAATCGAGGGGTTTGAGTGGTTTATATATAGAATAATGGCTACCCGGGAGTGAGTTACAGACTGGAATCTAATCGAGGAGTTCGGGATGGTTTATAAATAGAATAATGGATACCTGGGAGTGAGTTACACACTGGAATCTAATCGAGGGGTTCAGGGTGGTTTATTTATAGAATAACAGATAGCTGGGAGTGAGTTACAGACTGGAATCTAATCGAGGGGTTTGAGTGGTTTATATATAGAATAATAGATACCCAGGAGTGAGTTACAGACTGGAATCTAATCGAGGGGATTGGGTGGTTTATATATAGAATAACAGATACCCGGGAGTGAGTTACAGACTGGAATCTAATCGAGGGGTTCGGGATGGTTTATATACAGAATAACAGATACCCGGGAGTGAGTTACAGACTGGAATCTAATCGAGGGGTTTGGAATGGTTTATATATAGAATAACAGATACCCGGGAGTGAGTTACAGACTGGAATCTAATCGAGGGGTTCAGGGTGGTTTATATATAGAATAACAGATACCCGGGAGTGAGTTACAGACTGGAATCTAATCGAGGGGTTCGGGATGGTTTATATACAGAATAACAGATACCCAGGAGTGAGTTACAGACTGGAATCTAATCGAGGGGTTCGGGATGATTTATATACAGAATAACAGATACCTGGGAGTGAGTTACAGACTGGAATCTAATCGAGGGGTTTGGATGGTTTATATGTAGAATAACAGATACCCGGGAGTGAGTTACAGACTGGAATCTAATCGAGGGGTTTGGATGGTTTATATATAGAATAACAGATACCCAGGAGTGAGTTACAGACTGGAATCTTATCGAGGGGTTGGGATGGTTTATATATAGAATAACAGATACCCAGGAGTGAGTTACAGACTGGAATCTAATCGAGGGGTTTGGGTGATTTATATATAGAATAATGGATACCCGGGAGTGAGTTACAGACTGGAATCTAATTGAGGGGTTCGGTGTGGTTTATATATAGAATAATGGATATCCGGGAGTGAGTTACAGACTGGAATCTAATCGAGGGGTTCAGGGTGGTTTATATATAGAATAACAGATACCCGGGAGTGAGTTACAGACTGGAATGTAATTGAGGGGTTCGGGATGGTTTATATATAGAATAACAGATACCCAGGACTGAGTTACAGACTGAAATCTAATCAAGGGGGTTGGGTAGTTCATATATAGAATGACAGATACCCAGAATTAAGTTACAGACTGGAATCTAATCAAGGGGTTCGGGGTGGTTTATACATAGAATATCAGATACCCGGGAGTGAGTTACAGACTGGAATCTAATCGAGGGGTTCGGGGTGGTTTATATATAGAATAACAGATACCCAGGAGTGAGTTACAGACTGGAATCTAATCGAGGGATTTGGATGGTTTATATACAGAATAACAGATACCCAGGAGTGAGTTACAGACTGGAATCTAATCGAGGGGTTCGGGGTGGTTTATATATAGAATAACAGGTACCCAGGAGTGAGTTACAGACTGGAATCTAATTGAGGGGTTTGTGTGTTTTATATATAGAATAATGAATACCTGGGATTGAGTTACAGACTGGAATCTAATCGAGGGGTTCAGGGTGGTTTATATACAGAATAATGGATATCCGGGAGTGAGTTACAGACTGGAATCTAATCGTGGGGTTCAGGGTGGTTTATATATAGAATAACAGATACCCGGGAGTGAGTTACAGACTGGAATGTAATTGAGGGGTTCAAAATGGTTTATATATAGAATAACAGATACCCAGGACTGAGTTACAGACTGGAATCTAATCAAGGGGGTTGGGTAGTTCATATATAGAATGACAGATACCCAGAAGTAAGTTACAGACTGGAATCTAATCAAGGGGTTCGGGCTGGTTTATACATAGAATAACAGATACCCGGGAGTGAGTTACAGACTGGAATCTAACGGAGCAGGTTGAGTGGTTTATATATAGAATAATGGATACCCGGGAGTGAGTTACAGACTGGAATCTAACGGAGCAGGTTGAGTGGTTTATATATAGAATAATGGATACCCGGGAGTGAGTTACAGACTGGAATCTAATCGAGGGGTTTGGGTGGTTTATATATAGAATAATGGATACCCGGGAGTGAGTTACAGACTGGAATCTAATCGAGGTGTTCGGGATGGTTTATATTTAGAATAACAGATACCCAGGAGTGAGTTACAGACTGGAATCTAATCGAGGGGCTTGGGTTGGTTTATATATAGAATAACAGATACCCGGGAGTGAGTTACAGACTGGAAACTAATCGAGGGGTTCGGGTGGTTTATATATAGAATAACAGATTCCCGGGAGTGAGTTACAGACTGGAATCTAATCGAGGGGTTCGGGTGGTTTATATATAGAATAACAGATACCCGGGAGTGAGTTACAGACTGGAATCTAATCGAGGGGTTTGGATGGTTTATATATAGAATAACAGATACCCGGGAGTGAGTTACAGACTGGAATCTAATCCTGTGATTCCGGTGGTTTATATGAAGCATGTTGCTATTTTTTAATCCTGTCTCCTGTCCATATTCTAACATGAAGCAGCTAAAGGCAATTAAATTTTGTGGAATTTGCAAGAAATCTCGAAGCAAATCTACTCCTATTATTGAGTTCTGCTCTCCTCATTACACTGTCTCATTCTCACTGCTCCCACAGTCAATAATTCCTTACCTCTCCATTCAGGAAGCAGTATAGTAAAGCCACAACAAAGCCCTGTTTTAAAGAAGAAGGATTCAAATTAGTTAGGTTCGAGCTCTGCGATTATATTTAACTCCTCAATATTGCTGTAAGTGTGGCTGTTCCAAGCGATACTGGGTTCATTTCAGAACATGCTCGATTTCACTATGGTCGGAGTTTATAAAAACATGAAAGATGGGAGCAGAGTGGGGCCATTCAGCCCATCGAGCCTGATGCACCATTCGTCATAATCATGGCAGATCATCCAACTCAATAATCCTGCCTTCTCCCTATAACCTTTGATCCCATTCACCTCAAGTGTTATATCCAGCATTCTTGTTGGTGTTCCAACAGGGGAGGATTAGGAAGGATCCAGGGCCTTCTCTACCCGGGAGTAGTTTGAATGTGGAACTCACCACTATGTGGAGTGGTTGAGACCTATCACAGACGTGGAGTTCAGATTTGCTCAGATGCTTTGGGGGTTGAGAACCAGTTACTATCCCCACCTCTTCATCCTCGAGTTCAAAGTCAGCCGACACCTTGTCACTGTGAAACCTTATCGTAGAATAGAATTATAGAACCCTACGGTGCAGAAGGAGGCCGTTCGGCCCATTGAGCCTGCACCGACCACAATCCCATCCAGGCCCCATTCCCGTAACCCCACATATTTACCCTGCTAAACCCCTTGGCACTTGGTTCAATTTTAGCACGGCCAGTCCACCTAACCCACACATCTTTGGACTGTGGGAGGAAACTGAAGCACCTGGAGGAAACCCATGCAGAGATGGGGAGATCATGCGGATTCTGCACAGACAGTGGCCCAAGCCGGGAATCGAACCCATGGCCCTGGCATTGTGAAGCAGCAGTGCTAACCATTGTGCCACCGTGCCGCTCGGAGAACGGATGGTGCAATTTCTCTAAAAGTTGGAACCTCACTAGGTCAAACTCTGAGTATGCAATGGAATATGATAATTTGATTTTTCTGCAATCATTTAAATCAAAATGTGGCGTATGGCACAGGGTGGCACGATGGTTAGCGATGCTGCCTCACAGCTCCAGTGACCCCTGCTTCAATCCCTGACTTAGATCACAGTCCATGCGGAGGCTGCACGTTCTCCCCATTCTAACCATAGTGCCACCATGCCATGTTTTTTCCCGATATAGATGGCAGTCATGCGCTGGAGCATAGAGGATGGGGACAGTACCTGAAAGGATCCTATCCCAAGCTCGATGTGGAGTCTCAAATCCTCCGCGATGTGATCGGGTAAAAACACGCCAACAATATAGTGGATGCCAAAGAGAGGGATGAGGAGCAGGGTCGACTTTGCCAGTCTCCTGAAAAAGAAGTTTGGCCTTTTGGTTCATCAAGATCCTTCCCACACATCTCAAGAATTCCTGCCTCTCTCTTCAGGAAATTCAAAGCATTGAAGAGTGAACACCAGGGCCAGGAATGCAGAGTCACTCTGAATATCTTTGTGAGATACCTTCAGTTCAATATCCCCCATTGGAAGTAAGAAGGGATCTTTCTATCCCTCGAGCATCCTCCACAGAGATGCAGGGATTTTTGGATGTTAAAGATAGCACAGTGATTGAGAATTCTTTCATGGGATGCCTGGCCAGGCCATTATTCATCTCTAATCGCCCTCGAGAAGATGGTGATCTGGAGCCACTGCAGTCCTTATAGTGTAGGTGCACCCACAGTGCTGTTAGGGAAGGAGTTCCAGGATTTTGACCCAGTGAAGGAATGGCAATATATTTCCAAGTCAGGATGATGAGTAGTTTGGAGGGCAACTTGCAGCTGGTGGTGTTCCCAGCTATCTGCTGCCTTTGTCCTTCTAGATGGCAGAGGGTAGAGGTGGGAACATCGGGGTGGTGGCGCAGGCTCGTTGGGCTCAAGGGCCCGTTTCCTGTGCTGTTTTGCTCTTTGTTTTTAGGTCATGGGTTTGGAAGGTATGAATGAAGGAGTCTTGGTGAGTTGTTGCAGTGCATTGTATAGATAGTACACACTGCTGTTACTGAGTGTCGGTGATGGAGGGAGTGGATATTTGTAGATGTGATGTCAATCAAGCGGGCTGCTTTGTCCAAGATGGTGCTGAGCTTTTCCAGTATTTTTGGAGCTGCACCCATGCAGGGAAGTGGGGAGTATTCCATCACATTCCTGAATTGTGCCTTATAGTTGGTGGACAGGCTCTGGGGAGTCAGGAGGTGAGTTACTGACTGCAGTGTCCCTAGCCTCTGGCCTGCTCTTGTAACCACTGTGTTTATATCGCGAGTGTAGTTCAGCTTGTGATCAATGATAACTCCTGGGGCTTTCAGAGTGAGGGATTCAGCAATGGTAAAACCATTGAATACGAGGAGATATTCCCTCTTGTCAACCCTATCCCTGCCACCCCTCCAACCCCGCACCTCACCAACCCCCCACATCCTCAGCCCCCATATCCCCTTCCCACACACCTCCCGCATATTCTTACCCACCTACCATGGTTAGGACCCTAATTGGTCACATTTCTCTTCTTATACTCTTTTACAGCACAGTGGCACAGTGGTTAGCGCTGCTGCCTCACAGCGCCAGGGACCTGGGTTCAATTCCCAGCTTGGGTCACAGTCTGTGCGGAGTCTGCATGTTCTCTCCGTATCTGCATGGTTTTTTTTCCCGGGTGCTCCGGTTTCTTCCCACAGTCTAAAAGATGTGCTGGTTAGGTGCTTTGGCCATGCTAAATTCTCCCTCAGTGTACCCGAACAGGTGCCACAGTGTGGCAGCTCAGGGATTTTCACAGCAACTTCATTAAAGTGTTAATGTAAGCCTTGATTGTGACACTAATAAATAAACTCAAACTTACTGTTTATGTGGCTGTAGTAAGAAGTCTCACTGCACCAGGTTAAAGTCCAACAGGTTTATTTAGAAGCATGAGCTTTCAGAGCGCTGTATGAGTCACCTGATGAAGGAGCAGTGCTCCAAAAGCTCGTGATTCCAAATAAACCTGTTGGATTTTAACCAGGTGCAATGAGACTTCTTACTGTGCCCACCCCAGTCCAACACTGGCATCTCCACATCATATCTGGCTGTAGAAGCTTTTTGGATTTTAACTACCCAGTCTCTTCTTGTACTTTCCCTTTTCTTATTTTTTTACTTCTCCCTGAACCTTTTAACTTTAGCTTAGTCCTCAATTATGTTATCTACCTGTTTTCTGTTAAATGCACTCTTTATCTGCTGAGTGATGGTCATATGGCTTAAGTGTGATTGTGTGGATGATTTTTCACGTGGATTGTGATGTTATCAGAACGTTATAGGTTCAGCTCTGGGGTGAGGGGTGAGTGTATGGGCAATCTTGAATAGCTGAAAGGCCTATTGCTGCTCTTGGTTTCTAGGTTTCATCTTATCCTTTCCTACAACAGAGCTGGGAATTGTGTAAATTGTTGATGATATTGATGTACTTGTTTTTATCCTACAGGTACTTCACTCTGCCTTGTTGTCTAACAAGGGGCACACACGCGATGGGTCGTGAGAGGGCTGCTCTTGGATTTTTTTTCAAGAGTATCCTAGTGCTTCACATCGTTAGTGTACGCTTGACCTGGACCATCTGATGGGCAACACGACAGCTCAGTGACTATCGCTGTGCTGTGCAGATACATGGATTTGGGCCTGTGTCTGTGAGAGTTTGTGCATTCTCCCCGTGCTTGCGTGGGTTTTCTCCGGGTGCTCCGATTTCCTCCCACATCCCAAAGATGTGCTCTTAGGCTAATTGGCAAAACAAATTCTCCCTAAATTGTCTCAAATTTGGTTTCAATCCATAGATCTATAAACATAGACAGGGATCACAGGTAGAGGTGTGAACATTGGGGTGGCGGCTCGGGTTCGATGGACCGGAGGGCCTGTTTCCCATGCTGTTTTGTTCTTCTTTGTTCTAGTTCTGGAATTATCCAACCAATCTTACTCATGAGAATGAACCTTGAGTCTAACCTAACTGTCTTTTCTTTAAAAGGCTACCCATTGCTCCATTATAGTTTTGCCTGCCAACCTTTGATTCCAATTTATCTGGGCTGTATCTCTTCTCACCGTCCTAGCTCAGGTTTAGCTATTGTTACTCTGGATTGCTCCATATCCATTCCCATTACCAGTCTAAACTTTCTAATATAATGATCATTCTTTCCGAAAGCTTTTCCCACCTGATCCAACTGACCCAGCTGCTTTCCAAGAACCAGATGCACTAATTCTTCCTTCCTCATTAGACTGGAAATATATTGATCCAGAAAAGTCTCTGGCATACATTTCAGAAATATTTCACCTGTCTGCCATTCCACAGAATCATAGAAATTTACAGCTCAGAAACAGGCCTTTTGGCCCTTCTTGTTTGTGCCGAACCATTTTTTGCCTAGTCCCACTGACCTGCACTTGGACCATATCCCTCCACACCCCTCTCATCCATGAACCAGTCCAAGTTTCTCTTAAATGTTAAAAGTGACCCCACATTTACCACTTTATCCGGCAGCTCATTCCACACTCCCACCACTCTCTGTGTGAAGAAGCCCCTCCTAATATTCCCTTTTAAACTTTCCCCCTTTCACCTTTAACCTATGCCCTCCTTTTTTTCTCCCCTAGCCTCAGTGGAAAAAGCCTGCTTGCATTCACTCTATCTATACCATCAAAATCTTATACACCTCGATCAAATCTCCCCTCATTCTTCTACACTCCAGGGAATAAAGTCCTAACCTATTCAATCTCTCTCTGTAACTCAGCTTCTCAAGTCCTGACAACATCCTTGTGAACATTCTCTGCACTCTTTCAACCTTATTTACATCCTTCCTATAACTAGGTGACCAAAACTGTACATAATACTCTAAATTCAGCCTCACCAATGCCTTATACAACTTACCATAAAACTTACCATAAAACTCCAACTTTTATACTTGATACTCCGATTTATAAAGGCCAGTGTACCAAAAGCATTCTTTATCAACCTATCCACCTGTGACGTCACTTTTAGGGAATTCTGTGCCTGTATTACCGGATCCCTCTGTTCAACTGCACTCTTGGAGTCCTACCATTTACCCTGTACATTCTACTTTGGTTTGTCCTTCCAAAGTGCAATGCCTCAACTTGTCTATATTAAATTTCATTTGCCATTTTTCAGCCCATTTTTCTAGATGGTCCAAATCCCTCTGCAAGCTTTGAAAACCTTCCTCACTGTCTACTACTTCTCCAATCTTTGTATTGTCAGCAAATTTGCTGATCCAATTTACCACATTATCATCCAGATCATTGATATAGATGACAAACAACAATGGACCCAACACCGATCCCTGTGGCACACCACTAGTCACAGGCCTCCACTCAGAGAAGCAATCCTCTACAACCACTCTCTGGCTTCTTCCATTGAGCCAGTGTCTAATCCGATTTACTACCTCCCCATGTATACCTAGCAACTGAACTTTCCTAACTAACCTTCCATGAGAGACCTTGTCAAAGGCCTTGTTGAAATCCAGGTAGACAACATTCATCGCCTTTCCTTCATCCACTTTCCTGGTAACCTCCTCGAAAAACACTAATAGACTGGTCAAACATGACCTACCTCGCACAAAGCCATGTTGACTCTCCCTAATAAGTCCCTGTCTATCCAAAGATTTGTGGATCCTATTCCTTATCACATTTCCAATAACTTGCCCATGACTGACGTCAAAAACTTACTGGCCTATAATTTCCCAGATTTCTTTTGGAACCTTTTTTAAACAACAGAACAACAAGAGCCATCCTCCAATCATCCGGCATCTCCTCTGTGAATACTGACATTTTAAATATGTCTACCAGGGCCCTTGGAAGTTCAACACTAGCCTCCCTCAAGGTCCATGGGAATACCTTGTCCAGCCACACATTATTATCCCAGTTCAGATTCCAAAAATTCACCCATCATAACTATGCTATAATTTTAGCAATTCTCTATAATGCCCTTGTAAATGTGTTCCTCTATATCTTTCCTACTAGTTAATGGCCATTAGAATCATAGGATCCCTACAGTGCAGTAGGAGGTCATTCAGTCCATCGAGTCTGCGCCAACCACAATCCCACCCAGGCCTGTAACCCCACATATTTACTCTGCTAATCCCCTTGACACTAAGGGGCAATTTAACAAGCTCAATGCACCCAAATTGCATATCTTTAGACTATGGAGGGAAACTGGAGCACCAAGAGGAAACCCATGCAGACACGGAGAGAATGTGTAAACTCTGCACAGGCAATGACCCAAAGCTGGAATTGAGCCCTGACCCCTGGCGCTGTGAGACAGCAGTGCTGACCACTGTGCCACCCTGTTGCCAGGGATTTATCAGAAGGAGCAATCACAGAATCCTACAGTGCACATAGAGTCCATTCAGCCCATTGAGTCTGCACCGACCACAAATCCCATGTAGATTCTATCCCCATAACGCCATGCATTTATCCGAGCTAATCCTCCTAACACTAAGAGGCAATTTAGCACATTCAATCCACCTAATGCATACATCTTTGGACTGTGGGAGGAAACCAGAGCACCCGGGGAAAGCCCACGCAGACACGGGGAGAACATGCAGATTCTGCACAGATAGTGGCCCAAGCTGGGAATTGAACCTGGGTCCCTGGCACTGTGAGGCAGCAGTGCTAACCATTGTGCCACCGTGCCACCCAATAATATATTCCATATAACATAGGAAACTGAGCATGGAAGAAGGTCTACAGCTCTCACTCTCTCCACTGTGTTAACCCAAATGAATAGTTTATGATCAGTATGGGTCCTGTTGCAAATAGTACTCACGAGAATTGAGTAGATGAGTTGCCTCCAATATCTGGTGACCTCAGTTTCTGCACCAGGATACGGATGATGTTCCAAAATATCAGGAAGTTGATCTGCGTAATTAATATAAAATAATTAATAATATAGAACAATCTGATCACACGGACCACTCGTCAATAAACATTTACAGACTGTTTATTTCACATTTTACCCACAAAGCAAACCTTTCCCCATCTAAATTTGAGTTGAAATAGAAATTTTGCTCCAGTTTTGTTATTTTTTTTATTCATTGGAATGTGGGCATCGCTGGCTGGGCCAGCATTTATTGCCCATCCCTAATTGCCCTCCAACGGAATGGTTCACTAATCCATTTCAGAGGGCAGTTGAGAGTCAACCACATTGCTGTGGCTCTGGAGTCACATGTAGGCCAGACCAGATTAGGACGGCAGATTTCCCTCCCTGAAGGACATTAGTGAACCAGATTTCTGACAATGGTCATCATCAGACTTTTAATTATAGATTTTTACTGAATTCAAATTTCACCACATGCTGTGGTGGGTGGGATTCGAATGTGGGTCCCCAGAGCATTACCCTGGTTCTTTGAATCGCTAGTTCAATGACAGTACCATTCCGCAACTGCCTCTATCTGCACTTTGAGGCTCCCTATAAATCTGTTTATACCACATCCATTTATTACCCCAGACTGTTCTTCCTGTTGCTTATTCAAAAGGGTGGCACAGTGGCATAGTGGTTAGCACTGCTGCCTCACAGCGCCAGGGGCCTGAGTTCGATTCATGGCTTGGGTCACTATCTGCCCGGAGTCTGCACATTCTCCCTATGTCTGCGTGGGTTTCCTCCAGGTGCTCTGGTTTTCTTCCACAGTCCAAAAGACTTGCTGTTTAGATGGATTGGCCATGCTAAACTCTCTCTCGGCGTACCCAAACAGCTGCCAGAGTGTGGCAAATGGGATTTTCACAGTAACTTCATTGCAGTATTAATGTAAACCAACTTGTGACACGAGTAAATAAACTTAATAAAAATGTCATTGCTATGACTTACCAAAACTGTGAGCAGTATGGGGCCTCTTATAATCCACCAGATGTATTCATTCTCGTTATCATCCCAACATCTGGAAGTGGATCAAGACAGTTAGAATAATGGTAGGCTGATATCATAATGTTTTATTCATTCAAGGGACGTGGACTTCGCTGGCTGTGCTAAAATTTACTGTCCATCCTTAATGTCCCTTGAGAAGGTGGTGGTGAGCTGTCTTCTTGAGCCTCTTGTCAATCCATGAGGCATAGGTACTCCCACAGTGCAGTTAGGGAGGGAGTTCCGGGATTTTGACCCAGCGACAATGAAGGAATGGCGATATATTTCCAAGTCAGGATGGTGAATGACTTGGAGGAGAACTTTCAGATGATGGTGTCCCCATGTATCTGCTGCCCTCGTCTTTCTAGATGGGGGGATTTGGAAGGCACTGCCTAAGGAACCTTAGTGAGTTGCTGCAGTGCATCTTGTAGATGGTACACACAGTTGCTATTGTGGAATCGTTGGTGGAGAGAGTGAATGTTTGTGGAAACCTTCAACTGTTTCTTGATATCTTGAGGAGTGAATCAAAATGTGTGGATGTTGGGGAGCATCGGAGGAGGCTAAGATGGATTATCCACTCAGCGCTTCTGGGTAAAGATTGCTGTAAATGCTTTAACCTTATCTTTCACACTGATGGGCTGGGTTCCTCCATCATTGAGGATGGGGATATTGTGGAGCCTCCTCCTCCAGTCAGTTGTTTAATTATCCATCACCATTCTCAACTGAATGTGGAAGAACTGTAGAGCTTAGATAAGTGACCTGTTGATTGAGGGTTGGCTTAACTCTGTCTGTCACTTGTTGCTTACACTATTTGGTTTGTAAGTACTCTTGTTTGGTAGCTTTACCAGGTTAACATCTGATTTTTAAGTATGCCCGGTGCTGCTCCTGCCACGCCATCCTGTACCTTCCATTGAACCAGGGTTGATCCCCTGGCTTGATGGTAGTAGTGAAGTGGGGGAAACACCAGGCCATGAGGTTACAGATTGTGGTTGAGTAGAATACTGTCGCTGCTGATGGCCCTGGGGGATGCCCAGTCTTGAGTCTCTAGATCTATTCCAAATCTATCCTATTCAGCACAGTGATAGCGCCATCCAACACGGTAGTGGATATCCTCAATGTGAAAATGGGGACTTTGTCTCCACAAGGAATGTGCAGTGGTCACTCCTACCAACACTGTCATAGACAGAGGCAGCCGTGGCGAGCTGAGGATGAGCTCAAGTACGTCTTTCCCTTTTGTTGATCCCCTCACTACCTGCTGCAGACCTTGCCAACAACCAAGGTTAGGTTAAGACCATTAGGGCTTGGCCAGTGTAGTCTGCGGTGGTGCTTCTGAGCCACTTTTAATGATGGACATGGAAGTCCCTACCAGCGTACATTCTGCACCCTTGCCACCTTCCAAGTGCCTCCTCCAAGAGATGGTCAACATGGAGGAGTACTAATTCATCAGCTGAAGGGGCAAACCCCAAAAGCTTGCAAGTTTACTGTCAAATAAATCGGTTGGATTTAAACCTGGTGTTGTCAGACTTCTTACTGTGTTTACCCCAGTCCAACACCAGCATCTCCACATCCAGCCTCACTAGCCAGGGGAGACATCCGGGACAAACTAAATTGATTAAGGTTATGTTCCCTGGAATTTAGCAGAGTGAGAGGGGAATCTCATAAAAACTTATAAAATTCTAACAGGGTTAGACAGGGTAGATTCAGAAAGAATGTTCCCGATGGTGGGGGGAGTCCAGAACTAGGGGGTCAGAGTTTGAGGATAAGGGGTAAACCTTTTACAACTGAGGGTGAGGAGAAATTTCTTCACCCAGAGGGTGGAGAATGTGTGGAATTCACTCCCACTGAATGTAGTTAAGGCCAAAATATTGTCTGATTTAAAGAAATCAGATAAAGCTCCAGATTTAAAGGGTTCATGGGACATGGAGCGGAAGGGGGAATCAGGTTATTGAATTTGATGATCAACCATGATCAGCTGGTGGAGCAGGCTCAAAGTGCCTAATAGCCTATTCCTGCTTCAATGTTTCAATCCTATCTACAGCTACCCTACTACAGCCTGTGAGGGCCTGAGGTCCAAGATGAAACTCTACGAGGTCGAGATGTGTGCATTACTGGGGCCCACTTTCAACTCACCCCAAGCCATTTTACTCAGAGATAAAATCAGGCCCCAGATTTCAAAATTGACTTACCCTTTGTTATCAATGTGTAGCTTTGTAAAGATCCAAAATACCAGCACAATCGCCGGTGCTCCTGAGATAGATCAAAAAAAAAATTGGTTGGAAAACTACTATTCAAACACATCAAGGCATGAATTAACATGTTGAAAATCTAGTGTACATTTCATAAGTTCATAAGATATAGGAGCAGAATGAGGCCATTTGGCCCATCGAGTCCTCTCCACCATTCCATCATGGCTGATATGCTCCTCACGCCCATAACCCTTCAACCCATCACTTCAGTGGTCACGGGCATTCGGCCTCTGATCTTCGGGTAAGCGTTCTCCAAGGTGGCCTTCACGACACACGACAGCACAGAGTCGCTGAGCAGAGACTGATAGCCAAGTTCCGCACACATGAGGACGGCCTCAACCGGGATCTTGGGTTCATGTCACACTATCTGTAACCCCATGACTTGCCTGGGTTTGCAAAACCTCACTTACTGTACTGTCTGGAGACAATACATATCTCTTTAACCTGTGCTTAATGCTCTTTCCACTCACATTGTTGGCCTCTTTAAGACTTGAATAGCAGGTTAGTTGTAAATTAGCATTCTCATCAGTAACCTGTAAACTGTCTGCGCTGTTATATGCTCTGTCTGAGGCCAGAACTCTCCACTCACTTGACAAAGGGGCAAACCCTGAAAGCTTGTGAGTTTACTATCAAATAAATTGGTTGGACTTTAACCTGGTGAGACTTCTTACTGGGTGTGTGCCTACACCACAGGGACTGCAACAGGTTCAAGAAGGTCGCTCACTGCCACCTCCTCAAGGGGCAATTAGCAATGGTTAGCAAATAATGGCAGGGTATTGGGGTGATCTAAAGGTACACGTTCATAGTTCCTTGAAAGTGGAGTCACTGGTGGACAGAGTGGTGAAGAAGGCATTCGGCATGCTTGGTTTCATCGGCCAGAACATTGAATACAGGAATTGGGACATCTTGTTGAAGTTGTACAAGACGTTAACAAGGCTACACTTGGAACAGTTCTGGTCACCCGACTACAGAAAAGGCATCATTAAACTAGAAAGAGCGCAGAAAAGGTTTTCTAGGATGCTACCAGGACTTGTTAAGTTATAAGGAGAGGCTGGATAGACCAGAACCTTTTCCCCTGGAGTGTAGGAGGCTGAGGGGTGATCTTGTGGAAGTCGATAAAATAATAAGATGCACAGATCAGCTAGATAGTCAATATCTTTTCCCAAAGGTAGGGGAGTCTAAAATTAGAGGGCATAGGTTTAAGGTGAGAGGGGAGAGAGACAAAAGGGTCCAGAGGGGAAATTTTTTCACACAGAGGGTGGTGAGTGTCTAGAACAAGCTGCCAGACGTAGTAGTAGAGGCGGGTACAATTTTGTCTTTTAAAAAGCGTTTAAACAGTTACTTGGGTAAGATAAGTATAGAGAAATATGGACCAAACACGGGCTACTGGGAATAGCTTAATTGTAAAATATGGGCAGCATGGATAAGTCGGGCTGAAGGGCCTGTTTCCAATCTGTAAATTTCTGATCCACATCAGATGAAAGAATTAATAAAAGAGATTATCCACGTGTTTTTTAAATGTTACTGGGGCTTCTGTCTCAATCATCCTTTCAGGCAGTGAGTTACTGATCGCTTCCAGCTCCTGGGTAAAATACAATAGCCCTCGGTGATAAAATCACTTGTGTACCCGCTTCCGGACTCTGCTTGGGAGGATCGATGAAGTGGTACATGAGATACTCGTGAGCGCATCCCCTCCCCCACCCTGTGCCCACTCCCCATGCCACGGCCTGGCTCTTGAAATTGGAAACAAAACAGAAAATACAAACCCCAACCAAGTAAGCAGTACCACCAGAAGTACTTCTTATTTGACACAAATGTTAGGCTGAGAAGTGTTTGTAGATACAAGCCTTCCACCAGAAGCCATGAGAAATTGGCCAGAATGCAGTACTGAAAGAACGTGATGGAGGCTTTACACGTCACCTGGAAAGGAGGAAAAGAAATTATAGTAAGCTAGTTAGAGGCATCGATGCTCGGGTGGCACAATGATTAGCACTGCTGCCTCGCAGCGCAGGGACACAGGTTCAATTCCAGCCCTAAGTGACTATCTGTGTAGAGCCTGCACTTCCTCCCCATGTCTCTGTGGGTTTCCTCCTGGTACTTCCTCCCACTGTCTAAAGATATGTAGGTTAGGTGGATTGGACATGTTAAATTGCCCCTAGGTGTCCCAAGATGTATAGGTTAAGTGGATTGGCCATGCTAAATTGTCCCTTAATGTCCCAAGTTATATAGGTTAGGTGGATTGGCCATTCTAAATTGCCCCTTAGTGTCCAAAGATATATAGGTTAGGTGGATTGGCCATCCTAAATTGCCCCTTAGTGTTCCAAGATGTATAGGTTAGGTAGATTAGCCATGTTAAATTGTCCCTTAGTGTCCTAAAATGTATAGGTTAGATGGATTGGCCATGTTAAATTGTCCCTTAGTGTCCAAAGATGTGTAGGTTAGGTGAATTGGCCATGCTAAATTGCCCCTTAGTGTTCCAAGATATATAGGTTAGGTGGATTGGCCATGCTAAATTGCCCCTTAGTGTTCCAAAGATGTATAGGTTAGGTGGATTGGCAATGCTAAATTGTCCCTTGTGTTCCAAAATGCATAGGTTAAGTGGATTGGCCATGTTAAATTGCCCCTTAGTGTCCTAAGATGTAAAGGTTAAGTGGATTGGCCATGTTAAATTGCCCCTTAGTGTCCTAAGATGTAAAGGTTAAGTGGATTGTCCATGTTAAATTGCCCCTTAGTGTTCTAATATGTATAAGTTAAGTGGATTGGCCATGCTAAATTGTCCCTTAGTGTCCTAAGATGTAAAGGTTAGGTGGATTGGCCATGCTAAATTGCCCCTTAGTGTCAAGGGGACCAGTAGGGTAAATATGTGGGGTTATGGTGATAGGGCCTGGATAGGATTGTTGTCGATGCAGACTCAATGGGGTGAATGGCCTCTTTCTGCACTGTTGGCTTTCAATGGTTCTTTTTGAGCCAGCACTCGCCCATATTTCAATTCCCTTTCATTTCTCACTCTCGCATGTATCTATATGACATTCGCTTTAATGTACCCCAATAACTTCTTGTGCTAATCAGTTCCATATTTGATCCAGCCTCCCCAGGAAACGGGGCTTTCTCCGGAATTCCACATTGAATTCATTAGTGGAATAAGAATTAGGAGCAAGTATAGGCCATTCAGCCCCTCGGGCCTGTTCCATCATCGCATTAGATCCTGGCTGATCGAATGTGGTCTCAACTCCATCTGCTGCTTGCTCCTCCCATCCTGTACCCCGTGCCTCCCTCACAGATCCACGGAGGAATTCACCAACCATTCCCGTCGGCAGCGTCATCTGGTCTTGCGGAAGCTGACTCCTGCTCCCTGATGGCAGCACAGACCGAGGAACATAAATCTCCATCAACTCCGGCAGGAGCTGTGGGTGCTGCTGGTGGCTGATGGTGAACTGTGTCCACCATAGGAAAACTCGGCCTGAAGGGGGCTGGAGAATTCCACCCCAGAAACCGGGCTTACTCAACCTGGAATGTGTTCAATAACCCAGCACCCATTGCTCACCACAGAATCCCTAAAGTGCAGAAGGAGGCCATTCGGCCCATCCAGCCTTCACTGACTCTCTGACAGAGTATCTTAGCCAGGCCCACCTCGCTGCCCTATCCCTGTAATGCCACACATTTCCCATGGCTAATCCTCCTAATCTGCATATCTTTAGACACTAAGGGACAACTTTCCATTGCCAATCCCCCTAACTTGCAGGTCTTTGAATACTAAGGGATAATTTAGCATGGTCAATCCACCTAACCTACACATCTTTGGACACTAAGGGACAATTTTCCATTGCCAATCCCCCTAACCTGCGCATCTTTGGACACTAAGGGGCAATTTAGAATGACCAATCTAGCTAACCTGCTCATCTTTGAACAGCGGGAGGAAACCCACGCTGTGTGAAAATGTGAAAACTCCACCCAGGCAATGACCCAAGCCAGGAATCGAACCCAGCTAACAACGGTGCCACCATCCTACTCTCACTGGGGAAGTGAATTGCAAAGGCGAATGGCTCTCAGAAAGAAATTTCTCCTTGTCTCTGTCGTCAATGTGAGAGCCCTAGTTCCAGATTTCTTCACAAAAAATCCTCTCAGAATCTACTGGTCACATGCCCTTATGTTTTAATCAGATCACCTCGCATTCTTATCAACTCCAAAGAGCGCAGAGCCAAATTCTGAACCTGTCCTCATAGCTTACCTGATATGGTGATCTAATATTTGATAAAAGGGAAAGAGACCTCCATCAGTCCGTCCCGAGTAAAACTGACCACATTAACACTCAGGATATCGTAGTGGGACTCACTCAAACCTCAATCTCAATGGTTCACAGTTCCTGCTAACAAAACCCAATCTCCTTCTGAAAAATTGTGCTAAGTAACATCGGGAAGAGCTGCCTTTAGAATATACCTTTCTCCTCAGGACATCCAAGAGCATTTTCCAGCCAATTAAGTACCTTATCCGGAAGGAAAACAGGGAATTTCAAGTACTGGTCAGAATTGGCCTTGTATGCTTTAAAATGGAACCCATGATTTGGAGATGCTGATGTTGGACTGGGGTAAACACAGTAAGAAGTCTCACAACTCCAGGTTAAAGACCAACAGGTTTTTCATCTGCTGTTGTGTTCGCCGAGCTTGGCAATTGGCTTGCAGACGTTTCGTCACCAAACGAGGAAACATTGTCAGTGCTTAGCTGTGGGTGTGTTCCTGCATAGTACCTACGTTTATATAGCGAATTGAACAGTAGTAAATCTACTTGCTTTTGATTGGTTAATTGCAATGACCCTAGTCCTATTTGATTAATTAATTGTTGAACTTGCTGTGTTGTGATTCCATCATTTCAGTGACCGTGCTCTACTTTGATTGGTTGTTTGATCTCTCTGTGATTCTTTTTTAGTTCATTCGAGGTCCTTGTCTTGAAATTTGATTGGTTGCTTTTTGGGATTCGCTGGAATTGTTGCATCTGCATCCGATCTTGTCCCTTGATCGCCTTGCGGATCGGTTTGAATCTTAGTGCTGAGTGCTCCGATTCTTCAGTTCTTTCCTGCGCAGCGGTTGATACACTGGATCAATATCTATACGCCGATTGATCGCATGTTCGGTTGAGTGCCAAGCCTCGATAAATTCACGTTCTTTCTTCGTTTTTGCCTGACCTAGCACGGTCACGCTATTCCAGTTGAACTGATGTCCTTCTTGGTTCTCATGGACTGATACTAATGACAATGGATCGTGTCTTCGGCTTGCAAGTTGATGTTCGTGTATTCTGGTTGATAGTTTCCTTCCAGTTTGTCCCACGTAGTGCTTTTCACATTCATTGCAGAGAATTTTGTAAATGACGTTGGTCTTATTCAATATTTCTCATTGTCCTTTTGGTTTTGAGAGTGCCTGTCGAAGTGTATTCGTGGGTTTGTGTGCCACAGTTATGCCGTGTTGTCGTAGTAATCTTGCTGTCATTTTGCTAATATTCTTGATGCCGTTTTCCGTTTCCATTGTGAACTTGATGTCTTCGAAGACGTTGTTAAGTGACTGGTTTGCTCTTGCCAGCTCACTCTTCTTGATTATGGTGAATGTATCATCAACGTAGCGGACCCACAGTTTTGGGTTGAGTTTCGGTAAAATCATCCGTTCTAGTTTTTGCATACTGACTTCTGCAATGAATCCAGAAATTGGAGAGCCCATGGGTGCACCTTTGAGTTGTTCATAGTAGTCTCCATCAAATTCAAAATAAGTTGTCAGGCAAAGGTCCAGGGGTTCGCAGATATCTTCTTTTTCAAGAGATCCCCTGAGGTTCCATGTGTATCCAACAATTCTGCGACGGTTGTTTTGGCAGAATTTAGGTCCACCGATGTGAACAGCGAAGTTACGTAGAAGGAAACCATGATTTCATCTTCTATTTGTACGTCCCTCAATTTGTCCAAAAATTGTTTTGCATTGCTGATTGATCATGGCGATCCACTGATGAGGTGCTTTACTCTTTTCCATAATTCTTTTGAGATGGTGTATGTTGGTGTTCCTGGCAGTGACACGATTGGTCGCAGTGGGATTGTCTCTTTGTGTATTTTGGGGAGCCCGTAGAATTGTGCGATATTTGCATCACCACTTTTCATTCTCCAGTGTTCTTCTTTTGTCAACTTGTTCAAGTCTTTCAGTTTCTTTAGGGTTTTGTTAATCTTGTTGACAAGTTGAGAGGTCCGGTCGCTTTCCAAGCGGTGATATGTGTTTGAGTCATTGAGTAGTTGTTTCGTTTTCTCGATGTAGTCCGGTTTGTCCATGACGACGGTCATGCGTCCTTTGTCTGCTGGTAAGATGATGATTGAAGCGTCATTCCTGAGGTTTGTAAGTGCTTGTCTTTCTTGTTTCGAGAGGGCATTGAACCTTATATTGCGCGTGATGGCTAGAACAAGTGTTTGACGTAGTTGTTGTTGTGAATCTTCTTGGAATTCGTTGGATTTCATGGCTGCTTCCAAAGTGGCTAGATATTCCAAGCTGTTTGCATCTTTGAATACACTTCGACAGGCACTCTCAAAACCAAAAGGACAACGAGAAATATTGAATAAGACCAATGTCATTTACAAAATTCTCTGCAACGAATGTGAAAAGCACTACGTGGGACAAACTGGAAGGAAACTATCAACCAGAATACACGAACATCAACTTGCAAGCCGAAGACACGATCCATTGTCATTAATATCAGTCCATGAGGACCAAGAAGGACATCAGTTCAACTGGAATAGCGTGACCGTGCTAGGTCAGGCAAAAACGAAGAAAGAACGTGAATTTATCGAGGCTTGGCACTCAACCGAACATGCGATCAATTGGCGTATAGATATTGATCCAGTGTATCAACCGCTGCGCAGGAAAGAACTGAAGAATCGGAGCACTCAGCACTAAGATTCAAACCGATCCGCAAGGCGATCAAGGGACAAGATCGGATGCAGATGCAACAATTCCAGTGAATCCCAGAAAAGCAACCAATCAAATTTCAAGACAAAGACCTCGAATGAACTAAAGAAGAATCACAGAGAGATCAAACAACCAATCAAAGTGGAGCAGGGTCACTGAAATGATGGAATCACAACACAGCAAGTTCAACAATTAATTAATCAAATAGGACTAGGGTCATTGCAATTAACCAATCAAAAGCAAGTAGATTTACTACTGTTCAATTTGCTATATAAACGTAGGTACTATGCAGGAACACACCCACAGCTAAGCACTGACGATGTTTCCTCGTTTGGTGACGAAACGTCTGCAAGCCAATTGCCAAGCTCGGCGAACACAACAACAGATGATCAATCTACCCGAGCTACCAATTTTCACTAACATTGCTACCAACAGGTTTATTTGGTAGTAAACGCCACTAGCTTTCGGAACGCTGTTCCTTTGTCAGGTGAGTGGGGAGTTCTGATCACAAACAGGGCATATAAAGGCACACACAGTTTAGAGAATAATGATCAAAATGCGAGTCTTTACTAAATCAAGTTTTAAAGGTGCAGACAATGTGAGTGGTGATAGCATTAAGCACAGGTTAAAGAGATGTGTATTGTCTCGAGACAGGACATTAAGTGAGGTGTTGCAAGCCCAAGCAAGTCATGGGGTTACACATAATGTGACATGAACCCAAGATCCTGGTCGAAGCTGGCAGAACTTGGCTCTCAGTTTCTGCTCAGTGATTCAGCGCTGAGCAGAAACTGATTAATACACATCTCTTTAACCTGTGCTTAATGCTATCTCCACTCACATTGTCTGCAAAACTTTAAGATTTGATTAGCTGTAAAGATTCGCATTCTAATCAGTATTCTGTAAACAGTGTGTGTCTTTCTACGCTCTGTTTGCGAACAGAACTCCCCACTCACCCGACAAAGGGGCAAACCCCAAAAGCTGGTGGCGTTTACTATCAAATAAACCAGTCAGACTTTAACCTGGTGGTGTGAGACTTCTTAAAATGGAATACCAGTGAAATGGAGAAATAAGAATATCAGTCGGAACTCTTTTCCTTTTTCCTTTCATTTTTCAAAGATTAGACACTATTGCAACGTGGGAAACATGGCAACTGATAATTGCATAGTGTTACCAGGGAGGCAGTAGTGTAGTGGTATTGTCACTGGACTTGTAATCCAGACACCCCAAGGTAATTCTTTGGGGACTAGGGTTCGAATCCCACCGTGGCAGATGGTGAAATTTGAATTCAATGAAAAAAATACTTGAAATTGGTTGTTGAATGATGACCGTGAAACCATTGTCTACTGTCGTAAAAACCCATCTGGTTCCCTAATGTCCCTTTGGGGAAGGAAATCTGCCATCCTTACATGGTCTGGCCTACAAGTGATTCCAGAGCCACAGCAATGTAGTTGACTCTCAACTGCTCTTGGGCAACTAGGAATAGGCAAAAGATGGTAGCCAGCCAGCGACGCTCATGTATGAATAAAAAGAGCAAGATCCCACAAACAGAAGTGTGTGTGTGGTGGCCAGCTAATCTGATCTGATGCATTTGGTTGAGGGTTAAATGTTGACCAGGATGCTAGGATACATTTTTTATTTGTTCATGGGATGTGGGTGCCTCGGGCTGGGCCAACATTAACTTCCCATCGCTGGCTGCTCTCCATTTCAGAGGGACATCTGAGAGTCAACTGTGGCTCTGGACTCTCAAAAATGGTTTCATAGTCATCCTTAGTTTTTTAATTTCAGATTTTTATTGAATTCAAGTTTCACTATCTACCATGGTGGGATTCGAGTCCGGGTCCCCAGACCATTACTCTGGGTCTCTGGATTATGATAATCATAGAATCATAGAATTCCTACAGTCCCGAAGGAAGCCATTCGGCCCATTGAGTCTGCACCGACCACAATCCCACCCAGGCCCTATCCCCATAACCCTAAACATTTACCCTAGCTAGTCCCCTGAAACCAAGGAGCAATGGAATATTTTTAAGTCATAGATAGATAGATTTCTGATCAATAAAGGAATTAAGAGTGATGGAGTTAGAGTGGAACTGATCCACTTCAGATCAGCCATGATCTTATTGAGTGGTGGGGCAGGCTCAAAGGGCTAGATGGCCTACTCCTGCTCCTATTTCTTATGTTCTTATATTCAATTTATCGCGGCCAAACCACCTAAACCGCACATCTTTGGACTGTGGCGGGAAACTGGAGAAAACAGGGGAAAACCATGCAGACATGGGGAGAACGCGCAAGCTCCACACAGACGGTAACCCAAGCCGGGAATCGAACCCCGGTCCCTGGCGCTGTGAGACAGCAGTGCTAAGCCACTGTGCCACTCTGTTGCCCCACCATCCAGCAACAATGCCATATCTTTCTCCTCATCCTTCCCCCCCAGTTTTGGGATCTTTCGCAATTACCAGAGGGGTCACGGCCTTACTGTTTCTCCCGATGTGCGCTAAACTTAGACAGCCAAAAACTATTCAAGGATGTCCTACCGTTGAGATGGAACAATGGTTTATCCTTCTGTTCGAGAACAAAATGGTGTCTTTGGTGAAGACAGAAGCCGCTCGCAGAATGAAGGACACAAAGAGGTTCAAATGGATGTAATTGCGAGTGCAATGAAATTTCCTGGGGGTGGGAGGAAGCGCAGATAGTTAGTCACGCGCACAAAGGTTTGGGCCAAGCACCTCTGCAAACTCATTGACATATAAAACCTCATACCTGAAAGCAGTAAAGATTATGGTTGCGGTTACCAGGGCAATCACAGATATCGCATATCCTGCAGTGTACACTTGCTTAATTGTCAGATAGTAGGATTTCTAGTTGAATGAGAAAAGAATCATATTTTAAATAAAATACAACAGGGAAATTGCATCAATTAATAGTGTGTTGCAGGAATGATGATCTGTAAGCAGATGTTCAGTTATGAGTACAATATAGTTCTTGTTTGTTTGTGAGATATGAATGTTACTGGATAGGCCAGCATTCATTGTCCATTCTTAACTACCATTCATCTCAGCCACTTAAGAGGGCAGTTAACCCGTTAATTAGTTAACTAATTATCAGTTAACTAAATAACTATAACTAGCCAGTTAACCTGATTAATTATCCAGTACCCTGGGCAACATTTATTCTTCAGCTATCGTCATTGTCAGTCAAACACAATTTAATTCCTTTTCTTTCATGGGATATGGACAAACACCAGCATTTATTGCCCATGAAATGAGTGGCTTGCTCGGCTATTTCAGAGGCCAGTTGAGAGTCAACCAAAATTGCTGTGGCTCTGGAGGCCAGACCAGGTAAGGATAGTAGATTTCCTTCCTTAAAGGACATTAGTGAACCAGATGGGATTTTTTACAACAATTGACCATGGTTTTATGGTCATCATTTGACCTCTAATTCTAGATTTTTCATCTGCTGTGGTGGGATTTGAAGCTGGTCCCCCAGGGTATGACCCTGAGTCTCTGGATTACTAGTCCAGTAACAACATCACTGTGCCACATCCTCCCCTTTTCAGATTCCCATTCAAAGAACAAAACAGCACGGGAAACAGGCTCTTTGGCCCAACAAGCCCACACCGCCACCCCAATGTTCCCACCTCTACCCATAATCCCTGTCTATGTTTATAGATCTATGGATTAAAAACCAAATTTGAGACAATTTAGGGAGAATTTGTTTTGCCAATTAGCCTAAGAGCACATTTTTGGGATGTGGGAGAAAACCGGAACACCCAGAGAAAACCCACACAAGCACGGGGAGAATGCACAAACTCCCACAGACACAGGCCCAAATCCATGTATCCGCACAGCACAGCGATAGTCACTGAACTGTCGTTTTGCCCTTCAAATGGAACTGGGGAGAAAAAAAAGTTTACTTATTAGTCACAAATAAGGCTTACAACAACAATGCAATGAAGTTACTGTGAAAATCCCCTAGTTGCCACACTGCGGCACCTGTTCGTGTCAATGTATCTAACCGGCATATCTTTCAGACTGTGGGAGGAAACCGGAGCACCCGGAGAGAACCCACATAGACACGGGGAGAACGTGCAAACTCCGCACGGAGAAATGACCCAAGGGTGGGAATTGAACCTCAGTCCCTGGTGCTGTGAGCTAGCAGCGCTAACCACTGTGTCACCGTGATGTCGGACTAGCGATCCATTTTGGGATATTCTGGCTGTGGAAACAGGTCTGCCATGGTGCAGCATTGGGTGCAGGAAGAGAAGAGAGAATACTGGGGGAAAGTTGATCAGAACGATGTGTTTGGAAAAACATGGCAATGGTGATTTTCCCTCATTAGCAAATTAGCAAAAAGTTAGCACAAAATGACCCCGAGCCATCGGAGACATCAGAAAAGAAAGAGAGATGCATTCATGCAAAGGATTGTTAAACTTGTAATTAAACTTGTTACTACAAGTGGCTGTTGAAGCCAGCTGGATTCTGCAATTAAAAAAGGACTTAAAATAGCACTTGAGCAAAAATATCAAACTGCGAGCTGTATCTGCGATTTGAGGAAAAAACAAAATTGTTCAAGTGAAGTAAAGAAAAGGCAAAGGGATTTTATAAAGTGGGGGATATGGTTAAACTGGGGAAATGGAGAGTTGCTGTTAATGGGAGGCAGAATGATGACACAGTGGTTAGCACTGCTGTCTCATAGCACCAGGGACTTGGATTTGACTCCAGCTGAAGTCACTTCTCCTCTTTCATTTATGGAACATGGATATCACTTGCTGGCCAGCATTTATTGCCCACCCCTAGTTACTGGAGAACAGTTAAGAGTCAACCACATTGCTGAGGCCCTGGAGTCACGTTTAAGCCAAACCGGGTAAGGATAGCAGATTTCCTTCCCTAATTAGTGAACCAGATGGGTTTTTTCAGTGATGTTTTCATGGTCATCAGTAGATTCTTAATTCCAGATATCTTTCAAAGAATTTCATTTGAATTCGAATTCTACCATCTGCCGTGGCGGGATTCGAATCCGGGTCCCCAGAACATTGACTGGTTTTCTGGTTGATAGCCTAGCGATAATACCACTAGGCCATCGCCTTTCCTGTCGGTGCAGATCTCCCCGTGCCTGTGTGAGTTTCCTCCAGGTGCTCTGGTTTCCTCCCACAGTCCCAAAGACATGCTTGTCAAGTGCATTGGCCATGTTAAATTCACTCTCAGCGTACCCGAACAGGCACCTGAGTGTGGTGACTGGGGGATTTTCACAGTAACTTCATTACAGTGTTAATATAATCTACTTGTGACACTACTAAATAATAAAACAATGAGATTAGTTAGATCCCAGGTATAGCAATGACCAGTCCTCCAGGGTAGTAATCAACAACTCTGTGCTGATATTTCTAAATTGGCTGTAAATGTTCCTATTTTTCAGATTTTTTTTGTACATATTTCACGAGTTATAGTTATGAAGACTGTGGTCTCTCCGGGAGCATGTTTTAACACACACCATGTCAACGTCGGATTCATTCGAAGATGTGATCAGAAATTCGCAGGCCACTTTGAAACTTGGCGTAATCTTGCTCCAGCCTTGTTCTGTACAATTGCGGAACATCACCCCTGAAACACAAACAAGGCAGTTGTGTCAGATATACAGACTGGACTAAGGATGGGGTGGGGGCCAGAGGGAGGAGCTGGTTTCAGAGGAGCAGAATGGGCGAGGGGAGGGGGGAGCCAGAGGGAGCAGGTGGAGGGCAGAGGGGAGAAGTGAGGGGCAGAGAGAGGAGGTGGGGAGCAGATGTGGAAAGTGGGTTGCACAGGGGAAGGGTGGGCGGCAGAGAGAAGAGGTGGAGGGGAGCGGTGGGGGCAAACGAGAAAGGTGGAAGGCAGGGGGTAGGGGGGGCAAGAACGAAGATGGGGAACAGAGGGGAGATGTGGGGGGAAGAGAGGAGAGATTGGGCAGAGAGGGAAGGTGGGACAGAGGGGTAGGGTAGGGGGCAGACAGGCAGGTAAGGGGCAAAGGGGGAGTGGGGGAACAGAGGGAAGTGGGGAACAGAGGCGGAAGTCGGGAGGTGGGGGCAGAGGGGAGAGGTGGGTTATAGAGGGGGAAAGTGGGGGCAGAGAGGGGAGGTGGGGGGCAGAGGGCATTGTGGGGAATAGAGGGAAGATGTGGGGAAAGAGGGGAAGTGGGGGTAGAGGGGGACTTGGAGGACAGAGGAGGGAAGGTGGGGGGAGTGAACGGCAGAGGGAGGATGTGGGGGGCAGAGAGGAGAGATAGGTGCTGGGTTGAGGAGGGAAGTGATAAAATGCTCAGCACATAAATGATTTCGCAGAATAATAGAATCGTAGAGTGGACGAGGCCCTTCAGCCCATTGAGTCTGCACCGTAACATTAGAAACATAGAAATTAGATTAGGCCATTCAGCCCTTCGAGTCTGCCCCGCCATTCATTATGATCATGGCTGATCATTGAATTCAATATTCTGATCTCCCCCTTCCCCTATATCCCTTGAGCCCCAAGAGCTATACCTTCTTGAAATCACACAATGTTTTGGCCTCCGCTACATTCTGTGGAAGTGAATTCCACACATTCTCCACCCTCTGGGTGAAGAAATTTCTCCTCACCCTCAGTTCTAAAAGATTTACCACTTATCCTCAAACTAAGACCCTTAGTTCTGGACTCCCCCCACCATTGGGAACATTCTTTCTGAATCTACCCTGTCTAACCCTGTTGGAATTTTATAAGTTTCTATGAGATCCCCTCTCACTCTTCTAAACTCCAGTGAATATAATCCTAACCGACTTAATCTCTCCTCATTATGACAGACCTGCCATTCCAGGAATCAGCCTGGTAAACCTTCACTGTACTCTCTACAGCAAGGACATCCTTCCCCAGATAAGGACACCAAAACTGCACACAATACTCCAGATGTGGCCTCACCAACACCCAATACAATTGCATTAGAACATCCCTATCCCCTCACTCACAGCTTCCAGCGATGAAGGCTAACATAATATTTGCCTTTTTTGCATGCTGTACCTACGTGCTTACTTTCAGCTGGGGCAGCACAATGGCACAATGGTTAACACTGCTGCCTCACAGCGCCAGGGACCTGGATTCGATTCCGGTCTGTCACTGTGTGTTTGGACATTTGCACATTCTCCCCATATCTTTGCGGGTTTCCTCCAGGTGGTCCGGTTTCCTCCCACATTCCAAAGATGTGCAGGTTAGGTGGATTGGCCATGCTAAATTTCCCCTTAGTATGGGTTAGCATGGGAAATGTATGGGGGTTACAGGGATAGGCCCTGGGTAAGATGCTCTATTAGAGTTGGTGCAGACATAATTGAAGGAAAAGCTGGCAGAGCATTTGGCTTTGATCTTCGTGTCATCATTGGCTACAGGTATAGTGCCGGAAGACTGCAGGGTAACAAATGTTGTCCCCTTGTTCAAGAAGGGGAGTAGAGACCATCCTGGGAATTATAGACCAGTGAGCCTTACTTCTGTTGTGGGCAAAGTTCGCCTCACTATAGGAAGGATGTGGAAGCTATTGAAAGGGTGCAGAGGAGATTTACAAGGATGTTGCCTGGATTGGGGGGCATGTCTTATGAAGATAGGCTGAGAGAGCTAGGTCTCTTCTCCCTGGAGAGACGAAGGTTGAGAGGCGACCTGACGGAGGTTTATAAGATGTTGAGAGGAATAGATAGGGTGGATTCTCGGAGGCTATTTCCCAGGGCTGAAATGGTCACTACGAGAGGACACAGATTTAAGGTGCTGGGGGACAAGTACAGAGGAGATGTTAGAGGTAAGTTTTTCACTCAGAGGGTGGTGAGTGAATGGAATTGGTTGCCATCAGTGGCGGTGGAGGCAAACTTGCTGGGGTCTTTTAAGAGACTTCTGGATGAGTACTTGGGATTTAATGGGATTGGGAGTTACAGATAGTTCTATGGCCTGGTAAGTATAGATACGATCGGCGTAACTTGTGGGTCGAAAGGCCTGTTTGTGCTGTAGTTTTTCTATGTTCTATGTTCTCTAAGTTTAATAGTGTAAGCTCAATAGTGTAAGTTTACTAGCATAAGCAATTGTACGGAGGGCTCTGATCATCCCTGAAAGGTATTACTAGACTCTGATAAGAATAGACTACGAGTGGGAGAGCGAGATGGGAGAATAGAAGACTCCAAGTGGTAAGTATAAACTGTGTTATGGCAGGATCACAAGGACATTGGAAATCCCTGCGATCCCTGATAGAGAAATATATGACTGAGAGGGACAGATTCATTAAACAGATGAGAAAAAGGGAGGTGGAACTCACCTCATCCATTAGACCAACAACGAAAATGGTTGGAAAAGGAAAGGAAAGACAGAACTAAGAAAATTGAAGTTCTCTTGGTTCACCAGTTGGCTGGATTAATTGAACAAGTCTCAGTCTTGGGTAAGAAATGGGCTGACGACAAAGCAAAAATCAAATTGTTGGAATCACGCATTAGAGAACTAGAAAAGAGACACCAAATTTCTAAGAAGCGTCCGAATTTGGGGAGCAACTCTTTAGAGTATATCAAGAATGTTTGGGAGTGCTTGAACCTGCCTGAACAGATAGAACCCTTTTTACAAGCATTTAAAGACGGGCTGTCACCAGTTCACCAAAAAAATCCCTTAAAATGGGAATTCTTAGTACACAGAACTATGATGAATTAGTAGAATAGGCATCTAGAATTAAAACTAGACCAAAGGAGAAACCCAAAGGAGAAATCTTAGGTTTTGTATTTCAGTATGTTTGAGGGATCTGGTTGCTTGTCAATGCAGGTGGTTGTTGTTGTATTAGATTGAGAAAAGTTTGTTCTTGCTGAGTATTTATTGCGAGCAATAAATGCAATGCTTCACACTTTGGTTTATCTTCAAAGGGGCTGAGGAAGTGTAAAACTGTTAAATTTTAAGTATAACATTTCTTGAGTTTACTTCTGTTTTAAGTTTAATTACAGTTTGGAAGAAAGAAGAATGAAGGCTACATTCTTAATCTGTTTTCTTTGTTTTCTTTCAATGTTTTATTTTTATCCCAGTTTAAAATGTTGGATTTTGAATAAAGGATAATGTAGAATGAATGTTGAAAGCTTCCATGTGTGTGTTTAATAAAAGTGGATGGGATGTTTTTGCTATTGTTTGCTTTAGTGTTTTAATGTTCTTTCCCTAATTATGATTTTACAACAGTGGGTTTGAGACAGAGTTTAAATAAAAATTGGAGAATAAATTGACATTTCAAGATTAAGGTATACAAATTGAAGTTTGAGATAACCAGTTTGAATTTTGAATAAGCCTGGGTTCAAATTTTGTTAGGAATGTTTTAAACCTTGGAAGGAACGATGTGCTTTTTCCTTTGTCTTGAAGAAGTCATTTGAGACTGAATTAATTCATTTGGCTCTTAGCCAAAAGTATTTTTTTTGTGTGTGTTTTGTTTTAAGTAGATGGCTTATGAATGACAAATCTATTAGCTTTGAGACTCCAAGATTATTTGTCGCAATCTAGTGATAATTGAGACTCGGAGTTTAGTTCATTCAGATTTTCTCATTGTTAACTTTTGAATGAAAATGATTGGTTACACTTAAGTGTTACAATTTCTGACATTTAATTGATTGAATAAATTGAGTGCACAAAATAACCAACTTACAAATGGGAAGTTACCTGAATTTATAAGAGGCAAATAAGTTTAATTTTGACAAATAAAAGGATAATGGAAATAAAGTCTGTGTGGGTTTTGTGTTTCAAAGAGTGATATATTTGCAACATGTTCTCAGTTTATGATGTAACCATTTGAATGTGAGACAATGTTACAAAGTAATATCTGTTTGTTTTGTGACTTTCCTAACTGAGTAAAAGCTACGTGTGGTAATCCTCATGTTCATGTGTAGAGTTTGTTCAGTTCAATGTATGTAAATGCTAATATGTTGGGGATTAATTTGTCTGAAAAGCTAAGGGCTCTGAAGAACGTCAATGACTTTACAACAGATGACAGGATTTTTCCTTGTACTTAGTTATTTGGGGTTATAAGGGTTAAAATGCTTAAAGGGCAACAAATAAACCATTTGTGCAAGTTACGCACTTCATAAATAAATTGGTAAAGTAGACAGAATGATGGAAGAGTTTCTCCTATAATTTGTTAAACTGATGGAAAACATTTGAATTACTTTCAATTTGTACTTTGGTTTCATTGTGTTAATTGGGATGTAAATAAGGTTGAAAGTGTGCAGAGAAGGTTTACAAGGATGTTGCCGGGATTTGAGAAGCTGAGTTACAGGGAGAGATTAAATAGGTTACAACTTTATTCCCTGGACCGTAGAAGAATGAGGGGAGATTTGATCGAGGCGTATAAGATTTTGATGGGTACAGATAGAGTGAATGCAAAACAGGCTTTTTCCACTGAGGCTAGGGGAGAAAAAAACCAGAGGGCATGGGTTAAGGGTGAAAGGGGGAAAGTTTAAAGGAAATATTAGGGGGGGGCTTCTTCACGCAGAGAGTGATGGGAGTGTAGAATGAGCTGCCGGATAAAAGCAAATGTTTGGTTGGATACTTGCCATTCACAAAAGATTAAGTCAAGGTCTCGTACTGGACTTGAACTTTGGTATTTTCTTGTAAGATAACTTATTTTTAGTTCAGTGTTTGCTTATTGATTGTGTGCACACATGGAACCCCAAATTGTCCTTTGTGTTTTTTAACTGGAAGTAGACCCATGTGCTGGTAACATTTCGCTCTGAATTTGTCATGGGGCCATATTTGGGACTGGTCCCTGGACCAAAAGGGGGGAGTGAAATAGGGAAAGTATTAATGCATTTTGTACCCAGAATAGGTCACAAACATAACCCTTCTTCATGGCTGATCTCCTTTAGCTTATACTGCTCCTGGCATTAATATTTGTTCATGTCTTACATGTTTTAACTCTCATTTTTATAAAGGCAGGTAGTTTAATGTGGCTGTTATTTTGTAGACTTTGCAAATCTTACCTATTTGTATTAGTTGGACATCATTACACAGAGAGTAGCTTACAATATCGACTTTTGACAGCTGCTGATGGCACATCGCAATACTGGCTTTTAACAGGCTCTAAAGTCACATGTAGGCCAGACTGGGTAAGATTTCCTTCCCTAAAGGACATTAGTGAACCAGATGGGTTTTTCTAACGATCGACAATGGTTTCATGGTCATCAGTAGATTCTTAATCCCAAGTTTTTTTTGTATTGAATTCAAATTTCCACCATCTGCTGTGGTGGGATTCGAACCCGGGTCCCCAGAATATTAGCTGAGATACTGGATTGATATTCTAGCGATAATACCATCGCCACACCAATTGATCATGAAAAGTGAGATATAAATGTACATCTTTCTTTTGTATTTCAAGGCATGAGATGGGACTTTCCAGCCATGCTCATCCCTAAGTCAGAAAATCCCACCCGAGGCCTACAGCCCTCTGCATTGTCCCTGTCCCGCCCATTACGATTCCCACGGTGAGCAAAATGGAAAAATTCTATCCGTAGACAACATGACCCCTGAGCCATCCATTGGGTGTGGAGGATTGGGTCCAGTAATTTGCCAATCAAAGCCACGATACTTTAATCAACATCGAGCAGTCCCAACTCCTGTATTCAATGTTGTGACTGATGAAACCAAGCATGCTGAATGCCTTCTTCATCACTCTGTGACTCCACATTCAAGGAGCATGTACCCCTAGATCTCTTTGTTCTGTAACACTTCCCAACACCCTACTGTTAACTGAGTAAGTTTTGCCCTGGTTCAATCTACCAAAATGCATCTCCTCACATTTGTCTAAATTAAACTCCATCTGCCATTTGTCAGCCCACTGGTCCAATTGATCAAGATCCCATTGCAATCCCAGATAATCTTGTCCACTATGCCACCAATCTTGGTGTCAATCATTTGTGAGGTAAAGAGATTGTGATATTAATGGTGAGCAGAGTGGTTGACTTTGGCTTTGAGGCAATCAAGTGACAGGGAGAGAAACAACCTGCTGTTTGTAGTACAGGGCAATTGGCAGCACTGATGTACCACTGAGACTGAGAGAGACGAAGTCAGTTAGAATTATATTCACTAGAGTTTAGAAGAGTGAGAGGGAATTTCATAGAAACTTGTAAAATTCTAACAGGGTTAGACAGAGTAGATTGAGAAAGAATGTTCCCAATGGTGGGGGGAGTCCAGAACTAGGGGTAATAGTTTGAGGATAAAGGGTAAATTTTTAAAATTGAGGAGAGGAGAAATTTCTTCACCCAGAGAGTGGTGAATGTGTGGAATTAACTATAAGAGAATGCAGTTGAGGCCAAAATGCTGTATGATTTCAAGAAGAAATTAGATAAGCTCTTGGGGCTAAAGGGATCAAGGGAGAAAGCAGGATCAGGATATTGAATTCGATGATCAGCCATGATCATAATGAATGGCAGAGCAGGCTCGAAGGGCCAAATGGCCTACTCCTGCTTCTAGTTTCTATGTTTATTCGAATCTGAAGCAACCGGAGGAAACCCACACAGACAAAGGGAGAATGTGCAGCTCTGCACGGACAGTGACCCAAGGCTGGAATCAAACTCAGGTCCCTGGCACTGTGAGGCAGCAATGCTAACCAATGTGCCACCGTGCATGATTCACGTCCTCAGGAGCAACCAAACTGCTCTACAATCAGTGGCAAGGTGGCACAGTGGTTAGCATTGCTGCCTCACAGTGCCAGGGACCCAGGTTCGATTCCTGGTTTGGGTCACTGTCTGTGCAGAGTCTGCACGTTCTCCCTGTGTCTCCATGGGTTTCCTCCTGCTGCTCCAGTTTTTTTCTACAGTCTGAAAGATGTGCTAGTTAGATGCATTGGTCGTGCTAAATTCTCCCTCAGTGTACCTGAATAGTCACTGAGGTATAACAACTAGGGGATTTTCACAGTGACTTCATTGCAGTGTTAATATGACACTAATGAATAAATCTTAAAGTAATACTATAACAGATGAACCCAAAATGGATATAATAAAAGTCTTTTAATCTTTGATGATTAGGGGAGATGTGAAAGCAATGAAACATATAGGGTGGGTTGTAGGGGAATTGCTTTCACTCAGAGTCAGAGTTACAGAGTCATAAAAGTTTACAGTTTGGAAACAGGCCCTTTGACCCAACTTGTCCATACCACCATTTTTTTTTTTAAACCCCTAACCTAATCCCAATTGCCCATATTTGACCCATATCCCTATAAGATATACTCATAAGATATATCCCTATAAGATATTCTCTGGGAGGCAAGAGAGGAGATTGCAGAGCCTCTGGCTCTGATCTTCAGGTCCTCGTTGGTTACGGGTGTGGTTCCGGAGGACTGGAGGATGGCGAATGTGGTCCCATTGTTTAAGAAGGGGAAGAGAGACCTTCCTGGGAATTATAGGCCAGTGAGTCTTACTTCTGTGGTGGGCAAGGTATTGGAGAGAATTATTAGGGATAGGATTTATAGTTATTTAGAGAGAAATGAATTGATTGGGGATAGTCAGCATGGTTTCGTGAAGGGTAGGTCATGCCTTACTAACCTCATTGAGTTTTTTGAGAAAGTGACCAGAGAGGTGGATGGGGGTAAGGCGGTTGATGTAGTATATATGGACTTTAGTAAGGCGTTTGATAAGGTGGCCCATGGAAGACTTCTACAGAAAATGCAGATGTGTGGAATAGAGGGTGATTTAGCTAATTGGATTAGGAATTGGCTGGCAGATAGAAGACAGAGGGTGGTGGTTGATGGGAGATATTCATCGTGGAGTTCGGTGACGAGTGGTGTGCCTCAGGGGTCTGTTTTGGGGCCCCTGCTGTTTGTAATTTTTATAAATGATCTGGATGAGGGTATTGAGGGATGGATCAGTAAATTTGCAGATGATACTAAAGTTGGTGGTGTGGTAGATAGTGAAGAGGGGTGTTTTAGTTTACAGAGTGACTTGGACAAGTTGCAGAGCTGGGCCGAGAGGTGGCAAATGGAGTTTAATGTGGAAAAGTGTGAGGTAATGCACTTTGGCAGGAACAATAAATGTGTAGAGTATAGGGCTCTTAATAGTGTTGAGGAACAGAAGGATCTTGGTGTATGTGTCAATAGATCCCTGAAAGTAGGCAGTCAAGTGGATAAAGTTGTTAAGAAGGCATATGGAGTCTTAGCTTTTATTGGTAGGGGGATTGAATTTAGGAGCCGCAGCATCATGTTGCAACTGTACAAAACTCTAGTGCGGCCGCACTTGGAGTATTGTGTGCAGTTCTGGTCGCCACATTATAAGAAAGATGTGGAGGCATTGGAGAGGGTACAGAGGAGGTTTACCAGGATGTTGCCTGGTATGGAGGGCAGGTCCTATGAAGAGAGGTTGAAGGATTTGAGGTTGTTTTCGTTAGAAAGGAGGCGGCTAAGAGGGGATCTTATTGAAGCATATAAGATGATTAGAGGTTTAGATAGGGTGGACAGTGAAAGCCTTTTTCCTAGGATGGAGAAAGCTAGCACGAGGGGACACAACTTTAAATTAAGGGGTATGAGTTATAGGACGGATATCAGAGGTAGGTTCTTTACTCAGAGTGATTAGGGAGTGGAATGCCCTGCCTGCAGCTGTTGTAGATGCGCCAAGTTTGGTGGCGTTTAAGAGGTTAGTTGATAAGTATATGGATGAGAAGGGAATGGTTTAGTTAGGAGGGGCATTGCTTTTTATTTTGGTCGGCACAACATCGAAGGCCGAAGGGCCTGTTCTGTGCTGTATTGTTCTATGTTCTATGTTCATCTTACTCACGAAACTGTCTAAATGCTTTTTAAAAGGCAAAATCATACTGTCTCTACTAGTACCTCTGGCAACTTGTTTCAGACACTCACTACCCTCTGTGTGGAAAAAATTGCCCCTCTGGACCCTTTTGTATCTCTCCCCTCTCACCTTAAACCTATGCCCTCTAGTTTTAGACTCCTCTACCTTTGGGAAAAGATGTTGGGTAGCTAGCTGATCTGTGCCCCTCATTATTTTACAGACCTCTATAAGATCACCCCTCAGCCTCCTACGCTCCAGGGAAGAAAGTCCTAGTCTATCCAGCCTCTCCTTATAACCCAAACTGTCAAGTCCCGGGAGCATCCTAGTAAATTTCTTTTGGTCATTACAATATAAAATGTGTTACCACAAATTGGCATCGTTTCAATAGCCTGTCAGAACATTTAAAAGTGAGTTAGATATTGAGGGATCTGCAAATTACAGAATAAAGAAAAACAGGCAAGACTTTGGATGGCAGTATATCAACCCTTTGTGGAGCTGGCGTCAGCATTCATAGAATCCTACAGTGCAGAAGGAGGCCATTCTGTCCATCGAGCCTGCACACCGACTCAGGCTGCATTCCCATAACCCCATGAGTTTACTCTAGCTAATCCTCCTGACACTAAGGGGCAACTTAGCATGGCCAATCCACCGAACCTGCATGTCTTTGGAGTATGGCAGGAAACCGGAGCACCTGGAGGAAACCCACACAGACACGGGGAGAATGTGCAGACTCCAGAGAGACAGTGACCCAAGCCGGGAATCGAAACTGGGTCCCCTGCACTGTGAGGCAGCGGCGCTAATCACTGTGCCACATTACAGGTCGAATACTGCACAGAAGGGCATTCATCCTATTGTGGCTTTGTTGAATGAACTACGCAAAATTAAATAAGTCTTCTCAAGCCAGGCAATGGAAGTTGGGAAGTGCAACAATAGGAGAAAACGTTTACCTTTCCTTGCTAAAAGGGGATCCAGGAAACTTGGACAGGTCCTGTTGACCACTTCTCCAATGGCAACGGAAGGCCAGCAAATCAAGATATCCCATTCCCATGGACAACCTGCAATGGGGGAACAAGAAACAGATCAGAGAACCAAGGTAGAGGAAGAGTAAGTCATTTCTTCAATCTTATTATATGTAAAGGTATGAATATTCCTTCACTTAGAAAATGCTCAACATGCTATCAAGACATGGGACTTCTCATGAATGTTCTTCAACCTGAAATCCCTGCCCCGTTTTCCTTTTCCTACAGATTTCTGGGATACAAAGACCAAGGAATAACACATCATAGGAAATGGGCACTTTGGCCCAATGAGCCAGCAGTCTTTGCATCTACAACCGTCTCTCTCTCTTTCTCTGTTCCCAGCTTGGTGATTGCAGTAATTCAACTCACTGTTAGAAGGCTTTCCATTAGTAAGAATTTTAATTATTTTAGCCAATACACAAAAGTTCATTGAATCTTGCTTGAGAGAGTTGTTTCTTGTGCCAAGCCTGTTCTGAAACTAAAAATGAAATGATGCCACCCTTTGGGTGGCACAGTGGTTAGCTTTGCCACGTCACATTGCCAGGGATGCAGGTTCGATTCTTGATCTCAGGTCACGGTCTGTGTGGAGTTTGCACGTTCTTAACATGTCTGCATGGGTTTCCCCCAGGTGCCTTGGTTTCATCCTACTCTCTAAAGATGTGTGGGTTAGATTGATTGGTCACACTAAATTGCTCCTAGTGCCGGGGGATTAGCATGGGTTATATGTGGGGTTATAGGGATATGCCTGGGTGGGACTGTGATCGGTGCTGACTCGATGGGCCAAATGGCCTCCTTCTTCACTGTAGGGATTCTATGATAAAATTCTGTGATTTTGTGATCATTTTGATCATGGATGATCATCAAATTCAATATCCTGATTTCCCCCTCTTCCCCCCCCATATCCCTTGATCCCTTTATCCCCAAGAAGTATATTAAATTTGTTCTTTAAATCCAATTATGTTTTGGCTTCAACTACTTTCTGTGGGAGTGAATTCCACACATTCACCACCTCCTAGGTGAAGAAATTTGCCCTTACCTCAGTTCTAAAAGGTTTGTTCTTTGTTCTTTGTTTACCCCTTATCCTCAAACTCTGACCCCTCGTTCTGGACTCCCCCACCATCGGGAACATTCTTTCTGAATCTACCCTGTCTAACCTGTTAGAATTTTAAGTTTCTATGAGATCCCCTCTCACTGTTCTAAACTCCAGTGAATATAATCCTAGCCGATTTATTCTCTCCTAATATGACAGACCTGCCATTCCAGGAATCAGGTAAGTAAACCTTCTCTGTGCTCCCTCTATAGTAAAGACATCCTTCCTCAGATCACTGATCTCCTGGCACATTTCAGGCCAAGGAAAGTGAGTTCACAATGTGGCCAAATAGACCGTGTATCAATCTGCAAATCCCTCCTTCACACACCAATGGAAATGGGAAAAGTGGGAGAGATTCCTGGTCACTCGGGTGATGGAAAGGATGTTGGAGCATCTACCATCACCATCCATAGCTCCAGGTTCTAACATGCGTGTAAAACTGCCTGGTGTTACAACAATGCAGATTCCTTGTATGAATTATAACATTCCTTTGTGAACATATGGTTTATAGATCTTGCTGTGGAGGCTCAGGGTTTGGGCAGGCTCAAGACAGGGATCTATAAATTTCCACATATTAAGGATATCCAAAGGTATATGTAGATATAATGAACAAAAAACAATACAGCACAGGAACAGGCCCTTCAGCCCACCAAGCCTGTGTCAATACAGGGTTTCTATCCCTCTGTTCACCTCCCATTCCTGTGTCTAATCAAGATACACTTTGAAAGTTGTTTATGTGCCTGCTCCACTTGCAGCGAGTTCCAGACACTCATCACCCTGTGTGTGAAAAACTTACCCTGCGCGTCCACCTTAAACTTACCACCTTTCACAGTGGTTAGCACTGCTGTCTCACAGCACCAGGGACCCAGGTTCAATTCCTGGCTTGAGTCACTGAGTGTGTGGAGTCTGCACATTCTCCCTGTGTCTGCGTGGGTTTCCTCCAGGTGCACCAGTTTCCTCCCACAGTCTGAAAATGTGCAGGTTAGGTTGATTGGCTATGCAAAGTTGCCCCTCAGTGTTAGGGGGTCAATGGGGTAAATATGTGGGGTTATAGAGATGGGCCCTGCATGAGATTGCTTTTGGTGCAATCTCAATGGGCTGAATGGCCTCCTTCTGTACTACGGATAGTCTATGATTATAAACCTGTGCCCTCTTGTAGCTGACCCTTTCATCCTGAGAAAAACCTCTGACTATCCACCCTTTCCATGCCTCTCATCATTTTGTAGACCTCTGTTGGGTCTCCCCTCAGCCTCCATCTTTCCAGTGAATGATGGGATAGTGCAAGAAAATGGTGTTGAGTTGGAAGATTGCCATGATCTATTTGAATGATGGAGCCTCCAGCACCCAAATGGCCCCTTCCTGCTGCCTTTTCCTGTGCTCCAGAATTGTTCTGTTCTTTCACATTTCATTTTGCCATCTTTATTCATCACATCCCACCCTATCCTTCATTACATTACTGTGTCTGCCAATCAGTTCCGATCTCTGCTTAAGGCACACAGATATTCTCCCAACAAATTAAAGCCCGACAGTGCCTTTCACAACCCTTTAACCATGAAGAGTAAAGGGCAAATAATTTCCTTTCTGATATACTTCAAAAGTTGTGTAACACTGGGGATTTCCTCTGAGGATGTCAGAAACAGTAGGTATACATGGTGACACAGTGGCACAGAGGGTTAGCACAGCTGCCTCACAGCACCAGGGACCCGGGCTTGATTCCTGGTTTGGTCACTGTCTGTGTGGAGTTTGCACATTCTCTCTATGGGGTCCGGGTCCATAGGACTCTTAAATCTGCCTCACAGGTGGAGGATGTGGTCAAGAAGGTGTATGGTGTACTAGTCTTCATTAATAAAGGGATTGAGTTTAAGAGTCAGGAGGTAATGCTGCAACTTTATAAGACCTTTGTCAGACCCCACTTGGTGTACTGTGCACAGTTCTGGTCACCTCACTATAGGAAGGATGTGAGAGCTATTGAGAGGGTGCAGAGGAGATTTACAAGGATGTTGCCTGGATTGGGGGGCAGGCTTTATGAAAATAGATTGAGAGAGCTAGGTCTTTTCTCCCTGAAGAAACGAAGGTTGAGAGGCAACCTGATAGAGATTTATAAGATGTTGAGAGGAACAGATAGGGTGGATTCTCGGAGGCTATTTCCCAGGGCTGAAATGGTCGCTACGAGAGAACACAGGTTTAAGGTGCTGGAGGACAAGTACAGAGGAAATTGGTTCCAATAAATAGATCTATAAACATAGACAGGAATCATGGGTACAAGTGAGAACATCGAGGTGGCGGCGCGGGCTTGTTGGGCTGAAGGGCCTGTTTCCCGTGCTGTTTTGTTCTTTGCTCTTTGCTCTTTTGAGATGCTGGGGGTAAGTTTTTCACTCAGAGGGTGGTGAGTGAATGGAATCGGCTGCCTTCAGTGGTGGTGGAGGCAAACTCGCTGGGGTCTTTTAAGAGACTTCTGGATGAGTACATGGGATTAAATGGGATTGGGAGTTACAGATAGTTCTATGGTCTGGTAGGTATAGATATGATCGGTCGAAGAGCATGTTTGTGCTGTAGTGTTCTATGTTCTATGTCTGCGTGGGTTTCCTCTGGGTGCTCTGGTTTTCTCCCACAGTCTGGTTAAACGCATTGGCCATGCTCAATTGCCCCCCAGTGAACCCAAACAGGCATCAGACGACTAGGGGATTTTCACAGCAACTTCACTGCGATGTTAATGTAAGCCTACTTCTGACAATAATAAAAAACTTTAAACTTGTAAAGATGATGTGCCGCAATAGTAATTAGTTCATGAAGAGTATCATGCTTAATTTCAAGGCTCACAGAGCAATATTCATGTCTAGACAAATCAAAGTCTACAAGGCAAAATTCTTTCTCGTATCTCTCCGTGACAGCTAATGTGCTTAATTTAATTTATGCACTAAAGTGATTTGGAATGAATTACGGTCATTATTGGTCCTGGAGCTGCTCGTTACCAGCGAGAAACAAATGTGTAGGAGGATCAGGGAATTACTGATGGCCATTATATTCCAAGCATCATCACCAGTCCCGGAGCAATATCATTATTACACTGACGCCTGCTCCACTCACCAAGACCGCAATTTCCTTCCAAGCACAACTTAAACTGTCTTGTTGTTTTGTTTAGTTTTCTTTTTCATTCATTCATGGGACATGGGCATCACTGGCTGGGCCAATATTTTTCGCCCATCCCTAGTTACCCTTGAACTGAATGGGTTACTAAACCATTTCAGCAGGCGGTTAAGCATCAACCACATTGCTGCGGCTCTGGAGCCACATGTAGGCCAGAACAGGTAAGGATGGCAGATTTCCTTCCCTAAAGGACGTTAGTGAACCAGATGGGTTTTTCCGACAATCGACAATGGTTTCATGGTCATCAGTAGATTCTTAATTCAGATATTTTTTATTGAATTCAAACTCGACCATCTGAAGTGTTGGGATTCGAACCGGGATCCCCAGAGCATTATGTTTAAAATCTATTTATTTATTAGCCACAAGTAAGTTTACATTAACACTGCAATGAAGTGAAAATCCCCCAGTTGCCACACTCCGGCACCTGTTCGGGCACACTGAGGGTATACTGCGCCAGGGACCTGGATTCGATTCCCAGCTTTGGTCATTGTCTGTGTAGAGCCTGCATGTTCTCCCCCTGTCTGCATGGGTTTCCTCCGGGTGTTCCAGTTTCCTCCCACAGTCTGAAAGATGTGCTGGTTAGGTGGATTGGCGACGTTAAATTGCCCCTTAGTGTCAGGGAAAATAGCTTGGTTAAATCCATGGGGTTGTAGGGAAAAGGGCCTGGGTGGGATTGTGGTCAGTGCAAACTTGATGGGCCGAAAGGCTTCCATCTGCACTGTAGGATTCTATGATTCTATTCGGTGATAAGGAATCAAACTCTGTCAATCTCTGTCTCGCTCCCTGCTGCAGAGAAAGAGTTAACTCAAATGATTAGCAATAGAGTACGTGCGCGGGGAGTTACGCCATAGAGATAACCCTCACTGAGGGGATTTGAGTGTGAAATCCCTCAGAGAATAGCTCCCTGTTGCATCTAGACCTGGTCAAACCTTTTTAATAGCCAGCCTGAAAATAAATGGTTTGGAACAAAACATCTTCACCTCTCTAATAACTCCAGGAGTCAGGTGTGAAGAAATCGTCCTTTTAATGCACTAAATAAAAATAATCAAGAGCCAACAATTAACAATGGTTTCATGGCTATTGTGGTTCTTGGTGGCACAGTGGAATTATGGCTAGCAGTGCTGCTTCACAACGCCAGAGACCCAGGTTCGATTCCCGGCTTGGTCTGTGTAGAGACTGCATATTCTCCCCGTGTCTGCGTGGGTTTCCTCCGGGTGCTCTGGTCTCCTCCCACAGTCTGAAAGATGTGCTGGTTAGGTGCATTGACCCGAACAGGCTCCGGAGTGTGGCTACTCGGAATTTCACGGTAACTTCATTGTAGTGTCAATGTCAGCCTTACTTGCAACTAACACATAAATAAAACTTATCAGTAGATGGACTTATCGCTTTAAACTATTAATCCAGAAATTCAGCTAATGTTTTGGGGACCTGGGTTTGAATTCCGCCATGGTAGAGGTTTGAATTGAATAAAAAATACCTGGAATTAAGAATCTACTGATGACCATGAAACCATTGCCAGAAAAACCCATCCGGTTTACTAATGTCTTTTGGGAAGGAAATCTGCCGTCCTTCCCTGGCCTGGCCTACATGTGACTCCAGAGCCACAGCAATGTGGTTGACTCTCAACTGCTCTTGGGCAACTAGGGTTGGGCAATAAATGCTGGCCAGCCAGCAGCTTCACCGTCCCACGAATGAATAAAAAGATTTTTTTTTATTGAATTCAAGTTCTAAATCTTTGGATTGGGATGTGAATTCACATTTCACAAACATGACAAATCAATTGAACTCAGGGATGAGATCTAGCTCCTATTTTTTAATGACATTTGTACTGCTACACAACATGGACAAATGGATTGGGATTTTTATGTCACTACATTAGCATGTTTATCCGTCCTTCTGAACAGAGTGGAACGGGAGTGACTCACGATGGACGGAATAGAAGCAAAGTTACATACCAGCTGATCCTGCAATAGTGCCATTGCCTTCTGCGGACAGGTTAGTGTTTGCCCTCGCACAATTGGCTTTACTTTCTGAGATTTGTTGCAAGATATTGCACTCTGGGTGCATCGACTGAATCTGAAATAAAATATATTAATAGGTGCATTACTGTTCACATGTATTTGGGAGAGAGGTGATTCTATCGCAATCACTGTACTAGTAATCCCAATGTCCAAACTAATGCTCTGGAGGTCACAGGTTCAAATCCCATAGTAGAATTTAAATTCATTTAATAAATATGGAATATAAAGTTAGTCTCAGTAATGAAAGCAAGAAAGTATTATCTGAAAGACCCATCTGGTGCACTAATGTACTTTAAGGAAAGAAATCTGCCATCCTTAACCAGTCTGGCCTAAATGTGACTCCAGACCCACAGCCCTTGAGTTACGCTGAATCTTAACCAGCCTTTGAACTGGCCCAGTAAGCCCCTCAGAGCAAGGGGTAATTAGGGATGAGCAATAATTACTGGCCCACCCACTGACACCCACGCTCATGGATGAGTAAGGAATAAAAACCCCTTCATGTTTATGGTCTTGGTTAACGTGCCAACTATTGAAATGGAATTTGAGTTGTGTTTTGCCACATTGGGATTGGAGCTCCAATGTTAGGCTGCCTGTCTGATGGTGAAAACATCAGATTCCGTAAACCTTCCGTATCCCGCTGCCCAAGACATGCTCATCCATCACCCCCTCTCCCCGTCACCCCTCTCACCCATCACCCCTCTCACCACTCATCCCTATTCACCCATCACCCCCTTTCCCCCGTTATCTGCTCTCCCATGTCAATGCTTCTTACAACTATTCACCCATCACTTCCTCTCCCCATCACACCCGTCACTCGCCTCACCTATCACTCCCTGTCCCCCATCACCCCCTATTCACCCACCATCCTCTCTCCCCCACCATCCTCTCTCCCCCATCACCCCTTCTCCCTGTCACCCCCTCTCCCTGTCATCACTTCTCCCTGTCATCCCCTCTCCCCCGTCAATCCCTCTCCCCTGTCACCGCCTCACCCCCTGCACAATCTGAATGATCTCAGTTCTCAATCTGACAAGAACCTTGATTTTAAAGTGCTCTCACTGGTGCTCAAATCCCTTCCAATTTCTGCAATCTCCTCCAATGCTCTAAACCATAGATTCACTACAGTGCAGAAGGAGACCATTCAGCCCATCAAGTCTGCACCGACTCTCCGAAATAGCATTTTACCCAAGCCCAATCCCCCCCATTCCCACCTTTCCTCCTAACCTGATGCACTTACCCACCAGTTTGGGACTCTAAGGAGCAATTTAGCAATCCATCTAACCTGCACATCTTTGGACGCTGGGAGGATACCAGAGCACCCAGAGGAAACCCATGCAGACACGGGGAGAACTTGCAGACTCCACACAAACAGTGACCCGAGGCCGGAATCGTACCTGGATCGCTGGCGCTGTGAGGCAGCCATGCTAACCATTGTGCCATCCTCTCTGGGAAGATATCTGGAATGTCTTCAATTCTGGTCCGCCTCACTTTCCCCCTTTAAGACCTCCTTAAGTTTAAATTTTTAGTGTCACAAATAGTCTTACATTAGCACTGCAATGAAGTTATTGTAAAAATCCCCTAGTCGCTTACTTCGGCGATACAAAGAAACAGAAGATAAGAGCAGAAGGAGGCCATTCGGCCCTTTGAGCCTGCTCCACCATTCATCATGATCATGGCTGATCATCCAACTCAATAGCCTCCTCCTGCTTTCACCCCATAACCTCTGACCCCGTTCACTCCAAGTGCTATATCCAGCTGCCTCTTGAATACATTCAATGTTTTGGCATCAACTAATTCCTGTGGGAATGAATTCCACAGGCTCACCAGGTGAAGAAATGTCTCCTTATCTCCATCCCAAATGGTCTACCCCCCATCCTCAGACCGTGACCCCTGGTTCTGGACTCCCCCCACCATCGGGAACATCCTCCCTGCATCTACCCTGTCCAATCCTGTTAGAATTTTATACATCTCTGTGAGATCCCCCCCCTCATTCATCAGAACTCCAGCAAAAACAACCCTAATCTAGTCAATCTCTCCTTATACATCAGTCCCGTTAACCTTCGCTGCACTCCCCCGAGAACAACAACATCCTTCATCACTGAGGGAGAATTTGGCATTGCCAATCCACCTAATCTTTAGGATTGTGGGGGGAAACCAGAGCACCTGGAGGAAACCCACACAGATATAGGGAGAGCATGCAGACTCCACACAGTGACCCAAGCCGGGGATTGAACCCAGGTTCCTGGCACTGGGAGACAGCAGTGCTAATCGTTGGCTATTAGGCACAGTGGCACAATCATTTGACTAAGCTGAGTGGTCATCTCTTCAAGTGTCTCGATGTGAAGCTTTGCCTGGTGACAGTGAGCTATCCTGAGACAATCAATGATACTAAAGATACCATCTGAAGGCAGACAGTTGTTGCCCAAATCTCCAACTATATCTTAAAGTTTAAAGATTACTTATTAGTCACAAGTAGGCTTACATTAACACTGCAATGAAAATCCCCTGGTCGCCACACTCCGGCGCCTGTTCGGGTACACTGAGGGAGAATTTAGCACCCACCCAGCACGGGAAACTGGAGCACCTGGAGGGAACCCACACAGACACAGAGAGAATGTGCAGACTCCACACAGACAGTGACCCAAGCCTGGAATCGAGCCAGGGTCCCTGGTGGCTGTGAGACAGCAGTGCTAACCACTGTTAGCCACTGTTTTGGTGAAAACAGTGCCACCTTTTTGGTGAAAAATAAGAGATTGAACTTCATAGCAGTGCTGCGTGATAATGGTTTGGCTGCAATATCCTGATTTAATATTAAGCTAATATTTTGAAAGTTTCCAGGTGCAGATTTTCTGACACAGTCACTTTATCAATTATTATCCAGCTGTCAGCCAGCTAGTCAATGCTGAGGGATGTGATCCAGCAAAGTTTCTGCTTAGATTTTAACATAAAACATTGATCAAGACAGTCCGTGATCCTGTGATATTATCGCTAGAATATTAATCCAGAAACTCAACTCATGCTGACTTCAGAGGAAGTTCACTAGATTGATTCCAGAGATGAGGAGTTTGTCGTATGAAGAGAGATTGAACAGTTCAAGCTTATACTCTCTGGAATTTCGAAGAATGAGGGGAGATCAAATTGAAGTATACAAGATGTTAAACGGAATCGATAAAGTAGACATGAAGCAAATGCTTCCTCTTCTGGACATTGTACAGCAAGAGGTCATAATCTAAACATTGATAAATGTAAGGTGATTAATTTTGGTAGGACAAATTTGAATGTGGATTACAGGATCAATGGCAGGGTTCTGAGGAATGTGGAGCAACAGAGAGATCTTGGGGTTCCACAGACCTCTGAATGTTGCCACTCAAGTGGATAGAGCCGTGAAGAAGGATTATAGTGTGTTAGCATTTATTAACAGGGGATTTGTGTTTAAGAGCCGTGGGGTTACGTTGCAACTATACCGGACTTGGTGAGGTCATATTTGGAATATTGTGTGCAGTTCTGGTCACCTCACTACAAGAAGGGTGTGGAAGCATTGGAGGGAGTCCAGAGGATTTTTACCAGGATGCTGCCTGGTTTGGAGGGTAGATCTTATGAGGAAAGATTGAGGGAACTGGGGTTTTTCTCTTTAGATCGGAGGAGGATGAGAGGCACTTAATAGAGGTTTATAAGATGATGAGAGGGATTGATAGAGTGGACGTGCAGAGACTATTTCCTCGGGTGGATGTAGCTGTTATTAGGGGGCATAACTATAAGGTTCATGGTGGGAGATATAGGAGGGATGTCTGAGGTAGATTCTTTACTCAGAGAGTGGTTGGGGTCTGGAATGCACTGCCTGCTGTGATAGTGGAGTCGGACACTTTAGGAACTTTCAAGCGGTTATTGGATAGGCACATGGCACACACCAGGATGATAAGGAGTGGGCTAGCTTGATCTTGGGATTGGACATAGCTCGGCACAACATTGAGTGCTGAAAGGCCTGTACTGTGCTGTACTGTTCTATATTCTTAGGATAAGGAGCAGTAAATTTTAAACTAAGTTGAGGAGAAACTACTTCTCCCAAAGGCTTGTGAATCTATGGAATTTGCTGCCCCAAAGTGCGGTGAATGCTGGGACAGTGAGTAAATTTAAGGAGGAATTAGACAGATTTTTAATTGGTAATGAGTTGAAGGGTTATGGGGAGAAGGCAGGAAAATGGGAATGAGGAGTGTATTAGCCATGGTGAAGCAGACTCAATGGGCCAAATGGCCTAATTCAGCTCCTATATCTTATGAATTTATAATGTGGCGGCTTTGAATCCCACCACGGCAGTAGGTGTAATTTGAATTTGGAATTAAGAATCTATGAAGACCGTGAAACCATTGCCAATTGTTGGAAAAACCCATCCGATTCCCCAATGTCCATTACTGAAAAAAGTGTGCTGTCCAGATCAACAGCAATGTGCAGAACAATGAGGTGCAGAAGGATCTGGGTGTCCTAATGCATGAGTCAAGGAGAAAAAAGAGGAACATGACACACATTGACAGTTGGGGTCAAGAGAATCTCTTGAACAGTATAGGGGGTATACAAGCGGAGTTAAGAGAGAAATGAGGAGGGTTAAAAAAAGGACACGAGATTGTTTTGACAGATAAGGCAAAGGAGAATCCAAAGAGCTTCTACAAATACATAAAGGCAAAAGAGTAACCAGGGAGAGAGAATAGGGCCTCTTAAAGATCATAACAAGGTCATCTATTTGCATATCCACAAGAGATGGGTGAAACCCTAAATTAATATTTCTCATCAGTATTTGCTGCTGAGAAAAACATAGATGTTAGGGAACTTAGGAAATAAATAGTGATGTCATGAGGATTGCACATATTACAGAGAAGGAGGTGCTTGAAGTCTTAAAGCGCATCAAGATAAATAAATCCCTGGAACCCGATGAAGTATATCCCAGGACATTGTGGGAGGCTAGGGAGGAAATTGCGAGTCCCCTAGCTGAGATGTTTGAATCATCAATAGTCAGGGCTGAGGTGCCTGAAGATTGGAAGGTGGCAAATGTTGTGGCTTTGTTTAAAAGAGCTGCAGGGAAAAGTCTGGGAACTACAGGCCAGTGAGCCTCACATCTGTGGTGGGTAAATTGTTGGAAGGTATTTTGAGAAACAGGACCTACAGGATCTTGTTACAGTTGTATAAAATGTTGGTTCGGCCGCATTTGGAATACCGTGTCAAATTCTGGTCATCACACTACCAGAAGGATGTGGAGGCTTTGGCAAGAGTACAACAACGGTTTACCAGGCTGTTGCCTGGTATGGAGGAGAACAATCCCAATAAACTGGGATTGTTCTGTCTGGAAAGACGGAGGCTGAGGGGCGAACTGACAGGAGTTTATAAAATTATGAGGGGCATGGTGAACAGTTGGAAGCTTTTCTCCAGGGTCCCTTAGTGTCAGAGGAAATTAGCTCAGGTAAATGCATAGAGTTATAGGGATAGGGCCTGGGTGGGATTGTGGTTGGGGCAAACTCGATGGGTCAAATGGCCTCCTTCTGCACTGTGGAGGTCTATAATTCTGTGATTCCACGATATTCCTGTTGGCTGTAGAAAACTTAAGTAGTAACCACTTATGATGTGGAGATGCTGGCGTTGGATGGAGTAAAGACAGTAAGAAGTCTCATAACACCAAGTTAAACTCCAACAGATTTGAAGCCAACAGATTTGAAGTCCAACGGGAGTGGCTTTTGCTACCAAATAAATCTGTTGGACTTTAAGCTGGTGTTGTGAGACTTCTTAATGTGTTTACATATGGGGCAGAACTGAACAACTGTGTCCAGCACAGAATTGATGCAGCGAGGGTCCGGCGACAGAAATCTCTGTTCAGTTTCCAGTCTCACCCAAGAGAAAGTACAGTTTAGCAAAATGACACCTTTTAATTACAGCATCCTCTTGATAGCTGTTCTTTATATAATAAGTACACAGGACTTTTTTTTTCATTTATTAGTGTCACAAGTAATCTTACATTCACACAGCAATGAAGTTACTGTGAAAAGCGCCTAGTCACTACATTCCGGCGTCTGTTCGGGTGGGCTGAGAGGGAGTTTAGCACGACCAGCGCACCTAACCAGCATGTTTTTTGGACAGCGGGAGGAAACTGGAGCATCCGGAGGAAACCCACGCAGACACGGGGAGAGCGTGCAAACTCCACACTAACAGTGACCCAAGCCAGGAATCGAACCCGGGTTCCTCAAGCTGTGAGGCAGCAGTGCTAACCACCGTGCCACCATTCTGTGCCTAGTCTGCTCTACCATTCGAGTCTGCTCTACTATTCAAAAAGAGCAGCCCCTCCCCACCCACTCTACCCATCATCCTTGTCTTTCCAAAATCCAACCCTTCCTTGAATAAATTCAATGACCCTCCACTGCTTTCCGGGGAGATAACCCCACTACCCTTTGAGAGAAAGAGTGTCTCCTTATCTTCATCCTAAATGGTAGACTTCTTTATTTTTAAACTGCTCTATCTTGCCCACTAGTGAAAACATCCTTTCAATATCCACCCTGTCAAACTCTCTCAGGATCTGACAATGTTTCAATGTTGTCACCTCTCAATTCTCCTCAATTCCAATGGATATAGAACAGACCCAGCCTTTCCTCATAAGGTAAGCCCCAGTGACACGGTGGTTAGCACTGCTGCCTCACAGCACCAGAGACCCCGGTTTGATTCCCAGCTTGGGTCACCGTCTGTGTATTCTCCCTGCTCCTGCACGGCTTTCCTCTGGGTGCTCTGGTTTCCTCCCACGGTTAGAAGAATGTCCTAGTTAGGTTCATTGGCCGTGCTAAATTCTCTCTCAGTGTACCCGGACAGATGCCCGAGTGTGGCAAAGGTTTTCACAGTAAATTCATTGCAATATTAATGCAAGGCTGCTTGTAACACTAAAAAATAAACTAAACTCATCCCAGCAATGAGTTATGCAAATCTTGCTTGAACTGCTTTTAATGCAATATACATATATTTAAAGTAAGAAGACCAAAACTGCACACAGTAATCTTGATGTAGTCTCTCTGTACAACTGTAGCAAAACTTCCCTACTTACATATTCCATTCCCCTTGCAATAAACAACATTCCACTTACCTTCCAAATTAGTTACTTTACCCACATACTAACTTTTCCTGATTAATGTACAAGAATAGCTACCTCTTTCTGCATCTTAACGTTTTTCAATTTCTCTCCATTTAAATAACACGCTCTTTTATTTATTCTTCCTGTCAAATTGGACGCATTCTCGTGGCACAATGATGAGCATGCTTGTGTGTCAGCGCCAAGGACCCAGGTTCAATTCAAGCCGCGGGTGGAGTTTGCATGTTCTCCCCGTGCCTGCATGGGTTTCCTCCGGGCGCTCCAGTTTCCTCTGACTGCTTTCCTCCCACAGTCTGAAGGACGGGCTGGTTAGGTGAATTGGCTGTGCTAAATTCTCTCTCAGTGAACCTGAATAGGTGCCGGAAAACGGCGACTAGAGGATTTTCACAGTAACTTCATTGCAGTGTTAGTGTAAGCCCACTTGTGACTAATAGATAAACTTCAAACTCATCCCCCCAGACATGAGTCGTGCAAATCCTCTTCAAATCATAGAACCCCGACAGTGCAGAAAGAAGCTATTCGGCCCATAGTGTCTGCACTGACCACAATCCCAGCCAGATTCTATCCCCGTAACCCCATGCATTTACCCTAGCTAGTCCCCCTGACATGAAGGGGCGATTTAGCATGGCCAATCCACCTAACCAGCACATCTTTGGAGTGTGGGAGGAAACTGGAGCACTGGGGTGGGAAACCCACACAGACATGGGGAGAATGTGCAAACTCCACACAGACAGTGATCCAAGGCAGGAATCGAACCTGGGTCCCTGGCACTATGAGGCAGCAGTGCTAATCATTGTGCCACCGTGCTGGTTACATCAGAATGGTATATATGCACACATACATATATATAACATATATATAATTTTTCAAATAAGAAGACCCAAACTGTACACGGTTCTCTAAATGTGGTCTCACCGACACTCCATACAACTATAGCAAAACTTCCCTATTTATATATTCCATTAATAAAAAAACTTTAAACTTCCTCCACGGGCCAAACTTTTGCCCATCTCTTAATCTGTCCGTATGCTTTTGCAAATTCTCTAATTTCCCCCTACCAACTTCCACCCCATAACTCCTGACAACTCATTTTCCCGTTAATCTTGGTGTCATGGGCAAAGTTAGCATCCAAATCGTTGATTTAACAATGCAGTACGTATTACTGAAGGGAATAACATTTTTAAACAAGTCCTTTGAATCTTGAACAGAAAGGGTGGATTTGGAAGTTGTCACTTAGGGAAGCAATAAGAAAACACAACATGTTTTATACACAGTAGAAAACAGACTTACCAACGGGTAGCAGAACAGAGACAGGACGAGGTGCTGAGTGAAGGGAGACATGATGTGCCTCCCCCCAGGCTCGTAACAAGGCTGCAAATCCACTCTCAAGAGGTAATTTGCTTGCTTGTCTAGGAACTCCCTCTCTCCCTGAGAGCAATAGCTCTTGGCTCTCTCACTTCTCTCGGTGGAAGTTGTTGCTCTGGTCCCACGGGTTGTCAGGCGAGTGAGTGAGTGCCTGCCTGGTGAAATCAGGGCTATGTTCATGAAACTGACCCCTGCAACTGCATGAAGGTCTCGAAGGGTGGGGTGGAGAAAAGGGAGGGAGAGAGCTGAACATTTGGAGAAATGCGAGGGAAGGGAGAAACAGGAGTCTCTCACACACCGCTCCCAGCGACTCCTGTAGATAAATATTCTGACATCTCCTCTCTGCTCCTCCCCCTCCTTCTCCTAGCCAGACATCTCAAGCTGCACTCCCGGTGCTTAAGCTCGGGAAGTTTTTATAACTTCAGCCGGGCAATGTGCCCCACTTCCCTCTTTTCAATGACGTATCCCACTTGGGAAGTGGGATCAATATTTACCTGTTCTCAGGGGCTGGCAGCATCTGGGAGGAGCAACAGATAGTTGAGCTTGGGAGGGAAGATCTATTGGAATACCACTATTCCTTGGAAACACTGGATGCTGCCCAGTGCTGAGATAATCTCTTGCATTTTTTTTCCCCTCTGCCCTACGACATACCTGTCACCCAGTGTGTAGCACTGGGAGAGGGAAGAGAATCTTAATCTAATGAATGATATATTAGGTATTCCGAATAAGGAGGTCACAACTGTGCACAGTATTCCAGATGTGGGGTAGACTTTTACCGGCACATCCATCTAAGGTTCGTACGATTCTGCCTGATGTCGTTGGGGAATGCCGTTCCCCGAGCTTCACTCATGCCCGGAATCGGGGCAGGCATTCCGATAAAATTCCGGCTGTAGTCTCACCAACGCATTAGTCTTGCCCCAGGAGGCAGGTGCTGTAAAAGATGTTTATTTATTAGTCGCGTGTAGGGCTTACGTGAACACTGCAATGAAGTTACTGTGAAAATAGCCCAGTGGCCACACTCCTGCGCATGGTCAGTGCACCCAACCAGCACATCTTTCGAACCTTGGGAGGAAACCGAAGCACCCGGAGGAAACCCATGCAGGCACAGGGAGAATGTGCTGACAGTCACCCAAGCTGGGAATCGAATCGGGGACCCTGGCGCTGTGAGGCAGCAGCACTAACCACTGTGCTACTATGTTGCTCCACCCACTCCTGACTAGGAAACGTCCATCACACAAGCAATCCAATGGAAGTGGAACATTAGCAGGTGATCCGTAGAATCCCTACAGTGAAGAAGAAGGCCATTCAGCCCAACAATTCCGCCCCAACTCTCCAACAGAGCACCCCACCCAGACCCATCTCCATAGCCCTATTTATTTACCCCGCTAATTCCACTAAACTATATATTTTGCACACCAATGGGAAAATTAGTATGACCAATCCCCCTAACCTACACTTCTTACACTTACAAGATAATGAAGGGGCTGGTTAGGGTAGAGGTAGACAGATTCTTTCCGCTTAGAAAGGATAGCAGGACTAGAGGCACAGCCTCAAAATAAGGAGGGGAGGGCAGTTTAGAACGGAGTTGAGGAGGAACTTCTTCACTCAAACGGTGGTGAATCTCTGGAATTCTCTGCCCGTTGAAGTAGTGGAGGCTTCCTCACTGAATATATTTAAATCACAGGTAGATAGGTTTTTGATAGACAAGGGAATTAAGGGTTATGGGGAGAAAGCGGGAAAGTGGAACTGATCCACTTCAGATCAGCCATGATCTTATTGAATGGCGGGGCAGGCTCGAAGGGCGAGATGGACTACTCCTACTCTCAAATATATTCAGCAAGGAAGCCTCCACCACTTCAATGGGCAGAAAATTCCAGAGATTCACCACCCTTTGAGTGAAGAAGTTCCTCCTCAACTCCGTTCTAACATGCCCCCCCTCCTTATTTTGAGGCTGTGCCCTCTAGTTCTGCTATTCTTTCTAAGTGGGAAGAACCTCTCTTCCTCTACCCTATGTAGCCCCTTTATTATCTTGTAAGTCTCTATAAAATCCCCCCTCAGCCTTCTAAACTCTAACGAGTACAGACCCAGTCTATTCAATCTCTCTTCATAAGCTAATCAATGACCAAGCCAGAAATCCTGGTGCTATGAGGCAGCAATGCTAAGCACTATGCCATGCAGAGAATGTAGACTTGGAGAAGCAAAGTTTAAAGCAGGGGAAATTAACAGTGGTAAACTATTTAAACTTCAACACGAGGAGTATTACAGACAAGCTGGAAAAGTTAAGGGTTCAGATAGACAGAGTTTTCAGAGTGGGAGATGGAAAAGGAGGGGGAACAGCACTAATGATTAAAGAATCAATTCAATTAATGAGAAGGGATGATAGATAATTGGGTCAACGAGCAAGGATTTATGAGTTGAGCTTATAAATAAAGAAAGGCAGTCACACTGCAGGGAGTGAACTACAGACACCCAAATAATGAGATATGATAACAAATATGCGGGCATATTTCTGCCTGTAAGATACAAGGGGACAATAATAGTAGGAGGTTTTAACTATCTCAATATCAGTCTCACAACACCAGGTTAAAGTCCAATCGGTTTATTTGGAATCACGAGCTTTTGGAGCGCTGCTCCTTCCTCAGGTGAGTGGAGAAGTGGATGGAGAGGTCACTATCCCAATATCAACTGGCATTCAAACAATGTAAGGGGCACTGAACTGAAGGAGGAAAATGCATGCAGTGTGTCGAGGAAAATCTTTCAGCCAAATGGTGACACACCCAATGAGAGGAGATGAAATCCTAGTTTTGGGGGAACGAGAAAGGGCAAGAGTGTGAAGTGACAGTTAGAAACCATATAGTGTTGCTGCAGCACAGTGCCAAAGATCTGATTTCGATTCCCAGCTTAGGTCACTGTCTGTGCGGAGTCTGCACATTCTCCCCGTGTCTATGTGGGTTTCCTCCGGGAGCTCCGGTTTCCTCGCACAGTCCGACAGAGGTGCTGGTTCGGTGGATTGGCCGTGCTAAATCCTCTCTCAGATGGTACAGTGTTAGCACTGTTGCCTCATAGCACCAGATTCAATTCCGGCCTTGGGTCACTATCTGTGTGGAGTTTGTACGTTCTCCTTATGCTTGCATGGGTTTCCTCCGGGTGCTCTGGTTTCCTCCTATAGTCCAAAGATTTGTGGGTTAGGTTGATTGTCCCTCAGTGTCAGAGGGATTAGCAGGCTAAAGGCAAGAGGGATAGGGACTGGGTGGGCTTGCAGTCAGTACAGGCTTGATGGGCTGAATAGCCTCCTTTTGTACTGTCGAGATTCTATGATTCTCTACCTGAAAGAGTTGACCAGGAGACTTCCACTCTAACTTCACTGCAGTGTTAATATAAGTCAATTTGTGACACTAATAAATAAACTTTAAACCATAAATGATAACAATTCAATTTAATTTGACATTAAAGATAAAGCTTATGTCAGGATGAGGCTTGAAGGCTCAGGTAGTGCAATGGATAGCTATAGATTAGCTAGGAAGGAGGTAAAAAGTGAATTGAGAGCTAAGAGGGGACACGAGAAGGTGTTGGCTGATAGGATTAAGGAGAATCCTAAAGCTTTCTTTCGATATGTTAAGAATAGAAGATTGGTTAGGGCAAGATTAGGGACAGTCATAGACAGCAGTGGGAAGTTGTGCGTGGAGCCTGAAGAGATTGGTGAGGCACTGAATAAATATTTCTCTTCGGTATTCACGCAGAGTGCTGGAAATGTAGCTGTGGAGAGCACTGAGGTACAGGTTGCAAATTGGGGAGTATTGTAGTAGATAGGGAGGATGTGTTAGAAATTCTCGAGGGTTTGAAGTTGGATAAGTCCCCTGGGCCGGACGGGATTACCCTAGGATTCTCTGGGAGGCAAGAGAGGAGATTGCAGAGCCTCTGGCTCTGATCTTCAGGTCCTCGTTGGTTACTGGTGTGGTTCCGGAGGACTGGAGGATAGCGAATGTGGTCCCATTGTTTAAGAAGGGGAAGAGAGACCTTCCAGGGAATTATAGGCCAGTGAGTCTTACTTCTGTTGTGGGCAAGGTAGTGGAGAGAATTATTAGGGATAGGAGTTATAGTTATTTAGAGAGAAATGAATTGATTGGGGATAGTCAGCATGGTTTCGTGAAGGGTAGGTCATGCCTTACTAACCTCATTGAGTTTTTTGAGAAAGTGACCAGAGAGGTGGATGGGGGTAAGGCGGTTGCTGTAGTATATATGGACTTTAGTAAGGCTTTTGATAAGGTGGCCCATGGAAGACTTCTACAGAAAATGCAGATGTGTGGAATAGAGGGTGATTTAGCTAATTGGATTAGAAAATGGCTGGCATATAGAAGACAGAGGGTGGTGGTTGATGGGAGATTTTCATCGTGGAGTTCGGTGACGAGTGGTGTGCCTCAGGGGTCTGTTTTGGGGCCCCTGCTGTTTGTAATTTTTATAAATGATCTGGATGCGGGTATTGAGGGATGGATCAGTAAATTTGCAGATGATACTAAAGTTGGTGGTGTGGTAGATAGTGAAGAGGGGTGTTTTAGTTTACAGAGTGACTTGGACAAGTTGCAGAGCTGGGACGAGAGGTGGCAAATGGAGTTTAATGTGGAAAAGTGTGAGGTAATGCACTTTGGCAGGAACAATAAATGTGTAGAGTATAGGGCTAATGGTAGGGCTCTTAATAGTGTTGAGGAACAGAAGGATCTTGGTGTATGTGTCAATAGATCCTGAAAGTAGGCAGTCAAGTGGATAAAGTTGTTAAGAAGGCATATGGAGTCTTAGCTTTTATTGGTAGGGGGATTGAATTTAGGAGCCGCAGCATCATGTTGAAGCTGTACAAAACTCTAGTGCGGCCGCACTTGGAGTATTGTGTGCAGTTCTGGTCGCCACATTATAAGAAAGATGTGGAGGCATTGGAGAGGGTACAGAGGAGGTTTACTAGGATGTTGCCTGGTATGGAGGGCAGGTCCTATGAAGAGAGGTTGAAGGATGTGAGGTTGTTTTCGTTAGAAAGGAGGCGGCTAAGGGGGGATCTTATTGAAACATATAGATAATTAGAGGTTTGGATAGGGTGGACAGTGATAGCCTTTTTCCTAGGATGGAAAAAGCTAGCACGAGGGGACACAACTTTAAAGTAAGGGGTATGAGTTATAGGACGGATATCAGAGGTAGGTTCTTTACTCAAAGAGTGATTAGGGAGTGGAATGCCCTGACTGCAGCTGTTGTAGATGCGCCAAGTTTGGTGGCGTTTAAGAGGTTAGTTGATAAGTATATGGATGAGAAGGGAATGGTTTAGTTAGGAGGGGCATTGCTTTTTATTTTGGTCGGCACAACATCGAGGGCCGAAGGGCCTGTTCTGTGCTGTATTGTTCTATGTTCTATTACCGTGGGAAAGGACAAGAGATAAAGCTGGAATGAAAGTTTTGAACTGGGGCAGGACAAACTTTGTTGGAATGAGAAGGGACTTGGCTGTTCAAGGATAAACCAGTGGGAAAGACTGAAAAGCTCAATATTAAATGTACAAAATGGACTTGTCCCCTCCAAAAATGAGTGTACTGCCAAATCTAGATTCCACCCCCCCTTGCCAACCCCACTGTTATTTAGAGGACTACAGAGGAAGATCAAACAGAATAAGTACAGGGACAAAGTACAAAAGGGAAATCAAAGAAGAGCCATGAAAAAACATTAGCATGTAAAGTTAAAGAAAAGCCCGAAATGTTTTATCAATATAGTTTTGGTGAAAGGAAAACGTGGGACTTATCAGAGATGAAGAAGGGAGCTTGTGTATAGATGCAGACGCTGTGAGAAGGGTTTTAAATGAATACTTTGCCTCAGTCTTTATGAAGGAAAAGGGTCATAAAGATTTAGTAGTTCTGGAGGAATACTATGTGATATTGGATGGGGTAATAGTAAAGAGAAATGAACCATTTAAAGGATTGGAATCCTTGAGAGTTGATAAACTGTTAGGACTGGATGGATTCGTTCCGAGACTGCGGTCAGGGAGGAGATAAAATCCCTACAGTATTGAAGGAGGCCATTCAGCCCATTGAGCCTGTACAGACTACAACCCCAACCAGGCCCTATTCTAGTAACCCTCATTTACCCTGCTAATCCCCTGATGCTAAGGGTCAATTTAGCATGGCCAATCAACCCAACCCGCACATCTTTGGACTGTGGGAGGAAACCCATGCAGACACAGGGAGAATGTGCAAACTCCAACCAGACAGTGAGCCGAGGCCAGAATTGAAACTGGTTTCCCCAGTGAGGCAGTAATGCTAACTACTGTGCCACTGTACCACAGATGCTATGAGGATGATTTGTCAATCCTTGTAAGATACAAGAGAGGTACAGGAGGACTGGAGAAATGCATTATATAAAAAGGAATTGAAAGAAATACCAAATAATTATAGGCCAGTTAGCCTTACGTTGGTGGTGGGTAATTTAGTGGAATCAATCCTGAGAGAGAGAGGACTAACTGTCACAAAGAAAGGCATGGAGTAGTCAGGGATCGTCAGCATGGATCTGTTAAAGAAAAGTCTTGCCTCAGAAATGATTGGATTCTAAGAAGAAATAATAAGGGTTGATGAAGGTAGTGCAGTGGATGTTGTATATATGGACTTTAGCAAGGCATTAAATCCCACATAGTAGATTGATTAAAAAAAGTTAAAAAAACCTGTGAGGTCCAGAGTAATGTGGCAAAGTAGATAAAAAGTTGGTTTAGTAACAGGAAACAAAGGCTAATACTTGATAGATGTCCTTATGAATGGAAAGTTATTTCAAGTGATATTTCACAGAGCTCAGTGTTGGACTCTTATGACTTGAATCTGGGGGGGGCATGATTTGGAAATTTGCAAATGACACTAAGATTGGCCAAGAAGTGGACAAAGAACAAAGAAAATTACAGCACAGGAGCAGGCCCTTCGGCCCTCCAAGCCTGCACTGACCCTGCTGCCCGACTGAACTAAAACCCCTTACCCTTCCAGGGACCATATCCCTCTATTCCCATTCTATTCATGTATTTGTCAAGACGCCCCTTAAAACTCACTACCATATCCTCTTCCACTACCTCCCCCGGCAATGAGTTCTAGACACCCACCACTCCGTGTAAAAAATCTGCCTCAAACATCTCCTTTAAACTTTGCCCCTTGCACCTTAAACCTGTGCCCCCTAGTAATTGACTCTTCCACCCTGGGAAAAAGCTTCTGACTGTCCACTCTGTCCATGTCTCTTATAATCTTGTAGACTTCTATCGGGTTGCCCCTCAACCTCCGTTTTCCCAGTGAGAAGTTCTCCACCCTCTCCTCATAACTAATGCTCTCCATACCAGGCAACATCCTGGTAAATCTTTTCTGTGCCCCCTCTCCACATCGTGTGGTGACCAGAATTGAATAATACATTCCCAGTGCGGCCTAACTAAGCTTCTATAAAGCTGAAACATAGTTAGAGGTCAAAAAGTCATAGAGGTTAACAGCATGGAAACAGGCCCTTCGGCCCAACTTGTCCGTGCCGTCCTATTTGTTAAATCCCAATTGTCTAGTTTACAGAATACTGATTAGAATGTGAGTCTTTACAGCTAATCTACCTCAGTATTCATGGGAGCATTCAATTAAATCACACCATTAATCTTCCATGCTCAAGGAAGTACATGGAGGCCATTCGGCCCTTTGAGCCTGCTCCATCATTCATCACAATCCTGTCTGATTGTCCAACTCAACAGCCTAATCCTGTTTTCTCCCCATAACCTTTGATCCCATTCGCCCCCAAGTGCTACATCCAGCCGCCTCTTGAATACATCCAATGTTTTGGCATCAACTACTTCCTGTGATAATAATACAAATTTAATCTATTTTGTTAAACTCCCACCGGTGTACCAACACTGCAGGGACCGAAATGGTCCAGGGAGGCTTATCACCAAGGACAATTAGAGTGGTTAGCGCTGCTGCCTCACAGTGCCAGGGATCCAGGTTCAATCCCCACCACGGGTAACTGTCTCCGTGGAGTTTGCACGTACCCCCCATACCACATGCGTGGCTTTCCTCTGGATGAAAGAGAGTGTGAGAGAGAGCACTGCCCACCACCAGTAGAAGGTCCCAGTCACCTCATACACACCATGGGCACTAGCCCACCAGTATTTCCAACTATCCCCACCTTGGAACCCTAGATTGATGGTGTCCGGTCTCCCCAACCTGAGTCTGTAGAACCAAGTGGGATAGCATAGGGAGACCTTCACTTAGCGACAAAGTAAGAGGCCACCCCATAGAGTAGGCGGCACGGTAGCACAGTGGTTAGCACTGCTGCTTCCCAGCTCCAGGGTCCTGGGTTCGATTCCTGGCTCGGGTCACTGTCCGTGTGGAGTTTGCACATCCTCCTCATGTCCGCATGGGTTTCCTCCAGGTGTTCCAGTTTCCTCCCACAGTCCAAAAATGTGCAAGTTAAGTTGATTGGCTAAGAAATTGCCCCTTAATGTCCAGGGATGCATAGGTTTAGAGGGATTAGTGGGTATAATACGGGGCTAGGGCCTGGGTGGGATTGTGTTCAGTGCAAGCTTGATGGGCCGAAGGGCCTCTTTCTGCACTGTATGGTTCCTAATTCCTTTGGGATACCGGAGGCTCCTGAACTATCTTGAATGTATCAAAATTACTAGGGGTACAATTACACTTAGTGGATTCACAGGATACATGCAGGAGGGATGTATTACAGCCTCTGTACAGGTCCACCTAGACAGGGTGGCATGTGACCATCTGGAGGTGTTAGTTACCTTCCCTGAAATGTTGAACACATTCTTGGGTCTGTAATCTCTCATTCGATCCAGCCAATCGATACATTTGGCAGATGGTTACAATTAGCAGAGCACCATCAGTCATACTATTCCCGGACATGTGCTAATAGGGGTTATCACAACCGGGGAATTCTTAACGATTAGCAGTGATCCAAGGAGGTGCTTCAGACAAACAATGGAGTGTTTGCGCAACACACGTATATCTGGGATAGTCAGAAGCTTTCTCACAGGGTGGAAGTGTCAATACCAAGAGGGCACAGGTTTAAGGTGCAAGGGGTAAGATTTAAAAGAGATGTACGAGGTAGATTTTTTATGCAGAGGGTGGCGGGTGTCTGGAACTCATTGCCAGGGGAGATTGTGGAAGCAGATACAGTAGTGACTTTTAAGGGGCGTCTTGACAAATACATGAATAGGATGGGAATAGAGGGATATGGTCCCCGGAAGCTTAGGGGGTTTTAGTTCAGTCAGGCAGCAGGGTAGGAACAGGTTTGGAGGGACAAAGGACCTGTTTCTGTGCTGTAATTTTCTTTGATCTTTGCTCTAGGTATTAATTGACCCAAAACCGCAGAGACAATATGATTTCCCCGATCAGACAGAGAGGGAGTTGGCCAAAGTAATTGATAGTTTATTACAGCAGGGGATGTTGAGACGGATGGCATCCACAAATAATACACCGATATGGACTGCAAAAAAGGCAGACGGATCATAGAGTTTAACATTGGATTATTGGGAATTAAATAAGCTTACCCTACTCACGGCTCCCACAGTAGCTACAAGCCCCATCACCATGATGAGACAGGGAGCCCAGGGCAAAGTTTCTCATGGCACTGAATATCAGTAACAGTTTCTGGTCCATCTCTTTAAATCGGTCTTGCCAGTACAAGTTTGCCTTTACCTTCCAGGGACAGGAATACACTTGGGCTTACCTACCACAAGGTTTCCATAATTCCCCATCCATCTTCCACAGGCAGCTTAGCTACTAGGCTAGAAAAGTTTTCCCGGTCCAACGTGCAAATGATTTATTATTACAGGCTAACACCAAAGAGGAGCATGCAACATTGCCAGATGAATTACTCGCTCTGCTCTACTCATTAGCCTGCAAAGACAACCCAAGAAAACCCCAATTTTGCAAGCCAAGATCATATGCCTCTGTGCATGATCTATGGGAGGAGGGAGATTGAACAGAAAAGGATAGATTCCATAGCGAACCTCCCACTGCCCCAAGATGTGATTGTCCTCCGATCTTTCCAACGTCTAGTAGGGTAGCATCAGAACCATATAGATGTTTCTGGATGAGGCAGCAGAAGGCTGGGTTGGTGAGATTGCTGGTGACACAAAGGGTAGAGGTGTTGTGGATAGTGGGGGGGAATGTCAGAATTTGCAGTGAGACATTGATAGGACGCAAGACTGGATGGAGAAGTGGCAGATAGACTTCAACCCAGATAAGTGTGTGGTGATTCGTTTTGGCAGGTCAAATAGGATGGAAGATTATAATATTAAGGATAAGACTCTTGGCAGTGCGGAAGATCAGAAGGATCTTGGGGTCCAGATTCATAGGATACTCAAAACAGCTTCGCAGGTAGCAGATGTGGTTAAGAAGGCGTGTGGTGTACTGGCCTTCATCAATCAAGTAATTGAGTTTACGAGTCAGGAGATAATGTATAATACCCTGGTCAGACCCCACTTGGAGTACTGTGTGCAGTTCTGGTCGCCTCATTACAGAAAGGATGTGGATACCATTGAAAGGGTGCAGAGGAGATTTACAAGGATGTTGGCTGGATTGGATGGCATGCCTTATGTGGATAGGTTGAGAGAGCTCGGTCTTTTCTCTTTGGAGAGACAAAGGATGAGGGGTGACCTGATAGAGGTGTATAAGATGATGAGGGATACTGATTGAGTGGATTCTCAGAGGCTATTTCGCAGGGCTGAAATGGTTGCCACAAGTGGACACAGGTTTAAGGTGCTGGGGAGTAGGTACAGAGGAAATGTTAGAGGTAAGTTTTTCACTCAGAGGATGGTGAGTGAATGGAATCGGCTGCCATCAGTGGTGGTGGAGGCAAAATCATTGGGGTCTTTTAAGACACTTCTGGGTAAGTACACGGGACTTAGTAAGATGGAGAGTTATAGGTAAGGCTGGTAGGTAGGGACATGTTTGGCGCAACTTGTGGGCCAAAGGGCCTGTTTGTGCTGTAGTTTTTCTCTGTTTCTACACCCCAACCCCTGGATGGCTCCTTTAAAGAAGGCTCAATGAGCCAGTCTGTGCTGACCATTGACCACGACTACTACAGGGTAGGGACATCGCTGTAAAGTGAACTAAACTTCCCACATTCCTGGCGGATAATTTAAATTATGGGGCAGAACCACACGACTGTCGGGTTATAGCCACAAAGGATCCCACGGATCAATTCATCTCGAAACAACAGGGTCAGGGACAAACCAGACAGTCAGCCAGCAGACAGACTCAGCCATCCGAGTTTAGGTAGACGGTCCGTCAACTATGGAGGATGGGACCAGGATCACAGGATGTGACATTACGTGGAAAATAATCAGGGAAGGCCACTAATAGAACTCGCTCTCAAACTACCCGGCCACTTGAGTGCAGCTGAACTAACAGCAGTCGCATACGTAGTGAGCCACCCAGTCCCATTCCCCCCCTGAGCCAACATACACTCCGATAGTATGTACATGTACATCAGCCTGACTGAGTTCCTACTGTATGGGAAGCCAGAGGCTTCGTCTCTGCGGACGGAAAGCCCCCACCTTCAGCCCCCTTATTAAAATGTGTTCTGCAGGCCACTGAAGAGGGGGGAGTGTACTTGTGGAATTATTAAGACTAGAAGCCACCACACCACCTCCCAAAATGGCAACTGTGAGACAGATGCTTTAGCCGAGGCTCGTACAGGACAGTTTTGGTAACCAGAGTGAGTAAATGCTGTGACCATTTGCTAAACTAATATAGCTAACCAGTTCCAGGCGCAGTTCCCTAAAATAAATTTTAGACGGAATCTCCTCAGCCCCATATGAGACATGGAAGGTTAAAATACAGATTCGGGATGGTTTGATATGGAAGGAATTTATGTATGTAGTCCCTACACAGGACAGAAATCAGTTCATCTACCAGTATTAGAATCATAGAACCCTACAGTGCAGAAAGAGGCCCTTCGGCCCATTAAGTCTGCGCCAAACACAGTCTCACCCAGGTCCTACCCCCATATTATACTCACTAATCCCTCTAGCCTACACATCCCTGGACACTAAGGGGCAATTTCTTAGCACGGCCAATCAACCTAACCCGCACATCTTTGGATTGTAGGAGGAAACCGGAGCATCCGGAGGAAACCCACACAGATAGGAGGAGAATGTGCAAACTCCACACAGACAGTGACCCGAGACATGAATCGAACCCAGGACCCTGGAGCTGGGAAGTAGTGGTGCTAACCACTGTGCTATCATGCCACCCAGTACCATGGCAAACATCAGAGACAACAATCGAGTGATTAAAAGAATTATATTGGTGGCTTGAACTGCACAATGACATCACCCATTACTTGTGCCCAAAACAGCCCCGATAGGTGTGCCAGAAAAGCGAAGCTGAGGTACACGCACCCAGTAGAAAGCCCCTGGACAAACCTCTAAGCTTTGGCCCACTGCAGGAATGGATTTAAATATTCCTGGCAATAATAAACTCATTCACCAAATGGATGGAGGTATTCCCCACTCAATCCAACACAGCTAAGGCAAAGATATTAGCCCAGCAAATGTTTACATGATGGGGGGTCTTCCCCACCGCATAGAGTCCGGCTAAGGGACACATTTCGTGTGATACACAACGTTATGGCTGTGTTTGGCCTCAAGCTGAAATTTCCCAACTCCTACCATCCACAATCCAGTGGAATCGTAGAATGCATGAACTAAAAGCGATCATTCGAAGGACAGTGCAGCAAAGCAACATGACATGAGATACAGTACTTCCCTTTGTCCTCATCATGATACACAGCACCATTTCCAGCTCATCTCCCCACTCCCCACACATTAGTGACTGGCCGACCTAAGAGGGGAGCTGAATATTTGTTGGGGTTTGATCTAACTGAGCTTGCTACTCACCCATGAGAGAGCATCCAGCAGATAGCCAAAAAACATGAAAGCAATCCAGTTAGCTGTCCGATCAGGAGTTAAAAAGAAACATAATGAGGAGTATTTTGGTAAAAGGATATACCCAGTAGAATATGCAGTTGGCCAGCAGTTTTTCCTCTACGACACCACCCCCACCCCCCACCCCCCAGTTCTTTCTTGTCCCCGAGATATGCAGATCCGCGCGCCATCACCGACAAAATAAGTATATAAAGTCCAATGGGAAAACAAGTTGCTTCCACGTCAATCAACTAAAAGCTTAAGGGACTCGATAATTACTTCCACCGTCTCTCATTTGGATATAGGGGAGGGTGACAATAGGCAATCGGTATGACCTCACCAGGAAATGTATTTCCTCGGACCCCTTCTCATCCACTTTCAGGTTCAGACTAGACCCTTACCCCAACCACACTACAGCCCAGAGCCTCATCGATGATGAGAGATGTAACCTAGGATCTACCTCAGCGGACAAGTCATCGGAATAAGCACGCAGGGCATCCCAAGCAAGAAGAACTCTTGGTATCCCGGCTATTTATGGTTTGCCCTGCCCGACACGGGGGAATGTGAGGACGGGGTGTTATGGGTGCACCCCGAGAAGATTACAATGTTTGGGTGCAACAACCAGCGGCTGGTATACAAAAAAAATGCCAAATGGCAGTTTAGCTGAATGTTATCTGAGTGTCACAGCGTTGGTGGGGATTTTCAAATAATGGGTGCCCTGGAATTAGGTATTCAGAGAAAGGATTAGAGTTTGGGCAGCAGTGCCCCAGGGCATACATGGAGGGGAACTTTGCATTGTACGAGATTGAAAATGGGATAAGGGGAATAGTGACGTGTGTAGGTTGTGGGGGTGTGGATAAGGGGGATAGTGATGTGTGTGGGTAGTGGGGGGGGTGGATAAGTGGGACAGTGACGTGGGGGGTGATAAGGGGGACAGTGATGTGTGTGGTAGTGGGGGGGGTGGATAAGGGGGACAGTGACGTGGGGGTGATAAGGGGGACAGTGATGTGTGTAGGTAGTGGGGGGGGTGGATAAGGGGAACAGTGATGTGTGTGGGTAGTGGGGGGTGGTGGATAAGTGGGACAGTGATGTGGGGGTGATAAGGGGGCAGTGATGTGTGTGGGTAGTGGGGGGGTGGATAAGGGGACAGTGACGTGTGTGGGTAGTGGGGGGGTGGTGGATAAGTGGGACAGTGATGTGGGGGTGATAAGGGGACAGTGATGTGTGTGGGTAGTGGGGGGTGGATAAGGGAGACAGTGACGTGTGTGGGTAGTGGGGGGGTGGTGGATAAGTGGGACAGTGATGTTGGGGTGATAAGGGGGACAGTGATGTGTGTGGGTAGTGGGGGGGTGGTGGATAAGTGGGACAGTGATGTGGGGGTGATAAGGGAGACAGTGATGTGTGTGGGTAGTGGGGGTGATAAGGGGAACAGTGATGTGCGTAGGTATGGGGTGTGGATAAGGGGACAGTGATGGGTTTGGGTAGTGGGGGTGATAAGGGGACAGTGATTGGGGGTGATAAGTGGACAGTGATGTATGTGGGTAGTGGGGGGGTGGAAAGGGGAACAGTGATGTGAGGGTATAGTGGGGGGGTTGATAAGGGGACAGTGATGTGGGTATAGTGGGGGGGGATAAGGGGTGATGTAGTGGGGGGTTGATAAGTGGGGGGATAATGACAGGGTGATCAGTCATGATGTGGGGGTGTAGTGGGGGGGGGATAAGGGGGACAGTGATGTGGGGGTGTAGTGGGCGGTGGATAAGGGGAACAGTGATGTATGGGGGGGGGCTATTGCTCCCACTTCTCACTCCTGGGTCACTTTTTCCACTTTCTGTGGCTCGGGAACGTTCTGACACACTTTTTAAAATATTTTTCTAACTACACATGCATGGTTCAGAGCTCTGATCATTCGCACCATGCTAATCCCCACCCACAGCGCAAATGGGACTGGGAATGTCTAAGAGGGGTACGATGAGTACCTGAAAGCAGGTTTCCAAGTCAAATCTGCATAACACCCAGGTCCAGCACTTAGAATGGAAATGGTAAAATCGGGCCCAATGTCTCACTTGGCGGTATTACTAATTTTGTTCATCTTCGTATATCTCATCATCCTCACAGTCCAATTCAGCCGATGGGGAAAGAGGGTCCCTCGGAGGTAGAAAGCAGGGTTTACCCTCGAATCACAGTCCCCGCTAATCCAATAGAGCAATGTTTACAAGAAACCTGCGGTTAGTGATTGGCACCATTGGAAATCCTAATATTGAAATATGCCTCGGATTCATGAATACTTTATTAAAACATTTGTTTGAATGTTTTGATTTGTAATTGGCTATTGTAATGAGGGCGTTTCGAACATGCAGTTGTTTGTATTTGTAGAGTGTTGCTGTCTGTAGCTCCTGGAATGTAACTATGCTGTAGGGACGTAATATTACTGTATATGCCAAAGCCTGGGCCTAGCTTGACTGTTGAGTCACTGGAGAATTCCTAACAGATACTGGTCCTGAGTAATGAAGATAATGAAGGGGATAGATAGGGTAGAGGTAGAGAGATTCTTCCCACTTAGGAAGGATTAGCAGTGGATAAAAGGCACAGCCTCAAAGTAAGGGGAGAGGCTCAGTTTAGAATGGAGTTGAGGAGAAACTTCTTCTTCAAAGAGTGGTGAGTCTCTGGAATTCTCTGCCCGTTGAAGACTACCTCGCTGAATATATTTAAGTCACGGGTAGATGGATTTCTGATAGACAAGGGAATTAAGGGTTATGGGGAGAAAGCGGGAAAGTGGAACTGATTCACTTCAGATCAGCCATGATCTTATTGAATGGCGGGGCAGGCTCGAGGGCCTAAATGGCCAACTCCTGCTCCTATTTCTTATGTTCTTATGTTCACACTTTGTGTTCAGGATCAAGGGGGGGGAGGGGCCAAAGGAGCCACCTAAAATGGTGATTTACAGAGCACTCTGGGATGATTGGGCAAGCAGTGAAACAAAATTAGTAATACCGCAGACTTCAAAGACAAATAGGCTACAGCTCAAGATGGTTGAATACACAGGAGATGGGTCATCTCCAAGACAAAAGGAAGTTTCTGGTCAAACTGGGTTGCTTACCAGGGCACTTTAACCCCTTACTTGGAAGGGAGGTGTGAACCCTACATACCCCCAGCACCTACAGGCATGACCGTGAGGGACACACCCGAAGATCGGTGTGGCAACACCTAATTGGACTTTGTCAATCATGGGGATCAAGTTGCTTATTCAAGGAGCAGCTGCTGAGAGTCCTTGATAAGTATGTCCCTGTCAGGCAGGGAGGAAATGGACGAGTAAGAGAGCCTTGGTGTACGAAAAGAGGATTGCTGTTAAAAGAAAAAGGAGGTTATGTCAGGATGAGGCTTGAAGGCTCAGGTAGTGCAATGGATAGCTATAGATAGCAGGAAGGAGGTAAAAAGTGAATTGAGGAGAGCTAAGAGGGGACACGAGAAGATGTTGGCTGATAGGATTAAGGAGAATCCTAAAGCTTTCTTTCGATATGTTAAGAATAGAAGATTGGTTAGGGCAAGATTAGGGCCAGTCATAGATAGCAGTGGGAAGTTGTGCGTGGAGCCTGAAGAGATTGGCGAGGCACTGAATAAATATTTCTCTTCGGTATTCACGCAGAGTGCTGGAAATGTAGCTGTGGAGAGCACTGAGGTACAGGGTTGCAAATTGGGGAGTATTGTAGTAGATAGGGAGGATGTGTTAGAAATTCTCGAGGGTTTGAAGTTGGATAAGTCCCCTGGGCCGGACGGGATTTACCCTAGGATTCTCTGGGAGGCAAGAGAGGAGATTGCAGAGCCTCTGGCTCTGATCTTCAGGTCCTCGTTGGTTACGGGTGTGGTTCCGGAGGACTGGAGGATGGCGAATGTGGTCCCATTGTTTAAGAAGGGGAAGAGAGACCTTCCTGGGAATTATAGGCCAGTGAGTCTTACTTCTGTGGTGGGCAAGGTATTGGAGAGAATTATTAGGGATAGGATTTATAGTTATTTAGAGAGAAATGAATTGATTGGGGATAGTCAGCATGGTTTCGTGAAGGGTAGTCATGCCTTACTAACCTCATTGAGTTTTTTGAAAAAGTGACCAAAGAGGTGGATGGGGGTAAGGCGGTTGATGTGTATATATACAAAACAAAAAAAACCCCCACACCCAACAAAAAAAAAAAAAAAACACACCCAACAACCAACCACAAAGTCCTGTTCAATTAATGGCCAATAGGAGCACGAAAACCAATGGGGTATAAAGGGTGCCACACAATGAAAGGATCTCTCTCTCTCTGACCCCACGAACAAGCTACAACAACGGTGATCACTGCCAACAATGACTAGTACAAGGGGAGCCACCACACCCAAGAAGGAAGGAAGACCAAAGCCAGAGTATCAGACCAGACCCAATGACCAGACTATGCAGAGACTACAGGGACCAATGCATAGATAAAGGCCAATATCTGCCTGGGTATTTGCCAGTCACGCTAAAGTTAAGACCTAGCATTGGGTTTGAGCTTTAGTATTCCTGTAAGATAAAGTTTTAAAGTATGTTTATTAGTCACAAGTAAGCTTGCATTAACACTGCAATGAAGTTACTGTGAAATTCCACCCACACTCTGACACCTGTTCGGGTCAATGCACCTAATCAGCACGTCTTTCAGAATGTGGGGAGCAAACCCACGCAGACATGGGGAGAATGTGCAAACTTCACACAGACAGTGACCCAAGCACGGAATGGAACCCAGGTCCCTGCCCCTGTGAGGCAGCAATGCTAACCACTGTGCCGCCCCAATTTATTGTTGGTTGGGTGGGTGATTATTGATTGTGTGTTTAAATTAATATTGTTGCGTTAACAAGAAGTCTACTCGCAATTCTTTGTCCACCGTATCAGGGTTAAAACAGACTGTGTGTGGCAGACACAACACCAGGAATGTGCCCTGTTCCTTTTGAGTCATTTTCCTTGCTAATGAAAAATAATGAACTGTGTTCCTACACAGCCGCTTCTTCCTGTAACTGATTATAAGACTCTGAAAGCAAACTGATGGTGTTTTGTTTTGAAACTCATTTTTTGAAAACTATGCATTGATTTTTAAAAATCAAATGTTATTCGCTGTACTTTTATCAGCTGGCTGGCGTGCTCCTTTGAACAGAACTCTGTCATTTGAGAGTCAAATCTTTGGCCAGTGGATTTACCTGAATAAAATGCAGTTTCAGGAGAAAAAAAGAGAGAGGGAGATCATGTACAGAGGATTGTATACAAGTTAAACAAATCTGTATGTATGCATCTGATATTGGACATGATAACAACAGAAATAATGTTGATCCCCTCAGGACAACAACACGCAACAACGAAGATGCAACTTAGGATTTACCTCATTGGGTTCATCATCAGGATCAGAATCCAGGACATTCCAAGCAAGATGAATTTTCTTTCTTCCCCAGCTATCTGTGTTTTCACACAATGACAAAACGTAGGGTTCGCACTCGAATCGCAGTCCCGTCTAATTCAGTGGAGCAATATTTATAGCAGACCTGCCGGATTGCTGTTTGTACTAATGATCAGTTGAAAATCGTATCATCAGAATGTATCCCGGATTCGTGAATTCTTTATTGTAATGTTTTGCTTTGAATGTTTTGTCTGTAAGTAATTGGCTTATTGTAATAATTTTGCTTAGAATATGTGGGGTTATTTGTAACAGTATAATGCTTCCTGTCTGTAGTTTCTGAAGTGTAAATATGTTGTAGGGATTTGTTATTACCTCGTGTGCCAACGTCTGGGCCTTGCTTGACTGTTGGGGTAACTGGGCAACTCTGACAGATATAGGTCCCGGGTCTTTGATTCATCACACTTTGCATTCATGATCAAAAGGAGGGAAAGTGGCCAAATGGACTACTTGAAATAGTGATTTACAGAGGGATAATTGGACAAGCATTAAAACAGGCAGGCTGAAACAGAAGGTGGTGGTTGATGGGTTATATTCAACCTGGAGTTTAGTTACTAGTGTTGTACCTCAGGGATCTGTCTTGGAGCCACTGTTGTTTGTTGTTTTTATAAATGACCTGGATGAGGGTGTAGAGGGATGGGTTAGTAAATTTGCTGACGACACCAAAGTTAGAGGAGTTGTAGACAGTGAGGATGGACGTTACAGTTTGCAGAGGGATATAGATAAGTTGCAGAGCTGGGCCGAGAAGTGGCAAATGGAGTTCAATGTGGAAAAGTGTGAGGTGATTCACTTTGGTAAGAGTAATATGTGTGCAGAATATAGGGCTAATGGTAGGACTCTTAGTAGTGTAGATGAGCAGAGAGATCTCAGTGTACAGGTGCATAGATCTCTGAAAGTTGGTACTCAAGTTGATAAGTTTGTTAAGAAGGCGTATAGTGTGTTAGCTTTTATTGGTAGAGGGATTGAATTTCGGAGCCAAGATGTCATGTTGCAACTGTACCAAACTTTGGTGCGGCCACACTTGGAGTATTGTGTACAGTTCTGGTCGCCACAGTATAAGAAAGATGTGGAGGCATTGGAGAGGGTGCAGAGGAGGTTTACCAGGATGTTGCCCGGTATGATGGGTAGGTTTTATGAGGAAAGGCTAAGGGACTTGAAGTTATTTTCATTAGAGAGAAGAAGGCTAAGAGGTGACTTAATTGAGACATATAAGATGATCAGAGGGTTAGATAGGGTGGATAGTGAGAGCCTTTTTCCTCGGATGGAGATGGATAACACAAGGGGACATAGCTTTAAATTAAGGGGTGGTAGTTATAGGACAGATGCTAGAGGTAGGTTCTTTACTCAGAGGGTAGTAAGGGCGTGGAATGCCCTGCCTGCAGCAGTTGTGGACTCGTCCAGTTTAAGGGCATTCAAATGAGCAGTGGATAGGCATATGGATAGCATTGGAATAGTTTAGGATAGAGGGTCATAAAATCGGTTACGTTGGTCGGCACAACATCGAGGGCCGAAGGGCCTGTACTGCGCTGTAATGTTCTATGTTCTATGAAACCTCAAAAGAAAGGACAGATAGGCTCAAGATGATTGAATGCACAGGAAATAGACCATTCCAAAGACAATGGACACTTTCTGGTCAAAATAGTAAGAAGTCTCACAACAGCAGATTAAAGTCCAAAAGGTTTTTTTTGATAGTAAACCCACAAGCTTTCGGAACACTGTTCCTTCGTCAGGTGAGTGGAAAGTTCTGATCAGAGAAGGGCATTTAGAGACGTACAGTTTACAGAATACTGACTAGAATATGACTCTTTACAGCTAATCTGCTATTTAGACTCACATTCTAATCAATACTCTGTAAACTGTGTGTGCCTTTATATACTTCAGAACTCTCCACTCACTTGGCAAAGGAATAGTGTTCCGAAAGCTTGTGGGTTTATTATCAAATAAACCTGTTGGACTTTAACCTGGTGTTGTAGACTTCTTGCTGTGTTTACCCCTGTCCCGAGTGTTTTCACCGCAGGCACCATCCTTGAAGCGTAGGGGAACCACACAAGACAGGCAATAAATGGTCTGCCTCCTCTCTCGTACTTGGTCTAGTGTGGACATCAGCACCTCCTGCGTTCCCCGGCTCTCCAAAGTCTCCACGTCCTTCCGGTAGTAAAGCGACCAGAACAGGACGCAGTATTCCAAATGAGGTCTAACCAACGTTCTATACAACTGCACCATTAAAGGCCAGCTCTTGTACTCTATACCTCTTCCTATAAAGGCTAGCATACCATATGCTTACTTCACAACCTTCTCCACCTGCTCTGCCACCTTCAGAGACTTGTTCACCTGCACCCCCAGGTCCCTCTGCGTTTCTATACTCTTAATAGGTCTACCCTTTATCATATACCTCCTTCCTACATTTTTTCTCCTGAAATGCATCACCTCACATTTATCAGGATTGATTTCCATCTGCCATCTATCTGCCCAAGCTACCAGCCTATCTATGTCCTGCTGCATCGCCTGACAATGCTCCTCACTATCCGCAAGTCCAGCCATCTTTGTATTGTTCTGCAAACTTGCTGATCACTCCACTTACTCCCTCTTCCAAGTCATTTATATATATTACAAATAGAAGAGGTCCCAGTACTGAGCCCTGCAGCACACCACTAGTGACCTCTGTTGCTGCATCTCCAGCAGTGGCCCCTGGTGAGGGCAGGTTAACTGCAGGTGGTTTGACAGAACATTCCAGCAAATTCCATGCAGTTTGCTTGTTAGCACTGAGGACAAGGCAAGTGAGAACTTATAGGTGTGCTGATGAGGCGGTGTGGGTGGATCAGTGCCTCAATGACTGGGGACAGGGGAGAAAGAGGGAGTCTTTCCTTCAGAGTCCAGGGGAGATGGGGGCCTTGTGTAGGAGGGTGCGGGTGAGGGGGATGACTCATAGAACATAGAACATAGAACATTACAGCACAGAACAGGCCCTTCGGCCTCGATGTTGTGCCGACCAAAATGAAAAGCAATGCCCCTCCAAACTAAACCATTCCCTTCTCTTCCATATACTTATCAATTAACCTCTTAAACGCCACCAAACTTGGCGCATCTACAACAGCTGCAGGCAGGGCATTCCACTCCCTAATCACTCTTTGAGTAAAGAACCTACCTCTGATATCCGTCCTATAACTCATACCCCTTAATTTAAAGCTGTGTCCCCTCGTGCTAGCTTTCTCCATCCTAGGAAAAAGGCTATCACTGTCCACCCTATCTAAACCTCTAATCATCTTATATGCTTCAATAAGATCCCCTCTTAGCCGCCTCCTTTCTAACGAAAACAACCTCAAATCCTTCAACCTCTCTTCATAGGACCTGCCCTCCATACCAGGCAACATCCTGGTAAACCTCCTCTGTACCCTCTCCAATGCCTCCACATCTTTCTTATAATGTGGGGACCAGAACTGCACACAATACTCCAAGTGCGGCCGCACTAGAGTTTTGTACAGTTGCAACATGATGCTGCGGCTCCTAAATTCAATCCCCCTACCAATAAAAGCTAAGACTCCATATGCCTTCTTAACAACTTTATCCACTTGACTGCCTACTTTCAGGGATCTATTGACACATACACCAAGATCCTTCTGTTCCTCAACACTATTAAGAGCCCTACCATTAGCCCTATACTCTACACATTTATTGTTCCTGCCAAAGTGCATTACCTCACACTTTTCCACATTAAACTCCATTTGCCACCTCTCGGCCCAGCTCTGCAACTTGTCCAAGTCACTCTGTAAACTATAACACCCCTCTTCACTATCTACCACTCCACCGACTTTAGTGTCATCTGCAAATTTACTGATCCATCCCTCAATACCCTCATCCAGATCATTTATAAAAATTACAAACAGCAGGGGCCCCAAAACAGACCCCTGAGGCACACCACTTGTCACCGAACTCCACGATGAATATCTCCCATCAACCACCACCCTCTGTCTTCTATCTGCCAGCCAATTCCTAATCCAATTAGCTAAATCACCCTCTATTCCACACATCTTCATTTTCTGTAGAAGTCTTCCATGGGCCACCTTATCAAACGCCTTACTAAAGTCCATATATACTACATCAACCGCCTTACCCCCATCCACCTCTTTGGTCACTTTCTCAAAAACCTCAATGAGGTTAGTAAGGCATGACCTACCCTTCACAACCATGCTGACTATCCCCAATCAATTCATTTCTCTCTAAATAACTATAAATCCTATCCCTAATAATTCTCTCCAATACCTTGCCCACAACAGAAGTAAGACTCACTGGCCTATAATTCCCTGGAAGGTCTCTCTTCCCCTTCTTAAACAATGGGACCACATTCGCTATCCTCCAGTCCTCCGGAACCACACCCGTAACCAACGAGGACCTGAAGATCAGAGCCAGAGGCTCTGCAATCTCCTCTCTTGCCTCCCAGAGAATCCTAGGGTAAATCCCGTCCGGCCCAGGGGACTTATCCAACTTCAAACCCTCGAGAATTTCTAGCACATCCTCCCTATCTACTACAATACTTCCCAATTTGCAACCCTGTACCTCAGTGTTCTCCATAGCTACATTTCCAGCACTCTGCGTGAATACCGAAGAGAAATATTTATTCAGTGCCTCACCAATCTCTTCAGGCTCCACGCACAACTTCCCACTGCTGTCTATGACTGGCCCTAATCTTGCCCTAACCAATCTTCTATTCTTAACATATCGAAAGAAAGCTTTAGGATTCTCCTTAATCCTATCAGCCAACATCTTCTCGTGTCCCCTCTTAGCTCTCCTCAATTCACTTTTTAGCTCCTTCCTGGCTAATCTATAGCTATCCATTGCACTAACTGAGCCTTCAAGCCTCATCCTGACATAAGCCTCCTTTTTCTTCTTAACCAGCAAATCAACTTTTTTCGTACACCAAGGTTCTCTTACTCGACCATTTCCTCCTTGCCTGACAGGGACATACTTATCAAGGACTCGCAGCAGCTGCTCCTTGAATAAGCTCCACATTCCAGATGTTCCCAGTCCCTGTAGTTTCCTAGTCCAATCTATGCACCCTAATTCTCTCCTGATGGCCTCATAATTACCCTTCCCCCAGCTATAACTACTGCCCCCAGCTTCATGCCTATCCCTATCCATCACTAAGGTGAACGTAACCGAATTGTGGTCACTATCACCAAAATGTTCACTAACTTCCAAGCCTAACACCTGGTCTGGCTCATTGCCCAGCACCAAATCCAATGTAGCCTCACCTCTAGTTGGCCTATCTACATACTGAGTCAAAAAACCTTCCTGCACACTCTGTACGAAAACTGACCCCTCTAATGAGCTAGAGCTATAGCTATTCCAATCAATATTAGCAAAGTTAAATACCAGACAAATACTCTGTCTGGTATCTGTGGGGATGGAGGGAGGAGAGTAGATCTCTCTGCCTGAGATCAGTGAGGGCAAAGGGGGGGTGTTGGGGATGGTGCTGGGCCCGCTGCCACTCTGCCTGAGATCAGTGAGGTGCAAGGGGAGGGTGGGGGGGGGGGGGGGGGGGGGGGGGGGGGGGGGGGTCCGCTGCCATTCTGCCTGAGATCGGTGAAGGGGAGAAAAGGAGGAGGGGGATAGGGGCCTGTGATTGGTCTGGATGGTGGGGAAAGGTAGTGGGGATAAGGGAGGTCAGTAATGTTGTGGGGATGGGGCAATATCCGTGGGGGCTGATAACGGGGAGGCATTATCCGGCCTGGGAGGAATTCTGTTTTTTTTTATTTCTGCACTTGTGCAGTTGGAGACGCCAATTGGAGCTGCAGTGTTTTGGGCACATTAAGCCCCACCCACAGGCTTGTGCAGTGCAGTTTGGAATCGCTGATATTTTCTCCAGCAGAGTGTGTGTGGGGGCGCCTGAGAATGAGCCTAAAAGTCGGATCCGAAACACTCCAGATTCAAGTCTGCCCAACACTTAGTCTCAAAATGGTAAAATATAGCCCTTAGTGTTCAAAGATGTGTCATCCTAAATTGCCCTTAATGTCCAAGGATGTGCAGATTAGGTGGATTGGCCATCCTAAATTGCCCCTTAGTGTCCAAGGATATGCAGGTTAGGTGGATTGGCCCTGCTAAATTGCACCTTAATGTCCAAGGATGTGCAGATTAGGTGGATTGGCCATCCTAAATTGCCCCTTAGTGTCCAAGGATATGCAGGTTAGGTGGATTGGCCATGCTAAATTGCACCTTAATGTCCAAGGAAGTGCAGATTAGATGGATTGACCATACTAAATGCACGGAGTTACAGGGATAGGTCTGGGGTTGAGGAGGCTATGTGACTCGGTAAGGTGCTGTGTTACTCAGTCAGTGCAGAGTTGATGGGCCGAATGGCTTCCTCGGCACTATACAGCTTCTAGGCTTCCGAGATGAGCAATAAATGAGAAGTTTGCCTGCAATGCCCACATCCCATGAACCAACAAATTAAAATAAAACAACCATCTCATTCCATTTAATCTAAACTGAGTTTATGGCATTTTTAAATGCCTCAGAAGCAGTCCCCAGAATTAAAGCGAACTCAGCATGCCAGGAGCGATCCCACCAAACCTCCATGAGATAACTTGCAATGCTTTACTTGACTCCCGACCCCGTGTTGTAATCAGTATGTGACGGCTTGACATTCGCATCCTGCGTTGAAGAGCATTCGATTAATATCTTTACTGCATAATGAACATAAGACTTACTGGAGGATGAAAGGAAAATTAAATTGGTGTGCAGAGAAATATAACATTTCCACCTTCGATTAAACAGTAGGACCTGTTCAGAATTCAACAGCGACGTGCCTAAAAAAATTACAACGGCAAAATAAGTGTCGCCAGCAATTAAAATTGTATATGAAACAAAGAGTACGCCAGACAAACTTTTCAAACTATTTTTGGTAATGTAGTGTGAACAGGGGAAAGATTAGGAGCATTTAATAAGACCACTGTATAAACTTTTGGCTCAAAATTGATCTCAACTGGATTCACGCAGCTTTCACAAGATATTTATACACCAGAAATAAACAGATTACAGAGATCAGAGAGAGTGAAGCAAACTTCAGCTTAACAGACCTGTGATCCTGTCAGTAAAATTAAGTGGTTACTAACTGCCAGATTTTAAGGCTGCTTTGAGCTATGTTGATGCCTCTTTTTAACACCTCAGTCTTCAACACCTTTATTCCCACGAAACTCATCTCCAATCTCCGTGGCCTGGGCCTCGGCTCCTTCCTCTGCGACTGGATCCTGAACTTCCTAACTCACAGGCTACAATCGGTAAGGATAGGCAACAACACCTCCTTCACCATCATCCTCAACAGCACAAGGCAGTGTTCTCAGCCCCCTACTATATTCCTTATACATCTAAGACTGTGTGGCCAAATTCTCCATCAGCTCAATTTTTACGTTTGCTGACAACACCACCGTAATGAGTCGGATCTCAAACAATGACAAGACAGAGTACAGGAATGAGATAGAGAATCTGGTGAAATGGTGCAGCAACAATAATCCCTGTATAAGATTTTGATGGATTTACCCCTTATCCTCAAACTATGACCCCCTAGTTCTAAACTGTCCCCACCATCAGGCAAGTCATAGAACATAGAACATAGAACATTACAGCGCAGAACAGGCCCTTCGGCCTTCGATGTTGAGCCGACCAATTAGGAACAAGCAGAGACCCTCTAACCTAAACCATTCCCTTTTCGTCCATAAACTTATCTACTAACCTCTTAAACGCCACCAAACTTGGCTCATCTACAACTGACGCAGGCAAGGCATTCCATACCCTTACCACCCTCTGGGTAAAGAACCTACCTCTGACATCTGTCCTAAAACCACCACCCCTTAATTTAAAGCTATGTCCCCTCGTGCTAGCTTTCTCCATCCTAGGAAAAAGGCTATCCCTGTCCACCCTATCTAAACCTCTAATCATCTTATATGTTTCAATAAGGTCTCCTCTTAGCCACCTTCTTTCTAACGAAAACAACCTCAAATCCCTCAGCCTCTCTTCATAAGACCTGCCTCCATACCAGGCAACATCCTGGTAAACCTCCTCTGTACCCTCTCCAATGCCTCCACATCTTTCTTATAATGTGGGGACCAGAACTGTACACAATACTCCAAGTGCAGCCGCACTAGAGTTTTGTGCAGTTGCAACATGACGTTGCGGCTCCGAAATTCAATCCCCCTACCAATAAAGCTAAGACTCCGTATGCCTTCTTAACAACCTTATCGACTTGACTGCCTACTTTCAGGGATCTATGCACAAATACACCAAGATCCCTCTGTTCATCAACACTATTAAGAATCCTACCATTAGCCCTATACTCTCCACATTTGTTATTCCTGCCAAAGTGCATTACCTCACACTTTTCCACATTAAACTCCATTTGCCACCTCTCGGCCCAGCTCTGCAACTTGTCCAAGTCTCTCTGCAAACTAGAACACCTCTCTTCACTATCTACCACTCCACCGACTTTAGTGTCATCTGCAAATTTACTAATCCATCCTTCAATACCCTCATCCAGATCATTTATAAAAATTACAAACAGCAGGGGCCCCCAAACAGACCCCTGAGGTACACCACTTGTCACCGAACTCCACGATGAATATCTCCATCAACCACCACCCTCTGTCTTCTATCTGCTAGCCAATTCCTAATACAATTAGCTAAATCACCCTCTATCCCATACATCTGCATTTTCTGCAGAAGCCTTCCATGGGACACCTTATCGAACGCCTTACTAAAGTCCATATATACCACGTCAACTGCCTTACCCCCATCCACCTCTTTGGTCACTTTTTCAAAAAAAACTCAATAAGGTTAGTAAGGCACGACCTACCCTTCACAAAACCATGCTGACTATCCCCAATCAATTCATTTCTCTCTAAATAACTATAAATCCTATCCCTAATAATTCTCTCCAATACTTTGCCCACAACAGAAGTAAGACTCACCGGCCTATAATTCCCCGGAAAGTCTCTCTTCCCCTTCTTGAACAATGAGACCACATTCGCTATCCTCCAGTCTTCCGGCACTAAACCCGTAACCAACGACGACCTGAAGATCAGAGCCAGAGGCTCTGCAATCGCCTCTCTTGCCTCCCAGAGAATCCTAGGGTAAATCCCGTCCGGTCCAGGGGACTTATCCAACTTCAAACCCTCAAGAATATCTAGCACATCCTCCTTATCTACTTCAATACTTTCCAGTTTGCAACCCTGTACCTCAGTGTTCTCCACAACTACATTTACATCACCCTGCGTGAATACCGAAGAGAAATATTTATTCAGTGCCTCTCCAATCTCTTCAGGCTCCACGCACAACTTCCCACTGCTGTCTATGACTGGCCCTAATCTTGCCCTAACCAATCTTCTATTTTTAACATATCTAAAGAAAGCCTTAGGATTCTCCTTGATCCTATCAGCCAAAGTCTTCTCGTGTCCCCTTTTAGCTCTCCTCAGCTCACTCTTTAGCTCACTCCTGGCTAATCTATAGCTATCCATTGCACTAACTGAGCCTTCAAGCCTCATCCTGACATAAGCCTCCTTTTTCCTTTTAACCAGCGAATTAACTTTTTTCGTACACCATGGTTCCCTTACTCGACCATTTCCTCCTTGCCTGACAGGGACATACTTATCAAGGACTCGCAGTAGCTGCTCCTTGAATAAGCTCCACATTCCAGATGTTCCCAGTCCCTGTAGTTTCCTAGTCCAATCTATGCACCCTAATTCTCTCCTGATGGCCTCATAATTACCATTCTCCCAGCTATAACTACTGCCCCCAGCTTCATGCCTATCCCTATCCATCACTAAGGTGAACGTAACCGAATTGTGGTCACTATCACCAAAATGTTCACTAACTTCCAAGCCTAACACCTGGTCTGGCTCATTGCCCAGCACCAAATCCAATGTAGCCTCACCTCTAGTTGGCCTATCTACATACTGAGTCAAAAAACCTTCCTGCACACTTTGTACAAAAACTGACCCCTCTAACGAGCTAGAACTATAGCTATTCCAATCAATATTAGTAAAGTTAAAGTCATTCTGTGTTGTGTCATTCTATGAGAACCAAGAAGCACAAAATAAATCATTTCTGACAGGAACCTTTCAATAGTGCAGCTGATCTTCAGTCCAGAGTTAGATTTTGTGCTCAGTTTGACTCGAATCCTTTGGTCGTCATGACTGAGGTGAGAATTTGGCCACCTGAGCCAAGATGCATATATCTAGGCATGAGAGCATCAACCAGACTACAACGCACCATCACCCAGATACTCAGGCAGAGTTCCGAGGGATTTACTGGGGTCTGGAGAAGTTACTGCATTATCTTTCGAATGCCTCTTTCTCTCTCCGAAAAGCTGCAAGTGTCCAAACACCGCGTTGAAGTTTTCTGACTCCCAGAAACCACTTTCACTGGCAGGTGGGTATATCCTTCTCGACATCTGCTCACTCAGCCCCAATTATTTTTAATAATGCATTTTGTTCAATGCTGCTATATAAATAAAACCCCACTATATATATAATGGGTGGCACAGTAGCACAGTGGTCAGCGCTGCTGCTTCACAACTCCAGTGTCCTGGGTTCGATTCCCGGCTCGGGTCACTGTCTTTGTGGAGTTTGCACATTCTCCTCATGTCTGCATGGGTTTCCTCCCACAACCCAAAGATGTGTGGGTTAGGTTGATTGGCCATGCTAAAATTGCCGCTTAGTATACTAGGATGCTTGGGTTAGAGGGATTCGCGGGTAAAATATGTGGGGTGGGGCCTAGGTGGGATTGTGTTCGGTGCAGACTCAATGAGCCGAAGGGCCTTTTTCTGCACTGTAGGGTTCTATGATTCTATGACCCTGGTCAGACCCCACTTGGAGTACTGTGCTCAGTTCTGGTCACCTCATTACAGGAAGGATATGGAAGCTATTGAAAGGGTGCAGAGCAGATTTACAAGCATGTTGCCTGGATTGGGAAGCATGCCTTATGAGGATAGGTTGAGAGAGCTTGGCCTTTTCTCCTTGGAGAAACGAAGGTTGAGAGGTGACCTGATAGAGGTGTATTAGATGTTGAGAGGTATTGATCGGGTGGATTCTCAGAGGCTATTTCCCAGGGCTGAAATGGTCGCTATGAGAGGACACAGGTTTAAGGTGCTGGGGGGCAGGTACAGAGGAGATGTTAGGAGTAAGTTTTTCACTCAGAGGGTGGTGAGTGAGTGGAATCGGCTGCTGTCGGTGGTGGTAGAGTCAAATTCAATGGGGTCTTTTAAAAGACTTTTAGATAAGTAGATGGAACTTAGTAAAATAGAGGATTATAGGTAAGCCTAGGAAGTAGGGACATTTTCAGCACAACTTTGTAGGCCGAAGGGCCTGTATTGTGCTGTAGTTTTCCTATGTTTCTAAGTCTCTGATCTTTCCTCGAAAGCTCACAATCTTTGTAATCCCTTTGAAATCTACTGCAAACACTTGAAGTCCTCTGAAATCTATTGCAAACCTTTGAAGATCCCTTGTGGCTCCTTGTCTGAGCTGGGGCAGCTGTTTATATGATGCTGAAGTTTATTGTGTGAGACAAACATCTCCTTCTCAAGGATCTGCTGCACTGCCAGAGGGTGACGAATTTTGTTACTGAGGCGAGATGTACCTTTTTGGAAACTTTGCAGCGCCGAGTGACAGAGGCGGTGTTTAAAATGCCTTAAATGTCAGGTTAAAAATGTGCATTCGTATAGCGCCTCTCACAACCACATGGCATTCCTGAACCAAGCAGGGCGTGCACATGTCACACAGAGAGTCACCCAAGGTTAGAATTGAACCTGGGTCCCTGGCGCTGTGAGGCAGCATTGAAGTAAGGACATAAGAACTAGGAGCAGGAGTCGGCCATCTGACCCCTCGAGCCTGCTCCACCATTCAATAAGATCATGGCTGATTTTTTCATGAACTCAGCTCCACTTACCCGCCCGCTCACCATAACCCTTAATTCCTTCACTGTTCAAAAATTTATCTATCCTTGCCTTAAAAACATTCAGTGAGGTAGCACCAACTGCTCCAGGTAATTCCACAGATTCACAACACTTTGAGGAAAAGTGTTTTTACTCAGAGGGTGGTGAGGGTCTGGAATGCACTGCCTGGGAGGGGGGTGGAGGCGGGATGCCTCACATCCTTTAAAAAGTACCGGGATGAGCCCTTGGCGTGCCATAACATTCAGGGCTATAGGCCAAGTGCTGGCAAGTGGGATTAGGTAGGCAGATCAGGGCATTTTTTGCATTGGTGCAGACTCAATGGGCCAAAGAGCCTCTTCTGGACTGCAGTATTCCACGAAGAAGTTCCTCCTCAACTCAGTCCTAAATCTGCTTCCCCTTATTTTGAGGCTATGCCCTCTAATTCTAGTTTCACCCGCCACTGGAAACACCTTCTCTGCTTCTATCTTATCTATTCCCTTCATAATCTTATATGTTTCTATAAGATCTCCCCTCATTCTTCTGAATTCCAATGAGTATAATCCCAGTCTGCTCAGTCCCACCTCATAACCCAACCCTCTCAATTCTGGTATCAACCTAGTGAATCTCTCTGCATCCACTCCAGCGCCGGTGTATCATTTCTCGAGTAAGCAGACTACGCTAACATTGTGCCACCATGCCACCCTTTTACGTTACGATAGCGCAGTGGTGGGCGCATGGTAGCACAGTGGTTAGCACTGCTGCTTCACAGCTCCAGGGAACTGGGTTCGATTCCCGGCTTGGTTCACTGTCTGTGTGGAGTTTGCACATTCTCCTCGTGTCTGCGTGGGTTTCCCCCGGATGCTCCAGTTTCCTCCCACAGTCCAAAAGACGTGCTAGTTAGGGTGCATTGGCCGTTCTAAATTCACCCTCAGCATACACAAACAGGTGCTGGATTGCAGCAACTAGGGCACTTTCACTGTAACTTCATTGCAACGTTAATGTAAGCATAGTTGTGACACTAATCAATAAACATTAAAACTTTAAATCGCTCTATAAAAAATAGTTTCATTCTTCAGCCAAAGTTAAATTGAACAGTAACAAAAAATAATCACCCTGTCCCAGTGAGAGTGAATACATCATAGCGTGACTCACTGGAAGGAATATTCCAGGAATATTTGTCTTGGTTGCTGTCTAAAATCTTCGCATATATCACACGTCTGGCATTTCGCCAGTGTTCCGAGAGTTTGCCTGCGGTTTGTGGCTAAGATTTGAAATATGTTTATGCAATCCATCTTAAAGAGTCATTCAGAGACCGCCTCTGTGCACAAATTCAGCTACTTGGTGGCAATTTGTTCTGTCCGAAACCAGTGCCTGTGATTTACTAATCTATCTGTAACCCTGGGGTGCTGCTATCCAGAGTCAATGGGCCCCTTCCTCACCGCATCCCCCCGTCACAATCCCGTCACTCACTTGATCATTACAGCCTACAAGCACCTCTCTACTCATGTATCAGGATTGCAAGTCGACTTAGAATAGAATTCCCGACAGCGCAGAAAGAGACCATTCGGCCTATCAAGTCTGCACCGACCACAGTCCCATCCAGGCCCTATTTCTGTAACCCCACATAATTACCCTGCTAACCCCTCTGACACTAAAGAGCAATATATCACGGCCAACGCAGCTAACCTGCACGTCTTTGGACTGTGAGAAGAACCCAGAACACCCAGAGGAAAACCACGCAGACATGGGGAGAATGCGCACACTCTACACAGATGATGACCCCAGGCCGGGAATCGAACCTTTGAGGCAGCAGTGCTAACCACTGTGTCACCGTGCTTGGCAGAGCAAAAGTTAATGTGCAAGTGGAGAACAACACCACCCACGGTATGATGTTTTGAGTTACATGGTAATAGACTCACAGAGAAAACTCCGTGTGCAGCCTATCTGCATAGAAGCCTGTAATCTGGGATCTGTAAATAGTTAAAGACTAGCAACAAGCGGGTCATGTTTAAACATACAAGGTATAAGATCTTATTGTTAAGATATCTAAAGAACTCACATTACAACAGTGTACATGCCAGCCCTCAGTAGAGAAATAACTCCCCCTCTCCATTGCCATGGCCCAATGAGGTTTAGAATTACAGAATTGTTATGGTGCAGAAAGAATCATTTGGCCCATATGGCCATGATGTGGAGATGCTGGCGTTGGACTAGGATAACCACAGTAAGAAGTATCACAACACCAGGTTAAAGTCCAACAAGTTTATTTGATAGTAAACCCACAAGCTTTCGGAAATGCTGTTCTTTCGTCAGGTGAGTGGAAAGTTTCTGATCAGAACTCTTTATTCACCTGGCGGAGGAACAGTGTTCCGAAAGCTTGCAGATTTACTATCAAGTAAACTTGTTGGACTTTAACCTGGTGTTGTGAGACTTCTTACCATGTGTCTATACCAGCTCTCCAAACAAGGTTTAGGGCCATTCCCCTGCCCTTTTCCCTGTACCTCTACACATTAGGGTGACACAGTAGCACAGTGGTTAGCACTGCTGCTCACAGCTCCTGGATCCTGGATTCGATTCCCGGCTTGGGGCACTGTCTGTTTGCACAGACAGTTTGCACATTCTCCTCATGTCCACGCGGGCTTCCTCCGGGTGCTCCAATTCCTTCCCACATTCCAAAGATGTGCAGGTTAGGTTGATTGGCCATGCTAAGAAATTGCCCCTTAGTGTCCAGGGACTAGAAGGATTGGTGGGTAAAATATGTAGGGATATGGGAGTAGGGATTGTGTTTGCTGCAGAAAGGACCTCTTTCTGCACTGTAGGGTTCTATGATTTCTATGTTTTCTGTTCAAATAATCACCGAATGCCCTCTTGAATGCTTCGATTGAACCCACCTCCACCACACTTCCAGACTCACCCGATGAAGGGGCAACGCTCCAAAAGCTCATGCTACCAAATAAATCCTTTGGACTTCAACCTGGTGTTGTGAGACTTCTTACTGTGCCCACACTTCCAAACAGTACATCTTAGACCCCAACTGTTTGCTGCGCGAGAGAGCTTTTCTCTCCACATCACCTTGACTTCTTGGAATGGAACCCAGGATCCCTGGCGCTGTGGGGCAGCAGTACTAACCACTGTGCCACCATGCCCCCGCTGCAAGGCCAGCCGAAATTCCATTACATTCTGCAGGACCAAATGATATGAGTGGCCAGAATAACCCATCCCAAGGTCATTAATGTACATCAGGAAAAGCACGTCTCCCAAAGCTGACCCCCCCCACCTCGGAGAACTCCACTACACACACCTTCCTCCAGCACATAAAATATCCATTAGCCACAAATTTGCTTCCTGCTAATTGCTGCTGGTGTGTTTGTTCTAGGACTAGTCTAATGGCTCGCTAGTTTTATTAAATGCATCCATGTACACCACAGAAACAGTGTTGGCTTCATCAACCCTGTCTGCTACAGCATAGAATGAAGCAGACCATTCGGCCTAACCAGTCTGCACCGACAACAATCCCACCCAGACCCTCTGTCTGTAACCTCACGCATACACCCTGCTAGTCCTCCTGATAGTAAGGGTGGCACACTGGTTATCAGTGCGGCCTCACAGCACCGGGGACTCGGCACCGCTTCCCAGCTCGGGTCACTGGCTGTGTGGAGTCTGCACGTCCTCCCTGTGTATGGGCGGGTTTCCTCCGGGTGCTCTGGTTTCCTCCCACAGTCCGAAAGTTGTATGGATTAGATTGATTGTCGTGCTAAATTGACCCTTAGTGCCAGGTGCACGAGCTAAGTGGGGCTATGGGGATAGGGTCTGGGTGGGATTGTGGTTGAATAGCCTCTTTCTGCACTGTATGGTTTCTATGATTGTATGAAGTCATCATGGCCAATCAACCTAATCCATACATCTTTGGACTGTGGGAAGAAACCGGAGGAAACCCACGCAGACACAAGGGGAACATGCAGACTCTACACACTGACCCAAGGATGGAAGTGAACCCTGGTCCCTGGCGCTGTGGGGCAGCAGTGCTAACCACTGTGTTATCGTGCACAAGTTAGCTAAACACAATTTTCCCTTAAGAATTCCATGTTAGCTTTCCCTAATTGAACAATATTTGTCTATGTGATTATTGATTATGCCCCAAGTTATAGTTTTTAGAAGTTTCCCCAACACCAAAGGTTTTTGAACAAGGATGTATGTTGGCAATTCTCCAATCCTCTGGTATTATCCCTGAATCTAATGAAGACTGGAAAATTATATCCAGTGTGTCTGCGATTTCCATTCCCATGACCCTCTGTATCATTGGATGCATCTCACCCAGTCTCAGTACCTCATCACACGTAAGTATAGATAATCTATCCAATATCTCCTCCTTTTCAACTTGAGTTTTGATTTGATTTGATTTTTAATTATCACATGTATTAGTATATAGTAAAAAGTATTTTTTCTTGCAAGCTCTACAGATAAAGCATACAACTCATAGTTGCGTTTATTAAAGAGGGTTTGAGTTTCAGAGCCGTGGGGTTATACTGCAACTATACCGGACATTGGTGAGACCACGTTTGGAATATTGTGTGCAGTTCTGGTCACCTCACTATAAGAAGGATGTGGAAGCTTTGGAGAATGTAGAGGAGATTTACCAGGATGCTGCCTGGTTTGGAGGGTAGGCCTTATGAGGAAAGGTTGAGGGAGCTGGAGCTTTTCTTTTTAGAGTGGAGGAGGATGAGAGGCGACTTAATACAGGTTTATAAGATGATGAGGGGGATTAATAGAGTGGACGTGCAGGGACTATTTCCTAGGTTGGATGTAACTGTTACTAGGGGGCTTAACTATACGGTTCGTGATGGGAGATATAGGAGGGATATCCGAGGTAGATTCTTCACTCAGAGAGTGGTTGGGGTGTGGAATGGACTGCCTGCTGTGATAGTGGAGTCGGACACTTTAGGAACTTTCAAGCGGTTATTGGATAGGCACACGGAGCACACCAGAGTGATAGGGAGTGGGATAGCTTGATCTTAGGTTCGGACATAGTTCAGCATATCATCGAGGGCCGAAGGGCCTGTACTGCACTGTACTGTTCTATATTCCTATGTTCAAGAAGGAAAAGAGAGAGTGCAGAATGTAGTGTGACAGTCATAGCGAGGGTGTAAAGATAGATCAACGTAATACAAGGTAGGTCCATGCAAAAGCCTGATAGCAGCAGGGAAGAAGCTGTTCTTGAATCAGTTGATACGTAACCTCAGACTTTTGTAGCTTTATCCCAATGGAAAAACGTGGAACAGGGAATGTCAGAGTGCACGGGGTCCTTAATTAATTATGCTGATTGCTTTTCTGAGGCAGTGGGAAGTGTAGACAGAGTCATTGGATGGGAGGCTGGTTTGAGTGATGGACTGGACTTCATTCATGACTCTTTGTAGTTCCTTGCGCTCTTGGGCAGAGCAAGAGCCATGACAAGGTGGGATACAACCAGAAAGAATGCTTTCTATGGGGCATCTGTAAAAGTTGGTGAGAGTCATGGCTGACATGCCAAATTTGCTTAGTCTTCTGAGAAAGTAAAGGTGTTGTCAGACACTTTTAACTATAGTGTTGGTATGGGGGAGACCAAGGTAGGTTGTTGGTGATCTGGTCACTTAAAAACTTGAAGCTTTTGACCCTTTCTATTTCATCCCCATTGATGTAGACAGGGGCATGTTCTCCACGACACTTCCTTATAGTTTGAACTTTCAACATGATCCAGGTAGCATTTTCTAACTTGGTAATAGCAAATCCAAAGTATTCACTTAGATCCTCAGCTATGCTGTCCTCCTCGTGCATAACTCCCTTTTTGGCCCCTAATAGACACTAGTTCTCCTTTTACCACCCATGTATTACTTCTCTGTGAAGAGAAAACTTTGGGATTCCCTCTTATATTAGCTGCCCACCTCAATGCATATTCTTTCTTTGCCTCTCTTATTTGCCTTTTCACCTCTCCGAAAAACCTTCTTCATTGATTTTCATTTGTAATTTCTACCTGGCATTGATCATACGCAAATCCTTTCTTCTTCATTTTAATTTCTTTCTTGTCATCCAGGGAACTCCGGATTTGATTCTCTTCCCCTTCTCTTTCAATGTGTCGGAGTTATCTCTACTTTGAATTTAGCCCGTTGTTCAGCTATCATGTTCCCTGCCAACCTTTGAAGTACTTTTTCAGTCCAAATTCACTCTTCCTCCATTCGAGTTAGTTTTCCCATAGTTTTAAAAGTTTAAAGTTTATTTAATAGTGCCACAAGTAAGCTTACATTAACACTGTAATGAAGTTACTGTGAAAATCTTCCAGGTGCCACACTCCGGAGCCTATTCGGGTAGCATGGCCAATGCACCTAACCAGCACGTCTTTCAGACTGTGGGAAGAAACCGGAGCACCTGGTGGAAACCCATGCAGACACAGGGAGAATGTGCAGACTCTGCACAGAATCACAGAATGCTACAGTGCAGAAGAGGCCATTCAGCCCATCCAGTCTGCACCAACGTATGAAATGCTTTGACCTGCCCACCTAACCCCACTTTCCAGCACTTGACCCATAGCTCTTAATGTTATGACGTGCCAAGTTCTCATCCAGATACTTTTTAAAGGGCATAAGGCATCATCCCATATCTACCACCCTTCCAGGCAGCCCATTCCAAGCCGTCACCACCCTCTGGGGAAAAAAGGTTTTTTCAAATCCCCTCTAAACCTCCTGCTCCTCACTTTTAATTTGAGTCTCTTTTAACTGACCCTTCAACTAAGGGAAAGAGTTGCTCCCTATGTCCAATCCCTTCACAATCTTATACATCTCAATCAGGTTGCCCCTCAATCTTCTCCATTCCAACGAAAACAACCCAAACCTACCCGACCTTTGTTTATAATTTAAATGTTCCACCCCAGGCAGCATTCTGGTGAATCTTCTCTACACCCCTTTCCAGTGCGATTCCTATAATGTGGCGACCAGACAGTGAGCCAAGCCGGGAATCAAACCCGGGTCCCTAACACTGTGAGACAACACACTGTGCCACCGTGCTTCCCGAATATTGAACCCTTAGCCCTTTCCAAGTATGCGAGGCCAAAACAACAAACAAGAGACTACCAGGAGCTGAAGAGAGATAGATAGGGCTGGATTCGCCGAGTTCGCTTACAAACCAGGATTCTCCAGTCCCGCTGTAGTAGCCAAAGATTTGGCTGAGTGCCAAGTTCTCCGACCTCGCTGGTAGGGCATGAAATGTTAAAGGGAATTCCGGCCATAATTCCTGGAAGAGAAGGCCTTGCCTTGTGAACATCCTCAAATTGTTTAATGTGAAACTTAAAACCAGACAACGTTGGAATGTAAATAGTGCCTAACCAACGTGACTGTGTATAAATATCACACAGTTCTTCAGTTTAGGGTCCAGTCAATCCCAGAGGCCTTTTCTGAAGTTGTGCTCTCCCAATGGCTAATAAACGATCGTTCCTATTCTGGGCTTCTCCAAAGATTGTTTTGTAGAATAATCAGCTCCCCAGCACACAGCGACACATTTCCACATGGCTGCCTGTGTCTGTAATTTATTAATCTCATTTACCACACTCTGTACTTCCATGCAACTAAAGCCTGTTTTAGACTTTATTATTTGCTACCTTTCTCTGACTCCATCTATTCATAGAAACTCGACAGTGCAGAAGGAGGCCATTCGGCCTATCGAGCCTGCATCGACAACAATCCATCCAGGCCCTAGACCCATAACCCCACACATTTACCCTGCTAATCCCTCTAACCTACACATCCCAGGACATTAAGGGGCAATTTACCATAGCCAATCTACCTAACCTGCACATCTTTAGAGACTAAGGGACAATTTAGCATGGCCAATCCACTTAACCTACAATCTTTGGACATTAAGGGACAATTTAATATGGCCAATCCACCTAATCTATACATCTTTGGACACTAAGGGGCAATTTAGCATGGCCAATCCACCTAACATGCACATCTTTGAACACTAAGGGACAATTTAGCATGGCCAATCCACCTAAGCTGCACATTTTTGCACACTAAGAGGCAACCTAGCATGGCCAATCTACCTAACCTGCTCATCTTTGGACTGTGGGAGCAAACCGGAGCACCCGGAGGAAACTCACGTAGATATGGGGAGAACAAGCAGACTTCACACAGACAGTGACCCAAGCCGGGAATCAAACCTAGGTCCCTAGTGCTGTAAGGCAGCAGTGCTAATCACTGTGCCACCATCCCCTCCCACATCTTCCAGTATCTTACATGTCCATTTTAAATGACCAACTCTTTACTTTGAAACAGTAACCCTTAGATTCTCCCACAAGGAAAGGCGGTGGCCTAGTGGTATTATTGCTAGCCTATTAATCCAAAAACTCAGTTAATGCTCTGGGGACCCGGGTTCAAATCCCACCATGGCAGATTTGAATTCAATAAAAAATATCTGGAATTAGGAATCTACTGATGACCATGAAACCATTGTAGATTGTCAGATAATCCCATTATTAGGTGCATTGGCCATACTAAATTCGCCCTAAGTGTACCCAAAGAGTCGTCGAGTATGGCGACTAGAGGATTTTTTTTTATTATTAATTTTTTTTTTATTATTAAGCAACACAGCACGGGAAACAGGCCCTTCGGCCCAACGAGCCCGCGCCGCCGTCATACCAAATACATTATCCTATTTTAATATTCCTATATAATAATATATATATTATTCCTAATATGGAAAATTTTCACCATAGGGACAATTTGTTACCCAATCAGCCTAAGAGCGAATTTTTGGGTTGTGGGAGGAAACCGGAGTGCCCGGAGAAAACCCACGCAACCACGGGGAGAACGCGCAAACTCCCGCAGACACTGGCCCAATTCCAAGTGTCTGCACAGCCACATCGATAGTCTCTGAGCTGTCATGGTGCCCTTCAGATGGTCCACATAAAGCACTCATTTACGACATGAGGTACCAGGCAACCCATGAATCAACATCCAAGAGCTGTACCCGCACCACCTGCCGAATGCGTGCTCAAATTATGGACCGAATTACCTGTGGAAAAAAGCCGTAGTTAAACAGTCCTAATATATCCCTCTATCTGCATACCGCTCATGTGGCTGTCCAAGAGACCCTTAAACAGCCCCAGCGTGCCTGCTCCCACCACCTTACTCGGCAGTGCATTCCACACCCCCACTACCCTTTGTGTGAAAAACTGCCCTCTAATATTCGTCCTATACATAGCCCCCCTCACCCTATGGCCATGACCTCTCGTCCTATCCATTTCTAAAGGTGGAAAAAGTTTACCTCCATTTACTCTATCTATACCCCTTATAATCTTATACACCTCTATGAGATCCCCTCTAAGCCGACGTCTTTCAAGGGAAAACAACCCCAGTCTATCTAATCGTTCCTCATAGGACAGTCCTTCCATACCAGGCAGCATCCTGGTAAACCTCCTCTGCACTCTCTCCAAGGACTCCACATCCTTCCGATAGTATGGAGACCAGAACTGGGCGCAGTATTCCAAGTGAGGCCTAACCAAAGTTGTATACAACTGCAACATCAAACTCCTACTCTTATATTCTATACCCTTTTCTATGAAAGCTAACATACTATACGCCTTCTTTGTCACCTTCTCCACCTGTGAGGACACCTTCAGAGACTTGTGAACCTGCACCCCCAAGTCTCTCTGCGTCTCTATGCTCCTTATAGTTTTACCTTTTATCCTATAATTCTCTTCTACATTTTTCCGGCCAAAATGCATCACCTCGCATTTTTCCGGATTAAATTCCATTTGCCATCTATCTGCCCAATCTACCAACCTGTCTATGTCCTGTTGTATTGCCTGACACTGCTCTTCTGTACCCGCCAATCCAAGCATCTTGGTGTCATCAGCAAATTTGCTGATCTCACCACCTACCCCTACTTCCAAGTCGTTTATGTAGACCACAAATAGAAGAGGACCTAGTACTGAGCCTTGTGGCACTCCACTAGTGACAGGCTTCCAGCTGGAAAAAGAGCCTTCCACTACTACCCTCTGTCTCCTCCTTCCGAGCCAGTTTTCGACCCATCTACATACCCGACCCTGTATCCCATGCGCCTTCACCTTCTCTATCAGTCTACCATGAGGAACCTTGTCAAACGCCTTACTGAAATCCATGTAGACGACATCAACAGCCTGTCCTTCATCAACTGTTTTTGTCACTTCTTCAAAAAATTCCACCAGATTCGTAAGACAAGACTTCCCCTTGACGAAGCCATGCTGCGTATCCCTGATCAGATCGCAGCGCTCCAGATGCTCATACATCCTGTCCCTAAGGATCCTCTCCATTAGCTTACCTATAACTGAAGTCAAGCTCACCGGCCTATAGTTCCCTGGGTGATCCCTCTGACCTTTTTTAAACAACGGTACTACGTTTGCTATCCTCCAGTCCTCTGGGACCTCACCTGTGTCCAAGGAAGAGACAAAGATTTGCGTCAGAGGCCCAGCCAAGTCTTCCCTCAACTCCCTTAGCAGCCTGGGGTAAATGCCATCAGGCCCCGGAGCTTTATATGTCTTTAAGCTGCCTAACAGCCCCAACACCTCTTTCCTCGTAATCCTTATTTCCCTCAACCGATCCTCAACTTTGTCAACATCAGGCACAGACATCTGTCCAGTCTCCTGCGTGAATACCGACGCAAAGTATTCATTCAGGATCTCCCCCATTCCCTCAGGCTCTAAGCATAGATCCCCTCCACTGTCCCTAAGAGGTCCAATCTTGCCTCTAACCATCCTTTTGCTCCTTACATAGGTGTAAAATGCCTTTGGATTTTCCTTAATCCTACCTGCCAGAGCCACCTCGTGGCCCCTTTTTGCCTTTCTAATACCCCTTTTAAGATCCCGTCTACACTCTCTATAAGCTTCCAGCGCTATCTCAGTCCCTAGTTGCCTAGATCTAATGTAAGCCTCTCTCTTTTTCTTGATCAAGTCCTCAATCTCCCTGGTAAGCCAAGGTTCTCTAATCCTACCTTTCCCATCCTTCCTCCTTGCCGGCACATATCTTTCCTGCAGAGAGTTTAGTTTTCCCTTGAAAGACTCCCACATGTACCTCGTCGACCTGCCCTCAAAAAGCTTATCCCAATCCGTATCTTTAAGATCTTGCCTAATCTGGCCGTATCTAGCCCTCCCCCAGTTAAATACCCTCCCTTTTGGGCCAGTCTCGTCCTTTTCCATTAATATCCTAAAGCAGACAGAGTTGTGATCACTATTTGACACCTGCTCTCCTACCTCGACGTCAACCACCTGGCCTGGCTCATTCCCCAGAACCAAATCCAGTATAGCCCCTCTCTAGTCGGGCCATCCACATACTGCTCCAAGGACCCTTCCAAAACACACTGTACAAATTCCTCCCCATCCACTCCTACAGCCCTGGGCACACTCCAATCTACTCCAGGAAAATTGAAATCTCCCACCACTACCACCCTATTTCTCCTACACTTATCTAAAATGTCCCTGCATATCCCTTCTTCCGCAGCCTGCGGGCTGTTGGGCGGTCTGTAGTAAACACCCAACAGAGTAACCACTCCCTTCCTATTCCTCAACTCCACCCATAGAGACTCAATTCCTAAATCATCCATACCTCTCTCCCTCTGCACTGCTATGACGTTGTCCTTAACTAATAAAGCCACTCCCCCGCCTCTCTTCACACCAACTCTGTCACACCTAAAACACTTATACCCTGGAATATTCAATTGCCAGTCTTGCCCCTCCTTCAACCACGTCTCGGTCACCGCCACCACGTCTAAACTCCTCGTGAACATTATTGCCTTCAGTTCATCTGTTTTGCCAGTCACACTCCTCGCATTAAAACACATGCACTGAAGACCCTCAGCTCTCGGATATTCCTTTCTACCTACTGGTGTTACCCTATCATCCCTCTCTCTCCCACTCCCAGTTCCCGCTGTCTCCCCACCCTCCCTCCCTATTAGTTTAAACATTTCTGAAACACTCCAGCTAACCTCCCAGCTAAAATATGTGTTCCCCTCCCAGTCAACTGCTCCCTATCCCTCGTGAATAGGTGACCCTCCCTCCTGAAGACTTCCCAATGATCAATAAATATGAAGCCTTCTGCCCTACACCAATCCCTCATCCATGCATTTAGTTGGAGTGTCTCATTTATTACCCAATCGGTCCCGGGCACAGGCAGCAGCCCAGAGAACGCCACCCTGGAGGCCCTACCTTTCAGTTGAGCCCCCAACTCCCTAAACTGTCTACGTAAGTCCCCCCTGCGCTTTCTTCCTACATCTTTTTGTCCTATGTGAACTATTACATTTGCCTTAGACCCTTCTCCCTTCAAAATTCCCTCTACCCTCTCTGATACATCCTGGACCCCTGCTCCAGGGAGGCAGACTACCATCCTGGAGTCTCTCTTTTCCCCACAGAAAGTTATTTTCATAGTAACTTCATTGCAGTGTTAATATAAGCCTCTTGTGATACTAATAAATAACTTTAAATCAATACAGCTCACTCATTGTGAAGCTACATGCAGTCATCAAACTAAGCGCTAATCAAGGCCACAGGCAGTCAGTGTCCTTTGAAGAAAATGAGGAAAAAAATTGGTGGCAATTAAGCAAAACAATTTTGCAACTCTGTGAAGAATAAATGAAAGATAGGCATGGTGCACATTGGTTATGGGCAGCATGGTGGTACAGCGGTTAGCACTGCTAGTGCTGTTAGCACTAGCGGTTATCACAGCGCCAGGAGCCTAGGTTCGATTTCCGGTTTGGGTTACTGTCTGTGTGGAGTCTGCATGTTCTCCCCATATCTGCATAGGTTTCTTCCAGATTTTCCAGTTTCCTTTCACTGTCCGTAGGTGTGTGGATTGGCCATACTGAACTGCTTCTTAGTGTCCAAAGATGTACAAGTTAGGCGGATTGGCCATGCTAAATTACTCATTAGTGTCCAAAGATATGTAGCTTAGTGGAATTAGCAGAGTAAATACGTAGGGTTTCAGGGATGGGGTTTGGCTGGAGAGTTGGTGTAGACTTGATGGGCGAATGGCCTCCTTCTACGCTGTAGGGATTCTATGAAATTACTTACTCTACGCATTCGGGTAGAAAAATAACCCAATATCATCATTCTCTATTAACTGCTCTTCATTGGACATGAAGTACTTAGAGACTTTGCAACTATACAATGGGGAGTCATGTTAATGCAAGCTCTTCCCATCTGTCCTCTACCCTCAAGCTCAGTGACCTGAGAGCAGGCCACCACCTCCAGGCTTTGCAGAAACTCTTTGTGTACACTTGCAAACAGTTTTAACAAAACTGATAAGGCTAACATTTACCAGAAAGACAAACAAGGCTGTGTAGAGAGAACGGAGAGGTGGAGGTTGGTAGGACTTATTGGATGGCACTGCCAAAGAGCCAGCATGGCCACACTGGCCAAATGGCCTCCTTCTGTGTTGTATATTTGTTTGTAAAGCTGGAAGAATCCTTTAGCGAACGAGAAAAAAAACTCACCAAGATTCATTAAATGCCAAACGCATATTTTCTCCCGTTGAAAGCCATATATAGTCATTTTCTTTGAACTTACCTTGTCCTTTCCCAGATACTTAATCGCCAACTCAAATCATCAATTTGGTGAGTGGCCCTGCTAATTTATTTAAAACCGGTGCTAGCTTCCGACCTCACGTGGCTTCAGGTGTCAAATTATTTTATATGTGGCGCCTTCTGAATTCACTTGTTATGTGTTTGATCTGCTCCCATCCAATCCCTGGATAGGAACATCGACCATAATTGATGAACTTAAACTATTCAGCGCTGCTACTGACCAACTGGAATTCCAAACTGTCAAATCATTTGAGAGCATTCCGCAGAAACTTGACACCTAACTCACATGATCCATTGCTTTCTTCCATTTCTAGTCTGGTTAAGTAACCCAAACTCCTACTTAATATCATTTAATGGAGCTGGTGATGGAATTGTTTTGTAGTAATCTTAGCCAGGCCTGTCTTCTGTCACCAATCACACCTTATTTAAATTTGACTTGTCAGCTACGACTCCCACCAACTTTTACAGATGCACCACAGAAAGCATTCTTTCTGGTTGTATCACAGCTTGGAATGGCTCCTGCTCTGCCCAAGACCGCAAGAGACTACAAAATGTCTTAAATGTAGCCCAGTCCATCACGCAAACCAGCCTCCCATCCATTGACTCTGTCTAAACTTCCCACTGCTTCGGCAAAGCAGCCGGCATAATTATGGACCCCACGCACCCCGGGCATTCTCTCTTCCACTTTCAGGAAAAGATACAAAGTCTGAGGTCACATACCAACCAACTCAAGAACAGCTTCTTCCCTGCTACTGTCAGACTTTTGAATGGGTCTACCTTGCATTAAGTTGATCTTTCTCTACACCCTAGCTATTATTGTAACACTACATTCTGCAATCTCTTTTCCTTCTCTATGAACAGTATGTTTTGTCTGTATAGCACGCAAGAAACAATACTTTCACTGTATGTTAAAATATGTGACAAATCAAATCAAATAAATCAAATCTGCTCAAAATGCCATTCAGCGGCTACAGAGTACAGGTTTGATTTGATTTGATTTGATTTATTATTGTCACCTGTACAGGGATATATAGAAAAGTATTGCTTCTTGTGTGCAAAGCATTCACAGAGTACATAGGGGAGAAGGAAAGGACAGATTGCAGAATGTAGTGTTACAGTCATAGCTAAGGTGTAGAGAAAGATCAACTTAATGCAAGGTAGGTCCATTCAAAAGTCTGATGGCAGCAGGGAAGAAGCTGCTCTTGAGTCGGTTGGTACGTGACCTCAGATTTTGTATCATTTTCCCCAATGGAAGAAGATGGAAGAGAGAATGTCTGGGGTATATGGAGTCTTTGATGATACTGGCTGCTTTTCCAAGGCAGCGGGAAGTATTGACAGTCAACGGATGGGAGGCTGGTTTGCGGGATGGACTGGGTTACATTCGCGACCTTTTGTAGTTCTTGGGCAGAGCAGGAGCCATACCAAGCTGTGATACAACCAGAAAAAAGACTTTCTATGGTGCATCTGTAAAAGTTGGTGAGAGTCGTAGCTGACATGCCAAATTTCCTTAGTCTCCTGAGAAAGTAACAAAAATCGACTGCTAGCCTGAATGTTATAAATATAAATGTTATGAAGAGTTTTATAAATATTCAATGATTGAGCATCCACAATACTTTGGGCTAGAAAATTCACAACACTTTCAGTCAAAGAGTTTCTCATCATTTCACTCTGAAATGATCAGACCCTTATCCTTGGACTGAGCACTCCTCACCATTCCCAGGTGTTTGAATCCTCAGCCGGGGAAGGAATCTCTCCGTGTCTCCCCTTGTTAATCCTCTTCAGAATCTTGTGTTCCAATAAGTTTGCTGCTCATCATTCTAAATTCTGGAGAACGTAGACTCAAGTCAACTGTTCTTCATATGAAAACCTTCTTACACCAAACTAGTGAATCATTGCTGTACTGCCATCAATGGAAAATACCCTTCCTTCAATTTAAGAGTCCCGTGGACATCTCAATTCTTATATACCAATATTACTGCAATAATGCAACATGTCATATGCCTTCCAAATCACTTGCAGTGCCTTTACGTTGACTATCAGTGGAAATGATGGTCTCATGTATTATCGCTAGAATAGAATTGCTAGACAATTAATCCAGAAACTCAGCTGACGTTCTGGGGAACCCGGATTCAAATCCTGCCAAGGCAGATGTTGGAATTTATATTTAACTTTTTAAAAAATTTGAAGTTAAGGATCTACTGATGACTGTGAAACCATTGTCGGTCGCTGGAAAACCCATTAATGTCCTTGAGGGAAGGAAATCTGCCATCTTTACCTGTGACTACATGTGACTCCAAAGCAATGTGGTTGATTCTCAACTGCCCTCTGAAATGACCAAGCAAGAAACTCAGTTCAAGGGCAACTAGGGATGGGCAATAAGTGCTGGCCCAGCCAGCGATGCCCCGCCCAACAAATTAATAAAGTATGCAAGATCACTTGGATCCCTCCACACAAAGGATTGTGAATGAAGCCCAGTCCATCACGCAAACCAGCCTCCCATCCATTAACTCTGTCTACACTTCCCCCTTGCCTCGGCAAAGCAGCCAAATTGATGATTTGAGTTGGCGGTTAAGCATCTGGGAAAGGACAAGATAAGTTCGAAGGAAATGACTATATATGGCTTTCAACGAGTGAAAATATACCTTTGGCATTTAATGAAGGTTGGTGAGTTTTTCTCTCATTCGCTAAAGGATTCTTCCAGCTTTACAAACAAATATACAACACAGATGGAGGCCATTTGGCGCATCCCGGACATTCTCTCTTCCACTTTCTCCTATTGGGAAAATGATACAAAAGTCTGAGGTCACGTACTGACCGGCTCAAAAGAAGCTTCTTCCCTGCTGCTATCAGACTTTTGAATGGACTTACCTCGCATTAAGTTGATCTTTCTCTACATCCTAGCTATGAGTGTAGCTATGAGAGCATTCTGCGCTCTCCCTTTTCCTTCTCTGTGAACAGTATGCTTTGTCTGTATAGCGTGCAAGAAACAATACTTTTCACTGTATGTTAATAGATGTGACAATAATAAATCAAATCAAACATAGCAGAATTCTGCACTCTCTCTCTGTTTAAATAATATTCGACTCTTCCTGCTAAAGTGTATAATTGATATATTCCATCTGTTAATTTTATGACTTTACCTTGCAGATCTTTTGGTGGGATTTATTGAGCAAACAGAGTTCAGGCACCCCTTCACTGAGCAGTGTTGGGATCTTCTGGTCCCACCGTTGTCAACAGGATTTCCCCCGTCCCTCACTGTCGGGAAACCTGTGGCGGGAATGCACTGCTGACGGGACTGGAAAATGCTGCCTTTGCAAATGGCATTTATGACTTTGCATGAAGTCTTAAAACGAGTTATATTGAAAGCGACTGTCATACCTTGCCAAAGAGTGGCGACTGAGCTTGTCACCGTTACAATATCAATGGCCCCTGAGATGAGAGATCTGACCCTCCTTTTCAGCAGTCTATATGGACTGGGTGTAGCGTTGGACACTGCACCTGAAAACATTCATTCCTACGAAAGGGAATTAACTAAACACTTCAACAGCCAACGTAAGGGCAGGAAGGGAATTTGCCATTGTGCGTCAAATGGCGCGGCGTGGTGGCACAGTGGTTAGCACTGCTGCCTCACAGCAGCAGGGAGCTGGGTTTGATCCCCAGCTCGGATCACTGTCTGTGTAGAGTTTGCACATTCTCCTCGTGTCTGCCTGGGTTTTCTCCAGATGTATGGCTCAGGTGGATTGGCCATGTTAAATTGCCCCTCAGTGTCAGGGGACTAGCTAGGGTAAATTCATGGGGTTATGGTGCTAATGTCTGTGTGGAATTGTGGTTGGTGCAGACTTAACGGGCTGAATGGCCTCCTCCTGCACTGTAAGGATTCTATGATTCACAGAACAAGGGAGGAAATGGCAGATTTTGGAATGCCTGATTTTGCAAATCCTGTTTGCCAAGTTAGTGTAAGTGGCCATCCATCCATGCTGATGGATACTGACACTTTGGGTTTCTTCAAGAGAGAGCTGGACTATTTCCCTGGGCTAGCGTGGAGATCATCCTGTCCAAGAGGCGGGTGCTGCGAGGCATTATCAGAGTCGAGTGAACCCCTGGACCATCTTCGACCACCTCCGGGCATTAGAGAGGAATTTTCATGGGATTTTGGCCATGGTTTCTGGTTTTCCACATCTTACATGGCTTTTAGATGGACTTAGATCATAAGGCCATTAGACATGGGGGCAGAAGTAGGCCATTTAACCCGTCAATGAAATCATGATATAATGACTTAGCAAGGCTCCATGAAGATGGACCTATTCGAATACGAGCTCCCTAATTGGGGCATGTAATGCTATTGATTCTGGGAGCCCTGCACAAATATATAATGTGGATTGTCTGGGTCACTGGAACTCAGCATGTACATTCTGTACTGGGAAATAGAACATAGAACATAGAACACTACAGCACAAACAGGCCCTTCAGCCCGCAGGTTGCGCTGATCATATCCCTACTTACTAGGCCTGTCTATAACTCCCAATCCCATTAAATCCCATGTACTCATCCAGAAGTCTCTTAAAAGACCCCAGTGAGTTCGCCTCTACCACCACCGACGGCAGCCGATTCCACTCACTCACCACCTTCTGAATGACAAACTTATCCCTGACATCTGCCTCTCAGCGCCAGGGACCTGGGTTCAATTCCCAGCTTGAGTCACTGTCTGCGCATGTTCTCCCTGTCTCTGCTTGGGTTTCATCCAGGTGCTCTGGTTTCCTCCGACACTCCAAAGCAGGCAGATTAGGTTGATTGGCCATGCTAAATTGACCCTTAGTATCAGGATGACTAGCAGGGTAAATACGTGAGATTACTAGGATAGGCCGTGGGGTCGGATTGTTGTCAGTGCTGATAAATTGGCCAAGTGGGGCAAACTGGTCATGCTAAATTCTCCTTCAGTGTACCTGAACAGGTGAAAGAGTGTGGCAAATTAGGGATTTTCACAGTAGCTTCATTGCATGGTTAATACAAATCCACTTGTGACACTAATAAATAGACTGAAACAATGAAAACTCAATGGACAAAATGGCCTCCTTCACTGTATGGATTCTATGTGTATCGTAACCTGTTTCATCTATAGCCAGCTCCGATTTTAAGGTCACGCCCCCATATCTGACCCAGAAGAAGGAGGTGTCTTCTCTCTGCCTACCCTATCAATGGTTGGCATGGTTGTGGCTGGAAGTTGTACAATATTGTTTTGCTGTTAAAAACTTTCTGCATCACCAGGTTCCTTACGAACACATACATTACATGCTATTATCCAATCAATACCTCCTTTTTAATGAACTGATTGCGTCTTCACAACACAGCAATGGCCTTCCTTTACTAAGATGTTTCCCACTAATAGCCACCATTAGTGTGGGTGATAGACTATCTAAAGGATCCATTGGGTATTGGTAGACAGGGAGACCCTAGTACCTTCCCGAATACAACTCTTGTCAAAAGGGCAGCATTCCAACTACTCTTAATATCCCCTGTTTTCCAGATAAACCTGATTACAACACAACAGGTGGCTCAGGATATCATTCAAAGTGTTTTCTAACTCTTTTAATGATGATGACTTGAGCGGTCTTAGTAACACAAATAGGTTTTAGCTTTGCATTGTTACGTTCATCATGAGCAAGACATCATGACCTGCCCTCAGATTATGCCACCTTCCTCATGAACAACTGGAGTCCTTGGGCAAGCTTTGGGAACAAAGTGATTTGGAGTAGGCTATTCGCCTCTTCGAGCCTGCCCCACCCTTCGATAAGATCATGGCTGAACTTGTTGTGGTCTTAGCTCAGCTTTCCTGTCTAACCCCCTTCCCCATCGCCCTCGCCTCCCTTATCCAAGAGGAGCCAGTGGTGCCGTGATATTCTCGCTGGACTGGTAATCTAGAAGCCCAGGGGACTCAGGTTCGAATCCCACCACAGCAGATGGTGAAATTTAGACTCAATAAAAAAAATCTGGAATTAAAAAAGATGACCATGAAACTATTGTCAGAAAAACCCATCTGGTTCATATGTCCTTCAGGGAAAGAAATCTGCCATCCTTACTTGATCTGGCCTACATGTGACTCCAGAGCCCTCATGGGTAATAAAAGCTGGCTCCCCCAACACCACCCATGTCGCACGAATGAATAAAACAATCTGACTCCTGTGACCCTCTTCAATAGTCACCTTTCACACATCTAAACAAAATATAGAAGTTAGGGCCCATGAAGCCAAGTTTCACTCTGTGATTGGACTTATCCAGTAGCGACACACTCAATTATCTGCCTCTTTGTGTTCAGCTTCTTTAACTACATGGTGTTAACATCCTACCAGTGTTAACAGTTACCCATACAAGCTGAAGAGTTCGCTCCTCAGCTTCCACTCCTATCTTAAAATCTTTCTACTTCTGTGCCCCAAAAAAACCGTGTTTGACGGCCGGTTTAATTAAGCCGATTGCATTAGTCCACACCCGTTCGAACCTGCCGAAGTTAAACATCTCGAGTTTGACTCGTAGCATTTCCCATTATTCACCAACATTTTGTCAAAGTATCCCACCTCTCTTTGCAATGGACCAGCACTGTTGCGTTTAAATCACCAATTCTATACAAACTGTCGGATGATAACCATAAAACCATTGTCCAAAGAAAAACCCACCTGGTTCACTAAAGCCCTTTAGGGAAGGAAATCTGCCATCTTTAATCGTGATCTGGCCTACGTGTGACTCCAGAGCCACAGCAAGGATTTGATTTGATTTATTACTGTCACATGTATTCGCACAGTAAGAAGTCTCACAACACCAGGTTAAAGTCCAGCAAGGTTTATAAAATGTTGAGAGGAATAGATAGGGTGGACTCTCAGAGACTGTTTCCCCCGAGCTGAAATGGTCACTACGAGAGGACACAGATTTAAGATGCAGGGAAGCAAATACAGAGGAGATGTCAGGGGTAGGTTTTTCACTCAGAGGGTGGTGAGTGAATGGAACTGACTGCCATCGGAGGTTGTTGAGGCAAACTCACTGGGGTCTTTTAAGAGACTTCTGGATGAGTATATGGAAAAGAATAGGATAGGGGGTTATAGATAGGTCTGTGGATTGGTAGATGTGATCGGCGCAACTCGTGGGCCGAAGGGCCTGTTTGTGCTGCATTGTTCTATGATTCTATAAGTTTATTTAGTAGCACCAGTCACTAGCTTTTGGGACACTGCTCCTTGATCAGGTGAGTGGGAGTTCTGTTCACAAACAGGGCATACAGACACAAACTCAACTTACAAAATAATGATTGGAATGTGAGATTTTCCATCGCTTTTCATCGCAATCAAGTCTTAAAGGCACAAACAATGTGAGTGGAGAGAGGGTTAAGCACAGGTTAAAGAGATGTGTATTGTCTCCAGCCACGACAGTGAGATCTTACAAGCTCAGGCAAGTCATAGGGGTTACAGATAGTGTGACGTGAACCCAAGATCTCAGTTGAGGCTATCTTCATGTATATGGAACTTGGCTATCAGTTTCTGCTCAAAGATCTGCACTGTTGTGTGTATTTTGAAGGCCACTTTAGAGAACGCTTACTCAAAGATCAGAGGCTGAATGCCTTTGACTGCTGAAGTATTCCCAATTGATAGCCATGTTCTGCATACATGAGAACAACTTCAACCGAGACCTTGGGTTCATGTTACACTATCTGTAACCCCCATGACTTACCTGAGCTTGTAAAATCTCACTGTCCTGGCTGGAGACAATACCCATCTCTTTAACCTGTGCCTAACCCTCTCTACACTCACATTGTCTGTACCTTTAAGACATTTTGACCATGGGAGGAAACCAGAGCACTTGGAGGAAACCCACGCAGACACGGGGAGAATGTGCAAACTCCACACAGACAGTGACCCAAGCCGGAATTGAACCTGGGTCCCTGGTGCTCTGAGGCAGCAGCGCTAACCACTGTGCCACCGTGCTACTGGGTATCAAACAAGCAGCCAGGTAATTCAGATGCAACAGGGGAGAGGCTGGAAGAGATTGGAGTACGTGTGGAACATGGCAAGCCACAAAGACATATCTACTCATACCAATCCCTCTTCAGGGATTAGGGATCATGGAGAAATGGCAGGAAAATGGGGATGAGAAAATAATCAGCCATGATTTAATGATGGAGCAGAGTCGATGGGCCGAGTGGCCTAATTCTGTTCCTATGTTTTATAATCTTATAGTCCCTTCAACGTGACTGGCCCCATTCAGAGAACAAAATAAATGCTAAATTAATGTTACCCCCGTAGCATAGAATCAATTACTTATCAGAAAGTGGATTCTAGGTTTAGCTTCCAGGTAGAGTGAATTATAAAAAGAATATCCTTTATCTGTAAATCCAACAACGTAACATTTCCAAAACTCATCGAACTTTAGTGTGGGAAATGTGCAATAAACATATCAAAGAGGAACTTATCTTCAATATCTTGTATTTGTTAGTTGGTGACACATTTCTCACCATTTCATTTACTTTGGACCAGGCTCATCATAGAATCCCTATAGAGCAGAAGGAGGCCATTCGGCCCATCGAGATTTCACCGACCACAATACTACACCGGTCCTTGTAACCTTGCATTCTTATCCTGCTAGCCCCCCTGACACTAAAGGGCAATTTAGCATGGCCAATCCATCTAACATGCACATCTTTCAGACTGTGGGAGGAAAGCAGAGCTCCCGGAGGAAACCCATGCAGACACGAAGAGAACACACAAACTCCACACAAACAGTGACCCGAGACAGGAATCGAACCCATGTCCCTGGTGTTGTGTGGCAGCAGTGCCAACCAAGATGGCTGAAGTTCTCTGGATCTCCTCCCTGTGGTGGGAATTCCAGTAGTAGAGGTGGCTCGACATTGATCATCGGTGGGATATTCCAACCCTGCCAAAGTCATTGGTCATTTGCACTGCTCCCGGTCTATTCCACTGGGGAAACCAGCACAGTGGCAGAAATTGCCTTTGGTGGGGCTAGGAGATCCCACCGGCAGGAAGTTCGAGTGGCAATTTGGCACAGTGGTTTGCACTGCTGCCTTACAGCGCCAGGGTCCTGGGTTCGATTCCAGCCTTGGGAAACTGTGTGGAGTTTGCACATTCTCCCCGCGCCTGCGTGGGTTTCCTCCAGATACTCCAGTTTCTGCCCACAGTCCGAAGATGTGTGGGTTAGCTAGATTGGCCATGCTTTAGTGTCCAAAGATGTGTAGGTTAAGTGGATTGTCAAGATTAAATTGGCTCTTTGGGTCCAAAGATGTAGGTTAGTGGAATTAGTGGGGGGTAAATCCATGGGTTCGTGGCATAGGGTGTGGGGTAAAATGCTGTGTTGGAGAGTTGGTACAGACCTGATGGGCTGAATGGCCTTCTTCTACACTGTCAAGATCTGTGATTCTACAGCTATCCTCAGTTGAGGCAACGATAATGCCAGTTTTTATGCAGTTTCCAGAATACTCTGAAATCCATAATGCAATTTGCCCCGAGGATTTTGAATAATGGATATGTGAGCTGCGTCTTCTATTGTTTAACAAATTTTTCTGTTACTATTGCCAGCTTTGAGCATCCTCTACAAACATATGTAATCATTTTGGAGCTTTGTGTATATTTTCACCTCAGTTCCAGTGATGTTGAGGTTTGCATTTGGCCACAGCCCCCTCTCATTATCAATTAGAATTACTTTTTACACTGTCAATATCTGCTACTCCTGAATTTACAACCCAGTGAGTTTGGAAGCAGTAACCTTTGAGTGAAGGGAAGCCGGTCGGATCCAACGCAAGCATGGTTACGTAGGCAGAGTAAACTTTTCCACGCAAACAACCATGCGATGCCTTTGGGTGAGGAGGGCACAGTTACCCTAATGGGCTAATAACCTGGAGCTGAAAGCAAAATCCTGCCAATGCCATAGATCCGAAATATAAAGAGGAAATATTAGAAACACTCAGAAGGGCTGGCAGCATCTGTGGAGAAAGAAGTGGAGTTAAGGGCTAGAGTTTTTGCTGGAAGAATCAATTACTAAGGGGGCACGGGTTTAAGGTGTGAGGGGGCAAGGTTTAAAGGAGATGTAGGAGGCAGATTTTTTACACTGAGGGTGGTGGGTGCCTGGAACTCGCTGCCGGAGGAGGTAGTGGAAGCGGATATGATAGTGACTATTAAGGGGCGTCTTGACAAATACATGAATAGGATGGGAATAGAGGGATATGGTCCCCAGAAGGGTAGGGGGTTTTGGTTCAGTCACACAGCATGGTTGGTGCAGGTTGGAGGGCTGAAGGGCCTGTTCCTGTGCTGTAATTTTCTTTGTTCTTTTGCCTGCCTCAATTCCGGCGGCAGGCGAGGCTTGGACAATGGCGTTCTGCATTGGCATTGGGCGAGATCACACAAACTTTGGCCTGTAAAATTTCATTTTGAGTCCATATACGATAGAAATGGGGCGGCACACAGCTCCAACGACCTGGGTTCGATTCCTGGCTTGGGTCACTGTGTGGCGTTTGCACATTCTCCTCGTGTCTGTGTGGGTTTCCTCCGGGTACTCCGGTTTCCACCCACAATCCAACGTTGTGCGGGTTAGGTTGATTGGCCATGCTAAAATCGCCCCTTAGTGTACTAGGACACCTTAGGTTAGAGGGATTAGCAGATATGGCAGTAGGGCCTGGGTGTGATTGTAGTCAGTGCAGACTCGATGGGCCGCAGGGCCTCTTTTTGCACTGTAGGGTTCTATGATTCTATGATTCTAAATGTGATGGATTATACTGATGGGAAAGAGGTAGGGAAAGTGGAACAGAATGGAAGGTCAGAAATAGGTCAGAGATAAGGAGAGATTAAGACCATGAGATATAAAAGCAGAATTAGGCTGTTCAGCCCATCGAGTCTCCTCCACCAATCCATTATGGCTGGTAAGTTTCTCAAACCCATTCTATAGAACATAGAACATAGAACATTACAGCGCAGTACAGGCCCTTCGGCCCTCGATGTTGCGCCGGCCAGTGGACCCTCTAACCTAAACTATTCCAATATCATCCATATGCCTATCCACCGAACATTTGAATGCCCCCAAAGTAGGCGAGTCCACAACTGCTGCAGGCAGGGCATTCCACACCCTTACCACCCTCTGTGTAAAGAACCTGCCTCTGACATCCGTCCTATAACTACCACCTCTTAATTTAAAGTTATGTCCCCTCGTTCTATTCTCGTTCTATAAAGGTTATTCTTCCAACCTTTTTCTGTAATCTTTGATCCCCTTATCAATCAAGATACTACCCATCTCAGTCTTAAAGACACTCAATGATCCGACCTCCATAGTCTTCTATAGCAAAGAATTCCACAGATTCACCACTCTCTTGCATTTCTCCTCATCTCAGTACTAAAGGCTTTACTCTGAGGCTGTGCCCTCGGATCCCAGTCTCTCCTACTAACTACCATTTCATTGGAAAAATGGAGGTGGGTTCCTGGGGTACATTGCCAGTGGATGTGGCAGAAGCAGGCACATTAGCAATGTCTAAGGTATATCTTGATAGACACAGGAAGGGGAGAAGGACAGAAGGATAGAAACAATATATTGGCACAGGCTTGGTGGGCTGAAGGGCCTGTTCCTGTGCTGTATGTTTGTCATTTTTCTTACCTTACAATCTAAAAAACCATGTTTATATCTTACAGTCTAAGATTCCACACAGTGAAGGAGGCCATTTGGTTCATTGAGTCTTTATTGGCTCAGTCTATTTATTGGTGTCACAAGTAGGCTTACATTAACGCTGCAACAAAGTTACTGTGAAAATTCCCTAGTCGCCACACTCCGGCTCCTGTTCAGGTACGCCAAGGGAGGATTTAGCATGGCTTGCTCACCTTACCAGCATGTCTTTTGGACTGTGGGAGGAAACCGGGGCGCCCAGAGGAAACCCACGCGGGGAGAATGTGCAGACTCCACGCGGACAGTGACCCAAGCTGGGAATCGAACCCAGATCCCTGGTGCTGTGAGGCAGCAGGGCTAACCACCGTGCTGTCCGGCCTGGGTTCATTTAGATTTTGATGAGATGCTCCTTCTCCACCAGTCAGTCTGTCTGGAAATGGCAACACTTTTCTCCAGTATGTGTTGGGGTTGAAGACACCAAGAGATATTGGTTCCCCCAGCAGCCACTGCACTCCCTTTATGTGTCCTGCCCAGACATCTATCACGTTTTTCCGCAGATAATTTGATGGAATCATCCTTTGGCACAAGGCCAGCAGTGTGGGAGTTCGATTCTATTAGGATTTATGGATCCAAGTTATGGAGAACCAAAAGAACAAAATACATCAGAACAGACAATTTTGCTTTCAGAGCAACTTAACCATGCATCTCTGAGAACTCAGTCCGAAGGCAGCAGAATGGGGAATTCTATGGTATTCCCCTTGTCTTCCTTGTATGTCCTCTGAGGTGAACTTCAGGATCACAGGAATGGGAATAGGCTATTTGGCCCATCGAGCCTGCTCCACTATTCAGTACAATCATGGCGGATCATCCAGTTTGGCATCTTTTTCCCCAGATTATCCCCGTATCCCTTCTTGGGATTTAGGAACCTGTAAGTCCCAAGTTTAAACGTGCTCTGTGGGCAGGACTTTCCACTCACACTGTCTTGAGTCCGGAAGGTTCTAGCCTTCAGATTTCTTGACAGTTCACCAAATATCCCTTCAGATTGTGGTTGGTGCAGACTTGATGGGCTGAATGGCCTCCTTTTGCACTGTAGGATTAGATAATTCTATCATTTTATTCAGATAATGACCTTAAAAGGGAAGAGAAGCAGTGATATAAAAACTAGTTAACTTCTGCCTTACATCCCTCAGGAGACAAAGTGGGTGAATAAATATGTTAGTTATATCTTGAGAATTGAGTCCAGTTCTTGGCACTGTACTTTAAGAGGACACATAGAGAAAGGTATGGAAGTGATTTTCCGGATGAGGGATTTCAGTCACATGGGCAGATCAGATTGATCACTTTTAAGCAGGAGAGGTGATTGGATCAAATCATAGAATTATACAATCCCTATCGTGCAAAAGGAGGACATTTGGTCCACCTTGCCTGCACTGGCCACAATCCCACCCAGGCACTATCCCATACCCCGTGTATTTACCCTGCTAATCCCCCAGACACTAAACAGAATGCTAATAAAGAGAGTTAAAGTTTATTGATTAATGGCAATTAAAGCTTACATTAGGGATAGCCCAGGAAATTACTGACTGGTGAGTCTGACCTCAGTGCTTGATGGAGAAGATTCTGAGGGACAGGATTTATGAACATTTAGAGAAGTTTGGTATGCTCAAAAGTAGTCAGCACGGCTTTGTCAAAGGCAGGTCGTGTCTTACGAGCCTGGTTGAATTCTTTGAAAATGCGACTAAATATGTTGACAAAGAAAGAGCGGTTGATGTGATTTATACAGACTTCAGCAAGGCATTCGATAAGATCCCCCATGAAAACTTCTTGAGAAAGTGAGAGGGCATGGGATCCAAGGGGCTGTTGCCTTGTGGATCCAGAACTGGCTTACTCTGAGAAAGCAGAGAGTGGTTGGAGATGAGTCTTTTTCTGCATGGAGATCGGTCACCAGTGGAATGCCCCAGGAATCTGTTCTGGGACCCTTACTGTTTATAATTTTCATAAATGACCTGGATGAGGAAGTGGAGGGATGTTTTGGTAAGTTTGCTGATGACATAAAGGCTGGTGGTGCTGTGGATAGTTTGATGAGAAGTCAGAAGTTGCAGTGAGACATAGATGGGATGCAAAACTGAGTGGAGAAGTGGCAGATGGACTTCAATGCAGATAAATGTGCAGTGGTCCATTTTGGCAGGTCCAATGGCATGAAGGAGAATATCAAGGGTAGGAGTCTTAGCTGTGTAGAGGATAAGAAGGACCTTGGAGTCCGGGTCCATAGGATTCTTAAATCAGCCTCGCAGGTGGAGGATGTGATTAAGAAGGCGTATGGTGTACTGGCCTTCATTAATCGAGGGATTGAGTTTAGCACTCGAGAGGTAATGCTGTAACTTTATAAGACCCTTGTCAGACACACTTGGAGTACTGTGCGCAGTTCTGGTCGCCTCACTACAGGGAGGACGTGGAAGCTATTGAGAGGGTGCAGAGGAGATTTACAAGGATGTTGCCTGGATTGGGGGGCAGGCCTTATGAAAATAGGTTGAGAGAGCTCGGTCTTTTTTCCTTAGAGAGACAAAGGATGAGAGGCGACCTGATAGAAGTTTATAAGATGTTGTGAGATATTAATCGGGTAGATTCTCAGAGGCTTTTTCCCAGGGCTGAAATTGTTGTTACGAGAGGGCTTGGTTTAAAGTGCTGGGGAGGAAGTATAGCTGAGATATCAGGGGTAAGTTTTTCACTCAGAGGATGGAGAGTGAATGGAATCGGCTGCCATTAGTGACCACAATTCGGTTACATTCACCTTAGTGATGGATAGGGATAGGCATGAAGCTGGGGGCAGTAGTTATAGCTGGGGGAAGGGTAATTATGAGGCCATCAGGAGAGAATTAGGGTGCATAGATTGGACTAGGAAACTACAGGGACTGGGAACATCTGGAATGTGGAGCTTATTCAAGGAGCAGCTGCTGCGAGTCCTTGATAAGTATGTCCCTGTCAGGCAAGGAGGAAATGGTCGAGTAAGAGAACCTTGGTGTACGAAAAAAGTTGATTTGCTGGTTAAAAGGAAAAAGGAGGCTTATGTCAGGATGAGGCTTGAAGGCTCAGTTAGTGCAATGGATAGCTATAGATTAGCCAGGAGGGAGCTAAAGAGTGAATTGAGGAGAGCTAAGAGAGGACACGAGAAGACTTTGGCTGATAGGATTAAGGAGAATCCTAAAGCTTTCTTTAGATATGTTAAGAATAGAAGATTGGTTAGGGCAAGATTAGGGCCAGTCATAGACAGCAGTGGGAAGTTATGCGTGGAGCCTGAAGAGATTGGAGAGGTAATGAATAAATATTTCTCTTCGGTATTCACGCAGGGTGATGTAAATGTAGTTATGGAGAACACTGAGGTACAGGGTAGCAAACTGGAAGGTATCGAAGTAGATAGAGAGGATGTGCTAGATATTCTCGAGGGTTTGAAGTTGGATAAGTCCCCTGGGCCGGACGGGATTTACCCTAGGATTCTCTGGGAGGCAAGAGAGGAGATTGCAGAGCCTCTGGCTCTGATCTTCAGGTCGTCGTTGGTTACGGGTGTGGTTCCGGAGGACTGGAGGATAGCGAATGTGGTCCCGTTGTTCAAGAAGGGGAAGAGAGACCTTCCAGGGAATTATAGGCCAGTGAGTCTTACTTCTGTTGTGGGCAAAGTATTGGAGAGAATAATTAGGGATAGGATTTATAGTTATTTAGAGAGTAATGAATTGATTGGAGATAGTCAGCATGGTTTTGTGAAGGGTAGGTCGTGCCTTACTAACCTCATTGAGTTTTTTGAAAAAGTGACTAAGGAGGTGGATGGGGGTAAGGCGGTTGATGTGGTATATATGGACTTTAGTAAGGCGTTTGATAAGGTGGCCCATGGAAGACTTCTGCAGAAAATGCAGATGTATGGGATAGAGGGTTATTTAGCTAATTGGGTTAGGAATTGGCTAGCAGATAGAAGACAGAGGGTGGTGGTTGATGGGAGATATTCATCTTGGAGTTCGGTGACAAGTGGTGTACCTCAGGGGTCTGTTTTGGGGCCCCTGCTGTTTGTAATTTTTATAAATGATCTGGATGAGGGTATTGAAGGATGGATTAGTAAATTTGAAGATGACACTAAAGTCGGTGGAGTGGTAGATAGTGAAGAGGGGTGTTATAGTTTGCAGAGGGACTTGGACAAGTTGCAGAGCTGGGCCGAGAGGTGGCAAATGGAGTTAATGTGGAAAAGTGTGAGGTAATGCACTATGGCAGAAATAATAAATGTGTAGAGTATAGGGCAAATGGTAGGATTCTTAGTAGTCTAGATGAACAGAGGGATCTTGGTGTGTATGTGCATAGATCCCTGAAAGTAGGCAGTCAGGTCGAGAAGGTTGTTAGGAAGGCATATGGAGTCTTGGCTTTTATTGGTAGAGGGATTGAATTTCGGAGCCGCAACGTCATGTTGCAACTGTACAAAACTCTAGTGCGGCCGCACTTGGAGTATTGTGTGCAGTTCTGGTCCCCACATTATAAGAAAGATGTGGAGGCATTGGAGAGGGTACAGAGGAGGTTTACCAGGATGTTGCCTGGTATGGAGGGCAGGTCTTATGAAGAGAGGCTGATGGATTTGAGGTTGTTTTCGTTAGAAAGGAGGCGGCTAAGAGGAGACCTTATTGAAACATATAAGATGATTAGAGGTTTAGATAGGGTGGACAGTGATAGCCTTTTTCCTAGGATGGAGAAAGCTAGCACGAGGGGACACAGCTTTAAATTAAGGGGTGATAGTTATAGGACGGATATCAGAGGTAGGTTCTTTACCCAAAGGGTGGTTCGGGAGTGGAATGCCCTGCCTGCAGCAGTTGTAGATGCGCCAAGTTTGGTGGCGTTTAAGAAGTTAGTTGATAAGTATATGGAAGAGAAGGGAATGGTTTAGTTTGGAGGGGCATTGCTTTTTATATTGGTCGGCGCAACATCGAAGGCCGAAGGGCCTGTTCTGTGCTGTAATGTTCTATGTTCTATGTTCTATCGGTACTGGTGGAGACAAACTCGTTGGGGTCTTTAAAGAGATTTCTGGATGAGTACATGAGACTTAATAGAATTGAAGGTTATAAGTAAGCCTAGTAGGTAGGGATATCATTGGCACAACTTGTGGGCTGAAGGGCTTGTTTGTGCTGTAGTTTTTCTATGTTCTATGTTGTATTAACACTGCAATGAAGTTACTGCCAAAATCCTCTAGTCACCACACTCCAGCACCTGTTCGTATACACTGAGGGAGAATTTTGCATGACCAATGCACCTAACCAGCATGTCTTTTGGACTGTGAGAGGAAACCGGAGCACCCGGAGGAAACCCACACAGACACAGGGAGAACGTGCAGACTCCACGCAGGCAGTGACCCAAGCCGGGAATTCAACCAGGGTCCCTGGCACTGTGAGGCAGCAGTGCCAGCCACTGTGCCAACATGTGGCCCATAAATAAACTTTAATTTAGCATGGCCAATCAACCTAACCGTACATCTGATGCCCCTGGGTGGTTGGATACATGGTTGGTTAATTCCCACCTGGTGTTTTTCTGGCAGTTCACTTGCCTTGGCTCTGTGCCACCCTAGCAGTGCCAAGGGGGCAGGGCATAGAAACATAGGACATTACAGCACAGTACAGGCCCTTTGGCCCTCAATGTTGTGCCGAGCTATATCCAATCCTAAGATCAAGCTATCCCACTCCCTATCATTCTGCTGTGCTCCATGTGCCTATCCAATAACCGCTTGAAAGTTCCTAAAGTGTCCGACTCCACTATCACAGCAGGCAGTGTATTCCACACCCCAACCACTCTCTGAGTAAAGAATCTACCTCAGACATCCCTCCTATATCTCCCACCATGAACCTTATAGTTAAGCCCCCTAGTAACAGCTACATCCACCTGAGGAAATAGTCTCTGTACGTCCACTCTATCAATCCCTCTCATCATCTTATAAACCTCTATTAAGTCACCTCTCATCCTCCTCCACTCTAAAGAGAAAAGCCCCAGCTCCCTCAACCTTTCCTCATAAGGCCTACCCTCCAAACCAGGCAGCATCCTGGTAAATCTCCTCTACATTCTCTCCAATGCTTCCACATCCTTCTTATAGTGAGGTGGCCAGAACTGAACACAATATTCCGAATGTGGTCTCACCAAAGTCCGATATAGTATGAAAGGGGTGCATGAAGAGGGGGCATTGATGAGAAGGATGGGGGTAGATGATGGCCTAATGGTGTTGTCGCTGGACTATTAACTCAGCTAATGTTCTTGGAACTCAGGTTCAAATCCCACCATGTCAGACGGTGGAATTTGAATTCAATAAAAAATATTGAATTCAATATTTTTTGAAATATTGCTACAGCTCCTGCTGTAGCAAAATCAGGAAATTTGGTAGCTGGGGACGAGATGGAAATATCTGGAATTAAGAATCTACTGATGACAATGAAACCATTGTCGATTGTCAGGAAAACCCATCTCGTTTACTAATGTTCATTAGGGAAGGAAATCTGCCATCCTTACACAGTCTGGCCTATGTGTGACTTGAGAGCCACAGCAAGTGGTTGATTCTCAACTGCTCTCCATGGGCAATTAGGGATGGGTAATAAATATTGGCCAGCCAGCGATGCCCATATCCCATGAATGGATAATAAAAAGGGGGACCCATTGGAATGACCTCAATTCCTCCTGTGTTGGGGTATGTGCCTTTAATGAGAGCCGGAGAGAGGTGTTTAATTTCAGTTTGAGGTAGGGGCACCCTTTCAGAGCAATGCCCGATCTCTGTGAAGCCGGGCTTGTGGGCATGTTTTGGCCCAAGCCGCTCAGAACTGGCACAAAACTCACTCCTCTTCCAAAAAATGGCCAAAGGCACGATCTTACCAGCTACTCACGCCACACTCCTGCTGTAGCAAAATCAGGAAATTTGGTAGCTGGGGACGAGATGGAAAATCCCATGAATAGCGGTCAGGCTCCGACCAAAGCATGGGAAGATTGCAATTGGATTGTTTGGGAAAATTCCTCCCAAAGCTTTGAATATGTGTGACTTTTTCAAAGTTACTTAATTCTACAATCTGCCCATTGCGTCGAGAAACAAACTACAGGTTGGCAGTTTTAACCAGTAAATGAACTTTTATTTTCCCTCTGTGGTCCACTCAGCAAACACTATATGAATAGTGAATGGATTATTTAATCTTCAACTCAATTAATTGGGTAATTAATTGACATTTGATGATTGCAGCTCTCAATTATTTGCACAGTTAACATTTCCGTACTGCAATAATTTGATGAGAGGTCTGAGTTTGCAAATGTTTTTATCAATACTTCCGTGCCCAAGGAGAGTAGGGGGCTTCATGATGACCTGAATAATCATGTTGTTTATCTTACTGTAAGTGGCACGGGAACCAGGTAAGGGTCTCGATGCCCAGATACCATCACCAACAGCGGAGTTTTCAGTGGCAGTGATGGAAAGCTTACTCAACCTCAAAGGATAATGGCCGCTTCCAAGTGAAAGATCCTCCCAGAGATGGAATTGACTTTTTATTAAATACATGTAGATTCTTTCTGAATCTACTCTGTCAAACTCTGTTGGAATTTTATAAGTTTCTATGAGATCCCCTCTCACTCTTCTAAACTCCAGTGAATATAATCCTAACGGACTTAGTCTCTCCTCATATGACAGACCTGCCATCCCAGGAATCAGCCTGGTAAACCTTCGTTGTGCTCCCTCTATCACAAGGACATCCTTCCCCAGATAAGGACTCCAAAATTGCACATTTGATTTATTACTGTCACATGTATTGGTATACAGTGAAAAGTATTGTTTCTTACACACTATAAATGCCATAGAGAAGGAAAGGAGAGAGTGTAGAATGTAGTTTTACAGTCATAGCTAGGGTGTAGAGAAAGATCAGCTTAATAGAAAGTAGGTCCATTCAAAAGTCTGAATGCAACAGGAAAAAAGGTGCTTTGTGTCAGTTAATGCGTGATCTCAGACTTTTGTATCTTTTTCTCGATGGAAGGTGGAAGAGAGAATGTCCAGCGAGATGTATAGACAGAGTCAATGGATGGGAGGCTGGTTTGCATGCTGGATTGGGCTACATTCACGGCTCTTTGTAGTTCCTTGTGGTCTTGGGCAGAGCAGGAGCCCATACCAAGCTGAGATACAACCAGAAAGAATGCTTTCAATGGTGCATCTGTAAAAGCTGGTAAAAGTCATTACAGACAAGCCAAATTTCCTTAGCTTCTTGAAAAAGTAGAAGCGTTGGTAGACATTCTCAACTACAGTTTCTGCATGAAAGGATCAAAACAGCATCTAAAAACTTGAAGCTATTGAATATTTATTTCCACTTCATCCCCGTTGATGTAACAAGGGCATGTCCTCCATTGCACTTCCTGAAGTCGATGACTATCTCCTTCCCATTACTTAGCCTCATCCTTTTGCTGTTGAAGTTCAAAGGGTGGTTGTCACAAATATCTGGAGGGAAAAGTTCAGGACTGAGAAGTGTGGAGAACTATAGAATCCACAGAATTCCTACAATAGAGAAAAATGGCCAACTGAATCTGTACTGACCACAATCCCACCCTGGCTCTATTCCCATAATCCCATACATTTACCCTGTCAATCAACCTAAGGCACAAGTCTTTGGACTGTGGGAGGAGCACCCAGAGGAAACCCAAGCAAACACAGGAAGAATGTGTAGACTCTACACAGACAGTGACCAAGGCATCCCTGATGCTGTGAGGTAGCAGCGCTAACCACTGTGCTACCGTGCCACCAAGCATCAAACTTTTCCTCACGAGTTGACTCTATGCTCAGATTTTCAGGAAAAACAATAGTTGAACAGTAATAGAAAATGTTTATCAGCTAAAAGACCTCTAAGTGAGGTTAGTGTCTGCTATTCGGCATGCACAGGCTAATCTTCATCTGCGTAGACCCCGTAACATCCTGTTTTTTTGGCCTTGACCAGAGAATGAACAAGACCAGAGTTTTCCATAACAAATACCAAAGGCAAGATATGGGGATATTCTATCCAAGGATTGACAGAAGACATTTTTTCATTGACTGACAAAGGTCGAAAAACTAGGATTTAATTGGTGAATATGTAAGCAAATAAGGGATTAGAAAAATTGCTTGTTTCGGATTTGCTGTAATTAAGTATAATTGCCAAGTAGTTTCTAACTTCAGAAACACTTACAGAGGGGCTGTGTCCACAAAAGTTTCTACTTTTTCAGAAGACTAAGGAAATTTGGCATGTCAGCTATAACACTCACCAACTTTTACAGATGCACCAAAGAAAGCATTCTTTCCGGTTGTATCACAACTTGGTGTGGGCTCCTGCTCTGCCTACAAAAGGTCGTGAATGTAGCCCAGTCCCTCACTCAAATCAGCCTCCCATACATTGATTCTGCCTACACTTCCCGCTGCTTCGGCAAAGCCGCCAGCATAATCAAGGATCCCACACATCCGGATATTCTCTCTTCCACCTTCTTCCGTCAGTAAAAAGATACAAAAGTCTGAGATCACGTACCAACTAGCACAAGAGCAGCTTCTTCCCTGCTGCTGTCAGACTTTTGAATGGACTTAACTTGTATTAAGCTGATCTTTCTCTACATCCTAGACTGTAGAACTAAATTCTGCACTCTCTCCTTTCCTTCTCTATGAATGGTGTGTTTTGTCTATATAGTGCCCAAGAAACAATTCTCTTCGCTGTATGTTAATACATATGACAATAATAAATCAAATCAATTCAAAAAAAAAGCAAAGTGACAATGAGCAGAAATTCTATTTTTTTTTTCATTCATTCAATGTGGGCGTCACTGGCTGGACCAGCATTTATTGCCCATCAGTGAGGGCATTTAAGAGTCAACCACATTGCCGTGGCTCTGAAGTCACATATAGGCCAGACCAGGTAAGGACTCATTGAATCATAGAATCCCAACACTGCAGAAGGAGGCCATTTGGCCCATTGAGTCTGCACTGACCACAATCCCACCCAGATCCTATCCCCAGAACCCCACACGCTTACCCTGCTAGTTCCCCTGACACTGAGATCAATTTAGCATGGCCAATCAATTTAACCGTCACATCTTTGGACTGTGGGAGGAAACTGGAGCACACAGAGGAAACCCACGCAGACACGGGGAGAATGTGCAAACTCTGCAGTGACCCAAGCTGGCAATTGAACCCAGGCCCCTTCCGCTGTGAGACAGCAGTGCTAACCACTGTGCCACTGTGCTGCCAGGATGGCAAGTTTCCTTCCCTAAAGGACATTGCTGAACTAGGTGGATTTTCCCAGCAATGGACAATGGTTTCATGGTCATCAGTTGATTCTTAATTCCAGATTTCTATCCAGATTTAAATTTCATCATCTGCCATGGAAGGGTTCGAACCCAGGTCTCCAGAATGCCATCACAGTGGCACAATGATTAGCATTGCTGCTTTACAGCGCCAGGGATCCAGGTTTGATTCCTAGCTTGGGTCACTGACTGTGCGGAGCCTGCACGTTCTCCCCATGTCTGCGTGGGTTTCTTCCAGGTGCTCTGGTTCCCTTCCACAGTCCAAAAAAAGACATGCAGGTTCGGTGCATTGGCCACGCTAAACTGACCGTTAGAGTCCCAAGATGTGTAGGTTACAGGGGTTTAGCAGGGTAAATATGAGTAGTTATGGGAATTGGGCCTTGATGGGATTGTGTTTGGTGCACATGCAATGGGCTGAATGGCCTCCTTTTGCACTGTAGAGCTTCTACAGTGCTTTGGGTTGCTAATCTAGTGCCAATATCACTACGCCAATGCCTCCCCATTGACTTTCAGTGAAGTTGAGCCAGGGATAAACATTGACAGAAAGATTGGAGGGAACTCCTTGCCCCTTCATAATGAGATCTTTGACATCAACCTGGGAGGACAGAGAGGCCTTGATTTAACATTTCCTCTGATAGTTGGTATCTCCAACAAGACAGCACTCCCTCAGCACTGAGGTGGACCTGCCAGCCCTTGGTTCTGGGCTGAAGTCTTGGGAGTGAGACATGAATCTAAGACCTGGTCATTGAGACGTTGAGCTTCCTGTGCACAACTTGGCATCTGGATTGTCTACGGCACGGTGGCACAGTGGTTCGCACTGCTGCCTCACAGTGCCAGAGATCCAGGTTCAATTCCGGCCTCACTTGCCTGTGTGGAATTTGTATGTTCTCCCTGTGTCTGCGTGGGTTTCCTCCGGGTGCTCCGGTATCAGTGAAGAGTCGTAGAATCCTTACAGTGCAGGAGGAGGCCATTCGTCCTATCGAGTCCGCACTGAACAAAATCCCACCCAGGCCCCATTCCCGCAATCTCATACATTTACCCTGCTAATCCCATGAATCCAGGGGCAATTTAGCACGGACAATCAACCTACCTTGCACCTCCTTCGGACTATGAGAGGAAACCGGAGCACCCGGCAGAAACCCACGCAGGCATGGGGAGAATGTGCAGTCTCCACACAGATAGTGACCCAAGATCAGGGATTGAACCCGGGTCCCTGGTGCTGTGAAGCCAACCACTGTGCCCAATGTGCCATCCCAAATATGCTGGTTAGGTGTGTCGGCCATGCTAAATTCTCCCTATGTACCCAAACAGGTGCCAGAGTGTGGAGACTAGGGGATTTTCACAGTAACTTCATTACAGTAAGCCTACTTCCGACACAAGAAAATTAACTTAAAAAAAATCCCAACGGTGGAGACACTTCATTGGCTGAAAAACTCTCGGGGCCATGGAAGGTGCTATATCAATGCAATCCTCTCTTTTTCTTCCATCAGAGACAACCGTGCTCCCGAATGAGTCACAACTGGTGTCTGATAGCCCCTGATTTCTTCTCCCACACTGATATCTGTTTCCCTCGCGTGTGTAACTCATCCTAAATTCTCCATGTGTCAATTTAGGACCAGCGCTTTCAGGAAACACATTAGCGGAAGTCAGGATTTATGGGGACGCATTGTGTTGAGAAGGATTAGATTGTTTAAAGCGTAGGACAACAAAGAACAAAAAAAAGCCATCTGTCATTTCACCAACAGAGAAGGCTTCAATATTTAGACTACCCCAGTCTCAACAAAGTTCTGATCACTCGAAGTTGAGCAATGGAAAAAAATAAGCCACTGGAGTTTTTAACAAAGAAGTGGTTTAGGAAGCAAAGCATGGTAGATGCTTGTCTTTATACTGGAAGTTGATTTGTAGCAGGGTCCCCCAGGACCCAGGATTGCCTCTCGCGGTGAGATATTTAGACTTGTTTGTAAATTTTTTGTCATTGTTAACCGTATCTCATTGCCCTTCAACTGAGCTCATCCTTCCCCTACAAGACCTCCCCTGGGCCTCCGTGTACCCATCACGATGTTGCTGCAGCATGATGTCCAAACATGGAACATAGATAGATCATAGAACATTACAGTGCAGTACAGGCCCTTCGGCCCTCGATGTTGCGCCGGCCAGTGGAACCAATCTAATGACCCTCTAACCTGAGTTATTCCTACATGGTATTCCAACATGTGCAGGTTGGGTGGATTGCTAACTTGCCCCCTACGTTTCCAAAGTAGAAACACAAAAACGTAGAAGACTTGTATATTCCGACAATATTTCTCCTGTCTACTAATCGGTTCTCTATCCACTATTTTCTGTGGTAGTGAATTCCATAGCTTTACCTCCATCTGGGTGAAGGAATGTCTCCTCATCTCTGTCCTGAACCTTTTAGTCTATAACCTCAGACTCTGATCTCTGACCATCAGGAGCATAGAGACATAGAAGATAGGAGCAGGAGGAGGCCGTTCGGCCCTTCAAGCCTGCTCTGCCATTCATCACCATCATGGCTGATCATCCAACTCAATCCTGATTTCTCCCCATAACCTTTGATCCCATTCAACCCCAAGTGCTGTATCCAGCTGCCTCTTGAATACATTCAATGTTTTGGCATCAACTACTTCCTGTGAGAATGAATCCCACAGGCTCACTGGGTGAAGAAATGTCTCTGCATCTCCGTCCTAAATGGTCTACCCTGAATCCTCAGACTATGACCCCTGGTTCTGGACTCCCCCACCATAAGGAACATCCTCCCTGCATCTACCCTGTCTGATCCTGTTAAAATTTTATAAGTCCCTGTGAGATCCCCATCATTCATCTGAACTCAAGCGAAAACAATCCTCACCTAGTCAACCTCTCCTCATACATCAGTCCTGCCATCTCCAGAATCAGCCTGGTAAACCTTTGCTGCATTCCCTCAAAGCAAGAACATCCTTCCTCAGAAAAGTAGACAGGTTAGGTAGATTGGCCATGCTAACTTGACCCTTGGTGTCCCAAGACGTGTATGCTGGGTGGATTAAATAAATGGTACTTTTTGGGATTACAGGGACAGGGTCTGGGTAAGATGCTCATTCAGAGGGTTAGTGCAGACTCAATGGGCTGAATCCCTCTTCTGTACTGTAGGGATTCTATGAATCTATGGCTCAGTGGGTCACATCTTGTCCTTGTGTGTCAGAACTTGTAGGGTGGGTCAAGAAAGAAGCCATCCAGCATCACAGGAGAGGAATACAAGCAAAGGCAGCAGAGAGACTTCACTGAGGAACATTCACCAGTGAGCTTAACATGGTTACTGGGGAAGTTATTGGAGTCCATAATCAAGGATTTTATAACTCGGCATTTGGAAGGCAGTGGTTCAATCAGACAAAGTGGATTTACAAAAGGGAAATGATGCTTGACGAATCTATTGAAATTCTTTGAGGCTGCAACTCATGGAGTTGACCAAAGAGAACCAGTGGATGTGGTTTATTTAGACTTTCAGCAGGCTTTCAACAGGGTCTCACACAACAAACTACTATTCAAAGTTAAAAGACATGGAATTGCAAGTAATGTTTTGAGATGGATAGAAAGCTGGTTAGCAGATAGGAAGCAAAGAGTTGAAATAAATGGGCTTTTTTTCGATTGACAGTGACTAGTGGGGTTCCACAGGCCCTTTGGCCCAAATTGTTCATGCTGCCTTTTTTTAAACCCCAAAGCAATTCCCAATTTGGTCCATATCTCTCTAGGTCCATCCATGTAGGTCGTGCCTAAGGGTAGGTCGTGCCTTACTAACCTTATTGAGTTTTTTGAAAAAGTGACCAAAGAGGTGGATGGGGGTAAGGCAGTTGATGTGGTATATATGGACTTTAGTAAGGCGTTCGATAAGGTGGCACATGGAAGGCTTCTGCAGAAAATGCAGATGTATGGGATAGAGGGTGATTTAGCTAATTGGATTAGGAATTGGCTAGCAGATAGAAGACAGAGGGTGGTGGTTGATGGGAGATATTCATCGTGGAGTTCGGTTACAAGTGGTGTACCTCAGGGGTCTGTTTTGGGGCCCCTGCTGTTTGTAATTTTTATAAATGATCTGGATGAGGGTATTGAAGGATGGATTAGTAAATTTGCAGATGACACTAAAGTCGGTGGAGTGGTAGATAGTGAAGAGGGGTGTTATAGTTTGCAGAGAGACTTGGACAAGTTGCAGAGCTGGGCCGAGAGGTGGCAAATGGAGTTTAATGTGGAAAAGTGTGAGGTAATGCACTTTGGCAGGAATAATAAATGTGTAGAGTATAGGGCTAATGGTAGGATTCTTAATAGTGTTGATGAACAGAGGGATCTTGGTGTATTTGTGCATAGATCCCTGAAAGTAGGCAGTCAAGTCGATAAGGTTGTTAAGAAGGCATATGGAGTCTTAGCTTTTATTGGTAGGAGGATTGAATTTCGGAGCCGCAACGTCATGTTGCAACTGTACAAAACTCTAGTGCGGCCGCACTTGGAGTATTGTGTGCAGTTCTGGTCCCCACATTATAAGAAAGATGTGGAGGCATTGGAGAGGGTACAGAGGAGGTTTACCAGGATGTTGCCTGGTATGGAGGGCAGGTCTTATGAAGAGAGGCTGAGGGATTTGAGGTTGTTTTCGTTAGAAAGGAGGCGGCTACGAGGAGACCTTATTGAAACATATAAGATGATTAGAGGTTTAGATAGGGTGGACAGTGATAGCCTTTTTCCTAGGGTGGAGAAAGCTAGCACGAGGGGACACAGCTTTAAATTAAGGGGTGATAGTTATAGGACGGATATCAGAGGTAGGTTCTTTACCCAGAGGGTGGTTAGGGAGTGGAATGCCCTGCCTTAGGCAGTTGTAGATGCGCCAAGTTTGGTGGCATTTAAGAGGTTAGTTGATAAGTTTGTGGAAGAGAAGGGAATGGTTTAGTTTGGAGGGTCATTGCTGTTTTCATAATTGGTCGGCGTAACATCGAAGGCCGAAGGGCCTGTTCTGCGCTGTAATGTTCTATGTTCTATGTAACTGCCTAAACGCTTTTTAAACAAAAAAGTTGTAACCGCCTCTGCTGCTCAATTTAGTCATGGCCAATCAACCCAACCCACACAGTGTGGGAGGAAACCGGAGCACCCTGGAGAAAACCCACGCAGACACGGGGGGAACATGCAGATTCTTCATAGACAATTACCTGAGGCCAGAATTGAATGCGGGTCCCTAGCGATGTGAGATAGCAGTGTGTGTGCCACCATGCCACCCCTTTTTTGAGATGAAAAGCAAAATCAAATCATAAAAGACCCAAAATGAGCGCCAATCTTGTATTTTGATTTTTTCCAATACATTTGAAAGGGGATTATTTCTAATACATTTGAAAGGGGACATCAAGGAGAACTCTTCAAATACGGCAAGGAATCTTCAAGTGCACTTCTAAAGCACTCCACGTGCTCTGGGGACTTTTAGATAGTTAGGATGTTAAAGAATTCTTTATAGTTTTCTGCATGTCCACAGCAAATGTTCATTAACTATTTGTAACTATGAAATCCCTACAATGCAGAAGGAGGCCATTGTATTTTCGCCATAACCCTACATATTTACCCTGCTAATCCCCGTAATCTATATATCTAGGGACACTAAGGGCCAATTCATCTATCTTGCACATGGAGTCAGAGAGTCAGAGCAACACAGCACGGAAACAAGAAGTAAAGCCCAGAACAAATGGGCCCAGTTACAGGGTCATTGAAATAAGAGAACAAGAGGACATTGGTTTATCATCTATTGTAAAGGGCAGCACCTCCGATAGAGCTGAAGATATTAACTCTTGCACTGCAATGAAACCGTCTGCCAGTGTTCTTGTTTGGGGTTTGAAAAGTTGACCACATCAGCAAAAGCTAAATGGACTTGATCACAAAGATTGGGTGATACCTAAGTTTGTTTTGGAACGCATTTTCAGGAGAAAGAACTGAAGATTGAGGTAGGCAAGAATTTCCTTGTTCTTCAAAGTCTTGAGAAACAAGGGGAGGGGTTTTCCAGTCCTGGTGGGATCTTTTGGTCTAGCCAAAGGTGATGACCCCTGCCACAGCTTCACGGCAGCAAGACAAGCGAGCATAAAACAACATAGACTTTGGGATCTCACCGACAGCCAATGGTAAGAGGAGGGTGGGAGGGGGTAGGAGGGGAATCCTGCTCCAGTGACTGGGATGATAAGTCTGGATACCATCACAGTGAGAAAGAAGGAGTGTGCAATTAAACACCCTTTACAACCTCAATGCAACATAAGGTTCTGTGTGAGGTATTGCATTTTGGAAAGTCAAACCAGAGCAGGGCTTATACAGTGAAAGTTCGGGCTCTGGGAGTATTGAGGAAGAAAGGGATGTTGGAGTACAAGTACGTAGTTTGTTGAAAGTGGCGTCACAAGTGGAGAAGAAGGCATTTTGCACATTGGCCTTCATCAGTGAGGACATTGAGTACAGGAGTTGGGACGTCACATTACAGTTGTATAAGATGTTGATGAGACTGCACTTGGAGTATTGGCTACAGTTTTGGTCACTCTGTTATAGGACAGGCATTGATAAACTGGAAAGAGTGCAAAGAAAATTTACAAGGATGTTGCCATAACAAGTGGCCCAGTTACAGGGTCAGGCTAGGGCTTTCTTCCTTGATTCCATGCTGTATTGTTCTGACTCCCTGACTCCATGTGCAGCATAGGTAGATTGGCCATGCTCAATTATCCCTCAGTGTCCCTGGATTATACAGATTACGAGGATTAGTCAAGTAAATTAGCAGGGTGGCACGGTAGCACAATGGTTAGCACTACTGCTTCACAGCTCCAGGGCCCTGAGTTCGATTCCCAGCTCGGGTCACTGTCTGTGTGGAGTTTGCACATCCTCCTAATGTCTGCGTGGGTTTCTTCTGGTTTCCTCCCACAGTCCAAAGATGTGCGGGTTAGATTAATTGACCATGCCAAGAAATTGCCCCTTAGTGTCAAGGGATGCGTAGGTTAGAGGGATTAGTGAGTATAATATGGGGGTAGGGCCTGAGTGGGATTGTGTTCAGTGCAGGCTCGATGAGCCAAAGGGCCTCCTTTTGCACTGTAGGGTTCTATGATTCTACAAAATACGTGGGGTTATGGCTAAAACACAATGGATCAAATGGCCTCCTTCTGCATTGTAGGGATTCTACAGTTACAAATAGTTAATGAACACTTGCTGTGAACATGCAGAAGATTATAAAGACTTCTTTAACAGTCTAAAAGACCCCAGCGCAGATGAAGTGCTTTAGAAGTGCACTCATGGTGAATTGTAGGAAGGAATAAGGATTCAGCAAAAGGGAATCCAGTTGAAGCTGAACTTAAGAAGAACAAGCAAGGAAAACGGGTCTGATTGCTGAACGACAAACACTCGAGTTATATTTAGCTAGATAAAAAGATAAGACAGCCTGTGCGACCTTTGTTTCTAAGAGTTTGCGTGTTGTTGATGTCGGTCCAATGAACCTTCAATCTTGTCAAATTAAGGGTTGCAAATTGCGATTTCCCCCTTTGATTTATCTGGGAGTTCGTTTTTCCAATATTTGCTTTCCATCTCAAACATACAAAACCCACACAGGGACAGTGAGCTGGAATAATTTCTTAATGGCTGCATTTTGAACTGCTTGTGCTCTATCTGAGGTTGTTTTTAACGTTTTCAAGTTGTGATCTAAATATGGGTCTACCTCTGTGACTCACAGTCTCCCCCACACCATCAGCAAATCCGGATACCTGGCTTTCCATCCCATTGCCCACCTTGTTAATAAATATCCTCAGTATTGGACAGGGTTGTTCTGCCAGTTAGGGCACTTGCCCATTATTTGCCCATCACAGCCACTTCCACCTAGAAGGATGAGGCCAGCAGATACATGGGAAGAGCCACCCACCTACAAGCTCCCCTCCCACCGCTCACCACCCTGACTTGGAAATATATCAGCCGTTCCTTTGCAGTCGCTGGGTCAAAATCCTGGAATTCCCTCCCTAACGGCATTGTGGGTCAACCCACAGCGCGCGGGCTACAGCAATTCAAGATGGCAGCTCACCGCCACCTTCTCGAGGGCAACAAGGGATGGGCAATAAATTCTGGCCCAGCCAGCGACACCCATGTTCCGCAAATGAAAAAAAATGTTGTTACTCTTGGCCTCCCGAGCCAGAATTAGATATTGCTCATATTGCTGAGCACCTGATTTGGAAGCGCTTGGGCCTGTGTGAGAAGGCGTTAGACACACATCCTGAAGTTGTGGCACACCAGTGCAATATTTTGGTCAGTGAGCACCTGCAAGAGTCAGAAGCTCCCCCCATCAGCAATCAAGCCGACAATTTAGCCCAACGGGAGGCCAATTTGAAGCCAATTTTCCGTGGCCTGTCCACGTTTCCGATTTTTGGAGTGGACCAATTTTCCAGGCAGCTGTTTGGAATTCAGAAGAATGAGGTAAGAATTTATCAAGACAGATAAAGATGCTGAAGGGAATAGATAGGTTGTTTTGACAGAAACGAAAACGAGAGTTTAGAAGGATGAGGGGGGATCTTATTGAAACTTACAAATGGCCTCAAAATAAGCAGTAGCAGATTTAGGACTGAGTTGAGAATGAACTCCTTCATCCAAAGAGTTGTGAATCAGTGATATCCCCTCCCCAGTGAAAAGTTGAAGCCTCCTTATTGAATGTTTTTAAGGCAGTGGTAGATAGATTTTTGAACAGTAAAGGAATTAAGCGTTATGGTGAATGGGCAGGTAAGATCATAAGACATAGGAGTAGAATTAGACCACTCGGCCCATCAAGCCTGTTCTGCCATTCAATCATCGCTGATATTTTTCTCATCCCCATTCTCCTGCCTCTTCTCCATAACCCAATTCCCTTATTAGTCAAGAATCCTATCTATCTCTGTCTTAAAGACACTGAACGATCTGGTCTCCACAGCTTTCTACGGCAAAGAGTTCCACAGATTCACCATTCTCTGGCTGAAGAAATTCCTTCTCATCTCTGTTTTAAAACATTGCCCCTTTAGCCTGAGGTTGTGCCCTCTGGATCTAGTTTCTCCCACTAGTGGAAACATCCCTTCCATGTCCACTCTATCCAGGCCTCGCAGTACCCTGTAAGTTTCAATAAGATCCCCTCCCTCATCCTTCTAAACTCCAATGTGTTCAGACCCAGAGTCCTCAAGTGTTCCTCATACGACAAGCTCACCATTCCAGGGATCATTCTTGGAAGGGTGTGTGGAGCTGAGTTCATGAAAAGATCAGCTATGATCTTATTGAATGGCAGAGCAGGTTCGAGGGGCCAGATGGCTAACTCCTGCTCCAGTTGTTATGTTCTTATGTTTTAGCTACAACCAAGGTGAGAGGAATGGTCAGGGTTGAAATAACATTAAGAATTGTGTCTGGGGACGGAGGTCTGTGTGTGACTGTATGATGTGGAGATGCCAGCGTTGGACTGGTGTTCTTAGACTTCTTACTGTGACTGCAATGCCTAGAGGCCTGGTTTTAATGTCAATATTTATTTTTCACTGGTCAGTACCCCCTTGGACAGTTCCACAGTCGCTGAACTTACTCAGAGAGCACATTCGCAGTGTCAGCCACACTTCCCTGTCCTTCACTCTGGGACTACCCCTGGCTGGGGATTTTGCACCCATTTCCGGACCTATCAAGAATAGGTGCCAAAAGGTGAACAATTCAGATCTTGTTGTTCAGCAGTATCCCAAGCCGGTGAGCCTGACTTCTGTTGTGGGCAAGGTCTTGGAAAGAATTATAAGGGATAGGATTTATAAGCATCTAGAGAGAAATAAATTCTCTCTAGGTAGGGATAGTCAGCACAGTTTTGTGAAGGGTAGGTCGTGCCTCACAAACCTTATTGAGTTTTTTGAGGAGGTGACCAAAGAGGTAGATAAGGATAAGGCAGTTGATGTAGCGTATATGGATTTTAGCAAAGCGTTTGATGAGGTTCCCCATGGTAGGCTACTGCAGAAAGTGCAGATGCATGGGATTGAAGGTGATTTAGCAGTTTGGATTAGTAATTGGCTAGCTGATAGAAGACAGAGGGTGGTGGTTGATGGGAAATATTCAACCTGGAGTGCAGTTACAAGTGGTGTACCTCAAGGATCTGTTTTGGTGCCACTGCTGTTTGTCATTTTTATAAATGACCTAGATGAGGGTGTAGAGGTTTGGATTAGTAAATTTGCTGACGATACCAAAGGGGGAGTTGTAGACAGCGAGGATGGATGTTACAGTTTGCAGAGGGACATAGATAGGTTGCAGAGCAGGGCCGTGAGGTGGCAAATGGAATTCAATACGGATAAGTGTGAGGTGATTCACTTTGGTAGGAATAACAGGCATATGAAATATAGGTCTAATGGAAGGACCCTTAATAGTGTTGTCGAGCAGAGGGATCTTGGGGTACAAGTACATAGCTCTTTGAAAGTTGGCACCCAGGTTGATAAAGTTGTTAAGAAGGCATACGGTGTGTTAGCTTTTATTGGTAGAGGGATTGAATTTAGGAGTCGTGAGGTTATGTTACAACTGTACAAAACTCTGGTGCGGCCGCACTTGGAGTATTGTGTACAGTTCTGGTCACCGCATTATAAGAAAGATGTGGAAGCATTGGAAAGGGTGCAGAGGAGGTTTACCAGGATGTTGCCTGGTATGTGGGAAGGCCTTATGAGGAAAGGCTGAGGGACCTGAGGTTATTTTCATTAGAGAGAAGAAGGTTACGCTGTGACCTAATTGAGGCATATAAGATGATCAAGGGATTGGATAGGGTGGATAGTGAGAGCCTTTTTCCTCGGATGGTGATGACCAACACGAGGGGACATAACTTTAATTAAGAGGTGGTAGTTATAGGACGGATGTCAGAGGCAGGTTCTTTACACAGAGGGTGGTGAGGGGGTGGAATGCCCTGCCTGCAGCAGTTGTGGACTCGCCTACTTTGGGGGCATTCAAATGTTCGGTGGATAGGCATATGTATGATATTGGAATAGTTTAGGTTAGAGGGTCCACTGGCCGGCGCAACATCGAGGGCCGAAGGGCCTGTACTGCGCTGTAATGTTCTATGTTCTATGTTCTAATAATTCTGTGCACTTCACTTTAGCTCACAGTCTTAGCTAATAGACTTTAGCAAATGCCTTCTGTAAATCTGTATAAATGACATCAGTGGATATTCCCAGATCTACCACTCACTTCCTTGAAAAATACGATCAGGTTCGTATCAGACCATTTACAAATGTGTAGCATGGTGACACAGTGATTGGCACTGCTGCCTCACCATGCCAGGGACCCGGGTTCGATTCCCGGCTCGGGTCACTGTCAGTGCAGAGTCCGCATGTTCTCCCCGTGTCTGTGTGGGTTTCCTCCAGGTGCTCCACTTTCATCCCACAGTACAAAAGACATGCCGGTTAGGTGCTAAATTCTCCCTCCGTGTATCCTCGTCACCAGAATGTGGGATTTTCACAGCAACTTCATTGCAGTGTTAATGTAAGCCGACTTGCGACTAATAAATAAATTATAACTTTCGCTTTTAAAGCTAAGTCCATGATCCTCTAACTGGTTAGCTGAGACTATTCAAGATGTTCGGTCACACTTAATTATAGGCTCGAAGGTCCGCTTTTTCCACACTCTGATCTTGTGGGAACAGAGACAACACAATGGGAAAAAGGTTACCAGATTGCATGGCCAGAATTCCAGCCTCCGCGATATTCCCAAGGCTTCTGTCTGGGCTCGCTCCCAGGGGAAAAAAGATCAAGTGGGACCATTGAAGTCTCAATTAAAAACCCATTCCCTGTAAGCTTTGAGATTTCCAGAAATAATCATAAAATCCCTACAGTGCAGCAAGAGGCTGTTCTGACCACCAAGTCTGCACTGAATCTCCAACAGAGCATTTCACTTCGATCTTATCTCCCTTTCACCACACATTCTCCCCACAAATCCCCACAACCTGCACATCTTTGGACACTAAGGGGCAATTTAGCATGGCCAATCCCCCTAACCTGCACATCTTTGGACACTAAGGGGCAATTTAGCATGGCCAATCCCCTGAACCTGCACATCTTTGGACACTAAGGGGCAATTTAGCATGGCCAATCCCCCTAACCTGCACATCTTTGGACACTAAGGGGCAATTTAGCATGGTTAATCCATCTAATCCTCACATCTTTGGATACTAAGGGGCAATTTAGCATGGCCAATCCACCTAACCTGCACATCTTTGGATACTAAGGGGCAATTTAGCATGGTTAATCCATCTAATCCTCACATCTTTGGATACTAAGGGGTAATTTAGCATGGTTAATCCATCTAATCCGCACATCTTTGGATACTAAGGGGTAATTTAGCATGGTTAATCCACCTAATCAGTACACCTTTGGACACAAGGTGCAATTTAACATGGCTAATCCACCTAATCTGCACATCTTTTCAGATGTAGATGCGCCATCTATTTGGTGGCGTTTAAGAGGTTAGTAGATAAGTTTATGGATGAAAAGGGAATGGTTTAGGTTAGAGGGTCATTGCTTTTTCTTAATTGGTCGGCGCAACATCGAAGGCCGAAGGGCCTGTTCTGCGCTGTAATGTTCTATGTTCTATGTTCTTTGGATACTAAGGGGCAATTTAACATGGCCAATCCATCTAACCTGTACATCTTTGGATACTAAGGTACAATTTAGCATGGTCAATCCACCTAACCTACACACCTTTGGACACTAATTTGCAATTTAGCATGGCCAATCCACCTAATCTGCACATCTTTGGACACTAATGGACAATTTTGCGTGGCCAATCCAGCTAACCTACACATCTTTGGATACTAAGGTGCAAGTTAGCATGGACAATCCACCTAACCAGCAACTCTTTCAGACTGTCGGAGGAAATCGGAGCATCCAGAGGAAACCCATGTGGACATGGGGAGAACGTGCAATCTCTGCACAAACAGTGACCCGAGGCTGGAATCGAACCTAGGCCCCTGATTCAATTCCACACTCACCACTGTGCCACCACACTGTCCCCAAAGGTGTTGGAAGTTCAGCCGCTGTCTGAGGTACACAAGTTACATGCAGGTGAGGACACGTCATGGAGGCAAGATGACCTTTAACAAGTAAAATCACATTTTAGAGGTCATAGATTTGCAGTTAATGTGCATTTACACATTGAGGGAAGAACTACAGCTGTGAAATTAGATGGCACGGTGGCACACACTCCCTACAGATCTCTTCCTTTCATACTCCACCTATCATCCCTTCTCCTGCACTCAGGTCCCAGGCCCTAGACAGTTCTGGCCTCATCCCTTTGGACTGCTCTTGGCTCAATTGTGGTGTCCAACTGGACAATGCCAGGGTGCCTAATGGGCAGTGCCTGACTGCTCCATGAGCAATGTCAAGGTGCCTGATGGGCAGTGTCAGTGTGCCTAATGGGCAGTGCCAGGATGCTTGATAGGCACTGCCAAGGTTCTCAATGGTCAGTGCTAGTGTGCCTGATGGACAATGCCAGGGTGACTGATAGACAATGCCAGGGTGGTCAATGAGCAATGCCAGGGTGCTCGATGGGCACTGCCAGTGTTCTCAATGGTCAGTGCTGGTGTGTCTGATGGACAATGCCAGGGTGACTGATGGACAATGCCAGGGTGGTCAATGGGCAATGCCAGGGTGACCAATGGATAGTGCCACATTGCTCAATGGGCAGTTCTAGGATGCTCAATGTGCAGTGCCAGGGTGCATGGCGAGCATTGCCAGGGTGCTGGGCGGAGTGTATTGGCACTGTTAGGGTGTTCAATGAGCACTGCCAGGGTAGTTGATGGTCATTGACTGGACATGCCAACGACTTCCCAGGGGCTTCAATGGCCTTCGAGCTTCCTAGCATGCCTGATGTCTGCTTGTACAGGCCAGCAGTGATTTCCGCTGATGTGATACCTCACCAGCGAGAGGAGAAGCATCCAGAAGGCGGGAGGTATCCATGCCGGGCTTGCTAACTCCATGTTAATGCAGTTACTCCTACGCTAATAGGATCCATGTCTTTTTTGGGTGCGAAGCCAGGCTGGCAAAGCAGAGGCACCATTCCAAACCGGTTGATTTAAACCCTTCCCCCGCCATCTTCCCGTCTCGCCGTGCTGATCGAATGGGTGTGTCTGACCAGTGGGATCACGCCCACGGTTTTGGAGGCGTCTGATGGGGATTAATCAGACAACAGCACCAGGGACCCGGGTCCCGGGTCACTGTCTGTGCAGAGTTTGCACATTCTCCCCGTGTCTGCGTGGGTTTCCACAGGGTGCTCCAGTTTCCTCCCGCAGTCCAAAGATGTGCAGGTTAGATGGATTGGCCATGCTAAATTCTCCCTTAGTGTCAAGGGGACTAGTTGTCCCTTAGTGTCAAGGTAGGGTAAATGCATGGGGTTACGGGGATAGGGCCTGGGTGGAATTGTGGTCGGTGCAAACTCAATGGGCCGAGTGGCCTCCTTCTACATTATAGGCGTTCTGTAATTATACAAACACAAACAACCAATAAGGATGCTTTAAAGAAAGCAGGTGCACACCAAGAACATCTACAAATGATAACTAAATGACCACTGCCACTCTTCTGGCACACACTAACCAGAAAGTAACTAGTTAGGGTGAGTGTATCAGCTAAATGGGTGAGAGGGTAGGGTAGTCAGTGGGTGGGTGAGGGAGTCACAGAGGTTTACAGTGTGGGAACAGGCCCTTCAGCCCAACTTGTCCATGCGCCCAATATTTACCACTAAACCAGTCCCAATTGCCCACTTTCACCCCATCTCCCTCAATACCCAACTTACCCATTAACTGTCTAAACGTTTTTTAAAAGACAAAGTAGTACCCGCCTTTACTACTACCTCTGGCAGCTCGTAGATTAGTAAGTGGTTGGGTGAGAGGGTAAGTTAGTGGGTGAGGGGATATGGCAAGGTGGGTGAGTGAAGGGATAGGCAGTAGGTGAATGGGTGAGGGGGTAGGGCAGTAGGTGGGTGGGTGAGGGAGGTACGGCAATAGGTGGGTGGTTGAGAGGATAGGGTAGTAGGTGAGTGGATGAGAAGGTAGAGTAGCAGGTGGGTGGGTGAGGGGGTAGGGCAGTAGGTGGGTGAGGGAGTAGGGTAGTAGGTGGGTGGGTCAGGCGGGTAGGGCAGTCAGTGGGTAGGTGGGGGGATAGGGTAGTAGGTGGGTGGGTGAGGGGAGTAGGGCAGTAGATGGGTGAGTGAGGGGGTAGTGCAGTAGTGGGTGGGTGAGGGTGAAGGGTCATAGATGGATGGATAAGGGGGGTAGGGTAATGGTTGGGTGGGTGAGGGGGTTGGGCAGTAGTTGGGTGGTTCAGAGGATAGGGTAGTAAGTGGGTGAATGAGGGTAAGTGCAGTAGGTGGGTGGGGGGGGGGGGAGGGCAGTAGGTGGGTGAGGGGGTAAGGCAGTAGGTGGGTGGATGAGGTGGGTAGGGCAGTAGGTGAGTAGGTAAGGGGATTGTGCAGTAGGTGGGTCGGTGAGGGAGTAGGGCAGTAGATGAGTGGGTGAGGGGGTAGGGTAATAGGTGGGTGGATGAGGGGGCTAGGGCAGTAGGTGGGTGGGTGAGGGGATTGTGCAGTAGGTGGGTGGGTGAGGGGGGGTAGGGCAGTAGGTGGGTGGATGAGGGGGCTAGGGCAGTAGGCGGATGGGTGAGGGGGGTAGGGCACTAGGTGGGTGGGTGAGGGAGTTGGGCAGTTGGTGAGTGGGTGAGGGGATAGGATGAATCGGGGGTAGATGAGGGGAAAGGGCTGGAGATGGGTGGGTGAGGGGGTAGGGCACTTGGTGGGTGGGTGAGGAGGAGGGAGTAGGTGGGTAGATGAGGGGATAGGATGAATTAGGGGGTGGGTGAGGGGAAAGGGCTATAGATGGGGGATGAGGGGGTAGGATGAATTAGGGGGTGGGTGAGCAACGCGGGCAAGTTGAGAAGGCCAGAGACTCTGCACCTAATGGTAGGAAAACTCAGAGGATGCCGGAGATCTGAAATAAAACAGAAAGTTCTGGAACTTTCTAAAGGAGCTGGCTTACAGACAACTGCTAATGGATCATATGGACTGAAACAAAACGAAAAAATTAATGTGTGATCCAAACATATGAGCAATTAATCACTAAACAGACAATAAATCTTAGTCTTGGAGTATCTAAGTCTTGGCGTTAAATCTACAGAGGTTGCTTCAGGCAGCAGCTGTTGGACATTAATATATGGTCCATAACCTTCATTTTCCACACAAGAGACAGAAGAGAGCTGGTGCTTCAATATTTATGGTTTGGCTCAAATACGTAAATTGTTTTCTTGAAGACAGATGAGTTATAAGGTGGACTATCTGAAATCAGTCCTCAAACACTGAGAAAGACCTCCTGGTCCTCTCCCGCTCCCTATTCAATTGAGCCAGAAATAATTCCATCATTTTCAGCTCCACAATTGGGTCGTAGAATCCTACAGTGTGGAAGGAGGCCATTCAGCCCATTGAGTCTGCATTGAACAAAATGCCACCCAGGCCCTCTCCCCATAGCCTCATGTATTTACACATTTACATAATCCCCCTAACACCAGAGTCAATTTAGCGCTGCCAATCCACCTAACCCGCACATCGTTGGGCCTTGAGAGGAAACCAGAGCACCTAGGGGAAACCCATGCAGACACTGGGAGAATGTGCAGATGCCACACAGACAGTGACCCAAGCTGGGAATTGAACCCGAGTCCCTGTCGCTGTGAGGCAGCAGTGCTAACCACTGTGCTACCATGTCACCGCAGATTGTGCGTATTTGCATAACTGTTTCATATGTAGATCCTTTCCCTGGTGTCAGCCCCAATATCCTCCGATCTGATCATTTACAGAATGTGATGGAATACTCTCCACTTGTCTGGATGAGCAAGAAACACTCGAGAAACTCGACACCATCCAGGACCATGCAACTTTCTTAATCGGAACCCCTTTCGACATTTACCCCCTCCACCGCCACTCCACAGTGGCAGCTGTAGGTATGGGCAGCATGATGGAACAGTGCCTCACAGCACTGGGAACCCGGTTCAAATCTTGTCTTTGGGTCACTGTCTGTGTGGAGTCTGCATGTTCTCCTTGTATCTGCGTGGGTTTCCTCCCACAGTCTGAAAGATGTGTCAATTAAATGCATTGACCGTGCTAAATTCCCCTTCAATGTACTCAAGCAGGTGTCACAGTACGGCGACTGGGAGATTTTCACACTAGCTTCATTGCAGTGTTGATATAAGCTGCTTGTGATTAATAAATAATCAATAAACCTGAACCTTTACTTTAGTTACAAGATGCACAGCACGAACTCAACAAGGCTCCTTCAACGGCACCTTTATAGTGAGGGGGATAGAATATAAAAGCAGGGAGGTCTTGCTGCAACTGTACAGGGCACTGGTGAGGCTGCAACTGGAGTACTGTGTGCAGTTTTGGTTCCCGTATTTGCAAAAGAACATATTGGCCTTGGAGGGAGTACAGAGAAGGTTCACCAGGCTGATACCGGAGATGGGTATTTTAATAATAAAAGTGTGTGTGTGTGTAGTTTTTTTTTTTCTCTCCTGCAAATTAAAGTAACAGTGATGGCAGTGCAGGTAGTACATTGCACCTCCTGTGGTATGTATGAGGTGAGGGACACCAGTAGTGTTCCTGCTGATTATACCTGCAGGAAGTGTGCACATTTGCAGCTCCTTGAGGATCGTGTTAAGGAGCTGGAGCTGGAATTAGAGGAGCTCAGGGTAATTCGAGAGGTTGAGGAGGATATAGGCAGGAGTAACAAAGAGATTGTAACTCCTATAAGTGATAATTGGGTAACTATTAGGAGGAGGGGTAAGAAGCAATCGGGGAGACAATCCCCTGGGGCTGTTCCCCTCCAAAATAAATTTTCTGTCTTGGAGGCTACAGTTGAGGAAGAATCAACTGGAGCTGACCAAAGGGAGCAGGTCTCTGGGGGTGAGCCTGCTGAGAATGCTCAGGTGGGTGGGGGGAATAAGAGATTAGGCCTAGTTATAGGAGACTCCATAGTTAGAGGGACAGATAGGAGGGTAAATAGTAATAAACAGGACTCAGGGCTGGTGTGTTGCCTCCCAGGGGCTGGGGTCCAGGATGTTGCAGATCGGGTTTTTAGGATTCTTAAGGGTGAGGGGAGTCAGCCCCAAGTCATTGTTCATGTGGGGACACATGATGTAGGTAGGACAAGGGAAGGGGATATTAAACAGAAATTTATGGAGTTAGGGTGGAAGCTTAGGTCCATAACAGGCAGAGTGGTTATCTCTGGACTCTTGCCTGTGCCAAGAGATAGTTTAGAGATGAACAGAGAAAGGGATAGTTTGAACTCATGGCTGCGTGGATGGTGCAGGAGGGAGGGGTTCAGGTTCCTTAACAATTGGGACTCATTCTGGGATAGGTGGGACCTCTTCAAGAGAGATGGTCTACACCTGAACCAGAGGGGGACTAATATCTTGGGGGGAAAATTTGCTAAGGCTATGATGGGGGCTTTAAACTGATTCAGGGGGGGGGTGGGATCCTAAGTAGTTGGGGTGCCGAGAGGGATGAGAGTAAGGGGGTTATAGAGGAGAGTTGTAAAACACAGCGGCGTACGGGTGGGGTGGGGCATGGTTTGAGATGCGTATACTTTAATGCAAGGAGTATTCGCAATAAGGGGGAGGAACTTGCAGCTTGGACCAGTACCTGGAACTTCGATGTTGTGGCCATTTCAGAGACTTGGGTAGAGCAGGGACAGGAATGGATGTTGCAGGTTCCGGGGTACAAATGCTTTAGTCGGAGTAGAGAAGGGGGTAGAAGGGGGGGAGGAGTGGCGTTACTGGTCAAAGACTGTATCACGGTGATCGAAAAGAAGTTTGATGAGGACTTGTCTGTTGAGGTAGTATGGGCTGAGATTAGAAACAGGAGAGGAGAGGTCACCCTGTTGGGAGTCTTTTATAGACCTCCTAAAAGTTCTAGAGAGGTAGAGGAAAGGATTGCAAAGTCAATTCTGGTCAGGAGTGAAAGTAATAGGGTAATTGTTATGGGGGACTTTAACTTTACTAATATTGATTGGAATAGCTATAGCTCTAGCTCGTTAGAGGGGTCAGTTTTCGTACAAAGTGTGCAGGAAGGTTTTTTGACTCAGTATGTAGATAGGCCAACTAGAGGTGAGGCTACATTGGATTTGGTGCTGGGCAATGAGCCAGACCAGGTGTTAGGCTTGGAAGTTAGTGAACATTTTGGTGATAGTGACCACAATTCGGTTACGTTCACCTTAGTGATGGACAGGGATAGGCATGAAGCTGGGGCTGTAGTTATAGCTGGGGGAAGGGTAATTATGAGGCCATCAGGAGAGAATTAGGGTGCATAGATTGGACTAGGAAACTACAGGGACTGGGAACATCTGGAATGTGGTGCTTATTCAAGGAGCAGCTGCTGCGAGTCCTTGATAAGTATGTCCCTGTCAGGCAGGGAGGAAATGGACGAGTAAGAGAGCCTTGGTGTACGAAAAGAGTTGATTTGCTGGTTAAAAAGAAAAAGGAGGCTTATGTCAGGATGAGGCTTGAAGGCTCAGTTAGTGCAATGGATAGCTATAGATTAGCCAGGAAGGAGCTAAAAAGTGAATTGAGGAGAGCTAAGAGGGGACACGAGAAGATGTTGGCTGATAGGATTAAGGAGAATCCTAAAGCTTTCTTTCGATATGTTAAGAATAGAAGATTGGTTAGGGCAAGATTAGGGCCAGTCATAGACAGCAGTGGGAAGTTGTGCGTGGAGCCTGAAGAGATTGGTGAGGCACTGAATAAATATTTCTCTTCGGTATTCACGCAGAGTGCTGGAAATGTAGCTATGGAGAGCACTGAGGTACAGGGTTGCAAATTGGGAAGTATTGTAGTAGATAGGGAGGATGTGTTAGAAATTCTCGAGGGTTTGAAGTTGGATAAGTCCCCTGGGCCGGACGGGATTTACCCTAGGATTCTCTGGGAGGCAAGAGAGGAGATTGCAGAGCCTCTGGCTCTGATCTTCAGGTCCTCGTTGGTTACGGGTGTGGTTCCGGAGGACTGGAGGATAGCGAATGTGGTCCCATTGTTCAAGAAGGGAAGAGAGACCTTCCAGGGAATTATAGGCCAGTGAGTCTTACTTCTGTTGTGGGCAAGGTATTGGAGAGAATTATTAGGGATAGGATTTATAGTTATTTAGAGAGAAATGAATTGATTGGGGATAGTCAGCATGGTTTCGTGAAGGGTAGGTCATGCCTTACTAACCTCATTGAGTTTTTTGAGAAAGTGACCAGAGAGGTGGATGGGGGTAAGGCGGTTGATGTAGTATATATGGACTTTAGTAAGGCTTTTGATAAGGTGGCCCATGGAAGACTTCTACAGAAAATGCAGATGTGTGGAATAGAGGGTGATTTAGCTAATTGGATTAGGAATTGGCTGGCAGATAGAAGACAGAGGGTGGTGGTTGATGGGAGATATTCATCGTGGAGTTCGGTGACGAGTGGTGTGCCTCAGGGGTCTGTTTTGGGGCCCCTGCTGTTTGTAATTTTTATAAATGATCTGGATGAGGGTATTGAGGGATGGATCAGTAAATTTGCAGATGATACTAAAGTTGGTGGTGTGGTAGATAGTGAAGAGGGGTGTTTTAGTTTACAGAGTGACTTGGACAAGTTGCAGAGCTGGGCCGAGAGGTGGCAAATGGAGTTTAATGTGGAAAAGTGTGAGGTAATGCACTTTGGCAGGAACAATAAATGTGTAGAGTATAGGGCTAATGGTAGGGCTCTTAATAGTGTTGAGGAACAGAAGGATCTTGGTGTATGTGTCAATAGATCCCTGAAAGTAGGCAGTCAAGTGGATAAAGTTGTTAAGAAGGCTTATGGAGTCTTAGCTTTTATTGGTAGGGGGATTGAATTTAGGAGCCGCAGCATCATGTTGCAGCTGTACAAAACTCTAGTGCGGCCGCACTTGGAGTATTGTGTGCAGTTCTGGTCGCCACATTATAAGAAAGATGTGGAGGCATTGGAGAGGGTACAGAGGAGGTTTACTAGGATGTTGCCTGGTATGGAGGGCAGGTCCTATGAAGAGAGGTTGAAGGATTTGAGGTTGTTTTCGTTAGAAAGGAGGCGGCTAAGGGGGGATCTTATTGAAGCATATAAGATGATTAGAGGTTTGGATAGGGTGGACAGTGATAGCCTTTTTCCTAGGATGGAGAAAGCTAGCACGAGGGGACACAGCTTTAAATTAAGGGGTATGAGTTATAGGACGGATATCAGAGGTAGGTTCTTTACTCAAAGAGTGATTAGGGAGTGGAATGCCCTGCCTGCAGCTGTTGTAGATGCGCCAAGTTTGGTGGCGTTTAAGAGGGTAGTTGATAAGTATATGGATGAGAAGGGAATGGTTTAGTTAGGAGGGGCATTGCTTTTTATTTTGGTCGGCACAACATCGAAGGCCAAAGGGCCTGTTCTGTGCTGTATTGTTCTATGTTCTATGTTCTATGGGGGGGTTAGCTTATGAAGAGAGATTATACAGATTGGGCCTGTACTTGTTAGAGTTTAGAAGGCTGAAGGAGGGATTTTATAGAGACATATAAGATAATGAAGGGGCTAGTTAGGATAGAGGTAGAGAGATTCTTCCCACTTAGAAAGGAAACCAGAACGAGAGGGCAACAGCCTTAAAATAAAGCGGGGGGCAATTTAGAACAGAGTTGAGGAGGAACTTCTTCTCTCAGAGGGTAATGAATGTCTGGAATTCTCTGCCCATTGAAGCAGTGGAGGGTACCTCACTGAATATATTTAAGTAACCGGTAGATAGGTTTCTGATAGACAAGAGGATTAAGGGTTATGGGGAGAAAACGGGAAAGTGGAACTGATCCACTTCAGATCAGCCATGATCTTATTGAATGGCGGGGCAGGCTCGAGTGGCTGGATGGCCGACTCCTGGTCCTATTTCTTACGTTCTGATGTTCACCTCCCAAAGACTCCCTCTCTACCATCTGGAAGGACAAGGGCAGCACACACAGGAGAACATGGGAAGGCGATGGCCTAGTGGTACTATCGCTAGACTATTAATCCAGATGCTCAACTAATGTTCTGGGGACCTGGGTTCAATTCCTGCCACAGCAAATGATAGAAATTGAATTCAGTAAAAGTCTGGAATTAAGAATCTGCTGATGACAATGAAACCATTGTCAATTACCGGAAAAACTCATCTGGTTCACTTATGCTCTTTGTGGAAGGACATCTGCCATCCTTACCTGGTCTGGCCTACATGTGACTCCAGAGCCACAGTAATGTAGTTGACTGCCCTCTGAACAAGGGCAACGAGGGATGGACAATAAATGCTGGCCAGCCAGCGAAGCCCGTGTTTCACAGATGAATAAAAGAACCCACTAATACCCGTAAGTTCCTTCCCAAGCCACTCAGCATTCCGATTTGGAAATACATCATCGTTCCTTCAATGTTGCTGGGTCAAAAATCTTGGAACTTCCTCTCTAAGAGCACTGTGGGTGTACCTACACCTCATGGACTGCAGCGCGTTCAAAAAGGTTTGGGGTGACCTGACCTTGGGTGGGAGCGGTTGGATGGGAAAGCGTTCACATCTCAGTGTGGGTGTGACACCATCGATCAGTTCCCCACCCAGAGGCCTGGCTTCAAGTTCCAGTTCCCCGCTGGGAAACTGGCCAGCGAAGGCAATAGGACCAGAGACGTGTGAGGGAGGTGGTTAGAACCAGTCTCTGGGTAAAGGACCAACCATTTCAGACTGAAGTGAGGAGAGATTCCTTCTCTGAGAGTTGTGAATCTTTGGAATTCTCTGTCCCTCCAAAGAGTTCCAAAGAGTCCCTCCAAGAGTTCCAAAGAGTCCCTTTGGAACTCTCTCCCCCTCCCCATTCAATTGAGCCAGAAGGAGATGGATATATTATTTTCTTTTATTCATTCATGGGATGTGAGCATATTGCCCATCCCTGAGGGCACCCCCGGGGGTTTGCTCAGTGGTCACTGGAATTCGGCCTCTGATCTTCAGGTAAGCATTCTCCAACATGGCCTTCACGACACACAACAGCGCAGAGTCGCTGAGCAGAGACTGATAGCCAAGCTCCGCACACATGAGGACGACCTCAATGGGGATCTTGGGTTCATGTCACACTGTCTGTAACCCCCATGACTTGCCTGGGTTTGCGAAACCTCATTTACTGTACTGTCGGGAATCAATACACATCTCTTTAACCTCTGCATAATGCTCTTTCCACTCACAATGTCGGCATCTTTAAGACTTGAATAGCAGGTTAGGTGTAAAGATTCACATTCTAATCAGTAATCTGTAAATTGTGTGTGCTGTTATATGTACTGTCTGAGGCCAGAACTCTCCATCCACCTGACGAAGGGGTAAACCCCGAAAGCTTGTGAGTTTACTATCAAATAAATTTGTTGGACTTTAACCTGGTGTTGTCAGACTTCTTACTGGGTTTTCACGGTGATACAGTGGGTTAGCATTGCTGCCTCACAGCGCCAGGGACTCAGGTTTGATTCCCGGCTTGGGTCACTGTCTGTGCTGAGTCTGCACATTCTCCCCGCGTCTGTGTGGGTTTCCTCTAGAGCTCCAGTTTCCTCCCACATTCTGAAAGATGTGCTGGTTAGATGTATTGACCCGAATAGACGTCGGAGTGTGTGGTGACTAGGGGAATTTTACAGTAACTTCATTGCAATGTTAATGTAAGCCTTACCTACAACTAATAAATAAACTTTAACTTTACTTTCTCCATTTAAGAGACACCAACCTCTGGGAATCTTCAGTCCTCCTTGACAGAAGGGACAAGAAGGAAAGGGGGCCATTTGAGTCACTGTCTATGCCAAGTTTGCACGTTCTCCCTGTGTCTGCGTGGGTTTCCTCCGGATGCTCTGATTTCTTCCCACACTTGAAAGATGTGCAGGTTAGGTGGATTGGCTAAGCTAAATTAAAAGTTTTAAAGTTTATTTATTAATGTCACAAGTAGGCTTACATTAACGCTGTAATGAAGTTACTGTGAAAATCCCCCAGTCACCACACTCCGGTGCCTGTTTGGATACACTGACGGAGAATTTAGCATGACCAATACACCGAACAAGCACGTCTTTTGGACTGTGGGAGGAAAGTGGAGTACCTGGAGGAAACCCACGCAGACACAGAGAGAATGTGCACACTCCACACAGACGGTGACCCAAGATGGGAATCAAACCCGGATCCCCGGTGCTGTGAGACAGCAGTGCCAACCACTGTGCCACCATGCCACTCCTTAGTTTCCGAAAATGTATAGATTAGGGAGATTAGCAAGAGTACAGGGATGTGATGAGCATGGATGGGGTGCTGTGCCACTCAGTGCAGATTCAATGGGCTGAATGGCTTCATTCTTCACTGTAGAGATTCTATAATTTCAACACTATAATTAAGAAAGCCCGCCAATGCCTCTACTTTCTCAGAAGACCGAGGAAATTTGGCATGTCAGCTACAACTCTCACCACCTTTTACAGATGCACCATAGAAAGCATTCTTTCTATAATTCAAACAAATAACAGCCAGGATCAATGGTTGCAATTGTATAGCATTGTGCCCACAATGTCTCCAGGTATTTTAAGTGATGCCTAGTGAGCCCGGATTCATTCATGTTGGTATGCTTCTTTCTTGAAGGGAAGCTATCTCGAACCAGGAATACAAGTTAAAAATTTAGGATTGCCCATTTAAGACTGAGGTAAGGAGAATTGTCTTCCCTCTCTCAGGGGGTGGTTAGTATTTGGGATTCTCTCCCCCAGAGAGCAGTGGGGGCTGGGTCACTGAGGGTAATGTGGAGATGCTGGCATTGGACTGGGGTAAGTGCAATAAAAAGTCTCACAACACCAGGTTAAACAGGTTAGACTTTAAACTGATGTTATGGGACTTGTCACCAAGTACATTTAAGACCGAGTTAGACAGGTTTTTGACTGACAAGAGAGTGGTGGGCAGACAGGAAATGTGGAGTCAAGGCCTTAATCAAATTCTGAAATGAGGAGGAACTACATAGAACATAGAACATAGAACAATACAGCACAGAACAGGCCCTTCGGCCTTCGATGTTGTGCCGACCAAAATAAAAAGCAATGCCCCTCTAAACTAAACCATTCCCTTCTCTTCCATATACTTATCAATTAACCTCTTAAACGCCACCAAACTTGGCGCATCTACAACAGCTGCAGGCAGGGCATTCCACTCCCTAATCACTCTTTGAGTAAAGAGTGATTTATCTACTTCAGATAAAATGAAGGAGATAGTCATCGATTTCAGGAAGCGTAGTGGAGAACATACCCTGGTCTACATCAATGGAGATGAAGTAGAAAGGATCAAAAGCTTCAAATTTTTTGATGTCCAGATCACCAACAGCCTTTCCTAGTCCCCCCCCCCCCCATGCCAATTGTAGATGCGCCAAGTTTCGTGGCATTTAAGAGGTTAGTAGATAAGTTTATGAATGAAAAGGGAATGGTTTAGTTTGGAGGGACATTGCTTTTTCTTAATTGGTCGGCGCAACATCGATGGCCGAAGGGCCTGTTCTGCGCTGTAATGTTCTATGTTCTAATACTATAGTTAAGAAAGTCCACTAATGCCTCTATGTCCTCAAAGACGGAGGAAATTTGGCTTGTTAGCTACAACTCTTACCAACTTTTCCAGATACATCATAGAAAACATTCTTTTTGATTGTATCACAGCTTGGTATGGCTCCTGCTCTGCCCAAGGTGGCAAGAAACTACAAAGTGTTGTGAACTTCAGTGTTGTGAACCGGTCCATCACTCAAACCAGCCTCCCATCCACTGACTCTGTCTGCACTTCCCGCTGCCTTGAAAACACAGCCAGTATAATTAAGGACCCCACACACCCCAGACATTCTCTCTTCCACCTTCCTCTGTTGGGAAAAAGATACAAACATACCAACCCACTAAAAACAGCTCTTTCCCTGCTGCTGTCAGGCTTTTGAATGGACCTACCTTGCATTAAGTTGATCTTTCTCTACACCTTAGCTATGACTGTAACATTACATTCTGCACTCTCTCTTTTCCTCCTCTATGAATGACATGGCTTGGCTGTATAGCATGTAAGAAACAATATCTTTTGCTGTATACTCATGTGACAATAATAATTTGTGGTGAGCGCGATGGAACAGTGGTTAGCACTGCTGACCCACAACTCTAGGGACCTGAGTTCAATACCCAGCTTGGGTCACTGTCCAGAGTTTGCACATTCTGCCTTGTGTCTACATGTGTTTCCTCCGGGTGCTCCAGTTTCCTCTCACACTCGAAAGGTGTATGGGTCAAGTGCTTTGGACATGCTAAATTGCCCCTTAGTGTGCTGGGATGTGTAGGTTAGAAGGATTAGTGGGGTAAATGCATGGAGTTACAGGGATAGGGCGTAGGTGGGGTTGTTGTCAGTGCAGACTCGATGGGCCACATGGCCTCCTTATGCACTGTAGGGACTCTATGATTCTATAAATAAATCAAATTCCCGCGAAGAGTGGCATATCTGTGGAACTCGCTGCCCCATATTGCAGTGAAGTCTAAATTGCATACTTCTCCTAATTCCTATCTTCCCCATCAGATCAGCCTTATCAACTGATGGACAGGCTCGAGTTATTGAATGACCCTCCCCGTTCTTGCTGATGACACCAAGATTGGTGGAGTAGTGGATGAAGTGGAGGGCTCTTGTAGGCTGCAAAGAGACATTGATAGGATGCAGAGCTGGGCAGAAAAGTAGCAGATGGAGTTTAACCCTGATAAGTGCGAGGTGATTCATTTTGGTAGGACAAACTTGAATGCTGATTACAGGGTCAATGGCAGGGTTCTGAGGAAGGTGGAGGAACAGAAAGACCTTAGGGTTCATATCTCAGATTTCTGAAGGTTGCCACTCAAGTGGATAGAGCCGTGAAGAAGGTTTATAATGTGTTAGCATTTATTAACAGATGGGTTTGAGTTTAAGAGCCGTGGGGTTATGCTGCAACTATATAGGACCTTGGTGAGACCACATTTGGAATATTGTTCTGGTCACCTCACTATCAGAAGGATGCGGAAGCATTGGAGAGAATGCAGAGGAGATTTACCAGGATGCTGCCTGGTTTGGAGGGTAGGTCTTATGAGGAAAGGTTGAGGAAGCTGGAGCTTTTCTCTTAGATGGAGGAGGTTGAGAGGCGACTCAATAGAGGTTTATAAGATGATGAGGGGGATTGATAGAGTGGACGTGCAGAGACTATTTCCTCGGGTGGATGTAGCTGTTACTGGGGGGCATAACTATAAGGTTCATGGTGGGAGATATAGGAGGGAGTCCAAGATAGATTCTTTTACTCAGAGAGTAACTGGAGTGTGGAATAGACTGCCTGCTGTGATAGTGGAGTCGGATACTTTAGGAACTTTCAAGCGGTTATTGGATAGACACATGGAGCACACCGGAATGATAGGGAGTGGGATAGCTTGACCTTGGGTTTGGACGTAGCTCGGCACAACATCAAGGGGTCGAAATGCCTGCGCTGTGCTGTAATGTTCTATGTTCTATGTTTCTAATTCTTGTGTTATTCTGTTCCGGTGATCTACAATCTGCTGTGTAATATTTCACAATGTATCCTTGCAAAGCAGCCAAATCTGCAAATATTTCAATGACTTATTAAGTGGTCTTTTGCATTCAGACATGTTGGATCTGGGTTTGCTGTCCAGGCTTTCATCAGCACAATGCTAGATTCTATTTTTACAACCAGTAACTTTCTGCTTAAAATAGACAAAGTTAAAAATCCCAGGTATTTAGGAAGGGAATAAGATTCCATAGTTTTTAAACAAACAGAATAATATTCACTACACAAAACCAGAAAAGGTAAAGCATTTTATCTATCTCCAATTTTCAGAGTTAGGAGCATGCGGATTAACAGACTGCTTGTAACTGAACACATTGCACTGCATATTAAATGGCAGACGCAACTAAGACAAGTATCAAAGATCTCTGAGCAATGCACCCAGGAGTCGCTATCCAGAACAAGCAACAAAATCTCAAATTTCCAGGATGGCACCATGGTCAACACTGCTGCTTCACAGCGCCAAGAACCTGGGTTCAATTCTGGCCTCTGGTCACTGTCTGTGCAGAGTCTGCACATTCTCCCCATGTCTGCGTGGGTTTCCTCCCACACTCCAAAGATGTGTGGGTTAAGTGGATTGGCCATAAGTAATTTCCCCTTAGTGTCAGGGAGTTTAGCAAAGTAAATATATGAGGTTACAGGGATAGGGCCAGGGTGGGATTGTTGTCACTGCAGGCTTGACAATACAGCAATGGTTTCACAGTCATCAGTAGATTGTTAATTCCAGGCTATTGTATTGAATTCAAGTTTTAGCATGCACCATGGTGGGATTTGAACTCAGGTCCCCAGATCATTAACTGAGTTGCGGGGTCAATAGTCTAGCGATGATACCACTAGACCATCTCCTCTTGGTCGTTTGTATCAGATAAAGGTAACAGAATGGAGAACTTTCTAAAGAGTGAAAACTGAAAGTCCAAAGACTTGGAGATATGGATAGAACATAGAACATAGAACATTACAGCACAGAACTGGCCCTTCAGCCTTCGATGTTGCGCCGACCAATATAAAAAGCAATGCCCCTCTAAACTAAACCATTCCCTTCTCTTCCATATACTTATCAACTAACCTCTTAAACGCCACCAAACTTGGCGCATCTACAACCGCTGCAGGCAGGGCATTCCACTCCCAAACCACCCTTTGGTTTGATGTACAGACATCCTGAACAAACCCAGAAAAAAAGGGTCTGTACACCTTTGATGTACAGACATCCTGAACAAACCCAGAAAATAAGCAGAAAGGCTAATGGATTAAAGTTTTTAAAGTCTGTAAATTTATTTATTAGTCATAAGTAGGCTTATATGAACACTGCAATGAAGTTACTCTGAAAATCCCCTAGTGGGTGGCCTGATAGCACAGTGGTTAGCACTGCTGCTCCACAGCTCCAGGGACCTGGGCTCGATCCCCTGTTTGAATCACTGTCTGTGTGGAGTTTGCACATTTTCCTCTGCATGGGTTTCCTCTGGATGCTCCGGTTTCCTCCCACAGTCCAAAGTTAGGTTGATTGGCCATGCTAAAAAGTTACCTGAGGTGCTTAGGTTAGAGGGATTAGCGGGTAAAAATGGGATAAGGCCTGAGTGAGTTTTGTAGTCAGCGCAGACTCAATGTGCTGAAGGGCCTCTTTCTGCACTGTAGGGTTCTATGATTATAATAGTTGCCACACTCCTGTTTGGGTACACTGAGGGAGAATTTAGCATGGTCAATGCACCTAACCTCGAGGATCTACAACACAAATGGACCATCGCAACCATACATCAGTTAGACTAGGCCTGGGGTTTAGACTGCACTTAGACTACTGTGTTCAGATCAGGGCACTGTATCTTAGGAAGGCTTACTAGCCTTGGAGTGGTGTAGATATACCAGCATGAAACCAGCATTCCCCAGGTTAAATTATGGGGAGAGGTTGTACAAAATATGGCTGCATTCCTCCTCAGATCACAGAGGATTAATAAGTATTTGGATATGAGCTTTCAAGCTGTTCAAGGGGATGGAGAGCGTAGGCAGAGGAAAGCTATTTCTGCTGCTTGGAAAATCGAGGGGAATGTTGAACAATTTGAGACTGATCTCTCAGGAATGAATTGGTGAAACATTCATTCACACAACTGATGCTAGCAGTTTGGAACGCTCTTCAACAAATGTGGTTTAATGAGGTTATACCAACTGTTGATGTTATATCTGAGATTTTTGTTAACCAAAGTTCTTGAGGTGTATGAAGCAAACTTGTGCATTGGGGTTTAGTAACAATCTCATTAAATGGCAGGACAGGTTTAATGGTCCTTTTCTATTCTTAGCACTACTGCTTCACAGGAATCTCAGTTCAATTCCAGCCTCGGGTCACTGTCTATGTAGAATTTGCACATTCTCCTCATGTCTGCATGGGTTTCCTCCAGGTGCTCTAGTTTCCTCCCACACTCCAAAGATGTGTGGGATAAGTAGATTGGCCATGCAGAATTGATCTTACTGTTAGGGGGATTAGCAGGGTAAATAAGTGGATATAATGTAAGGACTCCATGATTCCCAGGCGGAATTTGATGGCCTCGCACATCGTAAAATCCTGCCCAAGGTCAGCGGACCTTTCCATGATCTGCCCCTCTCCTAATCCCATTCCCCTAGCGAGCAGATGGTAAAATTCAATGACCCGTGACTGCGTGGATTTCCTCCGGGTGCTCCAGTTTCCTGCCACACTCCAAAGATGTTCTGGTTAGGTGGATTAGCCATTTAAATTGCTCCTTAGTGTCCCAAGATATGTAGGTTGGCATGATTAGCGGGATAAATAATTGGGGTTACAGAAACATGTCTAGGTGAGAGGGGGATCACATGAGGTTACAGGGATAGGGCCTGGGGTGGGATTGTTGTCAGTGCAGACTGGATGGGCTGAATGGCCTCCTTCTGCACTGTAGGGATTCTATAATTCTATGAAAGCCAAATCAGATTCTTTTCAACAAATGGTATCCCTGATTTCTCACTATTAATTGGTAATGGTATTCTTTTTATTAATTTATAGGATGTGGGTGTCATTGGCTGGGCCAGCATTTATTGCCCATCCCTAATTACCCCTTGAGACGGTGGTGGTGAGCTCCTTTGTGGAATGTCTGCAGCCCCTGTGGTGTAGGTACACCCACAGTGCCATTATAGAACATAGAACATAGAACATTACAGCGTAGTACAGGCCCTTTGGCCTGTAGGAAGGGAGTTCCAGGATTCTGACCCCACAACAATGAAGGAACAGACATTTCAGCAATGTCAGGATGGTAAGTGACTTTGAGGGGAACTTGCAAGTGATGGTGTTCCCAGGTACCTGTTTCCCTTCTCCTTCTAGATGGAAGTGGTTTGGATTTGGGAGGTGCTGCATTAGAAATATTGGTGACTTGCTGCAATCTTGTAGATGGTACACATAGCTATCACTGTGTATCAATGATGGCAGGAGTGAATATTTGTGGAAGGGGGAGGGTCCAGTCAAGCAGGCTGCTTTGCCCGAGATGGTATTGGGTTCTTGAATATTGTTGGAGTTGCGTCCATCCAGGCAATTGGAGACTATTCCATCACACTCCTGACTTGTGCCTGGCAGGTGGTGGATAGACTCTGGGGAGTCAGGAGGTGAGTTACTTAGAACATAGAACACTACAGCACAGAACAGGCCCTTCGGCCTTCGATGTTGCGCTGACCAATATAAAAAGCAATGCCCCTCCAAACTAAACCATTCCCTTCTCTTCCATATACTTATCAACTAACCTCTTAAACGCCACCAAACTTGGCGCATCTACAACTGCTGCAGGCAGGGCATTCCACTCCCGAACCACCCTTTGGGTAAAGAACCTACCTCTGATATCCGTCCTATAACTATCACCCCTTAATTTAAAGCTGTGTCCCCTCGTGCTAGCTTTCTCCATCCTAGGAAAAAGGCTATCACTGTCCACCCTATCTAAACCTCTAATCATCTTATATGTTTCGATAAGGTCCCCTCTTAGCCGCCTCCTTTCTAACGAAAACAACCTCAAATCCCTCAGCCTCTCTTCATAAGACCTGCCCTCCATACCAGGCAACATCCTGGTAAACCTCCTCTGTACCCTCTCCAATGCCTCCACATCTTTCTTATAATGTGGGGACCAGAACTGCACACAATACTCCAAGTGCGGCCGCACTAGAGTTTTGTACAGTTGCAACATGACGTTGCGGCTCCGAAATTCAATCCCCCTACCAATAAAAGCTAAGACTCCATATGCCTTCTTAACAACCTTATCGACTTGACTGCCTACTTTCAGGGATCTATGCACAAATACACCAAGATCCCTCTGTTCATCAACACTATTAAGAATCCTACCATTAGCCCTATACTCTACACATTTATTATTCCTGCCATAGTGCATTACCTCACACTTTTCCACATTAAACTCCATTTGCCACCTCTCGGCCCAGCTCTGCAACTTGTCCAAGTCCCTCTGCAAACTATAACACCCCTCTTCACTATCTACCACTCCACCGACTTTAGTGTCATCTGCAAATTTACTAATCCATCCTTCAATACCCTCATCCAGATCATTTATAAAAATTACAAACAGCAGGGGCCCCAAAACAGACCCCTGAGGTACACCACTTGTCACCGAACTCCACGATGAATATCTCCCATCAACCACCACCCTCTGTCTTTTATCCGCTAGCCAATTCCTAACCCAATTAGCTAAATCACCTTCTATCCCATACATCTGCATTTTCTGCAGAAGTCTTCCATGGGCCACCTTATCAAACGCCTTACTAAAGTCCATATATACCACATCAACCGCCTTACCCCCATCCACCTCTTTAGTCACTTTTTCAAAAAACTCAATGAGGTTAGTAAGGCACGACCTACCCTTCACAAAACCATGCTGACTATCCCCAATCAATTCATTTCTCTCTAAATAACTATAAATCTGATCCCTAATTATTCTCCCCAATACTTTGCCCACAACAGAAGTAAGACTCACTGGCCTATAATTCCCTGGAAGGTCTCTCTTCCCCTTCTTGAACAAAAACTTGCCGCTGTATTCCCAGCCTCTCTCCTGCTTTTGTAGCTACAGTATTTACATGGCTAGTCCAGCTCAGTTTCTGGTCAATGGTAACCCCCAGGATGTTGATAGTGCGGGTTTCAGCAGGGATAAAGCCATTGAATGTCAGGGGGTGATGGTTCAATTCTAAGTTGTTGGAAATGGTCATTGCCTGGCATTTGTATAGAACCATAGAATCCTACATTGCAGAAAGATGCCCTTTGACCCATCAAGTCTGCAACGAACATAATCCCACCCAGGCCTTACCCCCATATCCCTATATTTTATATCCACTAATCCCTCTAATTTACATATTCCTGGACACTAAGGGGCAATCTTTTAGCACAGCCAATCAACCTAACCCGCACATCTTTGGACTGTGGGAGGAAACCGGAGCACCTGGAGGAAACCCATGCAGACATGAGGAGAATGTGCAAACTCCGCACAGACAGTGACCCAGACCGGGAATCGAACCCTGGACCCTGGAGCTGTGAAGCAGCAGTGCTAACCACTGTGCTACCGTGTGCCCACATGGCTGTTTCTTGCCACTTGTCAGCCCAAGCTTGCAGATTGTCCAGACCTCGTTGCATTTGAATATGGACTGTTCCAGTATCTGAAGAGTGGTGAATGATGCTGAACATTGTGCAATCATCAGCGAACGTCCCCACTTCTAATTTATGATGGATGGAAGGTCGTTGATGAACCAGCTGAAGAATCTCTGCAGGAGTCCCTCAGGGGAATATCCTAGATCCACAGAGGGACTCCTGCAGAGATATCCTGGCGCTGAGATGATTGACCTCCAACCACCGCAACCATCTTCCTTTTGTGCCAAGTATGACTCCAACAAGCAGAGATTTTGCCCCTGATACCCACTGATCCCAGTTTCGTTTGGGCTCCTTGATGCCACACTCAGTCGAATGTGGCCTTGATGGTAAGGGTTGTCACTCACACCTCACCTCTGGAGTTTAATTCTTTCATCCACGTTTGAGCCAAGGAGGTCAGGAGCTGAGTGCCCCCGACAAAGGCCAAACTGAGCCTCACTGCACAGTGTAAGCTGGCGTAAAGTTTGACACTTCCAACTCCCGAGGCCAACATTGTGATTAACGGGTCTCACAGTCAGTTTCAATCAAATCCCTAGGAACTGTCGGCAGAGGGGAATTGTCAGCGACTTGTTTTTATGTAAGTTCTTCCAGCTGATGCTGAAACTGGCTCAAATTGATCAGTAGGTTTGAGAAAGCCAGCAGCCTTTAATGAGGCAGTTTGGGTCAGATTGGCTCGAAGCCTCTATAAAATTGATGGTTAATTCACAACTGTGAGTATCCCCTCGAGAGGAAAATTATCAGGCCATTAAAAAATATTTGCGCATTTATGTTCATTTTTTTGGTTAGCAAGCCATGAAAATATTGGAGATGCGATTAAAAGAATCAGATTGAGTAACAATCAACGAAGAAACAGAAAATCGGAGTAGGAGGGAGCCATTCAGCCCTTCAAGCCGGCTCCACCATTCATCACGTCATGGCTGATTGTCCAACTCAATAGTTTAATCCTGCTTTCTCCCCATAACCTTTGATCCCATTCGCCCCCAAGTGCTATATCCAGCTGCCTCTTGAATACATTCAATGTTTCAGCGTCAACTGCTTCCTGTGGGAATGAATTCCACAGGCTCACCAGGTGAAGAAATGTCTCCTCATCTCTGTCTCAAATGGTCTACCCTGAATCTCCAGTCTGTGACCCCTGGTTCTGGACTCTCCCCACCATTGGGAACATCCTCGCTGCATCTACCCTGTCACAACCTATCAGAATTTCATAAGCCTATATGAGATCCCCCCTCAAGTATCATTTGATTAGGTAAGGGATGATATTAGCAGGGCAATCAGAAGGGTAAAATGTGGGGTTACAGGCATAGGATGGGATTGTTGTTGATGCAGGCTCAATGGGCCGAATGGCCTCCTTCTGCTCTGTAGGAATACCACGAACCCACAGTAGATTGAACTGGATTCTTAAATTCAATTCTTCAGCATTCATCAAAACATGTTCATAGAACTCTACAGTGCAGAAAGAGGCCCTTCAGCCCATCGAATCTGCACCGACCACAATCCCATCCAGGCCCTACACCCAAATCCCTACATACTATACCCACTAATCCCTCTAACCTAAACATCTCAGGACATTAAGGGGCAATTTTAGCATGGCCAATCAACCTAACCCGCACATCTTTGGACTGTGAGAGGAAACCGGAGTATTCGGAGGAAACCCACGCAGACACGAGGAGAATGTGCAAAATCCGCACAGACAGTGACCCAAGCCAGGAATCAAACCCAGGGCTCTGGAGCTGTGAAGCAGCAGTGCTAACCACTGTGCTAATGTGCCACCCATATTGGGCATTCTAATTCCCTATTCTAATTCCAGACTTATATTCCAGCCCAGTACAAGTGCCACACCGTCTGTGGTGTTGTCATTCATGTGGGGCATTAAACCAAGTCTGTCATTTTAAATAGATGTGTATCTCAGAGGACTATTTGGAGGAAGAGCCTTGGGTGTTGCCCCTAGACTCCTGGCCAACATTTACCTCCCCAACTAACATCACATAAAAAGACTTGGTTATTTCACTGTTAGCTTTGAGAGCTTGCTGCGCACAAATTGGCACCAATGTTTGTCAAACCTCAACAGTGACCGCACTTCACAGAGTACCCTATAATTCTATATAAACTTATGATTATATAGAAATGAGGAAATGAACAAACTGAGTTTTCTGAGAATGTGTAGAACTTCCACAAAAATGTCTTTATTCAACATGCAGCGGCACACTGGTTAGCACTGCTGCTTCACAGCTCCAGGGACCTGGGTTCGATTCCCAGCTTGGGTCACTATCTGAGTAGAATTTGCACATTCTCCTCATGTCTGCATGGGTTTCCTCCTGGTGCTTTGGTTTCCTCCTCAGTCCAAAGATGTCCCCCTTCCCCGTGCTTGCGTGGGTTTTTCTCCGGGCGCTCTGGTTTCTTCCCACACCCCAAAGATGTGCTCTCAGGCTAATTGGCAGAACAAATTCTCCCTAAATTGCCTCAAATTTGGTTTTTAATCCATAGATCTATAAACATAGATAGGGATCATGAGTAGAAGTGGGAACATCGAGGTGGCGGCATGGGCTCGTTGGGCCGAAGGGCCTGTTTCCCGTGCTGTTTTGTTCTTTATGTGTGTAAGGTTGATTTGCTGTGCTAAAATTGCTCCTTAGTGTCCTGGGATGTGTAGGTTAGAGAGGTTAGCAGGTAAAATATGTAGAGACATGGTGGTAGGGCCTGGGTGGGATTGTGGTCGGTGCAGACTTGAAGGAGCTCTTTCTGCACTGTAGCAATCTATGATTCTATGCATGAGGGAGAGCAGAATTTGTGGCTATAACTACAGTTTGCTTTTAAGCTACTCTACTAATCATCGGGTCGTGTATATTTTTATACTTTTCTTGAATTACATTTCGATTAGGCCGTCAGATTGTTACTTTGAATTGGTTGCACTTCTGTTTTTGATCATGCTATATGGTTCCATTGTCCTGTGTGCTTTAGTTTTTAATTGCTTTCTGCACATCTCCCTTCTACCTGTTTACACTATCAAAGCATTGTGTTTGTCAAAACTGATTGTGATGGGGTGTTAATTGTCCAAGCTGGATTTTTAATTAAGCTTTCAGAGGCATGGTGGTTCCTCTAGACTTTTTGGAGCTTTACATAGAACATAGAACAATACAGCACAAACAGGCCCTTCGGCCCACGAGTTGCGCCGATCACATCTACCAATACACAGACCTATCTATAACCCCCTATCCCATTCGTTTCCATATACTCATGCAGAAGTTGGCAGTTGATATCAATTCTCATATGGTTGTTGTAATCTTGGAGCAATATCATCTGGGGTGTAACTGTTTTAGTGCTGTCTAAGATATAATTACTTGTATTTTGTGCTCTTTGCTGCAATGAGGGTGGATACTAAAATGCTCTCTTTTTAACCCTTTCTTTAGTCTCCCCTCCTGCCGTGTCCCACACTCCCTGGGTTTTGCCCTATCCCAGAGGCCGTAAAACACTACTGGATACCCTGAGGCAACAAAATCATAGAACAACTACAATGCAAAAGGAGGCCATTCAGCCCATCAAAACTGTACCACCAACTATCTGACCCAGGTCTTATTCCCATAACCTCATACATGCACTTGCTAATCCCTCTGACATTAAGGGGCAATTTAGCATGGCCAATTAACCTAACCTGCACATCTTTTGGACTGTGGGAGGAAACTGGAGAAAACCCACACAGATACAGATAGAACGTGCAAACTTCACACAGAGAGTGACCCAAGGCCGGAATTGAACCCAGGTCCCTGGCGCTGTGAAGCAGCAGTGCTAACTACTGTGCTACCGTGCTAGGGCTTTACAAATGCAAGTCTTAATTTTAAAACCTGAAGCTTTGATAAACTTTGAGTACGAAATTGTCCAGTTCACACAAATGGGGGAAAATAATTTTCGAAAGCTGTAGCATCGCAAGGAGAGCAAAAGGAAAACATTACTCATCGCTACAAAGAGGCAATGTGTCAGAATAATTCATAGGCTAATAAATTTAACTTCACCAGTACTAGATGGAGCAGAGAGCTCTGGAGTTTATGTACACAATCATTGACAGTGGTCATTCAGGTTGATATAAAGGCTCTTGAGATACAAACAACCTTTGAGTACAAAAGCAGGGAACTGGATGGATTGGAGAAGCTGGGGTGGTTTTTATAGAATCCCTACATTGCAGAGAGAGGCCATTCAGCCCAATGAGTCTGTGCCGACTCTCTGACAGAACACCTTATCCAGGCCCAGCCCCCTGCCCTTTCTCTGTAGCTCCATAGATTTACCATTCTAATGCCTTGGACACTAAGGGGCAATTTAGCACTGGCCAATCCACCCAACTTGCACATCTTTAGAGTGCGATAGGAATATAGAAACATAGAAGAGAGGAACAGGAGGAGCCATTCGGCCCTTCGAGCCTGCTTCACCATTCATCACAATCATGGCTGATCATCCAACTTGATAGCCTCATTCTGCTTTCTCCCCATAACCTTTGATGCCAGTCACCTCAAGTGCTACATCCAGCCGCCTCTTGAATACATTCAATGTTTCAGCATCAATTACTTCCTGTGGGAATGAATTCCACAGGCTCACTGGGTGAAGAAATGTCTCCTCATCTCTGTCCTAAATGGTCTACCCCAAATCCTCAGACTTTGATACCCTGGTTCTGGACTCCTCCCACCATCTGGAACATCCTTCCTGCCTCAACCTTATCTAGTCCTCTTAGAATTTTATAAGTCTCTACGAGGTCTTCCCTCTTTTATCTGAACTTCAGTGAGAACGATCCTAACTTAGTCAATCTCTTCTCATACATCAGTACCACAGTCCTCGGAATCAGCTCGGTACAGTCTGGCATAGTCAGGGAACAACAGAAAAAACAAACTCAAAATCTTTGCTTACAACTGCAGAGATCATGATTTAAAAAAAAACTTTTTAAAGTACAGAAACATCACTACACAGACAGTCACCCAAGCTGGGAATTTAGCCCGGTTCCTGGCACTGTGAGGAGGCAGTTCTAGCCACTGTGCCACTCTTGGTAAACAGAAGTGTGAGGAGACGTTTGATGGAGGTGTTGTAAACGGTGAGGCATCTATACAGAGTAGATAGGGAGCAACCAGTAGGTATGGGAGTGGGATTAGCTGAGTTGATATTGCCATGAACGAGAAAGAGCACAGCAGCCAAATTGCCCCCTAATTTGCCATAACCAGTACATGATTCTACGCTTACAAGAAAACTTTGGCATGTCGTGTACAAAATTATAAAGAACAAAGAACAACACAGCACGGGAAACAGGCCCTTCGGCCCAGCAAGCCCGTGCCGCCATTTTAACAGTGTGAGTTCCCTCTTCCACCCATGATTCTTGTCTATGCTTATGGCACTCCACATTGGAAACCAGATTGAGGAGAGAGTAATTTAGGGACAATTTATTACCCAATCAGCCAAAGAGCACATCTTTGGGATGTGGGAGGAAACCAGAGCACCCGGAGAAAACCCACGCAAGCACAGGGAGAATGCGCAAACTCTCACAGATACTGGCCCAAATCCATGTATCTGCACAGCAAACAGTGATAGTCACTGACTAGTGAGACAATAGATGGGTCAATGGGAAGGAACTTTACCCCTTAGTAGAGGGGGGTCAATAACCGGGGAGGGGGGGAGCTTAAGGCAAGGGGTTTTGAGAGGATTTGAGAAAAATGTTTTTCACCCAGAGGGTGGTGAGAATCTGGAATCTCACTGCCTTGAAAGTGTGGTGGAGGCCAGAACCATCCCAAGGAAAATGAGCAGTTGAAATGCACAGATACGGACCAGGTGTTGGAAAGTAGCCCCTTACCAATCCTACTGCTCCATCACACCCTCCAACAGTATAAACCTCATCCAATTTCCAGTTATCTTTAGCTCTGAGGAAAGTTTATCCAGGCACAAAACATTGGCTCTGTTTTCTCTCACAGCTGCTGTCAGACCTGCTTAGATGCCAGCAGTTTATATACTTGTTATTTATTAAACTAATACTGGGTTTTGATTTAGACTTAGCCGTCGCGTAAAAGGAATTCAACACAAATTTATCCTGTGCCTATCTGATCATATCACATATCTTTAACTTATTCCTTCTTACTGAGGCTGAAGTGGTTTTGCCTTTCGATGACGTTCTCTCTAGGGTGGCACGGTGACACAGTGGTTAGCACCGCTGCCTCACAGCGTCAGGGACCCGGGTTCAATTCCCCGCTCGGGTTGCTGTCGGTGTGGAATCTCCACGTTCTCCCCGCGTCTGCGTGGGTTTGCTCCAGTTTCCTCCCACACTCCAAAGATATGTGGGTTTGGTGGATTGGCCATGCTAAATTAACCCTACGGTGAGGGGGTTGGCAGGGTAAATATGTGGGGCTACGGGAATAGGGTCTAGATAGGATTACGGTCAGTGCAGACTCGATGCACAGTAGGGACTAACAAAGATATCAGAGAGGCTTGGTTAAAATTTTTCCTTTTAAAAGTTAGAAAGTTAACAGAGAGAGCAAGCTGGAGAGAAAGTTGACATCCAAGGATAGATAATAAGGCAGTGGCCAAGCCAAGATTCCATCCTGAATAGATCATCCTCACAAAGTTTTAATTAGCGTCTTCCGAATTCATCACACGTTCTGCATTATCAATTGCATATCAACAGGGCATCATAGAATCCTAGAATGCAGAAGGAGGCTATTCGGCCCATTGGGTCTGCACCGACAGCAATCCCACCCAGATCTTATTCCCGTTACCCCATGCATTTACCTTAGCTATTCTCCCTGATGGGGAACTTATCATGGCCAATCCACCTAACCCACACATCTTTGGAGGGTGGGAAGAAACCGGAGCAGACATGGAAAAATGTGCGAAATGCCCACAGACAGTGACCCAAGCCAGGAATCAAACTGGGGTCCCTGGAGGCAGCAGTGCACCCCTTGCTCATTTGGAAGTGCCGTTCTCTATATTCATCCTCCTCTCTGCATCTTTTATGGTGCGAAACTCAAGACCCCTCTGATCATCAACTAACTCACTAGGCCTTTTGGTATGATGTCAATCGAGAGGATAGATGTTAGCCAAGAGCAGCCTGCTCCTATGGGGTTGTAACAGTCTTTGGGATAAGGTTGTGGTAGCCAGAAATTTTTGTGTCATTCTTTCTGAAGACAAACAATAAATTCCACACTGATTCCACTCAAAGAGAGTCTTGTACTTACACAGCATCTTTCATGACTTCAAGATATGCCAGACGGTGAAGGATTTTTTCAAAGTGCTATCACTATTGTAAGGGGAGGTGATGACCTTATAATATTATTTCCAGGCTATTAATCCAGAAGCCAAAAGGGAAAAAGCTGGAAAATCTCAGAAGTTCTGGCAGCATCTGTAAGGAGAGAAAAGAGCTGATGTTTCGAGTCCAGGTGACCCTGTGTCAAAGCTGTCATCTGGATTTGAAACATCAGCTCTTATCTCTCCTTACAGGTGCTGCCAGACCTGCTGAGATTTTCCAGCATTTTCCCTTTAGGTTTCAGATTCCAGCATCCGCAGTCATTTGCTTTTACTTATTAATCCAGAAACTCAGCTCACGTTCCGGTTCGAATCCCACCACGTGGAATTTGAATTCAATAAAAAGCATCGGGAATTAAGAATCTGCTGATGACTGTAAAACCATTGTCGATTATTAGAAAAACTCAGCTGATTCACTGACGTCTTTTAGGGAGGGAAATCTGCCGTCCTTACCTGGTCTGGCCTACTTGTGACTCCAGAGCCACAGCAATGTGGTTGACTCTCAACTGCCCTCTGAAACAGAGACCGAGTCACTCATTTGTATCATTCAATCAAGGAAGCAGCTCAATACCACCTTCTCAAGGGCAGCTAAGGATGGGCAATAAATGCTGGCCGGCCAACAATGCCCATGTCCCAACAGTAAGTATGAAGTGTGGCTGCCAACTTGTACACAGCAAGCTCCCACAAAGAGAAATATGACAGAAAAATCATCCCTATTGCTGTGATTGAGGTCGAAAGGTATATATATTGGCGCGAGCACCTCTTTGAGGTAGAATCATAGAGGTTTACAGCATGGAATCAGGCCCTTCGGCCCAACTTGTCCATGCCGCCCAATTTTTAATACTAAGCTAATCCCAATTGCCCGCATTTAGCCCATATCCCTCTACACCCATCTTACCCATATCTAAATGCTTTTTAAAAGACAACACTATACCCACCTTTACTACTGCCTCTGGCAACTTGTTCCAGACACTCACCACCTTCTGAGTGAAAAAATTGCCTCTCTGGACCCTTTTGTATCTCTCCCCTCTCACACCTATGCCCTTTAATTTTAGATTCCCCTACTTTTGGGAAAAGATATTGCCTACTTGACTGATCTGTGCTCCTCATTATTTTATAAACTCTATAGACCTACAAAATCACTCCCTAAGCCTCCTATGTTCCTGAGAAAAAGATGGTTTAATCCCTCCAACATTCTCTGCCTAGTATCATTCACAAAGGGAGAGTACTAAGTCAATGGAATTTAGAGAATTCCTACAGTAGTCAAAGAGGACATTCAGCCCATCAAGTCTGCACCAACCACAATTCCACCCAGGCCCTACCTCCACATCCCTACATATTTTACCCACTAATCCATACATCTCAGGACACTAAGGGTCAGTTTTAGCGTGGCCAATCAATCCACACATCCTTGGACTGTGGGAGGAAATCAGAGCACCCGGAGAAAACCCTCGCAGACACGAGGAGAATGTGCAAACTCCACATAGACAGTGACCCCCAAGTCGGGAATTGAACCCAGGTCCCTTGGAGCCTGTGAAGCAGCAGGTTCTGAAAATAGCCAAAGGTCTCTCTCTCTCTCTCTGGAGGCTGCTGTATGTGACCTGCTAGGAAAAATAGGTCTCTCTTTAGAGGTGTTCTAGAAGCTCAATGACTGACAGCCCAAGTACAAGCACATAAGTCTGTGTTGCTAACTGATTTTGAAGAGGAATTGAAGTCCACAAGAGAAATATTGCTTGAATTGGAACTAGAGACTACTAACTACTGTGCTACCGTGCCACCCAGAATTATGACCCAGCATTAGCACACACCCCAGCAGAGATAAGGAAATGGTCAACCTTTGTTGCGGGAAATTAGACCAGTGTCCAATTGCTGCTGTGGGATCTTTAATGCCCAGCTGAGACAGCAGGAGGAACGTCAGCTTTAACAAGTCAACCAACAGACCTGGACCTCAGACAGTGTAGCCCTCCCTCAGTACCGCGCGGGAGCGTGAACCTGGATATTCGTCACTGGACGCAGAACCCACTGGTCACACTGATCTGAGTTGATAGCGAGTTGAATTTATACACCAAGTTTATATGGCCGGACGCTTCCTGTTCCTCCTTCGCGAAAAGAAAGCTTAACTGCGGCGTGAATAAATTACCTTCATAAAAATAAAAACGTCTGCTGCAGTAGGAGGAAGCTGCAAATTGCCAAATCTTTCATCGGCAGGCCACATGAAATTTTTAAGAGGAGCTCTTTAAAATGCTTAACTAGAAGCATTACGCTGCTAAAAAACATAACCTTCCAGATGACGGTAAAACACTTAAGTTGCAAATATTTTAAAGGCATTATCGTGAAATTAACAACGGGACTTTTTTGCAAGGGAAGCTGCTTCACAGCATTTGAAGGAGGCCATTTGACCCATTGTTTCCGCTCCTAGCTCTTTCAATGAGTAATTCACCTCATGCCATTCCCCCATCGTAATTCCATACTTGTATCCTTTTCACCTAACAGCGGAATTCCCTCTTTTAGTGCCTCAGCCGAGTCTGCCTCCACCACACTCTCAGGCATTCCCAGATCTCACCCACTCAACCACTCTTAACCCCCTTCCATCCAGAAGGACAAGGGCAGCAGGTACATGGGAACACCACCACTTGCAAGTTCCCCTCCCAGCCACTCACCATCCTGACTTGGGAATATATCGCAGTCGCTGGGTCAAAATCCTGGAATTCCCTCCCTAACGTCATTGTGGGTCAAGACTGCAGCGATTCAAGAAGGCAACTCACTTCCACCTTCTCAAGGACAACTAGGGATGGGCGATAAATACTGGCCAGCCAGCGATACCCATGTCCCACGAATGAATGAAAAAAGAAAGAGTGTGAAAAAGTTTCTCCTCATGTCTCTATCGCTTCTTCTGTCAATTACTTTTATTCCGTAACCTCTTATTCTTGGCCCTTTTATGAATGGGGACAGTTTCTCCCTCTCTACTCTGATCAGCTCCCTCGTTATTTTGTACATCTCTATCAAATCGCCCCTTAACCTTCTTCTTTCCAAAGAGAACAGCCTCTCCTATCTCTCCTCATCACTGAACTTTCTCATCCCTGGAATCATTCTTGTGAATCATTTCCGCACTCCCTCCCGTGCTTTCCTATTTCCTATGTATCCGGCTTTTTCACGGACAGAAGCTGACTTGCTGCATCCCGTCAGGAATACAGAGACATAGAAACATAGAAACTAGAAGCAGGAGGAGGCCATTCAGCCCTTCGAGCCTGCTCCGTCATTCATTTTGATCCTTCCTGATCATTGAATTCAATATCCTGATCCCCACCCCTTCCCCGCACTTCTTCCATTTCCTTTGATCGTACTGTTACAAAAACATATTTGAACATAAGGGAATTAAGGGTGATGGGCAGGTAAGTAGAGTTGAGTCCATGAAAAGATCAGCCACGATCTTATTAAATGGCGGAGCAAACTCAAGGGGCCAGAAGGCCTACTCCTGCTCCTATGTTCTTACCCCCTTAGCCCCAAGAGCTTTATCTATTTCCTTCTTGAAATCATACAGCGTTTTGGCCTCAACTCCATTCTGTGGGAGCGAATTCCACACATTCACCACCCCCTGGGTGAAGAAATTTCTCCTCACCTCAGTTCTAAAAGGTTTACCCCTTATCCTCAAACTCTGACCCCTAGTTCCAGACTCCCTCACCATTTCTTTCTGAATCTAACCCTGTTCGAATTTTAGAAGCTTCTATGAGATCCCCTCTCACTCTCCTAAACTTTAGTGGATATAATCCTAACCGATCTAGTGGCTAGAATTCTACCAGCCCTGCCCGCCATGGGAATCAGAGTGGGCAAGGGGAAGAGCATGGGAAGACTTTGGGTAGAGCTTTTATGGTTTTTGGATGGGTGAGGCTGTTGAAAAACCTGCCCAGTCTCTCTTCCTGATTATATTTCCCACTTTCAATTTAAACTCTTTCTGCCTTTCTAATGAACATGCATATGCTTTCTGAGTTATCTCTGTAATTAACTCGGCTTTCAGTGAAACTTGTCCTTATGAAACCAGCAATATTTGTGATTGTATCAGGGAGCCTGCAGTAGGAAGGGAAGATGCAATCAAATCTGAAGAAAATTGGAACTTGTGGCAGAATTACCCCCCTGCCGTTCCAGCTAATGTGCACTCATTTGCCTGCATTTCATAACATTTCTTCAACTCTTCCTGAATATTAAACTGTATGTGGTCTGCATTTGCATTATATGACTTCCAATCTAATGATCTGATTAGCAAGGTGACAGAATGCTAAGTTATTCTGATATTTTGGCGCAGTAAATACCGGATGACTTTCTATCTTCAGGGCGAGGATCGGGCAAGATGCAGCCATCTTCATTATTCCGTGGGAAGCAGCAAGTACTTGAGACACAGCCATTGAAATGCCAGGGTAATTTTTGTGTTTGCTTATCCTCTGTTGGGATTTGTGCGTCATCGTACATTCACTGTTCACATCCTTGAGCTGATGTTCTCCCTGTGTCTGTGTGACTTTCTTCCTGATGCTCCAGTTTGCCTCCACAGTTGGAAAGACACGATGGATTGATGCATTGGGCATGCTAAATTCTCCCTCAGTGTACCTGAACAAACACCAAGTTTGACTGAATTTATTGTTGTCACATGTATTCGTATACAGTTTCTTGTGCACTCTACAGACAAAACATACCGTTCATAGAGAACGAAAGGAGAGAGTGCAGAACGTGGTGTAACAGTCATAGCTAGGGCGTAGAGAAAGATCAACTTAGTGGGAGGTAGGTCCATTCAAAAGTCTGACGGCAGCAAGGGAGATGCTGTTCTTGAGTCAGATGGTACATGACCTCAGACTTTTGTATCTTTTTTCTAACAGAAGAAGGTAGAAGAGAGAAGGTCCAGGGCGCATGGGGTCGTTGATGATGCTGGCTGCTTTTCCGAGGCAGCGGGAAATGTAGACAGAGTCGTTGGATGGGAGGCTGGTTTGCGTGATGGATTGGGCTACGTTCGTGGCCTTTTTAGTTCCTTGCGCTCTTGGGCAGAGCAGAAGCCATATCAATACAGCCACAAAGAATGCTTTCTATGACATATCTGTAGAAGTGTGGCAACTGAGGATTTTCACAGGCGTACTGTGACACTAATAAATAAACTTTAAAAATTTTTTCTCCTCCTCTCACTCCTGCCATCGAAATTGTACAAGTTTCTTTCCAATGCATGTTTCTGTTTTTCTGAGGTTATTCACATTTGTTACATGTGTTTATAACATTCATGCCATACAACCATCACCAGTACGATAGCGTCTAACCAACTCTCCTTGGCATTCAATAGAAGTCTGACAACACCAGGTTTAAGCCCAACCGATTTATTTGATAGTAAACTCACAAGCTTTTGAAGTTATCCTCTTTGTCAGGTGAATGAGGTGTTCTGGTCTCAGACAGTACATATAACAGCACAGACTGTTTACAGATTACTGATTAGAATGCAAATCTTTACATCTAACCTGTTATTTAAGTCTTATAGTGACTAACAATGTGAGTGGACGGAGCACTGAGCACAGGTTAAAGAGATGTGTATTGTCTCCAGACAGCACAGTGAGTTTTTTTTGCTACCCCAGGCAAGTCATGGGGGGTCACAGATAGTGTGACATGAAGCCAAGATCCCTGTTAAGACCGTCCTCATGTGTGCGGAACTTGGCTATCAGTCTCTGCTCAGTGGCTCTGCACTATCATGTGTCGTGAAGGCCCCCTTGAAGAATGCTTACCCGAAGATCAGAGGCCGAATGCCCGTGACGGCACAGGCAGGAAAAAGTTCTTAACTTATTCAATCTCTCTCTGTTACTCAGCTTCTCAAGTCCTGGCAACATCCTTGCGAACCTTTTCTGCACTCTTTCAACATTATTTACATCCTTCCTGTAACTAGGTGACCAAAACTGTACACAATACTCTAAATTCGGCCTCACCAATGCTTTATACAATCTCACCATAACATTCCAACTTTTATACTCCTAAATTGAACAGGTTTGATTTATTATTGTCATATGTATTAGTATATAGCAAAAAGTATTGTTTCTTGTGCACTATACAGACAAAGCATACTGTATATAGAGTGCATAACGGAGAAGGAAAGGAGAGAGTACAGAATGTGCTGCTTCAGTCATAGCTAGGGCATAGAGAAAGATCTACTTAACAAATGGGAAGTCCATTCAAAGGTCTAACAGCAGCAGGGTAGAAGCTGTTCTTGAGTCGGCCGGTGCGTGATCTTGTTTTTTCCTGACGCACAGCAATGTTCTAGGGACCTGAGTTCGAACCCCACCGTGCTAGATGGTGGAATTTGAATACAATAAAATATGCCTGGAATTAAGAATCTGCTGAAGACCATGAGTTGGAAAAACCCATCTGGTTCACTAATGTTCTTTAAGGAAGGAAATCTGCTGTCCTTGCCTGGTCTGGCCTACCTGTGACTCCACAACCGCAGCACATTTGGTTAACTCTCAACTGCCCTCAGGAAACCAGGGATGGGCAATAAATACTGGCCAGCCAGAGACCCCATGTCCCACGAATGAATTTTAAAGTGTATTAGAGTGGGAATTTACTCCGAGAGTTGAGGTCTTTTGGAACTCTCTTACCCAGATAGCAATGGATCAGTTTGGGGTGATATGGTGGCACAGTGGTTAGCACTGCTGCCTCACAGCACCAGGGATCCTGTGTTCAAATTCCGGCTTTGGGTCACTGTCCGTGTGAAGTCTACACAATCTTCCCGTATGGGTTTCCTCCCACAGTCCAAAGACGTGCGAGTTAGGTTGATTGGCCATGCTAAATTGAACCCAGTTGTAGATGCACCAAGTTTGGGGGCATTTAAGAGGTCGGTGGATAGGTCTATGGATGAAAAGGGAATGGTTTAGAGGGTCAATGCTTTTTCTCAATTGGTCGGCGCAACATCGAGGGCCGAAGGGCCTGTTCTGCGCTGTAGTGTTCTATGTTCTATGTTCAGTGTCAGGGGATTAGTTGATCTTTCTCTACGCCCTAGCTATGACTGAAGCAGCACATTCTGTACTCTCTCCTTTCCTTCTCCGTTATGCACTCTATATACAGTATGCTTTGTCTGTATAGTGCACAAGAAACTATATTTTTCCCTATATACTAATACATGACAATAATAAATCAAACCTGTTCAATTTAGGAGTATAAAAGTTGGAACTTTATGGTAAGGTGACCTGGGTTCGATTCCCCGTTTGGGTCACTGCCTGTGTGGAATCTGCACCATTTTCCCTGTGTCTGTGTGGATTTCTGCCAGGTGCTCTGGTTTCCTTTCACAGTCCGAAAGACATGCTGGTTAGGTGTTAAATTCTCCCTTCATGTATGCTGAAGAGGGGAGGTGATGGTCTGGTGGTATTATCACTGGACTATTAATCCAGAAACTCAGCCTGGGGCCCTGGGTTCGAACCCTGCTACGGCAGATGGTGGATTTTAAATTCAATAAAAAATATCTGGAATTAAGAATCTACTGATGACCGTGAAACCATTGTCGATCATTGGAAAAACCCATCTGGCTCACTAATGTCCTTTAGGGAAGGAAATCTGTTGCCCTTACCCTGTCTGGCCTGCATATGAATCCAGAGCCACAGCAATGTAATTGACTCTCAACTGCCCTCAAAGGGCAACTAGAGATGGGTAATAAATGCTGGCGACACCCATGTCCGATGAATTAATAAAAAAAAAAGTGGTGGAGTGTGACGACTAGGGCGTTTTCAGAGTAATTTCATTGCAGTGTTAATACAGCGACAAATAAATAAACTTTATTCTAAAAAACTTTACTCACAGTCCATTGCCTAGTTAATTCTCGACAAGGCGTGAGTGAGATCTTAACATGCTCCACGTCACCATTTAAAATGAGTAATTATTCATGCAGACAGCAAATCCAAACATTCTCTTTCCCTGTAGTACATTCTTTCTTGACACAATGTTCAGTTCAGATACAATCAATTCACTGACAATTCTTCCCTGTGTTATGGTGCAAAAAGTAAACTATCCATATCCAACAAATACTTGTAAGACCCAGCACTGACATACAGTAAACCACTAGTCTCTCGTTGTAAATGTAACATAGAAACTTCAGCACTGTAAGGAGACAAATGTGCCTCAGTTTGTCTATAGCAGTGTCAATGCTCCACTGGAAACTTCACTTACCTTCCTTGCCTTCACCCTATCAGCATTCCTTTTACACTTTCATGCAGTGTTAGTGTCCATCTCCAACTGCCCAAAGGTGTCCAGATCACCAATAACCTGTCCTGGTCCCCCCATGCCGACACTATAGTTAAGAAAGCTCACCAATGTCTCTATTTTCTCAGAAGACTAAGGAAATTTGGCATGTCAACTCTGACTCTCACTAACTTTTGCAGAAAAGTTTTCTTTCTGGTTGTATCACAGCTTGGTATGGGCTCCTGCTCTGCCCAAGACCACAAGGAACTGCAAAATGTTGTGAATGTAGCCCAATCCATCACATAAACCAGCCTCCCATCCATTGACTCTGTCTACACTTCCCGCTGCCTCAAAAAAGCAGCCAGCATAATTAAGGACCCCACGCACCCCGGACATTATCTCTTCCATCTTCTTCCGTCAGGAAAAAGATACAAAAATCTGAGGTCAGGTACCAACCGACTCAAGAACGGCTTCTTCCCTGCTGCTGTCAGGGAATGACAGACTGCTGCTGTCATTCTCCCCGTGCTTGCGTGGGTTTTCTCCGGGCGCTCCGGTTTTCTCCCACTTCCCAAAGTTGTGCTCTTAGGCTAATTGGCAAAACAAATTCTCCCTGAATTAACTCAAATTTGGTTTTTAATCCATAGATCTATAGACATTGACAGGGATCACGGGTAGAGGTGGGAACATCGGCGTGGCGGCGCGGGCTCGTTGGGCCGAAGGGCCTGTTTCCCGTGCTGTTTTGTTCTTTGTTACTACCCTGAGGGACTCCTGCAGAGATGTCGTGGAGCTGAGAAGACTGACCTTTCAACAACCAAACCATCTTCCTTTGTACCAGGTATGGCTCCAACCAGTAGAGAGTTTGCCCCCCTGATACACATTGATATCATCAGGGATCCTTGATGCCACACTTGGTCAGTGTGGCCTTGTTGTCAAGGACTGTCATTCCTACCACCCCTCGGGAATTCAGCTCTTTTGTCCATTACTTATTGAATTCTCTTGTTGCATTTACATACATGTAAAATATTTGTTTCATTAGGTTATTATCTTTGCTTCAGGGATTGTTGAATTCTTTGCTGAGAGTCAGTGCCTTATGCCTAAAACCTTATTAGCTGCTTGATAATTTCCCCCTTCTCCTTTCCTACACCGGGAGTGGTGAGGATCTGGAACGCGCTGCCTGAAGTGTGATAGAGGCAGGCTCGATGGAAAGGGAATGAGATTGGCATGAGAAAAGAGAGAACGTGCAGGGTTAGGAGCGGGAGAAGGCGAGGGAATGGAGTGAAGAGATGCATTCAATTGAAGAGCAGACACCAATGGGCCGATTAGCAGCAAAGTAACAATTCTGTGATTCCGTGAGGAAACTTGGGAAAGTGGTGGGAAAAGAGCCTGAGTAATTCACATCTGGTCATAAATGAGAGTCATTTTTGGCAATAAAGAACCAAATGTTTCGTAATGAATCGGCGATTCTCAATGTTTCGAGGAAGTTTAGCAGTTCAGCCTAGCAACCCGTAAGATGCTGTGAGGGGACAATATTAGGTATACTAATGAAAAGTGTTCCAGTGTTAATTCGACAATTCCACAGCCGCGATCAGCTATTGCTCAACCTTTCTGTCTTCCCTCAGCCAGCAATGCTTCTCCTCATCCCATTGGATCCCTGCCTGGGATTACTTGGCTGCTGTCGAGAGGTTTATCTGTGATGTTGTCCATGCTGAGGCACTTTGTGGGTTCACCCCTAAACGGACTCAGCGTAGATATGTCGGGAAGGACAGCAATCTTGTGCAGAGCCAAAGGGACTCCGATAAGACATTCTTCCTCGCTGAAAAAATGCACTAAAAATAACTGTCCCTCAGCACGGTGCCAACGCTGGAGTGAAAGGCCGCTGGGATTTTGCTACGGCAGCTGCCTGTCCTCCTCGGATAAAAAACCAGCCAGTAATCCTCATTCACGAGGACGGATCTCATTCTGTCCTGGGCAGCGATCGTCACAGGATGGAGGAACTGTTTCCTTCTTCCTGCTACCTGGTGTCATGCCATCCTCCTGTGCCAGCCTCCCATTGCCTCACAGAGGGAATGCAGCACTGCTGTCGGTTCCTACTCACTGATAAGACTAAACTGAAGCTCTGTCAACCCTCTTGATCGATTTGATTTTATTATTGTCATATCTGGGATACAATGAAAAATATTGTTTCTTGTGTACTGTACAGACAAAGCATACCATTCATAGAGAAGGAAAGGAGAGAGTGCAGAATGTAGTGTTACAGTTATAGCTAGGGTGTAGACAAAGATCAACTTAATGCGAGGTAGGTCCATTCAAAAGTCTGACAGCAGCAGGGAAGAAGCTGTTCTTGAGTTGGTCGGTACATGATCTCAGACTTTTGTACCTTTTTCCTGACAGAAGAAAGTGGAAGAGAGAATGTCCAGGATGCATGGGGACTGCTTTTCCAAGGCAGCAAGAAGTGTAGACAAAGTCAGTGGATGGGAGGCTGGTTTGCGTGATGGATTGGGCTACATTCACAACCCTTTGTAGTTCCTTGCGGTCTTGGGCAGAGCAGAAGCCCGTACCACACTGTGATACAACCAGAAAGAATGCTTTCCATGGTGCATCTGTAAACGCTGGTTGTAGTGGATATGCTAAATTTCCTTTGAGAAAGTAACGGTGGAATTTCTCAAATATAGTGTTGGCATGGGGGAACCAGGGCTGCTTGTTAGTGATCTGGACACCTAAAAACTTACAGGGCATATTCTCCACTATGTTCCACGACGCCGTGTGGAGTTTGCATGCTCTCCTCGTGTCTGCGTGGGTTTCCGCCGGTTCCCTCCCACAATCCAAAGATGTGCGGGTTAGGTTGATTGGCTGTGCTAAGAAATTGTCCCTTAGTGTCCATGGTGACTGAGATTAGAGGAATTACTGGCTATAATATGTAGGGATATAGGGGTAGGGCCTGGGTGGGATTGTGTTCAGTGCAGACTCAATGGGCCAAAGGGCCTCCTTCTGTGCTGTAGGGTTTCTATGACCTACGTAAACCAGACCAGGTAAGGACAGCAGATTTCCTTCCCTGAAGGCGCATTTAGTGAACCAGATGGGTTGTGTGGCGATGGTAGTGGGGAGGGGAAGGGGCAGATAATCAGACTATAGATGATTTCCAGTTAACCGCCATTCAGTTAGTGGAGTCAGCTACCTTATCAAGCTCCGAACTGGACAACTGAACTCAAAATAAAAGGAAAGACTGACCAGTTCAATTGCCCAGGTATCCGCACTCACTCTGGCTGTGTCTCAACCAGGGGTACACTCTCCCCCCACTGCTCACGCATAAAGCTCGCAGACTGAAAGTGTTGGCTCGGAAGGAGAGTTTAAAACGTGTCGTTTTTGGGAGTGGAACTTAAGGAAACCTGCGTGTGACAATGACCTGAGGGGCTTGTGAGAGAAATCCACGGAAAATCAGAGCTACTCCGACTCCAGCCTCTTCTTGCAGTTCCCTTCAATATATCTCCAGTGTTGGCAGAGTGCCGTAGGCCAGAGGCCCAGGGAATATTTACAGCTCAGAATGAGTAAATCTTTCCGGAAATCTCTCCACATTCCCTTTTTAAGAAGCTACTTAAAAATACCAATTGAGCGAGATATTGGCCTGACAAAGCGGTTGTGAAGTACCCCTGGTTACGTTAGGGGCACAGCGTACTTTAAATTGTTGTTGTTAATCTCCAGTAGTGAGGCAAATGATTGGAAAGTGCGTGAACCGAATTCTCTGAAGAGGTCATCTGTTTACAGGTTCACACAGTCGCCCAATTTGAACATTTTACAAGGGGAGTTGGAATGTATGGATGTGCGAAAAGTAAAATATTTATCTTTTCCTACACCTGACGCTTCAGCGTTTTATCAGTCTCAGGTTACCCTGACGGATCATTAGTCCAAATTATAAGTAAAACCGTACCAATGCAAGCACAGACAATTTAAATGGCACACAACACCCAACGCTGGCAAGGTAGCACAGTGGTTAGCACGACTGCCTCATAGCGCCAGGGACCCAGGTTCGATTCCCAGCTTGGGGTGGAGTCTGTACGTTCTCCCCGTGTCCGCGCGGGTTTCCTCCTACAATGCAAAGATGCGCAGATTAGGTGTGTTGGCCATGGTAAATTGTCTCTGGGTGTACCCGCACAGGTGCCAACTCGGGGGTTTTCACCATAACTTCATTGCAGTGTTAACATAAGCCTCACTCACAACAACTAAATAAGCTTTGATCGGCCATGGTAAATTGCTCCATATAATGTCAGGGGGGAATAGCAAGGTAAATATGTGGGGTTAAGGGGATAGGTCTTGGGTGGGATTGTGGTCAGCGTAGACTCAATGGTCCCCTTCTGCAATGCAAAGGTTATTATATTTGTAACCAAGGATGTGCAGGTTAGATGGATTGTCCATGGTAAATTGCTCCCCCCCCCCCCCCCCACAAAAGAATGTGTAGGTTGGGGGGGGATTAGTAGGGTAAATGCATGGGGTTACAGGGATAAGGTGAGGGTGAGACTTGGTAAAATTCTCTGAGGGGGAGTCAAAGAACAAAATAGCACGGGAAACAGGCCCAACGAGCCTGCGCCGCCACCTCGATGTTCCCACTTTCAACCATGATCCCTGTCTATGTTTATAGAAATCTGCATTGGAAGCAAATTTGCGAGACAATTTAGGGAGAATTTGTTTTGCCAATCAGCCTAAGAGCACATCTTTGGGATGTGGGAGGAAACTGGAGCACCCAGAGAAAACCTACACAAGCACAGTGAGAATGCTCCCACAGACACCGGCCCAAATCCATGTATCTGCACAGCACAGCGATAATCGCTGAACTGTCGTGTTGCCCTTCAGATGGTCCAGGTCAAGCACACACTAACGACGTGAAGCACTAGGATACTCTCGAAAGAATCCAAGCCCTCTCACAACCCATCGTGTGTATGCCCCTTGTTAGACAACAAGGTGGACCAAAGTCAATGCAGATTCGATGGGCTGAATGGCCCTCCTTCTGTACTGTAGGGATTCTATAACCTGTTCTTTGGTGGAAAAGGAATCAAAGGATAACTGAAAGAGCTTTCGCAAACACTGTTTTGTTTTCGACTGCAGAGTGGTGTCCATTTCTGAGGGTCACGCTTCAGGTAAGATGGAAAGGCACGAGAGAGAATGTAAAAATGATTCACCAGAGCAGTTCCAGAGATGAGGAACTTCAGTGAAATGCAAAGAGTGGTGAGATAAGATAGATTTTATTAAGATTTTACTAGTTTCACAAGTAGGTTTACATTAATACTGCAGTGAAGTTACCGTGAAAATCCCCAAGTTGCCATTCTCCAGTGCCTGTTTGGGTACACTGAAGGCGAATTTAGCACGGCTAAAATTTACACGTCTTTCCAAGGGAGGAAATCAGAGCAGAGGAAACCCACGCAGGCACGGGGAGAAGGTGCAGACTCCACACAGACGGTAACCCGAGCCGGGGAAATCGATCTCGGGTCCCTAGAGGCTGGGAGACAGCGGTGCTAACCACTGCACCATTCAGACTGGCACCTGGAGGAGAAGGGAGGATTGAGAGGAGACTAAGTCAAGGTGCCCAAAGTCATGGGGGCTTTGGACAGAGTAGATAGAAGTTATTCCAGTTGGTGGAAGGATGGAGAGCACAGATTTAAGGAGATTGGTGAAAGAAGCAATGGAAACATAAGATTTTTCACACAGCAAAATGCACTGCCAGAGAGATCGTGGAGGCAGACATTATGCCTAGGATGGTCATCTCCCAAAAACTTATTTCCTGGAGCAGTTCCTACAGATAGGAGGGTGTTTAATGTTTGCTTAAAAAGGGAGAATTATAGCCCAGGCAGTAGCAGAGGAGATAAAATCCTTCCAGTGCAAAAAGGGGGATTAACTGGGTAAATACATAGCGTTATGGGGATAGGAGCTGGTTCAGATGCAAGTTCGATGGGCCAATGGCCTCCTTCTGTACCGTAGAGATTCTATGATTCAAGGAGGCCATTTGGCCCATTGCGGTCAGTGCAGACTCAATCTCACCCAAGCCCTATTCCCATGACCACGGAGGGTCACAAGAATAATCCCTGGAATGAAGAGCTGGTCGAGTGAAGAACAGTTGAAGACTCTGGGTCTGTACTCATTGGAGTTTAGAAGGGTGAGCAGGCAATCTTATTGAAACTTACAGGATACTGCGAGGCCTGGATAGAGCAGATATGGAGAGGATGTTTCCACTTGTAGGAAAAACTAGAACCAGAGGTACAACCTCAGACTAAAGGGACGATCCTTTAAAACAGAGATGAGGAGGAATTTCTTCAGCCAAAGAATCTGTGGAACTCTTTGCTGCAGAAGGCTGTGGAGGCCAGGTCATTGAGTGTCTTTAAGACAGAGATAGATAGATTCTTGATTAATAAAGGGATCAGGGGTTATGGGGAAAAGGCAGGAGAATGGGGATGAGAAAAATATCAGCCATGATTGAATGGTGGAGCAGACTCGATGGGCCGAGTGGCCTAATTCTGCTCCTATGTCTCATGATCTTATGGTCTATAAGCATAGCGCCACCTTATCTCCTCACAAGCTTTTCCGCTCATGTTGTTTACTGGGTGTGGGGAGAATCGTAGGCATTTCACCCACCTTGGCAGAACAGGCACCCTGCTGTTATTTGATGCTGAATCGTTGGAAAATGGTCATTCTGGCATAGATGTCTTCCGGCATTCTGAGTTAGTGCGGTCTCCTCCAAAACACTGGAAACTTTGATTCCACCAAGCTGTGGAACCTTTGGTGCGAGTTGTCCTACCGGCACGCATTAGACTTCCGATGATGATGTAACCATCCTGACCATCATTAAGGAATCGTGCCAATCCACACTTCAAGATCAGACCAAAGGCTGGTCCATCTGATGGCACACTTGGCGATGGGTATCTTCCACTCTCAATGGTTTTACACAAAACTAGCTTGTAGCAATGTGGTTGTTTGGCCAATTAGTAAGCATTACTGGGGTGAGCGCGTCCGGTTGGTCAGTGTGGTGGGCTGGTAAGAGGGCTTTGTGCGATCTTACTGGCCATGTTTTGCCAACATGATCAGCCTCCCCACCGGGAAGGATTCTAGGCTGATTTTAACACTCTGTTTGACGTATTATTATTGATTCCGGCACACAATTGCCCTAGGCTCACTTGCCTTAATGGCCTCTTTGTCGGTGGTTCTCACTGGAGAGGATCACGTGGGGTCTCCAGCAATGGAGGTCCGAAGTGATGGCCTCACCGGTGGGGACAGAGGCCATTGAGACCCCCTCCCTGGATGGTCAGGAGAAAGGCTAGGCAGTGCCCCTTTGCACTGTGCCTGAGGGTGCCAGGCTGGCACCCTGTCAGTGCTCACTGGGCACTAGGCAGTGCTAAGGCACAGAACCTATCAGAAGGGGGTGTGGGTCCATGACAGGGTGGCAGGGGGAGTGTTCTGTATCAGGAATCAGCCATGGGACTGTCAGGGCAGTGAATGGCCAGGGAGGGGGCTAGTAATGTCAGGGGAAGTGGGGGCAATACCATCCTCCCATCGAGTGACTCTGTCTACACTTCCCATTGCCTCAAAAGCAGCCAGCATAATTAAGGACCCCACATACCCCAGACAGACATTCTTTGCAAGAATTGAAGCTAAATTAGCTAATATTTATACAATAGACTACTGGCAAAAGCACATGATCTTCAGTTTAAGTTTATTTATTAGTGTCACAAGTGGAATTACATTGACACTGCAATGAAGTTACTGTACTATTTGTCACATTCCAGTATCTGATAGGGTACATTGAGAGAATTTAGCATGGCCAATGTATCTAGCCAGCACATCTTTCGAACTGTGGGAGGAAACTGGACCTGGAGGAAACCCATGAAGACCCCACACAAAATGACCGAAGTCTGGAATCAAACTTGGATCCCTAGCACTGAGTCAGCAGTGCTAACCACTGCACTACTGCTTCCTGATGAGATTAGATTCTGTCCACTCCCTCTACTGGCGTGAATCACACTTTGCCTCTTTTTTTGCATGTGGTTCCATATGATAATGTGCAGGGGAGCTCGCTAAAAAAGTGAAAAGTTCTATTTTCATGCTTGTTCAGCACTTAATTTTGTTTTTGGTAAGATCGCCTCCTACTACTTTTAGTTTGAAACCCAGTTTTGCATCTCATTCTTCCCAAATTTCCATTCATTGTTTGTTAAGCAAGATCTTCTCTGGGTGGACAAGTCTAAAACTGCCTCCCATGATTTTAGGTACCAATAAAATGGGGTTGGCTAACACAGTAAAGAGTCTCACAACACCAGGTTAAAGTCCAACCAATTTATTTGATAGTAACCTCAAGCTTTGGGGGTTTGCCCCTTTGTCAGGAGAATGGAGAGTTCTGATCTCAGACAGAGCATATAACAGTCTATATAGTAATATAGTCTATATAGTAATATAGTCTATATAGTAAATATGTGAGTTAAAATGCAAGTCTATATCATCTGTATTGTAAAGACTTGCATTCTAATCAGTAATCTGTAAACTGTATGTGTTATATGCTCTGCCTGAGGCCAGAACCCTCCAATCACCCAACAAAGGGGCAAACCCTGAAAGCTTGAGTGTTTACTATCAAATAAATTGGTTGGACTTTAACCTGGTGTTGTGAGATTTCTTACTGGCTATGCCCCAGTCCAACACCAGCATCTCCACGTCTGGGCTAACAAACCAGGCCAACTTACCATCTGTGGTATGTTTTGTCGAACCTATGTTGATTCAGACAGTTCTCACCCTGGTGAGATATATGCATCTTAACCACATTAATGCAATTATAAAGAACTAAGTCTATTCGATTCCAAATCAAATAATCCTCACACTTCACATTTACTCACACACGAGACAAAGGTGGGTGTGCATTGAAACCACAGATTAAATAAACACTATACCCTCTCAGCAATATTTGCCAAGCTCAAGATGAGCACTCTGTTTGCAAATTAAAGAGGGTATCTTGGATACAACTTCTCAAATAGCTGACCTTATTAATCTTTCAGCTATGTCAATAATTTCAGCTAACTGTTACAGAAATAACTGCCATGCCCACACAATGGGTAGCACTGCTGCTCTATGGTGCCAGGTTTGATTCCCAGTTTGGGTCACTGTCTGTGCACATTCTCCCTGTGTCTGCGTGGGTTTCCTCAGTTCAAAAGACATTAAATTCTCCCTCAGTCTACCCGAACAGGCACCGGAGTGTGGCAACTAGGGGAACTTCACAATAATTTCATTGCAGTGTTAATGTAAGCCTATTTGTAACACTAATAAATAATCTTAAAACATTAACAGCTGCAGGTCTCCAGAGTCAAACAAAAATCCTCAAACAAGCAAAGTCATTAACCTTGGCTGAAGCTTAAACACCATCTGTCCTCTCCATTTCCATAGGACAGTTTTTAAAGGAGGGATGGTGTGGAGGTGGGAATGTCACAGGCTCAGTAATGGCAAAGACCCAAGCTAACACCCCCGGGAGAGGAGTTTGAATCCCATCACAGCATGTGAGAAAATTTAAATTAAATAAATCTAGATTTCAAAAAGTGCCTGTCAGAAAGTCCCACGATGTGTGGATTAGCTGTTAAATTGCCCCGTGGTGTCCCAAAGAACGAAATAGCACAGGAAACAGGCCCTTCAGCCCAACGAGCCCACGCTGCCACCCCTACCCATGATCCCTGCCTATGTTTATAGATCTATGGATTAAAAACCAAATTTGAGACAATTTAGGGAGAATTTGTTTTGCCAATTAGCCCAGGAGCACATCTTTGGGATGTGGGAGGAAACCGGAGCGCCTGAAGAAAACCCATGCAAGCACGGGGAGAATGTGCAAACTCCCACAGACACAGGCCCAAATCCATGTATCTGCACAGCACAGCGATAGTCACTGAGCTGTCGTGTTGCCCATCAAATAGTTGCCAAATAATCCCAAGGAGGATTAACTATTGGAAATTTGAGAGATTTGCTTTGATTTATTATTGTCACATGTACTAGGATACAGCAGAAAATATTGTTTCTTGCATGCTATATGGACAAAGTATACCGTTAATAGGGGTGAAGGAAAGAAGAGAGTGCAGAATGTAATGTTACAGCTGGTGTGCAGAAAGATCAGCTTAACATATGGCAAGTCCATTCAGAAGTCTGACAGCAGCAAGGAAAAAGCTGTTCTTGAGTCCAGACTTTTGGATCTTTTTCCCGACACAAGAAGGTGGAAGAGAGAATGTTCGGGCTGAGAGGGGTCCTTAATTATACTGGCTGCTTTTCCGAGGCAACGGGAAGTGGAGACAGTCAGTGGATGGGAGTCTGGTTTGCATGATGGACTGGACTACATTCATGACCTTTTGTAGTTCCTTATGGTCTTGGGTAGAGCAGGAGCCCATACCAAGCTGATACAACCAGAAAGAATACTTTCAATGGGGCATCTGTAAAAGCTGGTGAGAGTTTTAGCAGACATGCCAAATTTCCTTAGGATGACTTAGTAAGGTAGATTGTTATAGATAAGCCAAGTAGGTAGGGATATGTTCAGTACAACTTGCAGGCCAACAGGCCTGTTTGTGCTGTCGTTTTTCTATGTTCTATGATACTCTGTCAGAGAGCCTACAAACTCAATGGGCCAAATGACCTCTTCTGCACTGTAGGGATTTTATGGTTCACTGCTTGTTGGAGAACCCCATCCTATCAGTTTATTCATGTCCTTTTGGGAAAAAATCTGCCATCTTAATCTGAACTGGGCTACGAGTGACTTCAGATTACCTGACTCTGAACCTGCTGAGCAAGCTACTCAGTTCAAGGGCAACTGGGGTGGGCAATAAATGCCAGCGATGCCAACATAGAAAATGGAACACTACAGCACAAACAGGTTCTTCGGCCCACAAGTTGTGCCGATGATCTCTACCTACGAGGCTTACCTTAAACCTTCAATGCCATTAAATCCCATGTACTCATCCAGAAGTCTCTTAAAAGACCCCAGTGAGTCTGCCTCTACCACCACCGACAGCAGCCGATTCCACTCACCCACCACTCAGTGGCCCCTAACATCTCCTCTGTATTTGCTCCCCAGCGTCTTAAATCTACGTCCTCTCGTAGCGACCATTTCTGTTCTGGGAAATAGCCTCCGAGAATCCACCTTATCAATACCTCTCAACATCTTATAAAACTCTAATCCCATGAAGGAATAAAATTTTTTAAAACCTTCCAACAGAATCTCAGCCAGCAATAGCTCATGTCTTAGAGTTGAATAAAAACGAGTCGTGTGCTCACAGTAGAAGTTTGCATTCAATTCTGGCCCCTTGCGAAACCATTCGAAAGCTCTGGTTTACTTTGTCTCCCATGGTCTAAGGGCCAAAGTGATTGTGAGACTTCTTGCTTCTCGACAGCAGGGGGAGCTCGAAGCTCATGGTTGTGCAATAGGGTCCCTCCACTGCACAATGAGAAGTCTCCCAATGCCAGGTTAAAGTCCAACAGGTTTATTTGGTAGCAAACACCGCTAGCTTTCAGAGCACTCTCCCTTTGTCTGGGGGGAGTGGGGAGTTCTGGTCACAAACAGAGCATATAAAGACACAAACTCGGTTTACAGAACACAAGTCTTTAAGGTGCAGACAATGTGAATGGGGGTAGTATCAAGCATTGGTTAAAGAGATGTGTATTGTGTCCAGCCAGGACAGCTAGTGAGATGTTGCAAGCCCATGCAAGGTGCAGGGATTACAGATAGTGTGACATGAACCCAAGATCCCAGTTGAGGCTGTCCTCATGTGTGTGGAAGATCTTCAGGCAAGATCTCCAAAGCGGCCTTCACAACACATGACAGCGGAGTCGCTGAGCAGAGACTGATAACCAAGTTCTGCACACGAGGATAGTCTGAACCGGGATGTTGGGCTCATGTTGCACTGTAACCCCCATGACTTGCAACATCTCACTAACTGTCCTGTCTGGAGACAATACACATCTCTTTAACCTGTGCTTAATGCTATCTCCACTCACATTGTCTGCACCTTTAAGACTTGAATAATTGCAAAAAAATTGCATTCTCATCAATGTAAACTGAGTGTCTTTACATCCCCTGTCTGTGATCAGGACTCCCCACTTGCCTGATGAAGGAGCAACGCTCCAAAAGCCAGTGGTGTTTGCTATAAATAAACCTGCTGGATTCTAACCTGGTGTTGAGAGACTTCTTACTGTGTTTACGTGAGTCCAACGCCAGCATCTCCACATCACACACATGGTAATGGCTGAATCCTATTCACCCTTCACCAGGTCTCACCTCACCAGTGTTTGACAGGAAGAGAAACTCAATGAATCGGTGAGGAAAAGCACGGGGAGAAAAGCTGCGAGTGTGCCATACCACAGAAGGCAGGAACTTGAGCTGAATAAGGAGACTTTCTGCAGAATCATAGTGCAGAAGGAGGCCATTCAGCCCATCAGGCCAACAACCCAGGCACTATCCCCAGAACCCCATGTATTTACCCTAGCTAGTCCCCCTTGAAATCAATGGAGCAATTTTAACATGACCAATCCACCTAACCAGCACGTCTTTCAGACTGTGGGAGGAAAGCAGGAGCAGCTGGAGGAGACCTGTGCAGACATGGGGAGAATGTGCAAACTCCACACAGACAGTGACCCAAGGCTGGAATCCAACCCAGTGCTGTGAGGCAGCAGCGTTAACTGCTATTAGCTAGAATGCTCTTTCAGAAAGAAAGTGGCAATTTGATGGGCGAGATAGGCTGCTACTGCATTGTAAAGTTTTGGTAATTCTGTGAATTCACTGCCATGTCCCCCTGAATTATAACAGTGCATTGCACAGGACCCACTCATTGGCACTGTTGCCTCAGTGCCGGGGACCCAGGTTCAATTCCCAGCTTGCGGCCGCTGTCTGTGCGGAGTTTGCGCATTCTCCCCATGCCTCTACATGTTTCTGGGTGCCCCGGTTCTCAGTCCGAAAGACATGCTGGTAAGATGGATCGGCCGTGCTAAATCCTCCCTCAGTGTACCCAAATGGCACGAGTGTGGCGACTGGGGATTTTCACAGTAAGTTCATTGCAGTGTTAATGTAATACATGATGAGGGCAAGACTAATAAATAAATAAAATTGGAAATGAAACGGAGAGTCTGTGAAATATGCTATTTAAATGCTAAATCTGTGCCTTGCAAGACTATTGGCACCAGAGTTTTATTTTAAAGCAAGCTTGGCCTATTAAATCAAATAGCACAAATTAAAAACTAGCTGAAAGGTTACAAAAATCAATTACTTTTGGACATTTACCCCCACAATAGGATTTTAAGCGAGTGTATTGAATCAGCCAGCCTTTTTTGGCCATGCAGTTTATGTTGCTTCCAGCAGATGGAGCCAGGGCCCTGGACCCAAAAGACTGGGTGCTGTGGTCAGTGAGCAAATCTTTCACATACAGTGTCAACAACTTGCATTTATGTAGCACCTCGAACATAATTAAATATGCCAAGTCACCTTACAGGAGCACTTTCAATCAAACTAGTTACACAAAGACAGGTGACTAAAGAGCTTAGCCAAAGTCCACGTGTGGGAGGAAACCCATGCAGAAATGGGGAGAACATGCAAATTCCATACAGTGACCCAAGCTGGGAATTGAACCTGGGTCCCTGGCATTGTGAGATAGCAGTGCTAACCACTACACTGTTGTGCTGTTCTGACATACATGGAACATTGAATACTAGAGCACAGTACAGGCCCTTCGGCCCTCAATGTTGTGCCGAGCTATGTCCAATCCCAAGATCAAGCTATCCCACTCCCTATCATTCTGGAGTGCTCCATGTGCCTATCCAATAACCGCTTGAAAGTTCCTAAAGTGTCCGACTCCACTATCACAGCAGTGAGTCTATTCCACACCCCAACCACTGAGTAAAAAATCTACCTCGGAGATCCCTCCTATCTCCCACCGTGAACTTTGTTATGTCCCCTAGTAACAGCTACATCCACCTGAGGAAATAGGAGATGTACATCTCCACCAATCCCCCTCATCATCGTATAAACCTCTATTAAGTCACCTCTCATCCTCCTCCACTCTAAAAAGCCCCAATTCCCTTAACCTTTCCTCATAAGGCCTACCCTCCAAACCAGGCAGCATCCTGGTAAATCTCCTCTGCACGCTCTCCAATGCTTCCACATCCTTCTTATAGTCACTGAGCTGTTGTGTTGCCCATCAACTGCTCCAGGTCAAGTGTACACTGATGACATGAAGCACTAGGATACTGTCAAAATCCAAGAGCAGCTCTTGCACGACCCATTGCGTGTCTGCCCCTAAGAACATAGAACAATGCAGCACAAACAGGCCCTTCGGCCCACAAGTTGCGCCGATCACATCTACCAATCCACAGACCTATCTATAACTCCCTATCCTATTCTTTTCCATATACTCATCCAGAAGTCTCTTAAAAGACCCCAGTGAGTTTGCCTCAACAACCTCCGACGGCAGTCGGTTCCATTCACTCACCACCCTCTGAGTGAAAAACCTACCCCTGACATCTCCTTTGTATTTGCTTCCCTGCACCTTAAATCTGTGTCCTCTCGTAGTGACCATTTCCGCTCGGGGAAATAGTCTCTGAGAGTCCACCCTATCTGTTCCTCTCAACATTTTATAAACCTCTATCAGGTCGCCTCTCAACCTACGTCTCTCCAGTGAGAAGAGTCCCAGCTCCCTCAACCTATCTTCATAAGGCCTGCCTCCCAATCCAGGCAGCATCCTTATAAATCTCCTCTGCACTCTCTCAATAGCCTCTACATCCTTCCTGTAATGAGGCAACCAGAACTGCACACAATACTCCAACTGGGGTCTGACAAGAGTCTTAGAGCTGCATCATTACCTCCTGACTCCTGAACTCTATTCCTCGATTAATGAAGGCCAGTACACCATACGCCTTCTTGACCACTTCCTCCACCTGCGAGACCGATTTCAGAGTCCTATGGACCTGGACCCCGAGATCCTTCTGCTCTACAACACAGCTAAGACTCCTACCCCTTATATTGTACTCCTTCATCCCATTATTCCTGCCAAAATGGACCACTACACATTTATCTGCGTTGAAGTCCATCTGCCACTTCTCCGCCCAGTCTTGCATCCTGTCTATGTCCCACTGCAACTTTTGGCATCCCTCCAGACCATCCACAACACCACCGATCTTTGTATCGTCGGCAAACTTACTAACCCATCCCTCCACTTCCTCACCCAGGTCATTTATGAAAATGACCAACAGCAGGGGTCCCAGAACAGATCCCTGGGGCACTCCACTGGTTACTGACCTCCATGCAGAACAAGACCCATCCACAACCACTCTTCCTTCTGCCGGCAAGCCAGTTCTGGATCCATGAGGCCAAAGCCCCTTGGATCCTATGGCCTCTCACCTTCTCCAGAAGCCTTGCATGTGGGACCTTATCAAACGCCTTAAAGTCCATGTACACTACGTCCACCGCCCTTCCTTCGTCAACGTGCTCAGTCACATTTTCGAAGAACTCAACTAGGCTCATAAGGCATGACCTGCCCTTGACAAAACCATGCTGACTATTTCTAATCAGTCCAAACTTCTCCAAATGTTCATATATCTTATCCCTCAGAAGCCTCTCCATCAGTTTACCAAGCACTGAAGTCAAACTCACCAGTCGGTAATTTCCTGGACTATCCCTGTTCCCTTTCTTAAAGATAGGAACCACGTTGGACAACAAGGAGGGGCAAAACACCTGTGAAATAAGAAAAACATCAATAACATCCACATCTTATGCAATTCCCGGGAACATCCCAAGGCTCTTGATCCCTATTTAAAACAGTCTTCTATATCCCTCCATTCCCATTCTGTTCATGTACCTAACTAAATAACTCCAGAGTGCCTGCTCCACCACCTTACTTGGCAGTGCGTTCCATACCCCTACTACCCCCTGTGAAAAAACTCCCTCTAGCATCCAAATTATACCTTTCCCCCCTCACCCTAAGCCCATGACCCCTCGTAATATTTGATTCTGACCTTGGAAAAAACTTACCACTGTTTACTCTCTGTACTCCTCATAATCCAATGCTCCTAGTATGGCCTCACTAATGAGTTAGACTGTAACATAACATCCCAACTCCTATAACCCCTAGGAAGGCAAGTGTGCAAAATGCCTTCTTCACCATTCTCTGTGATGCTGCTCTCAATGATCCACTCAATTTAACTCTGAGTCCATTCTGCCACTTAACATGATCATGGCTAATCTTATCCTGGCCTCACCTCGGCTTTCCTGCCTGCTCCCCATAGTCCTTTATCCCGTTTTTCATCAGAAACGTATCTATCTATCTTTCACTGAATCCCTACAATGCAGAAGGAGTCCATTCGGCCCATCCTGTACATGCCCTAACCCCACCCTGCTAATCCCCTCGACACCAAGGGACAAGTTAACCAAGGGACAAGTTAACCAAGGGACAAGTTAACCAAGGGACAAGTTAACCTAAGCCGCATATCTCTCGGACTGTGGGAAGAAACCGGAGCACCCGGAGGAAACGGTGCACACAGAGACCCAAGCTGAGAATCGAACCCGGGTCCCTGCATTGAGAGACAGCAGTGCTAACCACTGTGGTCAACCAACTTCCTTGCTTGTAGTGATTGAATCTGCCTTCACTGGACTCTGGGGCAGAGAGTGCCACAGATTTACAACCTTCGAGAAGTCACTTCTCATCTTAGTTTTGAACCTAATCGCCTCTCACTCCTTATCTGCAAGTAGATGATTTTATATCGAGCCTTTACCAACTGAACCGCTTGCTCCAGTTAAAAGCAACCTAATTTAGTGGAAAACAGGATTGGGATCAGGCCTATCAGACCTGCTCTACCATTTGGCAAATAGATAGCTCACCACCAAAACTCCAATGGCCACTGTGAGCCTTGAACCACAGCCCTGAGATTAGTGACCTCATGTTGTACCAACTGTACCTTAAAGGATGTAGTTGTGACAATTTGATTTGATTTATTGTTGGGAAAGAACAAAAAAAAACAAAGAAAAGCACAGCACAGGAACAGGCCCTTTGGCCCTCCAAGCCTGTGCTGACCATGATACCCTAACTAAGCTAAAAAAGCCCTTTAGTCCTCACTCAGTCCATATCCCCCTATTCATGAACCCACCCAGATGCCTCTTAAGTGTTGCTATGTGTCTGTTTTCACCATCTCCTCTGGCAGCATGTTCCAGGCACCCACTAATCTCTGGGTGAAAAACCTCCCCCACACACATCTCCCTTAAACTTTCCCCCTCACCTTGAACCTGTGCCCCCTTGTAATTGACTCTTCCACCCTGGGGAAAAAGCCTCTGACTATCCACCCTGTCTGTGCCTCTCATCATTCTGTGGACGTCTATCAGCTCTCCCCTCAACCTCCATCTTTCTAGTGTAAACAATCCTAGTTTATCCAACCCCTCCTCATAGCCAACACCCTCAAGACCTGGCAACATCCTGGCAAACCTTCTTTGCTCTCTCTCCAAAGCTTCCACATCCTTCTGGTAGTGTGGTGACCAGAACTGCACACAATACTCCAAACCAAGGTTTTATATCACTATAACATGATTCCCCAACTCCTGTACTCAATGCCCTGGTTGGTGAAAACAAGCTTGTCATAGACCTTCTTAATCACCTTGGCCCCTGTGTTGCCACTCTTAGGGAACTATGGACCTGCACGCCCAGATCCCTCTGTAAATGTTCCTAACAGTTCTGCCATTCACAGTATAATTCACACCCGAATTTGATCCTCTGAAATGCATCGCATCGCATTTGCCTGGATTAAACTCCATCAGTCATTTCTGTGTTCAAGACTCCAATCTATATCCTGAGTATGCTTTAACAATCCCCGGCACTGTCAGTAACTCCAACAATCTTTGTCATCCACAAACTTACTAATCAGACCACCCGCACTTTCCTCCTGATTATTTATATGTACTACAAACAGAGGTCCCAGCACCAATCCATGTGGAACATCACTAGTTATACATCTCCATTCCGAAAAACACCTTTCCATCGCTACTGTCTTCTATAACCAAGACAGTTCTGTATCCATCTACCCAACCCACCCCGAATCCCATGTGACTTTAGTTTCTGTACCAGTAAAAAGTATTGTTTCATCTGTGCTATGCAGACAAAACATACCATTCATAGAGTACACAGAGAGAAGGAAAGGAGAGGGTGCAGAGTACAGTGTTGCAGTCACAGCGAGTGTGTAGAGAAAAGATCAACTGACTACAAGTTTAAGTTTATTTATTCATGTCACAAGTAGGCTTCACACTGCAATGAAGTTACTGTGAAAATTCCCTCTTCAACACACTCCAGCCTGTTTGGCTACACTGAGGGAGAATTTAACATGGCAAACGGACCTAACTAGCACGTCTTTTGGACTATGGGAGGAAACTGGAGCACTCGGAGGAAACCCACACAGACACAGGAAGAATGTGCAGACTCTGCATAGACAGTGACCCAAGCTGGGAATCAATCCTGGGTTCACCCTCCCATCTTTCTATTCCCATTCTAGTCAGTATGGGTTTATTCAAAAGTCTGAGGTGATAAAGGAATATAGAAACTAGAAGAAGGGTAGTCCATTTGTCCTTTTCTCATCCTGCTTCTGTTTCCTCCCACACCAAAGATCTGCAGGTTAGTTGGATTGGCCACACTAAATTGCCCCTTAGTGTCCAAAGGTGCACAGGTTAGAGGGATTGCCCATGCTAAATTGCCCCTTAGTGTCCAAAGATGAGTAGAATGGACTCCTTTTGCACTGTATGATCCTTTGTTTCTACGGAAGTTGGTTGAATTAGCCATGGTAAAATATGTGGGATTATGGCAGTAGGATGGCAGCAGGGAAGAGGCTGTTTTGGAATCAGTTGATATATGCTTTCAAACTTTTGTACCTTTTTCCCGCTGGAAGAAGATGGAAGAGAGAATGTTTGGGGTGGGTGGGATCCTTAATTATGCTGGCTGTTTTTCTGAGGGAGCAGGAAGTGTAGACAGAGTCAGTAGGGGAGAGGGAGGCTGGGTTTGTGTGACTAGAACAATGAGCGACAATAGAGAGAGAGAAAATTGTGCAGCATCACTCACCTGAGGCCAAATCTTTGCGAGACAAAAGGAAAGGATGTGATGAAGAGTGCCAGGTTTCCTGTTGGGAAACTGCTGCCCTCTTTCTGTTTGCTGTTGGTTAATTAAATGGCTCGGCAAAAGTGCACACTGCTTCTCAAATGTAGAAGGTCGCTACATCGAGTTATCGAATCTAGCACAGCCAATTAGCAAAGTAGCCAGCATTATGAAAGCAAATGGATTCTTGCTGCCGCAGAGTGCCTGACTCACTCCCAGCCTCTTCACAGCATCGTTATGGGCCCTGACAGATCAATAGTGTTGAAAAGGCCCAATGTGGCTCACTGGGTGCTGGAACGGTATAGAGTGCTGGGTAAAACCTTTCCTGTTCAGCAAAGACACACAGCAACTCATTAATAAGCCTTACAGAGTGCTGTCTCCCATTGATACAGAAATAGAGAAAGACTGCAGGTCAGATCCATCAATTAAAGCTCTTATCTAAGCAGTCAGGATGGAATACAAAACAGGAAGAGGCAAAGAAAAGAAGATTTTGATGTTATAAATGACAAGGGTTTAAATTATCTGGGATGTCTCGAATCGCCCTGCAGGTTACCAGCCGAGGCCATGCAATCTTAGTGATGCTGATATCCTTAAATCGTAGGATAGGATCCCCTGCAGTGCAGAAGGAAGCCATTCGACCCATCGAGCCTGCACTGATCACAATCCCACCCGGACCCTATCCCCATCACCCCACACATTTATCCTGCTGATCCTCCTACCATTGGTGGTCAGTTTAGCACGGCCAATCCACCAAACCCGCACATCTTTGAACTGTAGGAGGAAACCCATGCAGACATGGGGAGAATGTGCAGAGTCTACACAGATGGTGACCTGAGGTTGGAATTGAACCCAGGTCCTTAGCACTGAGGCAGCAGTGCTAACTGCTGTGCCACCCATCTTATAAACTGAAAGACATGAGTTGGCTTTCCACATTCTGACTTAAATCACGACCTGTTCACCTCTCAACCCTCTGCTTGCTGACCAAACCCCACCCCCTAATGTGCCAGTGACTGTTTTAGAGATCTCATTTTCAAATCCCTCCCTACACTATCTGTCACATCCTTCAGCCCCACAGCCCTCCGAGGTATCCCCACTCCTCCCATATCCAACCTCCCATGCACCCCCAGTATTAATCATTCCACTGTCGGTGGCTATGTCTTCGGTTACTGATGTCCCCGGGCTCTGGAATTCTTTCCCCGCCTCTGTTTTCAGACATTCTCAGCCTGGAACGCGTTGCCAGAGGAGGTGGTGGAAGCAGGCACATTAGCAACATTTAAGAGGCATCTGGATGGGTCCATGAATAGGGAGGGAACAGAGTTACAGACCTAGTAAGGGCAGAAGGTTTTTTCAGTTTACTTGGGGCATCATGGTCAGCACAGGCTTGGAGGGCTGAAGGGCCAGTTCATAGAAACTAGAAGAAATGTTGGTCATTCAACCTTTTTCCATCCTGCTCCTGTTTCCTCCCACACTCAAAAGATGTGCAGGCTTGGTGGACTGGCCTTGGTAAATTGTCCCTTAGTGTCCCAAGATGTGCAGGTTAAGGCCTTTAGCCATGGTAGAATGTGTGGGGTTATGGGGATAAGATGGGGGAAGAGGGCTTGGGAAAAACACTTGGCAGGATTTTATGTCTTTGCTTGAAGAAGACCAGAAATTCCCACCCGAGGTCATCAGACATTTCTGCTGTCTGCCCATTGCTCGTTCTGATTCCACAGTGAGCAAGACGGTAGATTTCTATTGACTCTGTCGGAGAGTCAGTGCAGACTCTGTAGGCCAAACAACCTCCACTGTAGAGATTTGATGATTATTTATATTAATGACAGTGAGGAGGGCTTGGGTTAGGGCTCAAGTTGATGGAGCAGTGGTAATGTCACTGTCATTTTGCTAAAATTTTGCTGATTTTATAAATGCACCATAGAAAGCATTCTTTCTGGTTGTATCACAACTTGGTACGGGTTCCTGCTCTGCCCAAGATCACAAAGAACTACAAAAGGTTGTGAATGAAGCCCAATCCATCACACAAACGATCTATTGACTCTGCCTACACTTCCTGCTGCCTCAGCAAAGCAGCGAGTATAATTAAGGATCCCACATACCCCAGACATTCTATCAGGAAAAAGATAGAAAAGTCTGAGGTCATATATTAACCAGCTCAAGAACAACTTTTTCTCTGCTGCTGGCAGACTTTTAAATGGACTTATATTGCATTAAGTAGATCTTTCTCTACACCCTAGCTATGACTGTAGCACTATATTCTGCACCCTCTCCTTTTCTTCTCTATGAACAGTATGTTTTGTCTGTATAGTGTGTAAGAAACAATACTTTTCACTGTAGACTAATACATGTGACAATAAAAAAAAAATCAAATAGCAAACAATTGTTATAAAGCAGAGGTGGATTCACCCTCTGGGCACTAACACAAACAATCAGAGAGGACTACTTTGTCCTATAAACTGTAAAAAGTGTATGTGAAGTGGTGTGACCTGTTGTTCAGTAACTCAGGAGGTTAAAAATAAATCCTGACATTCATTCTAAAATCAACACACAACAATTTGTACCTGACTGAGAACAAATTAACTAAACTAATGACAAACTGAATTAATCCTTTTGAACTATTAACTGCTCCTGAATAAAACAAGTTCTAGTGGATGGCTGTTCAAATAAATACCATTCCCACTCATTAAAAAAATTCAGTCACTCTCTAAATTACAACCAGGTTTTGTACCTTAGAACATATAGAACATAGAACAATACAGCACAGAACAGGCCCTTCGGCCTTCGATGTTGTGCCGACCAAAATGAAAAGCAATGCCCCTCCTAACTAAACCATTCCCTTCTCTTCCATATACTTATCAATTAACCTCTTAAACGCCACCAAACTTGGCGCATCTACAACAGCTGCAGGCAGGGCATTCCACTCCCTAATCACTCTTTGAGTAAAGAACCTACCTCTGATATCCGTCCTATAACTCATACCCCTTAATTTAAAGCTGTGTCCCCTCGTGCTAGCTTTCTCCATCCTAGGAAAAAGGCTATCACTGTCCACCCTATCTAAACCTCTAATCATCTTATATGCTTCAATAAGATCCCCTCTTAGCCGCCTCCTTTCTAACGAAAACAACCTCAAATCCTTCAACCTCTCTTCATAGGACCTGCCCTCCATACCAGGCAACATCCTGGTAAACCTCCTCTGTACCCTCTCCAATGCCTCCACATCTTTCTTATAATGTGGCGACCAGAACTGCACACAATACTCCAAGTGCGGCCGCACTAGAGTTTTGTACAGTTGCAACATGATGCTGCGGCTCCTAAATTCAATCCCCCTACCAATAAAAGCTAAGACTCCATATGCCTTCTTAACAACTTTATCCACTTGACTGCCTACTTTCAGGGATCTATTGACACATACACCAAGATCCTTCTGTTCCTCAACACTATTAAGAGCCCTACCATTAGCCCTATACTCTACACATTTATTGTTCCTGCCAAAGTGCATTACCTCACACTTTTCCACATTAAACTCCATTTGCCACCTCTCGGCCAGCTCTGCAACTTGTCCAAGTCACTCTGTAAACTAAAACACCCCTCTTCACTATCTACCACACCACCAACTTTAGTATCATCTGCAAATTTACTGATCCATCCCTCAATACCCTCATCCAGATCATTTATAAAAATTACAAACAGCAGGGGCCCCAAAACAGACCCCTGAGGTACACCACTTGTCACCGAACTCCACGATGAATATCTCCCATCAACCACCACCCTCTGTCTTCTATCTGCTAGCCAATTCCTAACCCAATTAGCTAAATCACCCTCTATCCCATACATCTGCATTTTCTGCAGAAGTCTTCCATGGGCCACCTTATCAAACGCCTTACTAAAGTCCATATATACTACATCAACCGCCTTACCCCCATCCACCTCTTTGGTCACTTTCTCAAAAAACTCAATGAGGTTAGTAAGGCATGACCTACCCTTCACGAAACCATGCTGACTATCCCCAATCAATTCATTTCTCTCTAAATAACTATAAATCCTATCCCTAATAATTCTCTCCAATACCTTGCCCACAACAGAAGTAAGACTCACTGGCCTATAATTCCCTGGAAGGTCTCTCTTCCCCTTCTTAAACAATGGGACCACATTCGCTATCCTCCAGTCCTCCGGAACCACACCCGTAACCAACGAGGACCTGAAGATCAGAGCCAGAGGCTCTGCAATCTCCTCTCTTGCCTCCCAGAGAATCCTAGGGTAAATCCCGTCCGGCCCAGGGGACTTATCCAACTTCAAACCCTCGAGAATTTCTAACACATCCTCCCTATCTACTACAATACTCCCCAATTTGCAACCCTGTACCTCAGTGCTCTCCATAGCTACATTTCCAGCACTCTGCGTGAATACCGAAGAGAAATATTTATTCAGTGCCTCACCAATCTCTTCAGGCTCTACGCACAACTTCCCACTGCTGTCTATGACTGGCCTTCTGGAATATTCTGTACCTTCTCTGATGATTCTTCTGTCTGGAACTTCTTTCTGCTTTGGTATCTTCACTATCTAGGTGGTGCTTTCTCTAAGACATAGACAAAGCTATGAGAGACAACAATTCTCTGTTGAGAGCGAGGTGCAGGCTGAGGGCTGAGGGCTGAGGGCTGAGGGCTGAGGGCTGAGGGCTGAGGGCTGAGGGCTGAGGGCTGAGGGCTCTGGCAGGCAGTAATTGCTCTTCCCTTTTCTCTCACTGCCTCCTTTTTTTATACCTTTGATGTACATCATTATTTCCCACAACGGGATTGGTCCAAGGTTGTCAAAACCATCAGATTTAAATTTAATTGGTTCTTGGTATCTAAGTGCCTGATTCAAACTGATTGGCTAAATTCAAAAGCCTGTTGTCTTGGTAAAAACTGCTGCTTGACCTTTTGATACCAATGTTTCAGTTTGGGATCTCTGTGTACTTGTGTTTTTTTAACTCTCTAAGCATTGAAAAAGTGTTCCTTTTTAACAGGACCACACAATGCCTTTTGCTTCTAGCATTTTATAATATTACAAACCCCAAATTCAAACCTCCTGTCTCCCCAACCTACAATTGCTCGATCCAACACCAATGCTCTGGAGATATGGGTTCAACTCCCATGAAAGAAGAATTTAGATTCAATAAATTAATACAAAAATATGGAATTATATGGTAGTGACCATGAACTATCATCAATTGTGCTAAAAATTATCTGGTGTCCTTTTGCTAGAGACAGTTAGGGTTCAGCAAAACCTTGGGAACCAAGTCAAATCAATTTGGGATAGGTGATCTGAACTCATTAACAGCCCCCACATCCCCTGGAAGAATAAAGAAACCCAAAATCTCTCCTGAGAGTGCAGAGGAGGTTTACCAGGATGTTGCCTAGTATACAGGGTCTTCTCTATGAGGAGAGATTGGGTAAATTGGGGTTGTTCTTCCCTGGAAAGAGGATGAGAGGAAACCTAATAGAGGTGTACAAAATTACGAAGGGCATAAATAGGGTGAACAATGGGGAGCTTTTTTCAAAGTCAGTGGTGACGATCACGAGGGGTCACAGACTCAAGGTGAGAGGGACGAGGTTTAACTCAAATATCAGAGGGACGTTTTTTACACAGAGGGTGGTGGGGGCCTGGAATGCACTGCCAAGCAGAGGGGTGCAGGCGGACACACTGGGATCATTAAGACTTACCGGGATAGACACATGAGCAGACTGGGAATGGAGGGATACAGAGGAATGGTCTAGTTGGACCAATGAGCATCACAGGCTTGGAGGGCTGAAGGTCCTGTTTCCTGTGCTGTACTGTTCTTTGTTCTTTGAGATAAAGGTTGAAGGAGAATGAAAAGAACACAAAGAGGGTCATCATGTAACATCCCAGAAGCTGCTACCAACACCCAGGGAAGGGGATTATTTGATTTGATTTCATTTATTATTGTCACATGTATTAGTGTACAGTGAAAAGTATTATTTCTTGCATGCTATAAAGACAAAGCATGCCATATATAGAGAACATAGAGGGGAAGGAAAGGAGAGAATGGGGTGTTACTGTAATAGCTAGGGTGACGAGATCATCTTAATGCAAGGAATGCAAAAGTTAGATAGCAGCAGGGAAGAAGCTGTTCTTGAGTCAGTTGGTAGATGACCTGAGACTTTTGTATCTTTTTCCCAGCAGAAGAAAGAATGTCTGGAGTGTGTGGGGGGTCCTTAATTATGATATTTGCTTTGCCGAGGCAGTGGGGAGGGTAGACAGAGTCAATTGATGGGAGATTGGTGTACGTGATAGATTGGGTTAAGTTCACGACCCTTTGTAGCTTCTTGCGATCTTGTGAGCAACCTCCTCAGCAGATCAGCTCCTGCAGACAGGGTATTAGACCTCAAAGCATTGGTAACTCCCAGCCTTAGAGTTAGACTGGCTATCTAATGCTGTGACTTTATCAGCTGTCTAATTTGTCGGACACCACCCTTGACTGCATTGAGAGTGGCCAACACTGTTACTGCTGTGTGACTGTGTGCAACAGAAATGCTTTTATAAACCTCTATTAGTCATAATGTTCATGAGCACCATTTCTTAACGATTCACCTATTTATTGTTAGAGAGACGTTGCTACTTAGAGCTCTGGAGATTAAGAAGCATTTGTTAGGGCCTAGTTTGTTGTTCAATTTCTGTGATGATGTAATAGTGTGGAAGTGAATCACTTAGTGTTGTGCCTGTATGCTAACTGGGGAACAGGAAGGTAAACAATAATTCTATTTGAATTGGTTGACACAGAACAGTTCCTGAGTTAAATAGAAGCATCAATATTAACAGGGGTGATACCAGAACCAAGAGGTCATACCCTTCAGGAAACTATAAAGGAGCTGGGCCCCCTTCTCTCCAGGAACAAAATAGCTGAGGGCTGACCTGTGTAATATCCTCACTCCCTTCAGGGTTTGAACAAGAAGAAAAAGACGTGGTTTGCACACGTAGATTCAAAATAACATATTGCAGGTTTATTGCAAGAAATAAATTACTGCGGATGCTGGGACCTGAAACCAGAAGAGAAAACGCTGGAAAATCTCAGCAGATCTAGCCTGTAAGGAGAGGAAAGAGCTGACATTTAGAGCGCAGATAACTCTTTGTCAAAGCTTTGTAGACCAAATATTTCCTCTTATGGGGCAATCTCGAAAAAGAGGTCACAGGTACAGGTTGTGAGGCTTTGGCTGTAAAACCAAGATGAGGAGGAACCACTTCCCACAGAGGTTGGTGAAAAAATGGCTGGACTTGCGGATAGCGATGTACATTGTCAGAGAGTACAGTAGGATATAGATAGGCTGGAAAATTGGGCAGAGAAATGGCAGATGGAGTTTAATCCCGATAAATGCAGAGTGACGCATTTTGGTAGAACTAATGTAGCGGGGAGCTATACAATAAACAGCAGAACCTTCAAAAGTATAGACACACGAAGGGATCTGGATGTGCAAATTACAGATCCTTAAAGGTGGCAGCACAGATGGAGAAGGTGGTGAAGAAGACATATGGTATACTTGCCTTTATAGGATGGAGCATAGAGTATAAGAATTTATAGTATGGGGCATAGGGTATAAGAATTGGCATATGATGTTACAGCTGTATAGAATGTTGTTTAGGCCACATTTGGAATACTACGTCCAGTTCTGGTTGCCGCACTACCAGAAGGATGTGGAGGCTTTGGAGAGAATGCAGAGAAGGTTTATCAGGATGTTGCTTGGTATGGAGGGTCTTAGTTATGAGGAGAGATTGGGTAAACTGGGGTTGTTCACCCTGGAAAGACGGAGGGGCAACCTAATAGAGGTGTATAAAATTATGAAAGAGGGTATAGATAGGATGAAGAGAGGGAAGCTTTTTCCCAGATTGGAGGTGACGAACACAAGGTGTCACAGGTTCAAGGTGAGGGAGGCAAAGTTTAACACAAATGTCAGAAGGGACGTATTCTACACAGAGGGTGGTGGGGGCCTGGAATGCACTGCCAAGCAGGGTGGTGGAGCTGGACACGCTGGGATTGTTTAAGGATAGTCACAGACTGGAATGGAGGGATACAAATGAAGGGTGTAATTGGATGAATGAATGGCACAGGCTTGGAGGGCCGAAGGGCCTGTTTCTTGTGATGTATTGTTCTTTGTTCTTTGTGGAATTTGCTGCCCCATAGCACGGTGGAGTCTGAATCATTGAATGGTTTCAAGAAGGAGATAGATATATCTCTAATAGGAAAAAGAGATAAGAGATACGGAGAACAGGTAGGGAGATGGATTTGAGATCAGGGAGAGATTCCCATGATCTGAGCAGGCTCGAAGGGCTGAATTCCCAACTTCTGCTCCTAATTTCTATGTTCCTATGTTCCTCCAATCAGCTCCTAAAGCAATCATGCAGCCATTTAAATATATAGCAGCCTTTGAAATTATAGAAAGTTACAATCGACACAAAGGTATTTCCTGTTCTGGGCAGGCCAAAAGCAGAGGCCAGAAATGTAAGATAGTCAATAATAAGTTTGGGAAGTCTTGTGGCACAGTGGGTAGCATTGCTACCTCTGGGACATAAGGTTTGGGTTCAAATCCCACCCCAGGGCCTGGTGACCAAGGGAGATATGTTCATAATGGGGTCCTCATGTTGAGTGTCAACCCGTATATCCTTCCAAACACACCAATAAGAACATAAGAACATAAGAAATAGGAGCAGGAGCCGGCCATCTAGCCCTTCGAGTCTGCCCTGCAATTCAATAAGATCATGGCTGATCTGTAGTGGTTCAGTACCACTTTCCCGCTTTCTCCCCGTAACCCTTAATTCCTTTGTCAATCAAAACTCTTGACTTAAATATGTTCAGCAAGGAAGCCTCCACCACTTCAACAGGCAGAGAATTCCAAAGATTCACCACCCTTTGCGTGAAGAAATTCCTCCTCAACTCTGATCTGAACCCCCCCCCCCCCTCCCTAATCTTGAGGCTGTGCCCTCTAGTCCAGCTATTTTTGCTAAGCGGGAAGAGCATCTCAACCATTATCCATCCCCTACATTATCTTATATGTCTCTATAAGATCCCCTCTCAGCCTTCTAAACTCCAAAGAGTACAAACCTAGCCTATTCAGTCTCTCCTAATAATCCAATGCCCTCATCTCCGGTATCAGCCTAGTAAACCTTCTCTGCACCCCCTCCAAGGCCAATATATCCTTCCTCGAATGCGGCGACCAAAACTGCACACAGTACTCCAGCTGCGGCCTCACCAGCACCCTATACAGCTGCAAAAGTGCCTCTCTACTTTTATATTCTATCCCCCTCGCTATAAAGGCCAACATTGCATTCACCTGGCAGGGAGTAAGAGCAGGAGAGACTCTTGGTCAACCACACTCGATGTGGAATGACACCCCTCAAGCTCCGAGATTCTGGCGACAGACTAGTGACCTGTTCTGGCAAAAACATCAGTATGAGAACAGTCTGCTTCATGCACTATTACGTGTGGGCAGAGCAACAACAGCAGCAATTAATAATTCTGATAAGAAGTTTCAGAGAAATTGCCTTGCTGTTATATAAGATGATTGCTTTAGGAGCTGATCATAACCCTCTGGACTGTTTTACACCTTCCCGTCAACAAGGAGACCAATGTTGTGTACAATACTCTGGTCCCGCTGCTACCAATGTCCTGAAGCAAAACCTCCCAACTCTTGTATTTAATTCCCCTCACAATAATGTTCCATTAGCTTTCCTAAGAACTCACTCACTCACAATAACTTTAAGCTATTCATGATTGATAGATCATTGGACTCCACACACCAAGGATGTTCTTACCTTCCTGAATGATAATTGGAAGCCAGAGGAATGCCTATTGAATGAAGATGGGGAATCTCTGTCAGTTTGTTTCTATCTGATGGTCAGTGTTGAACCGATAATAGAACATAGAACATAGAACATTACAGCGCAGTACAGGCCCTTCGGCCCTCGATGTTGCGCCGGCCAGCGGACCCTCTAACCTAAACTATTCCAATATCATCCATATGCCTATCCACCGACCATTTGAATGCCCCCAAATAGGCGAGTCCACAACTGCTGCAGGCAGGGCATTCTGCACCCTCACCACCCTCTGTGTAAAGAACCTGCCTCTAACATCCGTCCTATAACTACCACCTCTTAATTTAAAGTTATGTCCCCTCGTGTTGGTCATCACCATCCGAGGAAAAAGGCTCTCACTATCCACCCTATCCAGTCCTTTGATCCATCTTCCGGAGGACTGGAGGATAGCGAATGTGGTCCCGTTGTTCAAGAAGGGGAAGAGAGGACTTCCAGGGAATTAGAGGCCAGTGAGTCTTACTTCTGTTGTGGGCAAAGTATTGGAGAGAATAATTAGGGATAGGATTTATAGTTATTTAGAGAGAAATGAATTGATTGGGGATAGTCAGCATGGTTTTGTGAAGGGTAGGTCGTGCCTTACTAACCTCATTGAGTTTTTTGAAAAAGTGACCAAAGAGGTGGATGGGGGTAAGGCGGTTGATGTGGTATATATGGACTTTAGTAAGGCGTTTGATAAGGTGGCCCATGGAAGACTTCTGCAGAAAATGCAGATGTATGGGATAGAGGGTGATTTAGCTAATTGGGTTAGGAATTGGCTAGCAGATAGAAGACAGAGGTGGTGGTTGATGGGAGATATTCATCGTGGAGTTCGGTGACAAGTGGTGTACCTCAGGGGTCTGTTTTGGGGCCCCTGCTGTTTGTAATTTTATAAATGATCTGGATGAGGGTATTGAAGGATGGATTAGTAAATTTGCAGATGACACTAAAGTCGGAGGAGTGGTAGATAGTGAAGAGGGGTGTTATAGTTTGCAGAGAGACTTGGACAAGTTGCAGAGCTGGGCCGAGAGGTGGCAAATGGAGTTTAATGTGGAAAAGTGTGAGGTAATGCACTATGGCAGAAATAATAAATGTGTAGAGTATAGGGCTAATGGTAGGATTCTTAGTAGTCTTGATGAACAGAGGGATCTTGGTGTGTATGTGCATAGATCCCTGAAAGTAGGCAGTCAAGTCGAGAAGGTTGTTAAGAAGGCATATGGAGTCTTAGCTTTTATTGGTAGGGGGATTGAATTTCGGAGCCGCAACGTCATGTTGCAACTGTACAAAACTCTAGTGCGGCCGCACTTGGAGTATTGTGTGCAGTTCTGGTCCCCACATTATAAGAAAGATGTGGAGGCATTGGAGAGGGTACAGAGGAGGTTTACCAGGATGTTGCCTGGTATGGAGGGCAGGTCTTATGAAGAGAGGCTGAGGGATTTGAGGTTGTTTTCGTTAGAAAGGAGGCGGCTAAGAGGGGACCTTATCGAAACATATAAGATGATTAGAGGTTTAGATAGGGTGGACAGTGATAGCCTTTTTCCTAGGATGGAGAAAGCTAGCACGAGGGGACACAGCTTTAAATTAAGGGGTGATAGTTATAGGACGGATATCAGAGGCAGGTTCTTTACCCAAAGGATGGTTCGGGAGTGGAATGCCCTGCCTGCAGCAGTTGTAGATGCGCCAAGTTTGGTGGCGTTTAAGAGGGTAGTTGATAAGTATATGGAAGAGAAGGGAATGGTTTAGTATGGAGGGGCATTGCTTTTTATATTGGTCGGCGCAACATCGAAGGCCGAAGGGCCTGTTCTGTGCTGTAGTGTTCTGTGTTCTATGTTCTATGTTATACGCCTCAATTAGGTCACTGTGTAACCTTCTTCTCTCTCATAAAAATAACCTCAGGTCCCTCAGCCTTTCCTCATAAGGCCTTCCCACCATACCAGGCAACATCCTGGGTAAACCTCCTCTGCACCCTTTCCAATGCTTCCACATCTTTCTTATAACGCGGCAACCAGAACTGTACGCAATACTCCAAGTGCAGCCACACCAGAGTTTTGTACAGTTGTAACATAACCTCACGGCTCCTAAATTCAATCCCTCTACCAATAAAAGCTAACACACCGTACGCCTTCTTAACAACTTTATCAACCTGGGTGCCAACTTTCAAAGAGCTATGTACTTGTACCCCAAGATCCCTCTGCTCGACAACACTATTAAGGGTCCTTCCATTAGCCCTATATTTCATATGCCTGTTATTCCTACCAAAGTGAATCACCTCACACTTATCCGTATTGAATTCCATTTGCCACCTCACGGCCCAGCTCTGCAACCTATCTATGTCCCTCTGCAAACTGTAACATCCATCCTCGCTGTCTACAACTCCCCCCACTTTGGTATTGTCAGCAAATTTACTAATCCAACCCTCTACACCCTCATCTAGGTCATTTATAAAAATGACAAACAGCAGTGGCCCCAAAACAGATCCTTGAGGTACACCACTTGTAACTGCACTCCAGGTTGAATATTTCCCATCAACCACCACCCTCTGTCTTCTATCAGCTAGCCAATTCCTAATCCAAACTGCTAAATCACCTTCAATCCCATGCATCTGCACTTTCTGCAGTAGCCTACCATGGGGAACCTTATCAAACGCTTTGCTAAAATCCATATACACTACGTCAACTGCCTTACCCTTATCTACCTCTTTGGTCACCTCCTCAAAAAACTCAATAAGGTTTGTGAGACACGACCTACCCTTCACAAAACCGTGCTGACTATCCCTAATCAATTTATTTCTCTCTAGATGCTTATAAATCCTATCCCTTATAATTCTTTCCAAGACTTTGCCCACAACAGAAGTCAGGCTCACCGGTCTATAATTTCCAGGATGGTCCCTACTCCCCTTTTTGAACAAAGGGACAACATTTGCCATCCTCCAGTCTTCCGGCAGTGTACCTGTAGCCAACGACGACATGAAGATCAAAGCCAAAGGCTCTGCAATCTTCTCTCTAGCCTCCCAGAGAATCCTGGGGTAAATCCCATCTGGCCCAGGGGACTTATCAATTTTCATACCCTCAAGATTCGTTAACACTTCCTCCTTATGAACCTCAATCCTGCCTAGTCTACAACCTGGTATCGCAGTATTCTCCCCGACAACATTGTCTTTCTCCTGCGTGAATACTGACGAAAAATACTCATTCAGTGTCTCTCCTATCTCCTCAGGCTCCACGCACAACTTCCCACTGCTATCTCTGACTGGCCCTAATCTTGCCCTAACCAATCTTTTATTATTTATATACCTGTAAAAAGCTTTAGGATTCTCCTTAATCCTATCTGCCAAAGTCTTCTCGTGTCCTCTTCTAGCTCTTCTCAACTCCCTCTTTAGTTCCTTCCTGGCTAATTTATAGCTCTCCAGTGCCCTAACTGAGCCTTCACGTCTCATCATTATATAAGCCTCCTTCTTCCTCTTCACCAGAGATTCAACTTCCCTAGTACACCATGGTTCCCTCACTCGACCACTTCCTCCCTGCCTGGCAGGTACATATTCATTAAGGACATGCAGAAGCTGTTCCTTAAATATGCTCCACATTTCAGATGTCCCCAGCCCCTGCAATTTCCTGCTCCACCCTATGCATCCTAAATCTCTCCTAATAGCCTCATAATTATCTTTTCCCCAGCTAAAACTACTGTTATTCAGTATGTGCCCATCCCTTTCCATCAGTAAGGTAAACGTAACCCGATAAAGAGTTAATTCTTCTACTGAGAGCCTTCAGTTGTTCTTAATAGTAAATATTGTGGAATCCGAGCCAGATGGTGATGGATAAAAATAGATGCAAATCCTTTTCTTGACAGTTTCCACATTAGAATGCAGCATTTCATATACTTACATTTGTTCAGAACCAGATTGGAAACTCCAAGTTCCATGGGTGGCATGATGGTACAGTGGTTAACAGCGCTGCTTCACAGCAACAAAGACCCGGGTTCAATTCCCAGCTTGGATACCTGCCTATGTGGTATCTGTATGCGTTTCCTCTGGGTGCCTCTGATATCCTCCCACAGTCTGAAAGACATGCTGGTTAGGGTGCATTAGCTGTGCTAAATTCTCCTTCAGTGTACCCGAACAGGTGCCAGAGTGTGGCAACTAGGGGATTTTCACAGTAACTTCACTGCAGTGTTAATGTAAGCCTACTTGTAACACTAGTAAATTATGAAGTTAGCCTAGACCCTAAGTTTTATGTTTGACTTTGGCATTGGTGAGTATAAAGTGTTTCATTCCTGATATGATTCAAGTGAGCCAGTAGGGAGCTTTTATCAAATAAAGTTTATTTAAGTACACAGTTAGAATACAAGTAAAAGAATTAACATAACTTTTACCAATTAAAATACTTAAACAAGACAAAGTATAATTCTTAACAGCTAGCTATTTCTATTGCTCCAATTTAACAGTAGCTAGTGCAGGTAAACTGGTGTTGTTCTCCCTGGAAAGACGGAGAATGAGGGGAGACCTAATAAAGGTGTACAAAATTATGAAGGGTATAGATAGGGTGAATAGTGGGAAACTTTTTCCCAGGTCGGAGGCGACGATCACGAGGGGTCACAGGCTCAAGGTGAGAGGGGCAAGGTTTAACTCCAATAACAGAAGGATGTATTTTACACAGAAGGTGGTGGGGGGTCTGGAATGTGCTGCCAACTAGGGTGGTGGAGGCAGACATGCTGGGATCGTTTAAGACTTATCTAGATAGACACATGAGCAGACTGGGAATGGAGGGATACAAACGAATGGTCTAGTTGGACCAATGAGCGGTGCAGGCTTGGAGGGCCAAAGGGCCTGTTTCCCGTGCTGTACTGTTCTTTGTTTTTTTAACCCCCACATAAACATTAATTCCTTCTTTAGAATCCTCAGATGTTTACTAAATTTGTAGGTAAGAGCAGCCTTGTTGATTGGATTCCACTGGCCCTGAAAACTGAATGTGCTTTCATGGCTACTAGACTTCCAGCCTTTTGACACTTCTGGACAGTGATCCAGACAGGAATCCACCTTCTAATACTCACACATCAACTTCTAGAGAAAGTTACACTCCCCATATAGTTGAATCTCAAAGAAAAAGGCTTATTTCTTTGGCAGATTCCAGTCTGCCCTTCAAACAGAGCAAGAGATAAAGACACATTTCTCTAAAGATCGCAGAAAGCAGACTGCCTTGAGTTCTCTGTGAAAGCCTAACTTCCCTCAGTCATACAGCCTTGCCTGTCGACAAACCTACTCTGCAATATCCCAGGAGGAAACTCAACGTAACAGAACTCTGCATTACTTTCACTTAAAACCAACATCATCACAAATTAAGATCAATTATGCTGCTGCAGTAACACCACAGTGCTGCCGTATATAGAACAATGGTCTAATTTGATTTTGATTTGATTTATTATTGTCACGTATATTAACGTACAGTGAAAAATATTGCTTCTTGCACGCTATACAGATAAAATATATTGTTCTTAGAAAAGGAAAGGAAAGAGTACAGAATGTAGTGTTACAGTCATAGCTAGGGTTGAGAAAGATCAACTTAATGCAAGTTTTCAATTGAATTCAAAAGACTGACAGCAGCAGGGAAGAAGCTGATCTTGAGTTGGTTGGTATATGACCTCAGACTTTTAAATCTTTTTCCCATTGGATGAAGATGGAAGAGAGAATGTCCGGCGCATGAAGTCCTTGATTATGCTGGCCTCAGGAAGTGAAGACAGAGTCAATGGATGGGAGGCTGGTTTGCGTGATGGATTGGGCAACATTCATGATCTTTTGTAGATCCTTATGGTCTTGGGCAGAGCAGGAGTCCATACTAAGCTGTGATACAACCAGAAAGAATGCTTTCTATGGTACTTCAGTGAAAGTTGATGAGAGTCATAGCTGACATGCCAAATTTCCTTAGTCTTCTGAGAAAGTAGAGGCATTGGTGGGCTTGCTTAATTATAGTATCGGCATGGGGGAAACCAGGACAGTTTGTTGGTGATCTGGACACTTAAAAACTTGAAGCTCTCGACACTTACTACTTTGTCCCCATTGATGTAGACAGGGGCATGTCATCCTTTACGGTTTCCAAAGTCGATGACTATCTCCTTCGTTTTCTTGACATTGGGGGAGAGATTATTGTCACTGCACCAGTTCATCAGATTCTCTATCTCATTCCTGTACTCTGTCTCATCATTGTTTGGGATCCGGCCTGTCACAGTGGTGTCATCAGCGAACTTGAAAATTGAATTGGAGGGGAATTTGGTCGCACAATCATCAGTGTATAAGGAGTATAGTAGAGGGCTGAGAACACAGTCTTGTTGTGCAAACATGGAAGAGGTATTGTTGCCTATTCTTACTGATTGTGGTTGTAATTTAGGAAGTTCAGGATCCAGTTTGCAGATAATTTTTTAAAAAATACTGTTACAACAGATCTTACATAAAAAAAACATGACAAACACATTTCTTAAAGGCACAAGGTCACCCCCCCCCACACACCCCTTCCTCCCAGCCCACCCATCACCTCCTGACTCCCTGAGGCATCTCCTACCCTCCTAATCCTGGGACCCTCCCCCCCAGTATGTACCTGGAATACCGTATTGCAGTACCTCTTCTGGCCACTGCGGCACTGTGCCTCGAGAAGCTCATTGGCTGACAGCTATTTAAGGCGGGACTTGTCAGCCGACTGGCGCTCAGTTGAGCAGTGGCCATGTTGGGTTGGCGGGGATGGGTTACGTGCCAACCCTTAAACTTCAGATTCATGTTTCAGAACTGAGAGTGCTACCAAGGCTGCAAGCTCCGACACCCAAATAGCTGCTAATTACTCATAATTAAATAACTTTGTGAATGGACACACTTTCTGCAAACTCAGGCTTCTTGCTGTCACAGTTTTGGAGTGACGGGTTAATTGTACTATTTATATCAAAGATTTAAATACCAAGCATCCATAGAACCATGGAAAATTACAGCTCAGAAACAGGCCCTTTGGCCCTTCCTGTCTGTGCCGAACCATTTTCTGCCTCGTCCCACTGACCTGCACTTGAACCATATCCCTCCACACCCCTCTCATCCATGAACCCATCCAAATTTTTCTTAAATGTTAAAAGTGAGCCCGCATTTACCACTTTATCTTGCAGCTCATTCCACACTCCCACCACTCTCTTCATGAAGAATTCCCCCCTAATATTTCCTTTAAACTTTCCCCCTTTCACCTTTAACCTATGCCCTCTGGTTTTTTTCTCCCCTAGCCTCAGTGGAAAAAGCCTGCTTGCATTCATTCTATCTATACCCATCAAAATCTTATACGCCTCGATCAAATCTCCCCTCATTCTTCTACACTCCAGGGAATAAAGTCCTAACCTGTTCAATCTATCTCTGTAACTCAGTTTCTCAAGTCCCGGCAATATCCTTGTGAACCTTCTCTGCACTCTTTCAACCTTATTAATATCCTTGCTATAACTAGGCGACCAAAACTGTACACAATTCTCTAAATTCAGCCTCACTAATGCCGTATAACACTCCAACTTTTATACTCGATACTCCGATTTATAAAGGCCAATGTACCAAAAGCACTTTTTACTACCCTTTCTACCTCTGTCATCGCTTTTAGGGAATTCTGTACCTGAATTCCCAGATCCCTCTGTTTAACTGTACTCTTCAGATCCCTTGATGGGATCAATCCTGTGCTGTGGCGAGATGGTCTTCTATCCTATAAAGTGTTTCTACTAGGCCTGTATTCTCTGCAATTTAGAAGGATGAGATCAGATTGAGGTGCACAAGATGATGAAAGGAATGGATAAAGTAGACATGAAGCAGATGCTTCCTCTCGTGGGGCATTCTAGGACGAGAGGTTATACTCTTAGGATAATAGGTAGCAAATTTAAAACAGAGTTGAGGAGAAACTACTTCTCCCAAAGGATTGTGAATCTGTGGAATTCACTACCCCCAAAGTGCAGTGATGCTGGGACAGTGAGTAAATTTAAGGAGTGGTTAGACAGATTTTTAATTGGTAACGGGTTATGGGGAGAAGGCAGGAAAATGGGGCTGAGGAGCATTTCAACCCTGATCGAATGGTGGAGTGGAATCAATGGGCCGATTGGCCTAATTCTGCTCCTATGCTTTATGAACTGGTGAACGTATAACGCTTTGCCGTGGCAGATTCTCTGACTATCCCTCAGCAGGTTTGTAGCCACATTAGTCCCGCTGCTGCTTCTCTCTTTGTCGGGGGAGCCGATGGCCTAGTGGTATTATCGCTAGCCTATTAATCCAGAAACTGAGCTAATGTTTTAGGGGACCCAGGTTCGAATCCCGCCACGGCAGATGGTGGAATTTAAAAACAATAAAAAATATTTGGAACTAGGAATCTACTGATGAGCATGAAACCATCGTTGATTGTCGGAAAAATCCATCTGGTTCACTAATGCCTTTTAGGGAAGTAAATCCCACGGAAATTCAGAAGGGAATCTGCTGTCGTAACCTGGTCTGGCCTATATGTGACTACTGTCTGGGACCTGGGTTCAATTCCTCGCTTGGGTCACTGTCCGTGTGGAGTTCAGGTTACACTGAGCGAGAATTTAGCATGGCACACTGAAGGAGAATTTAGCACGGCAATACACCTAACCAGCACACCTTTCGAACTGTGAGGGGAAATGGGAGCGCCTGGAGGAAACCCATGCAGACATGGGGAGAACATGCAGACTCCACACACACACACACTGCTCTCTGAAATGGCCCAGCAAGTCACTCAGTTCAAGGACAATTAGTGATGAGCAATAAATGTTGGCCCAGCCAGCGACACCCATGTCCCACAGATAAATAAAAAAAAATTATGCATCCTCCCACTTTCCTTTGTGTGGTAGGTTTCTGTGCTTCCGTCAGGTTTCTACAATGTTCACCGAAGGTTCTGCAGTTTGTGACTGATTTAGATCAATAGCTAGCACTCTCAACTCTGTGTTAGAATGTCTTGCGCTTGATAGCATTTGGGATCTGTAGCTCTGTGAATAGAGAGGCAGAGGGCAAAAGGAAAGAAGGTATATCAATTAGAGTTATATTTATAACTTGTTTGGCTTCAGTTGCAGTATTGTGCTGGATTCTGATCATCATGAGCAGGATTCTCCAGTCATGTTCATCTGAAAGCTGCACATTCCCGTCCAAATTCAATGGACCTTTACATGGTCCGCCTTCCCGCTCCCGCTGGAATTCCAATGGCAAAAAGGATGGGAGAATTCCGGCCCACATTTTAAAATGAATGTCAGGTCCTGGGAGGGGCCACAGAGGAGAATCGCTGGAATGCTCCCGGCGATAAGGGGCTTTAGGCTTTTGTAAAACACCCTCACGAGGTTTCACAGAATCCCTACAGTGCAGAAGGAGGCCATTCAGCCCACTGAGTCTGCACTAGCCACAACCCCACATATTTACCCTGCTACTCCCCCTGACACTGGGGTCAATTTAGCATGGCCTAACCTACACATCTTTGGACTGTGGGAGGAAATCGGAACACCTGGAGGAAACCCACACTGACACAGGGAGAATGTGCAGACTCCACCCAGACAGTGACCTGAATCGAACCCGGATACCTGGCGCTGTGAGGCAGCAGTGCTAACCACTGTGCTACTGTGCCACCCTAGAGATATTCCTGCCTGGGTGATAGATGGTAGTCTTTTACAGTTAACCGGTGGCTAACTGGTCCCATCAACCTTTTTGGGGGGGTTCAATTGATCAGCTCCTGGCCCAAAATTTGTTGCCCATCCCTAATTGTGCTGCTTTCCACGTGGTGTAGGTACACCCACAGTGCTGTTAGGGAGGAATTTTGATCCAGTGACTGTGAAGAAACAGAGAGCGATACATTTCCAAGTCAGGATTGTGAGTGGCTCAGAGGGGAAACTTGGAAGTGGTGGTGTTCCCAGGTATCAGCTGCCCTTGTCCTTCCAAATGGTTATGGGTTTGGAAGGTGCTGTCTAAGGAGCCTTGAAGAGTTTCTCCTGTTCAACTTGTAAACGGTACACACAGCTGTCACTGTACACTGGTGGTGGAGGGAGGCAATGTGTAAGATGCTGGGGTGGATTGCAAATGAAGTACACCACCTTATTATCCTGGATAGTGCCGAGCTTCTTGAGTGTTGTTGGAGCTGCACCCATCCAGGCAAATGGGGGTTATTCCATTATACTCTTGATTTGTGCCTTGTAGATGGTGGACAGGTTTGGGGGAGTCAGGAAGTGAGATGCTTACTGCAGAGTCCCTGGCTTTAACCTGTTCTTGTAGCCACTGTGTATCTGACTAGTTCAGTTCAATATCTGGCCAATGGTTACAAAGAACAAAGAACAAAGAACAACACAGCACGGGAAACAGGCCCTTCGGCCCAACGAGCCCGCGCCGCCATCCTAACGTCTTAATGACATATAGAGACCAATATAGGGACAATTTGTTACCCAATCAGCCTAAGAGCACATTTTTGGGATGTGGGAGGAAACCGGAGCACCCGGAGAAAACCCACGCAACCACGGGGAGAACGTGCAAACTCCCGCAGACACAGGCCCAAATCCATGTGTCTGCACAGCAACAGCGATAGTCCCTGAGCTGTCATGTTGCCCATCTGATGGTCCAGTTTAAGCATACACTAACGACGTGAAGCACTAGGCAACTCCTGAAGTAACATCCAGGAGCAGCCCTCGCACGACCTGCCGAATGCATGCACCTTGTTTGTCAACAAGGTGGACCGAATAGCCTGTGGAAACAATTAAAGTTACCTCGAGAATATTGATAGTGGGGGGAATCAACAATTATAATACCATTGAATGTCAAAGGGAGTGATGGATAGATCCTACTTGTTGGAGAGGGTCATTGCCTGGCACTTGTGGGGCACTTGTCAGCCCAAACCTGGATATTGCCCAGGTCTTGCTGCATTTGGACATGGAATTGCTTCAGCGTCTGAGGAGTATCTGGACAGCACAGTGGCACAGTGGTTAGCAATGCTGCCTCACAGCTTCAGGGGCCTAGGTTCGATTCCTGGTTTGGGTCACTGTCTGTGTGGAGTTCAGGTACACGGAGGGAGAATTTAGCACGGGCCAGTGCAATTAACCAGCACGTCTTTAAAACTGTGAGAGGAAATGGAAGCAGCTGGAGGAAACCCACGCAGAAATGGGAAGAACATGCAAACTGCACACAGACAGTGACCCAAGACAGGGAATCGAACCCGGATCCCTGGCACTGTGAGGCAGCAGTGCTGACCACCATGCCACCGTGCTGCCCCTTTGTGCAATCACTGGAGACCATCCCCACTTCTGACTTTACAATGGGGGGAAAGTCATTGATGAAGCAGCTGAAGATGGTTGGGCCTCGGGCACTACCCTGAGGGATTCCTGCAGAGATGTCCCGGAGCTGAGAGATGATGAAACTGGGACTATTCACCTTTCAGGCAGGGCAGGTCACAGGGAGATATGATCAAAATGATGAAGAGTATTGATAGATTAAATAAAGCAAAATGTTTCCACTGGCGGGAGGAGAGGAGAGAGATTGAGTGTAATTGGTATAAGAGCCAGAGGTAAGATGAACACAGCACTTTATTATAATCTGTCTGAAAAGATGCTGTAAAGATAGTCAATAAAAATTTACAATGGGGCAATTGGATAAATCTGTCTAAGGGAAATAATTGAGGCACTTTGAGGAAAGAGCAGACGTGTAGATTCATAGAATCATAGAACCCTACAGTGCAGAAAGAGGCCCTTCGGCCCATCGAGCCTGCACTGGCACAATCCCATCCAGGTCCTATCCCCGTATCCCTACATATCATACCCACTAATCCCTTTAACCTACACATCCCTGGACACTAAGGGGCAATTTCTTAGCACGGCCAATCAACCTAACCCGCACATCTTTGGACTGTGGGAGAAAACCGGAGGAAACCCACGCAGACATGAGGAGAATGTGCAAACCCTACACAGATAGTGAACCGAGCCGGGAATCAAACCCAGGACCCTGGAGCTGTGAAGTAGCAGCGCTGACCACTGTGCTACCGTGCTGTAATTGGATGTAATTGGATAGCGCTTTCAAAGAGTCAGAATGGGCACAATGCACCAAATGGCCATAGATTTTTAATGGATCCTCCAGATTTTCCTGTACCATCTGCGACAAACCCTCAGTATGTCATAGAATTATATAGCATAGATTAGGTCTTTTGGCCCATCAAGTCTGCATATCTACCACTAAAGCCACACTAATCCCATTTTCCTGTGCATCTCCCTTATCATAGAGATTTACAGCATGGAACCAGACCCTTTGGCCCAAATTGTCCGTATTGCCCAGTTGAATGTTGTGATACTTCAAGTGCCCATTCAAGTATTTTTTAAAGGATGTAACGTTTCCAGCCTCTCCTACTTTCCCTGGCTGTGAATTCCAGACTCCCACCAGCCTCTGAATGCAAATATATTGTCTCAAAACCTCTCTGAATCTCCTGCCCCTCACCCTACAACGAGGCTCCCTCGTGACTGACCCCTCAACCAAGGGGAGCAGCTGCTCCATACTCACATTTAAAGATCCTTCATTATCCTAGAAGGGATATGGACAGGGTTGATTCCTGGCTTGGGAAATCCTACACCATAATTCGATGAATTCCCAATCCAGATGTTTGCACACATGCTGATATTTTGCAGCATTGCTGAGGGAGTGCTGCACTATTAAGAGTATTAATTTTCAGATCAGATATTAAATTCCCCTTCAGTAAATATGCAGGGTAGCAGTGTAAATATAAGGGGATAAGGGAATAAGGCCTGGATAAAATGCATTGTTAGCCAGTGCAAATTTGATGGGCTGAATGGCCTCCTTCCACACTGTAGGATTCTATGAGGATTCTATGAAAGACAATGTCACAGCCAACTCTGGGCCTGATTTTACCAAAAATTTGCGTCCGGTATTTGGCGCGAATTCATGGTAAATTCAAGCATCAGGCCTTTACCGCACCCAAATCCGAGCAGATTGAACCTTTACTCTCACCCAGTTTGGGTGCGGATCTGGTCCACACCCCAGTTGGGCAGCCCAATGATTTAAATGCATTAGCGTGCATTTAAATCAACTTAATGAAACGTGTGGCCAACTCTACCGCCAAACTCCACTTTATCGTCTCCGAATCTGTTCCGGATCCGCGCTGTAAGCGACATACAGAATAAAAATCTAAAGTGGATTCCTATTCTGCAGGAGAACCTCCGAAGCCCATTTTCCTCAAACTTCCTTCACAGACCGCACCCCCCCCCCCCTCACCCCCCCGCAGCCCCCCATTCCCAGGATTGGACCCCCTTGAGAGGCAGGCACCCCCTTGGCAGAGCACACCCCCAACCTGCCTCGATCATTGATGTCTCTCCACCATTCTTCTCAACCATCTTCTTTCCTTCAAGAGGGAGCAGGTGACAGAAGGGTGTAGAAGGATTTCTGGCTGGAGGGTGGCAGGGGGATCTGCTGCCACTCTGCGGGCAATCCCTCCTTCCCACCAGAAGAATGATTCCGTCCTCTCGGAGTGGATGTGCAACCATGCCATCCCACCAAACCTTCAGGATCAAGTGATTCCTCGCTGAGAAGATGAAGCAGCACTGGCCGATTCCACAGTGGATCCGCATGAAAACCGGCTACAAGACCAGGGGCAACTGGGCGGCACGGTAGCACAGTGGTTAGCGCTGCTGCTTCACAGCTCCAGGATCTTGGGTTCGATTCCCGGCTCGGGTCACTGCCTTGTGGAGTTTGCACATTCTCCTCGTGTCTGCATGGGTTTCCTCCGGGTACTCCTGTTTCCTCGCACAGTCCAGAGATGTGTGGGTTAGGTTGATTGGCCATGCTAAAAAAATTGCCCCTTAGTTTCCAGGGATGCATAGGTTAGAGGGATTAGTGGGTATAATATGTAGGGATATGGGGGTAGGGCCTGGGTGGGATTGTGTTCGGTGCAGATTCGATGGGCCAAAGGGCTTCTTTCTGTAAGGTTTCTATGATTCAATGAACTTCAAGAGGTGACACTGGAGAAGGGCCAGACTGGGCTTGCAAAGGGATACACCATCACTGGTACACTACCCAGGCACAGATTACTCTTCCCTGCAGGGGCAAGAGAGATGGCTGTGAGGAGCAAGTTTTTTTTTATACACAGAGTGTTAAGTGTCTGGAATATGTGGCCTGGATGACGATGAAGGCAGATATGATAGCTGCGTTTAAGGGGCATTTAGAGAAGCACATGGATTTGCAAGGAATCGAGGAATAAGGACCACGGAGCAGGCAGAAGGCATTAGTTTAATAAATTGATTATGACCAGCTCAACGTCATGGGCCGAAGGGCCTGTTCTTGTGCTGTACAGTTCTGTGTTCTTCCAGCAATGCCCCAAGTTTAGAACTCTTGCCCTTGTGTTCTAATGCTACCGTGGCCCAGTCCTCATCTCTGTGACCTGCTTCAGCCCTGCAAACCTCCAGGAACACAACAATTCCGGCCTTTCAGCAGCCTCTCATTTTCCTCCACCCTCCACTCACATCCCCCTCCGCCATAGCTCGCTGTTTACTTTAGCACTCCAGACACCAAGCAACGAAATTCCTTCTCCTCCTCCTTGCTTCTTCAAGAACTTCCTTAAACCCATAAAAGCAAATTACTGCTGATGCTGGAATCTGAAACCAAAGGAGAAAACCCTGGAAAATTTCAGTGCGTCTGGCAGCATCTGTAAGGAGAGAAAAGAGCAGAAGTTTCAACTCCAGATGACCCTTTTCAAAGATAACCCTCCTTAAACCCAATCTACCCTGCAGAAATTAGACATAGCTCTTGGGGATAAAGGGATCAAGGGGATATGGATGGAAGGGGAGGATCAGGATATTGAATTTGATTATCAGCCATGATCAGAATGGGTGGCACAGTGGCCCAGTAGTTAGCACTGCTGCCTTGCAGTGCCAGGGTCCCAGACTCAATCCTGGCCTCGGGTGACAGTCGGTGTAGAGTTTGCACATTCTCACCATGTCTGTGTGGGTTTCCTCCAGGGGCTCTAATTTCTCTCCACAGTCCAAAGATATACGGGTCATGTTGATTGCCCAAGCTAAATTGCCCCTTAATGTTAGGGGGATCAGTGGGGTAAGAGGAAATTTACATGGGATAGGACCTGGATAGGATTGTGGTCGATGTAGACTCGATGGGCTGAATGGCACTGCAGAGGTTCTATGAAAATGAAGAGTGGAACAGGTTAAAATGGCCAAATGGCCCACTCCTGCTTCCAGTCTCTAAGGTGGAGCGGAAGTTGTTGTTGTTTGAATCACCCATCCCTCCGTGGGTAATATTGACTTGGACTCAGTCTGGCTTTCCTGCAATGAGCAACAAGTACAATTGGTTGCAAAAGGCCATGATGATTTAACAATTCGCTTCTTAATTGTTTCAACATCTCGCATGTGAGGTCACTCATAAACGCTAAATTAATAGACCATGTTTAACGCTTTGTACGAACAATCCATGTGAGACGGTGAGTGACAGTGGAATCAATAGCAATTTCGCTATTTTAATTGCATACACCTCGCGCAAGGAACAATTTCAAGAATGGAGTCGCTGACAAACTTTGAATCTGTTTTTTTTGGTTCATTTGCGGGATGTGGAGGTTGCTGGCTGGGCCAGCATTTATTGTTATCCCCAATTGCCCCTTGAAAAGCTGGGTAGTGAGTTCCCTCCTTGAACCCTCTCAGTCAGTCTGGCTTATGGATTTCCACAGCAGCTTTGATACAAATACATGACCTGCTTTAGAGAGTCAGTTAACCCAGTTGGCTGGTTTGTGACACAGAGTGATGCCAACAGCAAGGGTTCAGTTCAATTATGGGCGGCACAGTGGCTAGCACTGCTGCCTCACAGCACCAGGTTCAATTCCCAGCTGGGGATCACTATCTGTGTGGAGTTTGCACATTCTCTCCGCGTCTGTGCGGGTTTCCTCTGGGTTCTCCAGTTTCCCCTCACAGTCCAATAGACATGCTAGTTAGGTGCATTGGTCATGCTAAATTCTCCCTCACTGTACCCAAACAGGTGCCAGAGTGTGGCAACTAAGGGATTATCCCAGTAACTTCATTGCCATGTGAACGTAAGCCTACTTTTGCCTAATAAATTTTCCTTAGGGTCACTGTGTGGAGTTTGCATGTTCCTCCATACCTGTGTGGGTTGCCTCTGGGTGCTCTACTTTCCTCCCACAGTCCAAAAGATGTGCTGGTTGGGTGCGTTGGCCATGCTAAATTCTCCCTCAGTGTACCCGAACAGGTGCTGGGGTGTGGCGACTAGGGGATTTTCACAGTAACTTCACGGCCTTTAATGCTGTGGGACACCAAGGTTAGATTGGCCATATACACTGGGTGGGTCTTACATATTGTTGGGAGTACTGTAAACCCAGTTACACATGGATAACAAACAGACTGTCCAATTACCTTTAATGGTGGTACAAGGGCCAGGACCCAACCCTTTGTGAAGGGACTGGCTGTAGAAAATCTACCTGGATTGGCAAAAGATCTTTAAAAGGGTTACAAGCAATGTATGCAAAATCATTAGGAAGTACACTGATGTGTTCCAAGAAGGCCTTGGGAAGATAGGAGGCGCTAATGCCAAGATCTACGTGTAGCCACAGACCCAATCTAAATACTTCAAAGTATGACTGGTCTTCTTTGCCAAATAGAAGCTGAATTGGAGCGTCTAGTGATGCACCCAGTACAATTTGCCTCATGGGTCATGCCAGTAGGAACACAATGAAGCTTAAGTCTTTCCCATGTCTCATAAATTTCCACCCAAATTGCCAACTGTGCTGGCATCTCTCCAGGTACTGTTAAAAAAAAAATCAGAAATGTTCATGGCAAATATCACAAAAGAAAGACTTTGCAAACATCTATTAGTTTTGATCCCCTGACACCACTCATTGCAACCTACAATACCTCCCCCAATGGGATAGGAACATCTGGGGTGATGGGACAGAGCCTCAAATGCATGTGGTTTGATTTGAGTTGCGTTATTATTGTCACATGCATAATCATATGGTGAAAAGTGTAGTTTCTTGGACGCTATACAGACAAAGCATGCCATTCATAGAGAAGGAAGGGAGACGGTGCAGAATATAGTGTTACAGCCGTAGCTAGGGTGTAGAGAAAGATCAACTTCATATAAGGTAAGTCCATTTAACAGTCTGACAGCAGTAGGGGAAGAAGCTGTTCTTGAGTCAGTTAGTACATGACCTCAGACTTTTGTATCTAATTCCCAATGGAAGAAGGTGGAAGAGAGAATGTCCGGAGTGCATGGGGTCCTTAATTATGCTGGCGGCTTTATTGAAACAGTGGGAAGTGTAGACAGAGTCAATGGATGGGAGGTTGGTTTGCATGATGGATTGGTGATATACAGAGGAAATATGCCACCGGTGATGGCAGTGAAAACATTCCACCAGTATATTGGCATTTCATCATATTAAGTGACCAGAAACCTCTGTTGGGTCTCTTCAAGAAAGACAAGATAATTCCTCTCATTGCATCAGCCCAGATCCAAGGCTGGGTGCTGTAATTAGGTGCGGATGAATATACCTTAGGACATCAGACGTGTTGCTAACTTGGATGCCTTGAACCTGTTGTTGTTATCTACCCGACTACCTTCTCCTCTGAAGATTGGCGAAGTTGTCATGACTCTAGACTTCATGAACACTCTGCCAAGGTATGAGCCCACAAGGACCTCCCATTAAAAATAATTAAAAATACATTTCTTAAAGGCACAGTAGTATCATAGTGGGAATAGAGCCAATGTTTTGAGTCTGGACGATCCTTTGTTAAAGCTCTGACAAAGGGTCATCCAGATTCGAAACGTTGGCTCAATTCTCTCCCCACACATCTGCTGAGGTTTTCCAGCATTTTCTGTTTTTCTTTCTCTTACACGTTACTTCTCCGTGGTTGTGCTCACCCATTCTCATCAGCTCTTAGCTGGGGCCCCCTTCTCACTCAAATTCCTCACATTGAATATGTCTAGGCATCCGGGAAAATGGTGAAAATAAGTCCTGACCATTTAGATCAAATAATCACATGGAAATAGAGAAATGGTGTTGCAGAAAAAGGGAACATTGTTTCTCTAATCACGGAGACCCTACAATGCAGACACAGGCAATTCGACCCATCATCACTGACTCTCTGACAGAGCATCCCACCCAGACCCTGTAACCTCACATATTTTCTCGATGAATCCCTCTTACCTACAGATCTTTGAAGACTAAAGGGCGATTTGCCCAGTCTTACGCAGCTAATCTGCACATCTTTTAGACTGTGGGAGAAAATTGGAGCACCTGGGAGGAAATCCACACAGACACGGGGAGAATGTGCAAACTCCACACAGACAGTGAACCCAAGACAGAATTGAACCTGGGTCCCTAGCACAGTGAGGCAGCAGTGCTAACCACCGTGCCACCATGGCGCCAATGTTGAACATTAAATATGTTTCCGCAATTGGACAGCACTTGCTGAATGATCCCAAGTGTGCTAAGAATTACACTGACAACCAGTTTAATATTACCAGTCAGGCTGGCACTCTTACGCTTGCTGGAGGCAAAATAATTTGCCTGCTTATTTTCCCAGCAGGCAAATAAACATGGAGTTATAGAGGTTTACAGCATAGATACAGACCCTTCAGCTCAACTTGTCCATGCTGTCCTTTTTTTTAACCATTAAGCTAGTCCCAATTGCCCATGTTTAGCCCGTATCCCATCTTACCCATGTAACTGTCTAAATGCTCTCTAAAAGACAAAATTGAATCTGTCTCTACTACTATCCATGGAAGCTTATTCCAGACACTCACCATCCTCTGGAAAAAATTGCCTCCTGGACCCTTTTATATCTCTCCCCTCTCACCTTATATCTATGTCCTCTAGCTTTAGACTTGCCTACTTTTGGGAAAAGATGTCGGCTATCTAGCTGATCTATGCCCCTCCATTATTTTGTAGATCTCTACAAAATCACCCTTAAGTCTCCTACGCTCCAGAGGAAAGCACCCCAGGTATTGTGACTTCCCAGATTAAACAAATGTTGGGGAGTCGGGGTGACCGAAACAATACTACCCAGGCTCATTTTCAATGGAATGCCTGAATCAATCAGGGATGAATTGACCATCAATCTTCACCCTTATCTCACCCAATATAAATTGTGGCTCCCTTTGAAATTTGATATTCTTGCAACTGTCCTGATGAGTGCAAGATGAAAAACTTCTACAGCATGGCTCTTTTTTCAGAAATACCTATACAGATCTGTCGGGTCTCAGTATTTCACCCACTCTTGGCCCCATAAGAGCCATCCCTCTTTCTCTCTTGTTAAGTAATCACGGTTAATTACATTGGAGGAGGACATTAGCTGGGTGCTACACTTGAGCATATACAAAGAGATACTTACTGAAGGGGTGACGTGTCTGCGCTAGGAGGGATATGCTTGAAAATAAATGTAAGACTGAGTTAAGATTAGTTGCACTATCACCTTTCATCAACTGGCTGTCTGGAATACATCACACACTTCTCTCACATCGAGATGTTTATGCTCTTGTTTCTGTGCTCTTAAGGAGCTCAGTTCAATTGAATGTAATGATGGGTTCTATCACTCGCTGACATCAATGAATCTCATTCATTAGAGTTTTGTACTCTCGGTCTCTCAAACTGGAAGCAAATGGTTCCAATGCCACAAATCTTTTCTGGTTTAACTTTGAAGGCAGATGAAAGGCCCAACAGGGACCCAATCCGAGAGGATGGAGCTAGAGAATCACCCAAATCAGATGCAAAAGAAAGGAAAAAGGCACACAAGTGCACTCAAGACAGAACAAGTGAATCTCTTTGAACTCGGCATGATATAATGGGCCGTTCCTTCACAATGGCCCTGGTGGGATTACTCTGAGCGAATCTATTTCTGTGTCCTCTGGGAATCTTACTGTCTGCCTGCAGTCCCAGTCCTTGTGAGATCTCTTGCTACTTACTTTTATTCGTAGTGTCACCTCCTTGCCACACACGAAACTGAGAGTTCAGACAGGTGCAGGGTATTGATCCGCATCCAAAGCATTAGTATACTCTCGTTCCTCTTGATCCTATCCTATAATAAATTAGGACATCTGCTCGTAACAATGTCAAGCGCACATTGTTGGATGCAATTTGAGTTCGAGGCCTGCAGAGGATCTTGGTGGAATGATCACAAACTGAAGCCCCAATCTGTGCAGCAATGCGCTTGGAAACCCCGTGAGAATAACGTCATTTGTTTTAATGAGCTTCCAGCAGTTTCCACTGATGAAATTTACTGCCTGACTGAGTTCCGAATGCACACTGAGACATTGCTAAGTGATGAATTAATTGTGTCTCTCCTATCGCAGTAGGCTTTGAGGAACTGTGGGGGCCGCTGGTTGATGCAACACAACAAGATTCTATTGCAATCCTGTATAACCTTCTTCACTGTCTGCTATGCCACCAATCTTGGCGTCATTTGCAAACTTACTACTAAATTCTGAGTCAAATCATTAGTATAAATGGCAAATAAAGTGGACCCAGCACTGATCCCTGAGGCACATCACTGGTCACAGGCCTCCAATTTGAAAAACAGCTCTCTACCTCCACTCTCTGTCTTCTGTCATCAAGCCAATTTCGTATCTATTTGGCTACCTCACCCTGGATCCAGTGAGATTTAATCTTATGCAACAGCAAATGTGAAGTGTTCATTTTGGTAGAACTAATGTAAGGAAGGAGCTATACAATAAACAGCAGAACCATCAAGAGTACAGACACTCAGAGGGATCCACGGATCCTTGAAGGTGGCAGCATAGGTAGAGAAGGTGGTGAAGATGGCATATGGCATGCTTGCCTTTATAAGACAGGGTACAGAGTATAAAAACTGGAGTCTGATGTTGCAGTTGTATAGAACGTTGGTTAGGCCACATTTGGAGCACTGCGTCCATTTCTGGTTGCCACACTACCAGAAGGACATGGAGACTTTGGAGAGAGTGCAGAAAAGATTTGCCAGGAAGTTGCCTGGTATTAGCTATGAGGAGAGATTGATTAAACTGGGGTTGTTCTCCCTGGAAAGATGGAGGATGAGGGGAGACATAATAGAGGTATATAAAATTATGGAGGGCGTAGATAGGGTAAACACTGGGAAGCTTTTTCTCAGATCGGAAGTGACAAACACGAGGGGTCACAGGTTCAAAGTGGGGTGGGCGAGGTTTAATTCAAATATCAGAGAGATGTCTTTTAGATAAGTGTAGGAAGAATAGGGTAGTTGTAATGGGGGATTTCAATTTCCCTGGGGTAGATTGGAAGGTGTCGAGAGCGGAAGGTGCGGAAGGGGAGGAATTTGTACAGTGTGTTTTAGAAGGGTCCTTGGAGCAGTATGTGGATAGCCCGACTAGAGAGGGGGCTATACTGGATCTGGTTCTGGGGAATGAGCCAGGGCAGGTGGTTGACGTTGTAGTAGGAGAGCATGTGTCTAATAGTGACCACAACTCTGTCTGCTTTAGGATATTAATGGAAAAAGATGAAGCCTGCCCTAAGGGGAGGGTGTTAAACTGGGGGGGGGGCTAGATATAGCCAGATTAGGCAGGATCTTAAGAATACCGACTGGGATAAGCTGTTCGAGGGTAGGTCGACGCTGCACATGTGAGAATCTTTCAAGAGAAAACTAACATTTTTGCAGGATAGACACGTGCCGGTAAGGAGAAAGGATGGGAAGGGTAGGATTAGAGAACCGTGGGTTACTAGGGATGTTGAGGACTTGGTCAGGAAGAAGCGGGAGGCATACGTTAGATTCAGGCAATTGGGGACAGAGACAGCGCTGGAAAAATATAGAGAGGGTAGACGGGATCTTAAAAGGGGTGTCAGAAAGGCAAAAAGGGGTCACGAAATGGCTTTGGCAGGTAGGATTAAGAAAAATCCTAAGGCATTTTACTCCTATGTAAGGAGCAAAAGGATGGTTAGAGGGAAGATTGGATCTCTCAGGGACAGAGGAGGGGATCTATGCTTAGAGCCTGAGGGGATGGGGGAGATCCTGAATGAATACTTTGCGTATTAGTAGTACGCAGTAGATAGAGTAAGTGGTGGTAAGCTTTTTCCACCATTAGAAAAGGATAGGACGAGGGGTCATGGTCTTAGGGTGAGGGGGGCTATGTATTAGACTAATATTAGAGGGCATTTTTTCACACAAAGGGTAGTGGGGGTGTGGAATGCACTACCGAGTAAGGTGGTGGGAACAGGCACGCTAGGGTTGTTTAAGGGTCTCTTGGACAGCCACATGAGCGGTCTGCAGATAGAGGGATATAGTAGGACTGTTTAAATACTTTATTTGTTTCCACAGGCTATTCGGTCCGCCTTGTTGACCAACAAGGCGCATGCATTCGGCAGGTCGTGCGAGGGCTGCTCTTGGATGTTACTTCAGGAGTGGCCTAGTGCTTCATGTCGTTAGTGTATGCTTAAACTGGACTATCTGATGGGCAACATGACAGCTCAGAGACTATCGCTGTTGCTGTGCTGACACATGGATTTGGGCCTGTGTCTGCGGGAGTTTGCGCGTTCTCCCCGTGGTTGTGTGGGTTTTCTCCGGGTGCTCCGGTTTCCTCCCACATCCCAGAAATGTGCTCTTAGGCTGATTGGGTAACAAATTGTCCCTATATTGGTCTCTATATGTCATTAAGACGTTAGGATGGCGGCGCGGGCTCGTTGGGCCGAAGGGCCTGTTTCCCGTGCTGTGTTGTTCTTTGTTCTTTGTTCTATTTTACACAGAGATGGAGGGTCTGGAATGCACTGCCAAGTAGGGTGATGGAGGCAGACATATTGAGATCATTTAAGACTTATATGGATAGTCACATGGCAATGGAGGAATACAAACAAATGGTCTAGTTGGACCAATGAACGGTGCAGGCTTGGAGGGCCAAAGAACCTGTTTCCCGTGCTGTACTGTTCCTTGTTCTTTGTTAATCTACCACGTGGTGCCTTGTCAAAGGCCTTGCTAAAATCCATGTAGACAACATCAACTGCACTGCCCTCCTCTACCTTCTCGGTTACCCTCCAAAAACTCAATCAAATTTATAAGACATGATTATCCACTCACAAAGCCATGCTGACTGCCTCTAATCAGTCCTTGTGTCTCTAAATGCCGGTAGATCCTGTCTCTCAAAATACTTTCTAACAATTTATCCATCAAAATGTGACGCTCACTGGCCTGTAGTTCCCAGGCTTTTCCCTGCAGCCATTTTTAAACAAAGGCACAACATTTGCCATCCTCCAATCTTCAGGCACCTCACCCGTGACTATCGATGATTCAAATATCTCTGCGAGAGGACCAGCAATTCCCCCACATTCTCCCACAATGTTCTGGGATACACTTCATCAGATGCAGGGGGTTTATCAACCTTGATGTTGTCTTTTTTTATTCATTTTTGGGATGTGGGTATTGCTGGACACCATTTGTCGCCCAAGACTAAATGCCCTTGAATTGAGTGTCTCGCTTAGTCATTTGAGAGAGCAGTTGAGAGTCGACCACATTGCTGTGGCTCTGGACTCACATGTAGGCCAGACAGGGTAAGGACAGCAGATTTCCTTCCCTAAAGTCAACCAGATTGTTTTTTTTCCAACAATCAGTTTCATGGTCATAAGTAGAATCTTAATCCCAAATTATTTTATTGAATTCAAATTCTACCATCTGCTGTGGTGGGATTTGAACCCGAGTCTCTGGATCATTAGTTGAGTTGTTGGGTTAATAGTCTAGGTATAATACCACTAGGCCATCATTGGTCTTGCAGCAACTGAATGTTTGTGGAATGGGCTTCAAGAAGGACATCAGTGTTTGTGAAGTACTCAAAAAACAAGGTGATGTTGGCACAGTGGTTAGCACTGCTGCTTCACAGCTCCAGGGACCTGGGTTCGATTCCCGGCTCAGGTCACTGTCTGTGTGGAGTTTCCATATTCTCCCTGTGTCTGCGTGGGTTTCCTCCGGTTTCCTCCCACATTGTGTGGGTTAGACTGCTAAAAATTGCCCTCAGTGTCCTGAGACGCGTAGGTTAGAGGATTAGTGAGTAAATATGTAGGGATATGGGAGTAGAGTCTGTGGTCGGTGCAGACTCGATGGGCCGAATGGCCTCTTTCTGTACTGTAGTCTTTCTATGATTTAATTCTCTCTAAGTTGACGGCCAAGCCTGTGTTCAAGCAGCCGGGGCACTTTTATGCTGATTGAGAATCTGGATGAAGGAAGAAGCTGTTGGTTAAAGTTGAAGGAAGAATGAGTTAGAATATGAGAAGATCCACAACGACGGGTGTGTGATAACTACACACTGAACCAGACGGTGAAGTATGAAGCAAGACAGCAACCCCACTTCTGAATAATTTGTGCAAAGCAGGATGACAGAAAACTTTCTCCTACCACACAGTCTCGCTTTATAAAGACTCTGAGAATTAGATCAAATAATGCACTTATTGATTTGTCTCAATAATATCATTAATGTACCTTAACAGATTGGTGGGACAAACAGAGTGTAGCTTTTCAGAGATTCATTCACCGCCTGCAGTTGTGTGGAAGCAATGATTCCCAGCCCAGCAGGAGCGGCAGCAGTTCTGCAATCGATGGGAGTTGCCCCCTGATGGAACCACAGTGCCAACAGGCCAGACATACAAAACGGCCGAGGCACAACAATCAATGGGGCTAATACTAGGCAATTGGGCTAACTTGCAGAGTGTCTCGGTTAACAGTAGAAGTCTCAGTTAATCTTCTGTTGTAAAAGGAAGTTAGTTTAATCGCTTCACTCGACACATCCGTCCCAGCAGAAAGGAGGATGGTGTTCTGATTCCACATTTGGCGTTACCACCCGGTGGGGTAGTCACATCTGATGGGTGTGAATGGAACCCCTCCCAGACCCTCCACCAGCATATCCTTCTAGGTTCAGCGAATATAGGAGCAGAATTAGGCCATTCGGCCCATCAAGTCCATTCGCTGATTTTCTCCTCACCCCCATTTTCCTGTCTTCTCCCCATAACCCTTCAACCCATTACCAATTAAAAATCTGTCTAACTCCTCCTTAGATTTACTCACTGTCCCAGCATCCACCGCACTTTGGGGTAGTGAATTCCACAGATTCAGAAGCCTTTGGGAGAAGTAGTTTCTCCTCAACACTGTTTTAAGTTTGCAAACCCTTATCCTAAGACTATGACCTCTCGTCTCAGAATGCCCCACAAGAGGAAGCATCTGATGGGCAACACGACAGCTCAGTGACTATCGCTGTGCTGTGCAGATACATGGATTTGGGCCTGTGTCTGTGGGAGTTGGCGCATTCTCCCCGTGCTTGCGTGGGTTTTCTCCAGGTGCTCCGGTTTCCTCCCACATCCCAAAGATGTGCCCTTAGACTGATTGGCAAAACAAATTCTCCCTAAATTGTCTTGTGAATTTGGTTCCAATGCAGGTTTCTATAAACATAGACAGGGGTCATGGGTAGAAGTGAGAACATCAAGGTGACGGCGCGGGCTCATTGGGCCAAAGGGCCTGTTTCCCATGCTGTTTTGTTCTTTGTTCTTTATTTTTTGTTCTTTTATTTGCTCCATGTCTACTTTATCCATATCTTTTACCATCTTGTGTACTCAATTTAACTTCCCCTCATTCTTCTAAGTTCCAGAGCTGTTCAATCTCTCTTCATATCATCCCTGGAATCAATCTAGCGAACCTTCTCTCATTGTAGAGGATATTATTGCAGTGTTTGGAAAATTCATTGTGCTTATGCCCACTTGAAGCTCCACGTGCAAATGTACCAGCAGAGGGAGTCTGCGAGGAAGAGATAACAAAGGATCCAGCTTTAAGAGCTGGTGCAATTCTAGTTCAAAGGGTGGAAGTTCATGGCCCATGGTGGCAGGGGTGGGGTGGGACCATGACGGACCATTCAAAAGGGCATTGACTTTGGCAGGACATAAAATCCCAACAGTGAAAAATCCCATCCAAACATCTTTGGCTAAATGTATAAAGATGGATCAGCCTTGGTAAATTGTCCTTAGTGGCCCAAAATCTGTAGGCTAGGGATATTAGCCATGGTCCATATGTGGGGTTATGGAAATAGGGATGGGGTTTGCTTTGATTTGACTTATTATTGTCACATGTATTGGGACACAGTAAAAAGTATTGTTTCTTACACACTATACAGACAAAGCATACCGTTCATAGAGTACAAAGGGGAGAAGGAAGGAGAGAGTGTAGAATGTGGTGTTAGTGTTCGATAGGATGTAGAGAAAAATCAATTTAATATAAGGTTCATCCAAAAGTCTGATGGCTTCAGGGAAAGGGTTCTTCTTGAGTCGGTCAGTACGTGATCTCAGATTTTATATCTTTTTCCTGATTGAAGAAGGTAAGAGAGAGAATGTCCAGAGTGTGTGGGGGTCCTTAATTACGCTGGCTGCTTTTCCAAGACAGCGGGAAATATAGACACAGTCAATGGATGGGAGGCTGGTTTGTGTGATGGATTGGGCTACATTCATGACCTTTTGTAGTTTCTTGCAGTCTTGGGCAGAGCAGGAGCCCATACCAAGCTGTGTTACAACCAGAAAGGATGCTTTCTATGGTGCATCTGTAAAAGTTCGTGAAATTCATAACAGACATGCCAAATTTCCTTAGTCTCCTGAGAAATTAGAGGTATTGGTGGGCTTCCTTAACTATAGTGTCAGCATGGGGGGACCAGGGCACGTTGTTGATGATATGGACACCTAAAGACTTGAAGCTCTCCACCTTTTCTACTTGATGTAGACAGGGGAATGTCCTCCACTCCTGTAGTCAATGACTATCTCCTGGGTGCTGGATCGATGGGCCAAATGGCCCCCTTTCCACACTGGAAGGATTCTATGATCCAATGGGATGAGGATTGCGGACCCTGAAGTCCGGGTTAACTTGATTCTAGACGCCTTAGTACAGAACAGTTTTTGCCTTGAAACAAGCAGAAGGGTTCAGTCAATTCCAACAAAAAGAAAATTCAGGAGGGATCAATGTCTGGTCTCATTTGCAGAACCGCTTGGCACTCTCTGCATTTCTGTCTGCCGCTGTTATTGTTAACAGGGAGATTTTGCGGATTTTGCAACTTGAATTGTAAGCTCATTAAGCCATCTGGGTTTTCAAATCAGATTATAAACCAGATGCATTTATGCTCAAGGTGTTTCCAAGTCTAATGTGAGCCCAAGGTGAAATTGCTGCTTTTGATTCATTTTTCCAATTTCTTCAATATGATATCCAGTGTCTGCATTATTCATATCTGATGAGCCCATTCACTTTCTGACAAGCTGCTTGCTGATGAGTGTTGAGGAGATTAGTGCAGTGTGCATCAGCCTGACACCCGAGTAATTCGCTGCTTAGAATTTCTCTCCAACGAGATGTTTATCTATGCCAGCATACAGAGATCTCATAGGGTCATCAAGGTTTACAGCATGGAAACAGGACCTTCAGCCCAATTTGTCCATTCCGCCCAGTTTTTATTGCTAAGCTTCTCCCAGTTGCTCACATTTGCCCATATCCTTCAATACCCATCTTACCCATGTAACAAGCAGCCCGGTGGCACAGTAGTTAGCACTGCTGCCTCTCAGCGCCAGAGACCCACGTTCAATTCTGGGTGCATACCCAATATCCCCTGGGTGCATGGATCACCCATGCAGACACAGGGAGAGCATGCAGACTCCACACAGTGATCCAATCCAGGAATCGAACCGGGAGTCCCTGGTGCTGTGAGGCAGCAGTACTAATCACTGTGCTACTGATCCATGAATAAAATGCTCAAGAAAGCACCTATTATACTTGCCTTTATTTGCTGGTAAGAGCAAGAAGATTATATTGGAATTACATAAAATTACAACGAGAGTATTGGGTGCAGTTCTGGAATCTGCGTCATAGGAGGGATGTGATAGCACTGAAAGGAGTACGGAGGAGAATGACTAGGATATTGCTTGGGCTGAAGAGTTTCAGTTATGAAGAGAGATTGGATAGACTGGGGTTGTTTTATTTCAAGTAAAGGAGACAGAAGGGGACATGATTGAGATGTATAAAATTGCGAGGGGCGTAGATAGCGTAGACAGTAAGAAACTTCTCCCCTAGGTGGAAGGATCAATGACTAGAGGACATAGATTTAAGGTAAGGGGCTGGAGGTTGAGAGGGCATGAGAGGAAAAACATTTTCATCCAAAGGATGGTAAGTGGATGGGAAAGGTGGGGGTGGGGGGGGCATTGATAGAAGGGACCTGGAACTCACTCCTGAAAGGATGGTGGAGGCAGAGACCCTCATAACATTTAAGAAGTATTTAGATGTGCATTTGTGATGACAAGGCACACAGGGCTATGGACTAATAGCTGGAAAATGGGATTAGAATAGTTGCAAAATTTATTTCTTCATCGTAAGTAAGGTTTACATTAACACTGCAATGAAGTTACTGCAAAATTCCCCTAGTTGCCACAGTCCAGCACCAATTCGGGTCAGTGCACCAAACCAGCATGTCTTTCAGACTGTGGAAGGAAACTGGAGCACCCAGAGGAAACCCAGGCAGACACGGGGAGAATGTGCAGACACTACACAGACAGTTACCCAAAGCGAGAATTGAACCTGGGTGCCTGGCACTATGAAGCAGCAGTGTTAACCACTGTGCCACCGTGCCGCCCACAGCCACTGTACCAACACGCCCCCCAGTTGGGTGGTTTGCCTTTCACCGGTGCAGACTTGATGGGCTGAAGGGTACACTGAGGAAGAATTTAGCACGGCCAATGCATCTTAACCAGCATGTCTTCCACACCGTGCAAAGAAATCGGAGCACCTGGAGGAAACCCATGCAGACATGGGGAGAACGCGGAGTGATCCAACCCGGGAATCGAACCGGGGTCCCTGGCGCTGTGAGGCGGCAGTGCTAACCACTGTGCTACTAGTCCATGAATAAAATGCTCAAGAAAACACACACAATGACTCAATGAGACTGATTCAGTGGGAGAATGAGGCAATTGTGCAGCAGCAGGGAAAGCAAACCGCTGGAGATGGAATTACTTATTCTTCAGATCAAGTCTGGATGAACTGCAGCGTAATCACTGCCTGTGTCAGCAGTAACAGTCCAGCTTTAATGAATGAGATATATTTTTAACTCAAACGGAATGATATTGGCACAGTTTCGCAGAGGAGGGGGCAGAGATTCCTCAGTGACATGAGCAAACAGCTGTTAGCTGTGGTTCAGTTGGTGCGACTTTTATTTTTGGGTCAAGGGTTCACACGTTCGGTTCTCAATCCAGAAATGAGAGCTTGATACCTGGATCAACGTTCTCATGTCGTTGCAAGGGAATACTGCATTGCTAGAGGGGCAAATCTCCTTTTCCCTCCTGTCATGGGAATGAGTGAGGGGCGGACCACGGAAAGGTCCGTTGATCTCGGGCAGGATTCCAAACTCCAGGAGTGCAAACTCCATACGGGCAGTAACACAAACTGGGACCCTGGCACTGTGAGATAGCCATGCTAATTACTGTACCACCGTGCCGTCCAGGATAGTGCAAGAGAATTGAGGTAGAAGATCAACTGTGATCATTTTAAAGGGCAGAACAGGCTCAAGGGGTCAAATGGCCTCGTCCTGCTCCAAGTTATCACCTTCCTGTGTTCTTATATAAATGTAACAGCAAGGGTTAAATCCATAACTCGATTTAAGAGTTTGGAGAGAGCTATGATTTCACAAAAATTGGTTTGGGAGTGTTATGGAAGTGAAGCAGCAATAATCAATTTCTGATTTATTCTATATTTTTAGCACTTTTGTTCTTTGAGCCACCAATCCCATCAAAGAATAATATCTCGATTGTGTTCTATTTACTGGTACGGGAAACAAACTAATTTGATATAGCTTAATGAATAATACTTCCATTTTCATGCCATCAAAGGTTTGATTTCCTTACATATGTCTATTAATTTTCCAGTAAATTGTCCCCCTGCAGTGATACATATAGATAAAAAATACAGATAAAAGGTAATGGTGTTTCAATTGATTCCTCTCAGCTCCATTTTTCTTGTCATAACGTCTAAAGTGTAACAGGTTTTTCAGCATAAAAATCATGGAAACTCTACAATGCAGAAAGAGGCCATTCAGCCCATCGAGTCTGCACCGACCACAATCACACCCAGGCCCTAACCCCACGTCCCTTCATATTTTACCCACTAATCCCTCTAACCTACGCATCTCAGGACACCTAAGGGGCAATTTTTAGCATGGCCAATCAACCTAACCCACACATCTTTGGAGTGTGGGAGGAAACCGGAGCACCCGGAGTAAACCCACGCAGACACGAGGAGAATGTGCAAACTCCACACAGGGAGTGACCGGAGCCGGAAATCGAACTTAGATCCCTGGAGCTGTGAAGTAGCAGTGCTAACCACTATGCCACTGTGCCATCATCCCTTTTCAGGAAAAAAAGGTTTTTCTGAAAAAAAATACTTTCTTTCTGGTCACCACACTTCAGGGAAGATCGAAGGTCTTTGGGAGACCATTAGGCCCAACTCTTTTGCGCTGGTCTTCCAAGGCTTTATCTACTATTTTAACCATACATTGCCTTCTCCCTCATGTGCTTGGCCAGTTCCTCTTGGCTGCATCTTGAACAGGGAAGTGATGATATTGCCGCTAGACTAGCAACCCTGAGATCCAAGGTGATGTTCTGGGATCCCAGGATCAAATCCCACCACAGCAAGTGGTGGAATTTGAATTTAATAGAAGATATGGATTGTCATAAAAATGCATTGAGGGGAAAAAGCCAGTTGTCCTTGCTTGTGACTCCAGGCTGTAAGGATGAGATTCTGAGAAGGTGTTTCCCCTGATAGGAGAGTATCAGACCAGGCATGTAGGGTTATGTGGTCTAACAATGCTAAACAAGCACATGGATACATACCATTGCTACCGATATGCAAGTCCTGTATTCTCTACACAAAGATAGACAAATTCTTTCACTGTATGGAAAACTTGCTCAAAACTGATTGCTGCAATTCGCCCAACCGTTAGCACAATTTATGCGGTACAGAACCAGCAACTCACCAAAGATCCTTAGACAGCATCTTCCAAACTTACGACCACTTCCATCAGAAGGACAAGCAGATTCATGGGAACACCACCAGCTGCAAGTTCCCCTCTGAGCCGCTGATTTGGAAATATATCACCGTTCCTTCGCAGTCGCTGGGTCAAAATCCTGGAATTCCCTCTCTAACGGCATCGTGGGTCAACCCACAATACATGGACCGCAACGATTCAAGAAAGCAGCTCACCCCCACCTTCTCAAGGGGCAACTAAGGATGGGCAATAAATGCTGGCCCAGCCAGCAATGCCCATGTCCTGCAAATGAATAAGAAAAGATTCATAGAGAAGTTAGGGTGTGTCTTGAGAAGTTTGCAGGTACTTGGATGTAGCAAGCCATAAGAATGAATCATCTTGTAAAGTACATTTATTAGTAACAAGTCAGCTGACATTCAAGTTGTAATGAAGTTACTATGAAAATCCCCTAGTCACCACAATCTGGCGCCTGTTCGGGTACGCTGAGGGAGAATTTAGCACAGCCAATGTACCCATCCTGCATATTTTTCAGACTGTGAGAGGAAACCAGAGCACCCAGAGGAAACCCACACAGACACGGAGAGAATGTGCAGACTCGCAGAGACAGTGACCCAAGCCAGAAATCGAGCCCGGGTCCCTGGCGCTGTGAGGCAGCAGTGCTAACCACTGTGCCCCTCTGCTGCCCGATATTATATGCACCACCAGAAAGCTTGTTGCCCTCAGACAAACCCAACAAGCATTTTTGTAACGTGCTTTCAAGCAGCAATGTGTGATTGTGCCCAGGGGTGGCTCCAATGAATACAAATCCACAACTTTGTGCATTTTGTCAATACAATCATGCTAGTTAAAGATAGCTATCCCACTCCCTTTGTCAGGCTCACAGTGATGTACCTCAGGTTTGGCCTTGACGCCTCGTAACAACAGCAGACATTCGCGGTGTGAAATCCAGGTGAAAATGGGACAAATGTTCCACATTAAGCATGTACTAGATCAGCTAGGTGCACTTTGGAGGGCTCAGCAGCTTTACTGGACTCCGGTCTCTAACAAGAAAAGTGGGAATACAGAAGTTGGAACTAAGCAAATAGCTCTTCCTGTTGGATGTGGAATGAAGATACGCCAAAATTGACATCATGCACAAGAAAAAAAAACACATGGTCTGAGAGATTTACTACATGTTTGGTGATGTCATTAAGTGTGATCTTCTAATAACAATTTTACAATGCATGTGTCAAGCAAATATCCCTTATGGTAGACTCAAATTGAGACAATATAACAGCACAAATGGCATAAATTTAAACCAAAGCTTGGCAGTTAACTGTACCCTAGTGCATTCTCAATGGCAATGCCTTTAATTAGAATACATTTGCCAACCATTCAGCACTTTCTTCTCATGCAGTATGAACAGTTATCCCCAGATAAGATTTCAAATGCTGACAAATCTGTCCTGATGAGTGCAGGATAGAAAGCTTCCACAGACATGCCATTTTTATTCGTAGAATCCTTGCAGTACAGAAGGAGGCCTTTTGGCCCATCGAGTCTGCACTGGCCGCAATCCAACCCAGGTCCCATCTCTTTAACCCTACTCATTTAGCCACCTAATCCCCTGACACTTAGGCGTAATTTAGCCCAGCCAATCCACCTAACCCGCATCTTTGGAGTGTGGGAGGAACTGAAGCACCCGGAAGAAACCCACGCAGACATGGGGAGAATGTATATCGAGAATGTAGTTATAAGAAAAGTAAGATAACAATACAGTCATCAACCAATCAATCATTAACCATTCTGCAAACAAACTAATCAATGAACTTACTCAATGAACAAAGCTTATCAATTAATGAACAATGGAAAAATAAAGGTAAAGTCAACAAAACCAGGCAGACTTCACAATTTCAAATGAATAATTTTTTTTATTCATTTGTGGGACATGGGTGTCGCTGTTTGGCCAGCATTTATTGCCCATCCCTTGAGAAGGTGGCAGTGAGCTGCCTTCTTGAATCTCAGCAGCCCATGTGCTGTGGGTTGATTCCAGTGCCATTAGGGAGGGAATTCCAGGATTTTGACAGCAGCAACGAAGGAACGGTATATATTTTCAAGTCAGGATGGTGAATGGCTTGGAAGGGAACTTGCAGGTGGTGGTGTTCCCATGTATTTGCTGCACTTGTCCTGTACAAAACTCTGGAGCCGCCGCGCTTGGAGTATTGTGTACAGTTTTGGTCGCCACATTATAAGAAAGATGTGGAGGCATTGGAAAGGGTGCAGAGGAGGTTTACCAGGATGTTGCCTGGTATGGTGGGAAGGCCTTATGAGGAAAGGTTGAGGGACTTGAGGTTGCTTTCGTTAGAGAGAAGAAGGTTAAGAGGTGATCTAATTGAGGCATATAAGATGATCAGAGGGTTAGATAGTGTGGACAGTGAGAGCCTTTTTCCTCGGATGGAGATGGATAACACGAGGGGACATAGCTTTAAATTAAGGGGTGATAATTATAGGACAGATGTCAGAGGTGGGTTCTTTACTCAGAGGGTAGTAAGGGCGTGGAATGCCCTGCCTGCAGTAGCTGTGGACTCGCCAACTTTAAGGGCATTCAAATGGGTAGTGGATAGGCATACGGATAGTACTGGAATAGTTTAGGGTCATTAGATCTGTTCCACTGGTCGGTGCAACATCAAGGGCCGAAGGGCCTGTACCATGCTGTAATATTCTATGTTCTATTGTCCTAGGTGGAATGGTCGTGTGTTTGGAAGATGCTGTCTAAGGATCTTTGGTGAATTGTTACAGTGCACCTTGTAGGTAGTCCACACTGCTGCTACTGAGTGTCGGTGGTGGAGGGAGCGGAAGTTTGTGGATGCCAATCAATAGGCTGTTTTGTCCTGGATAGTGTCAAGCTTCTTGAGTGTTAGTTAATGCAAAAGAAGGGTCATGACTCAACTCTTCATATTGACAAGAATGCTCAACTGTCTCCATTACACTTTCCTGGGATCAACACTGGTGCCAATTCTCATCTTCCTTAGGCTCACTACTGCAAACACAATCTCCGCACACACAGGAACTCTTATCTGTTCCCAACAGAGGTATTGCACTTTGGAAGAACAAACTAAGGTAGAACATAAAGGGTGAATGGTAGGACATAGAACAGTGCAGTAAAACAGAGGGATCTGGGAATACAGATACATAATTCCCTAAAAGTGGCGTCACAGGTAGATAGGGTCATAAAGAGTGCTTTTGGAACATTGGCCTTTATGAATCAAAGTATTGAGTATAAGAGCTGGAATGTTATAGTGAGTGAATGTTATAAGGCATTGGTAAGGCTGAATTTAGAGTATTGTGCGCAGTTTTGATCACTTAATTACAGGAAGGATATTAATAAGGTTGAAAGAGTGTAGAGAATGTTCACAAGGATGTTGCCGGGATTTGAGAAACTGAGTTACAGAGAAAGGTTGAATAAGTTAGAACTTTATTCCCTGGAGCGTAGAAGATTTGATAGAGGTGTATAAAACTATGATGGGGTATAGATAAAGTGAATGCAAGCAGGCTTTTTACACTGAGGCTAGGGGAGAAAAAGACTAGGGGACATGGATTAAGGGTGAAAGGGGAAAATTTTAAAGGGAACATTAGGGAGGGTTCTTCATGCAGAGTGGTGGGAGTGTGGAATGAGCTGCCAGATGAAGTGGTAAATGCGGGCTCACTTTTAACATTTAAGAAAAGTTTGGATGGGTTCATGGATGAGAGGGGTGTGGAGGGATATGGTTCAAGTGCAAGTCAGTGGGATTAGGCAGAAAAATGGTTTGGCACAGACTAGAAGGGCCAAAAGGCCTGTTTCTGTGCTGTAACATCCTATGATTATATGGTCCCAACCAGTTTCTCCTCACTTGGTGTATGTACAAAATGGTTCCTAGAATCTCTTTCCTTATAAACTAGTATTGTTTTCTCTGGAGTGATACAGGCTTGAGGCTGATAGAAATTGATAAAATTATGACAAGCATAGATAGGGTTGACAGTCAGAATCTTTTTCCCAGATTTGAATTGTGGGTACAGAGGAGGTTTACTAGGATGTTGCCTGGTATGGAGGGCAGGTCCTATGAAGAGAGGTTGAAGGATTTGAGGTTGTTTTCGTTAGAAAGGAGGCGGCTAAGGGGGGATCTTATTGAAGCATATAAGATGATTAGAGGTTTGGATAGGGTGGACAGTGATAGCCTTTTTCCTAGGATGGAGAAAGCTAGCACGAGGGGACACAACTTTAAATTAAGGGGTATGAGTTATAGGACGGATATCAGAGGTAGGTTCTTTACTCAAAGAGTGATTAGGGAGTGGAATGCCCTGCCTGCAGCTGTTGTAGATGCGCCAAGTTTGGTGGCGTTTAAGAGGTTAGTTGATAAGTATATGGAAGAGAAGGGAATGGTTTAGTTAGGAGGGGCATTGCTTTTTATTTTGGTCGGCACAACATCGAAGGCCGAAGGGCCTGTTCTGTGCTGTATTGTTCTATGTTCTATGTTCTAATACTAGAGGGCGTGCACTTAAGGTGAGGGGGGGAAAGTTCAAAGGAGATGTGAGGGTCAAGGTTTTTATAAGGAGAGTGATGGGTGTCTGGAATACGCTACCAGGGGTGGAGCAGATTTGATAGGGTGTATAAGGGGCTTTTAGATAAACACATGAATATGGAATGAATAGAGGAATAGTAGAGCAGATGGAAAAGATGTGCAAGTTAGGTCAGTTAGCCATGCTAAAATACCCCTTAGATTCCCTGGATATAGATGTTAGAGGGAGTAAATATGTGGGGTTATGAGGATAAGGCCTGGGTGGGGTTGTTGTCAGTGCAGACTCGATGAATTAAATAGCTTCCTTCTACACCGTGGGGTTTCTATGATTCTATGATTCTAGAGGGATGAGTTCAATTTGTCATTATGCCCAGCATACATTTGTGGGCTGAAGGGCCTGTTCCTGTAGAGTCATCGAGTCATAGAGGTTTACAACATGGAAACAGGCACCTTCAGCCCAACTTGTCTATGCTTTTAAACTCTAAAGCGAGTCCCAATTGCCTGTATTTAGCCATATCCTTCTATACCCATCTAACACATGTAACTATCTAAATGCTTTTTAAAAGGCAAAATTGTACCCACCAGTACTAGAATCATAGAATCATAAAACCCTACAGTGCAGAAAGAGGCCCGTCGGGCCATCAAGTCTGCACTGACCATAATCCCACCCAGGCCCTACGTATCCCTACATATTTTACCCACTAACCCCTCTATCCTATGCATCTCAGGACACTAAGGGGCAATTTTTAGCATGGCCAATCAACCTAACCCGCATATCTCTGTGAGAGAAAACCAGAGCACTCGGAGAAAACCCACACAGACATGAACAGAATGTGCAAACTTCACATACTACTACCTCTGGCAGCTTTTCCAGATATTCACCATCATCTATGTGAAAAAATTGCCCCTCTGGACCCTTTTGTATCTCTCCCCTCTCATTTTAAACCTATGCCCTCTAGTTTAGATTCCCCTACCTTTGGGAAAAGATATTGACTATCTAGCTGAGTTACGTCCCTCATTATTTTACAGTTCCCGTGCTGTTCTATGTTCTATAAACCCATCTGAACTGTATAGTTGAAAAATGGCAAATTGGTGAACAACGCATCAATAATGTCATAGAGATTAATGCCATTGGTTCAAGTTAATTGTACCCATTATCTTAAATGTGGAACAATGCCTTGCTTTAAGCTTTAGATCTTATCTCAGTTTCTTCACTGAAGTTGAATTCATTAGAACAGAAGCTCAAGGACATTGTGTCACTAGGGAGGAAATCCCAACTTCATATCCTTTTCCCCAGATGTAACACGACTTTCATTCTCTGAAAGGAAGTGTTAATGGAAAAAGTACCGAAGGAACTTAAACCCACTGCTAATCACCTATTAATTACTCATTTATCTTTCAATTATCTGGGAAACAAAACCACTGCAATCTTTTAAAATCATCTGTTTGTGGCTCTGTGAATAATTAAAGACTCCAAAGGATGTGCTGGTTAGGTGCATTGGATATGTTAAATTCTCCCTCAACAAGTGCCGGAGAGTGGCGACTAGGGGACTTTCATAGTAACTTCATTGCAGTGTTAATGTAAGTCTACTTGTGACACATAAAATTTATACAATTCGTTGCAAAAATTTAAAAAATCAAAATGGCTATTTTCAGTTCACATATCAAACTAAAATGGCAACCTGACCCTGTTAGTTCTTTGCAAGTTACAATTGATTTAATTTTGATTTATTATTGTCTCATGTATTAACATACAATGAAAAGTATTATTGCTTGCATGCTGTACAGGCAAAGCATACCATTCATAGAGAGGGAAAGGAGAGAGTGCAGAATGCAGCGTTACAGTCATAGCTAGGGTGTAGAGAAAGATCAACTTAATATGAGGTAGGTCCATTCAAAAGTCTGATGGCTGCGGGGAAGAAGCTATTCTTGAGTCGGTTGGGATGTGTACTTAGATTTTACATTTTTTTCCCGTTCGAAGAAAATGTAAAAGAGAATGTCTGGGATGTTTGGGGTCCTTAATTATGTTGGCTGCTTTTCTGAGGCAGCAGGAAGTGCAGATTGTGTCAATGGATGGGAGGCTGGTTGGCATAATGGATTGGACTACATTCACAACCTTTTGTTGTTCCTTGCAGTCTTGGACAGAGTAGGAGCCCATACCAAGCTGTGATACAACTGGAAAGAATGCTGTAAAAGTTGGCGAGAGTCATAGTGGATATGTCAAATTTCCTTAGTCTTCTGAGAAAGTAGAGGCGTTGATGAGATTTCTTAACTATAGTGTCAGCACGGGGACAGTTTGTTAGTGATCTGGATACCTAGAAACTTGAAGATCTCGACCATTACCACATCACTCCTATTGATGTAGTCAGGGGTACGTTATCCTTTATTCTTCTTGAAGTCAATGACAATTTCCTTCTTTTTGTTGACATTGAGGGAGAGATTATAGTTGCCGCACCAGCTCACCAGATTCTCTGTCTCATTCCTGTACTCTGTCTCATCATTGCTTGAGATCCGACCCACTGCAATTGTGTCATCAACAAATATGAAAATTGAATTGGAGGGGAATTTTGTCACACAGTCATAGGTGTATAAGGAGTAGAGTAGAAGGTTGAGAACACAGCCTTGCGGGGTACCAGATAATCATGGAAGAGGTGTTGTTGCCTATCCTTACTGACTGTGGTCTATTCTTTTTTTTTAAAGAGCAACACAGCACAGGAAACAGGCCCTTCGGCCCAACGAGCCCGCGCTGCCGTCATAACTATATAGTAGCAAATCCATTATCCTATTTTATTATTCCTATATAATAATATATATATTATTCCTAATATGGAAAATTCTCACTATAGGGACAATTTGTTTCCCAATCAGCCTAAGAGCGAATTTTTGGGTTGTGGGAGGAAACCGGAGTGCCCGGAGAAAACCCACGCAACCACGGGGAGAACGCGCAAACTCCCGCAGACACCGGCCCAATTCCAAGTGTCTGCACAGCCACATCGATAGTCTCTGAGCTGTCATGGTGCCCTTCAGATGGTCCACATAAAGCACTCATTTACGACATGAGGTACCAGGCAACCCATGAATCAACATCCAAGAGCTGTACCCGCACCACCTGCCGAATGCATGCTCAATGTTGGTCAAGTATGGACCGAATTACCTGTGGAAAAAAGCCGTAGTTAAACAGTCCTAATATATCCCTCTATCTGCATACCGCTCATGTGGCTGTCCAAGAGACCCTTAAACAGCCCCAGCGTGCCTGCTCCCACCACCTTACTCGGCAGTGCATTCCACACCCCCACTACCCTTTGTGTGAAAAACTGCCCTCTAATATTCGTCCTATACATAGCCCCCCTCACCCTATGGCCATGACCCCTCGTCCTATCCATTTCTAAAGGCGGAAAAAGTTTACCTCCATTTACTCTATCTATACCCCTTATAATCTTATACACCTCTATGAGATCCCCTCTAAGCCGACGTCTTTCAAGGGAAAACAACCCCAGTCTATCTAATCGTTCCTCATAAGACAGTCCTTCCATACCAGGCAGCATCCTGGTAAACCTCCTCTGCACTCTCTCCAAGGACTCCACATCCTTCCGATAGTACGGCGACCAGAACTGGACGCAGTATTCCAAGTGAGGCCTAACCAACGTTCTATACAACTGCAACATCAAACTCCTACTCTTGTATTCTATACCCTTTTCTATGAAAGCTAACATACTATACGCCTTCTTTATCACCTTCTCCACCTGTGAGGACACCTTCAGAGACTTGTGAACCTGCACCCCCAAGTCTCTCTGCGTCTCTATGCTCCGTATAGTTTTACCTTTTATCCTATAACTCTCTTCTACATTTTTCCGGCCAAAATGCATCACCTCGCATTTATCCGGATTAAATTCCATTTGCCATCTATCTGCCCAGTCTACCAACCTGTCTATGTCCTGTTGTATTGCCTGACACTGCTCTTCTGTACCCGCCAATCCAAGCATCTTGGTGTCATCAGCAAATTTGCTGATCTCACCACCTACCCCTACTTCCAAGTCGTTTATGTAGACCACAAATAGAAGAGGACCTAGTACTGAGCCTTGTGGCACTCCACTAGTGACAGGCTTCCAGCCGGAAAAAGAGCCTTCCACTACTACCCTCTGTCTCCTCCTCCCGAGCCAGTTCTCGACCCATCTACATACCCGACCCTGTATCCCATGCGCCTTCACCTTCTCTATCAGTCTACCATGAGGAACCTTGTCAAACGCCTTACTGAAATCCATGTAGACGACATCAACAGCCTGTCCTTCATCAACTGTTTTTGTCACTTCTTCAAAAAATTCCACTAGATTCGTAAGACAAGACTTCCCCTTGACGAAGCCATGCTGCGTATCCCTGATCAGATCGCAGCGCTCCAGATGCTCATACATCCTGTCCCTAAGGATCCTCTCCATTAGCTTACCTATAACTGAAGTCAAGCTCACCGGCCTATAGTTCCCTGGGTGATCCCTCTGACCTTTTTTAAACAACGGTACTACGTTTGCTATCCTCCAGTCCTCTGGGACCTCACCTGTGTCCAAGGAAGAGACAAAGATTTGTGTCAGAGGCCCAGCCAAGTCTTCCCTCAACTCCCTTAGCAGCCTGGGGTAAATGCCATCAGGCCCCCGAGCTTTATATGTCTTTAAGCTGCCTAACAGCCCCAACACCTCTTTCCTCGTAATCCTTATTTCCCTCAACCAATCCTCAACTTTGTCAACATCAGGCACAGACATCTGGCCAGTCTCCTGTGTGAATACCGACGCAAAGTATTCATTCAGGATCTCCCCCATTCCCTCAGGCTCTAAGCATAGATCCCCTCCTCTGTCCCTGAGAGGTCCAATCTTGCCTCTAACCATCCTTTTGCTCCTTACATAGGTGTAAAATGCCTTTGGATTTTCCTTAATCCTACCTGCCAGAGCCACCTCGTGGCCCCTTTTTGCCTTTCTAATACCCCTTTTAAGATCCCGTCTACACTCTCTATAAGCTTCCAGCGCTGTCTCAGTCCCTAGTTGCCTAGATCTAATGTAAGCCTCTCGCTTTTTCCTGATCAAGTCCTCAATATCCCTGGTAAGCCACAGTTCTCTAATCCTACCTTTCCCATCCTTCCTCCTTGCCGGCACGTATCTTTCCTGCAGAGAGTTTAGTTTTCCCTTGAAAGACTCCCACATGTACCTCGTCAACCTGCCCTCAAAAAGCTTATCCCAGTCGGTATCTTTAAGATCTTGCCTAATCTGGCTGTATCTAGCCCTTCCCCAGTTAAATACCTTCCCTTTTGGGCCAGTCTCGTCCTTTCCCATTAATATCCTAAAGCAGACAGAGTTGTGATCACTATTTGACACCTGCTCTCCTACCTCGATGTCAACCACCTGCCCTGGCTCATTTCCCAGAACCAAATCCAGTATAGCCCCATCTCTAGTCAGGCCATCCACATACTACTCCAAGGACCCTTCCAAAACACACTGTACAAATTCCTCCCCATCCACTCCTACAGCTCTGGGCACTCTCCAATCTACTCCAGGAAAATTGAAATCTCCCACTACTACTACCCTATTTTTCCTACACTTATCTAAAATGTCCCTGCATATCCCTTCTTCCACGGCCCGCGGGCTGTTGGGCGGTCTGTAGTAAACACCCAACAAAGTAACCACTCCCTTCCTATTCCTCAACTCCACCCATAGAGACTCAATTCCTAAATCATCCATACCTCCCTCCCTCTGCACTGCTATGATGTTGTCCTTAACTAATAAAGCCACTCCCCCGCCTCTCCTCACACCAACTCTGTCACGCCTAAAACACTTATACCCTGGAATATTCAATTGCCAGTCTTGCCCCTCCTTCAACCACGTCTCCGTCACCGCCACCACTTCTAAACTCCTCGTAATTCTACTAAATTAAAATCTAAACTTTAATATGAGAGCCAACTTAACGATTCTTTCTCCAAATGCACCCATGCATTTTTGGTACCTTCCTTGTATATCTTCTCTGTGCCCTCTCAAATGACTTGATTTCAAAGAACAAAGAACAAAACAGCATGGGAAACAGGCCCTTTGACCTCACGAGCCTGCACTGCCACCCTGATGTTCCCACCTCTACCCGTGATCCCTGTCTATGTTTATAGATCTATGGATTGAAACCAAATTTGAGACAATTTAGGCAGAATTTGTTCTGCCAATTAGCCTAAGAGCACATCTTTGGGATGTGGGAGGAAACCGGAGCATCCGGAGAAAACCACGCAAGCACGGGGAGAATGCGCAAACTCCCACAGACACAGGCCCAAATCCATGTATCTGCACAGCACAGCGATAGTCACTGAGCTGTCGTGTTGCCCATCAAATGGTCCAGGTCAAGCGTACACTAACGACGTGAAGCACTAGGATACTCTCGAAAAATCCAAGAGCAGCCCTCTCACAACCCATCGCGTGTACGCTCCTTGTTAGAAAATAAGGCAGACTGAAGTACCTGTAGGATAAAAACAAGTACATCAATATCACCGTCTATCATTTCCTTTTTTAATAATACGGTGATCAGGATGGCACACAATGCAATTTGACCAAGGTTCAATGTAAGTTTGCAACACTTGCCTACATTTCAATTCCATCGTTTCAATTCTGGAGGGGAGGCATTGGTGAGGTGGTGTTGTCATTAAAATAGAATCCAGAGACCCAAGTTAGTACTCTGGGCACCCAGGTTCAAATCCCACCATGGTAGATGGTGAAAATTGAATTCAGTAAAAATCTAGAATTAGAAGTCAAATGGTGACCATGAAACCATTTTTGATTGTTGTAAAAACACATCTGATTTGCTAATGTCCTTTAGAGCCATAGAGGTTTACAGCATGAAAACAGGCCCTTCGGCCCAACTTGTCCATGCCGTCCAGTTTTACTACTTAACTAATCCCAATTACCCGCGTTTGGCCCATATCCCTCCATACCCATTTCATCCATGGAACTGCCCAAATGCCTTTTAAAAACAAAATTGTACCCATCCCTACTACAACCTCTGGCAGCTTGTTCCAGACACTCACCACCCTCTGTGTGAAAAAACTGCCCCTCGGCTGGTTTTGTATCTCTTCCCTCTCATCTTAAAACCTGTGCCCTTTTGTTTTAGACTCCCTACCTTAGGTGAAAGATATTGACTCTCTAGCTGACCTGCGCCCCTCATTATTTTATGGACCTTTATAAGATCACCCCTCAGTCTCTTACGCTCCAGAAAAAAAAGCCCCAGTTTATTCAACTTCTCCGTATAACTCAAACCATCAAGTCCCAGTAGCATCCTAGTAAATCTTTTCTGCACTATTTCTAGTTTAACAATATCCTTTCTATAATAGGGTGACAAGAACCGTGCATAGTATTCCATATGTGACCTTACCAATGTCTTGTACAACTTCAACATGATGTCCCAACTCCTGTATTCAATGTTTTGACCAATGAGACTAAGCATGCTGAATGTCTTTTTCACCCTCTGTCCACTTTCAAGGAGCTCTGAACATGTACCCCAAGATCTCTTTGTTCTATAACTCTTCTCAACGCCCTACCATTAACTGAGTAAGTCCTGCCTCAAATCAATCAACCAAAATGCATCACTTCATATTTATCTAAATTAAACTCCATCTGCCATCCGTCAGCCCACTGGCCCAATTAATCAAGATCCCTTTGCAATCCTAGATAACCTTCTTCACTATCCACAGCTCCAGCAATCTTAATGTCTTCTGCAAATTTGCTAATCAGAAAGGGTGAGTCAGTGCTGGTGGGGATTACAGGCGGGATTTTCCAACCCAGCTTGTCCTAAGATTGGAAAATCCACCAAAGGTCAACTGACCCCTCTATGGTTCATGTCCTACCCGTGACAATTCCCATGGCAGGCAGGACAGGAAAATTCGATCGATCATAGTGACACTGACCTCAGGATATGGAGAACAGCATTCCAAGGAACATTGTATATCCCGGAGATACTGGTATCCCTGGGCAAATTTGAAACATGAAGTTTGGAGGAAGATCCCATAGAAACTTATAAAATTTTAACAGGATTAGACAGGGTAGATGCAGTGAGGGTGTTCCCAATGGTGGGGGAGTCCAGAATCAGGAGTCACAGTCTGAGGGTTCAGGATAGACCATTTAGGACAGAGATAAGGAGACATTTCTTCACCCAGTGAGCCTGTGGAATTCATTCCCACAGGAAATAGCTGATGCCAAAACAATGAATGTATTCAAGAGGCTGATTGATATTGCATTTGGGGCGAATGGGATCAAAGGGTGTGGGGCAAAAGCAGGATTACGCTATTGAGTTAGATGATCGGTCACAATAGTGATGAATGGCGGAGCCGGCTCGAAGAGTTAAAAGGCCTCCATCTGCTCCTATCTATGTTTCTATGATGGAATGTCAGTTGAAATCCACATGGGGTGAGTTGGAGCCAGTCATCAAGGAAGGAAATGTGATCTTGAAAAGCAAACTTTGGTAAACACCTTGTCAAACACTAGCAATGGAGGCAAAACATTCATTCATAGGTTAGAGGGATTAGCAGGTAAGATATGTAGGGATATGAGGGGTAGGGGCTGGGTGGGATTGTGCTCGGTGCAGTTTCAATGGGCTGAACGGCCTCTTTCTGCACTGTAGAGTTTCTATGATTCTATGATTCAAACACGGTGAAAGAGAAAATAGAAATCTTGTCAGAGAGAGGAACAGAGCCTCTTCAGGTAAAGTGGCAGTGAGTTAAACAATATACATAACAGGAAGGCACCACAGATGCTGGAAATCTGCAATAAAACACTGGATATACTCATGATAAGAGAGAAAAGAAGTGTTGACGCAGCAATGCAAGGCCACAGGAGCAGACTCACTCATAATTTTTGATAGGGAGATTGAATAAATATTTGGGAGAAAATTGCCGTGATTTGGGGAAAGGAGTGGGGCTAATTGAATAGATCTTTCAAAAGGATAGCAGGAGCACAGAGGGCCAAAGGGCAACGTGTGATCCCACAATTCATTACCAAATAAACCAGACAAAATGTTTCTTTTTATCTCACATCTTATTTGGAAGGCATTTGTGGTAACCATGGCTTTCTAAGTGTCAGTGACTACACTTCGATACCTGCGTTTGTGTGAACAGGGGTTAAATTCTGTTAAATTCAGATTCAGATTCAAGTGAGCTTTGAGGAGATCCAGCATTATTGTGGGTTCCTCTCTTTCTTTATTTGTCCTTGGGAAGTGGGGGTCACTGTCCGGACCAGTATTTATTGCCCATCCCTCAGGGTAGTTGAGTGCTGTGGTTCTGGAGTTACATAGAACATAGAACATAGAACATTACAGCACAGAACAGGCCCTTCGGCCTTCGATGTTGCGCTGACCAATATAAAAAGCAATGCCCCTCCAAACTAAACCATTCCCTTCTCTTCCATATACTTATCAACTAACCTCTTAAACGCCACCAAACTTGGCGCATCTACAACTGCTGCAGGCAGGGCATTCCACTCCCGAACCACCCTTTGGGTAAAGAACCTACCTCTGATATCCGTCCTATAACTATCACCCCTTAATTTAAAGCTGTGTCCGCTCGTGCTAGCTTTCTCCATCCTAGGAAAAAGGCTATCACTGTCCACCCTATCTAAACCTCTAATCATCTTATATGTTTCGATTAGGTCCCCTCTTAGCCGCCTCCTTTCTAACGAAAACAACCTCAAATCCCTCAGCCTCTCTTCATAAGACCTGCCCTCCATACCAGGCAACATCCTGGTAAACCTCCTCTGTACCCTCTCCAATGCCTCCACATCTTTCTTATAATGTGGGGACCAGAACTGCACACAATACTCCAAGTGCGGCCGCACTAGAGTTTTGTACAGTTGCAACATGATGTTGCGGCTCCGAAATTCAATCCCCCTACCAATAAAAGCTAAGACTCCATATGCCTTCTTAACAACCTTATCGACTTGACTGCCTACTTTCAGGGATCTATGCACATACACACCAAGATCCCTCTGTTCATCAACACTATTAAGAATCCTACCATTAGCCCTATACTCTACACATTTATTATTCCTGCCATAGTGCATTACCTCACACTTTTCCACATTAAACTCCATTTGCCACCTCTCGGCCCAGCTCTGCAACTTGTCCAAGTCCCTCTGCAAACTATAACACCCCTCTTCACTATCTACCACTCCACCGACTTTAGTGTCATCTGCAAATTTACTAATCCTAGTTTACTAATACATGTTTGCCAGAACAGGTAAAGATGGCAGATTTCCTTCCCTAAAAGGACATTAATGAACCAGATGGGTTTTCCTGACAATTGATTCATGATCATCAGTGGATTCTTAATTCCGGATTTTTATTGGATTTAAATTTCACCATCTGCCATGGTGGGATTCGAACCAGTGCCCCAGAACATTACCCTAGGTCTCTAGTGACAGTACCACTGTGCTACCACCTCCTATTCATTGTTGCTAAGCCCTTTTGTCCCCTTCAAGGATGTTCTCTGAGTGAGGAGTCATGTGACCCTCTATTCCAATCCAGGTCCGGATGGCACAGTAGTTAGCACTGCTGCCTCACAGAACCAGGGACCCAGGTTCAATTCCCGGCTCGGGTCACTGTCTGTGTGGAGTTTGCACGTTCTCCCCATGCCTGCATGGGTTTCTTTTGGGTGCTCCAGTTTCCTCCCACAGTCTGAAAGATGCACGGGTTAGGTGCATTAACCGTGTTAAATTCTCCCTCAGTGTACCCAAACAGGTGCCGGACTATGGCGACTAGGGGATTTTGAGAGTAACTTCATTGCAGTGTTAATATAAGCTTATTTGTGACAAATAATTTTTTTTAATCAGGAGCTTGTCCTTGCAGACAGATGCCAGATCTGAGTTTAGAAAGTCCGTTTAAAGCTCTATAAATAGTTGTTGTAATAAATTGTTGTGTTTTGTAAATTGACTGCTGGTGCCAATCCCTTGCTGTTATTACACTCGTTCAGATGTGTTTCATATAATTAACTTTAATTAGTTTGACTGATTCCTGATTATCATGAAAGCTGCAAAATCACACAATATACGTTGATTAAAAACACTATTAAATATAATCTGTGATCACACTGCCAATAATTAGTCAGTGAACTCAGTAATGAAAACTCCCAATGAGACAAACTAATGATAAAGATCACTACTGTACCATCATAACATTATAGAATAGTCACATAACAGAACGAGGCCATTCAGCGCATCATTTCTACTGCTGGCTATTTGGAAGAGCAACTCAGCCAGTTCCACTGCCCTGTCTTTTTCGCATAGCTCTGCATTTCGTTTTTCCCTTCAGATAGTCCCTCCTGTGAAAGGTACAATTGAACCTGTGTTCTTCACGCTCTCGGGCAATGCATCCTACATCCTAACTCAGATCATCCCAAATATTTCCCGACATTTTCTTTCAATCTGGTTATGTAATATGGGCATCGCTGGTTAGACCAGCATTCAGTGACCACCCCTAATTAATACTGAGAAGACAGTGGATAGTTGTCTTCTTGAACCCACTGCAGTCCATATGATGTGGATACAACCAAAGAGGAGGCAGTGGCTCAGAGGTATTGTCATTGGACTAATAATCCAGCAACCCAGCATAATGTCCTGGAGACCTGGGTTCGAATCCCACCACAGGAGATGGTGAAATGTGAATTCAATAAAAAATACCTAGAATTAGAAGTTTATTAATGATTATGCAACCATTGTTGTTAAAAAACCCATCTGATTTGCTAAAAGTGCTTTGGGGAAGGAAATATGCCATCCTTACCCAATATGGTTTACAGGTAACTCCACAGCAACATGGTCGACTCTTAAATATCCTTGAGGATGGGAAATGGCAGTCACATCCCACAAACAATAAATTAAGAACACCCACATGCTGTTAGGAAGGGAGCTCCAGGATTTTGACTCAGCAACAGTGAAGGGAACAGCAATATACTTCCAAGTTTTTATTAATATTCATGCGTGGGACATGTGCATCATCACCATTTATTGCCCATCCCTAGTTGCCTTTGGAGAGCAATTGAGAGTCAACCACATTGCTGTGGCTCTAGAATCACACGTAGATCAGACAGAGGAAGGACAGCAGATTTTATTGAATTCAAATTCTACCATCTGCCGTGGCAGGATTTGAGCCCAGGTTACCAAGATCATTGGTTGAGTTTCTGGATTAATAGTCTAGCAATAATACCACTGGGCTATCGCCTCCCCTGAAGTCAGGATGGTGTGTGACTTGGAGAGAAACCTCCAAGTTGTGGTGTTCGCAAGTATCTGTTGCCCTCGCCCTTCTGGTTGGCAGAGGTCACTGCCTAGGGTTTGATGAGTTGCTGTAGTCTACCTTGTAGATGGTACACACGGCTCCCCCTGTTCACCAGTGCTGGAGGGAGTGACGGTTTAAAGCGGTAATGGATGGGATATTGATCAAGCAGGCTGCTTTGTCCTGGATGGTGTTGACCTTCCAGAGTGTTGTTGGAACTGCACTCATTCAGGAAAGTGGGGAGTATTCTATCACACTCTTGACTTGCACCTTGTATATAGTGGACAGGCTTTGGGGAATCAAAGGTGAATTACTCGTTGCAGAATTCCCAATCTTCTTTGAACAGTTTCAAATTCATGGTGGAACAGTGGTTAACACTGCTGCCTCTCAGCACCAGGCACCCGGGTTCGATACGCAGCTTGGGTGACTATCTGCGTGGAGTTTGCATGTCCTCCACGTGTTTGCATAGGTTTCCTCCGGGTGCTCCAGTTTCCTCCCACAGTCCAGAAATGTGCAGGTTAGGTTGACTGGTCATGCTAAATTGCCCCTCGGTGTCAGGGAGATTAAATATGTGGGGTTACAGGGATAGGTCTTGGATAAGATTGTTGTCAGTACAGACTTGATGGGCCAAATGGCATCTTTTTGCATAAAAGTTTTCGATGATTCTAAATTCACTAATCCCTTTTCTTGGATAAGGAGACCAGTACTGTACACAATATTCCAGAGGTGGTCCACCACAGATGTGCTGATTAGGTTGATTGGTTACACTAAACTCATAGAATCACAGAATCCCTACAGTGCAGAAGGAGGCCATTCGGTCCATCGAACCTGCACCGACCACCCAGGTTCCATCCCTGCAACCCCATATATTTACCCTCCTTTACCTCCTGACACTAAGGGGCAATTTGGCCTGGTCAATCCACCTAATCAGCACATCTTTGGATTATGGGAGAAAACTGGAGCATCCGGAGGAAACCCACATAGACAAGGAGAGAATGTGCAAACTCTACACAGACAGTGATCCAAGCAGGGAATCCAACTGAGGTCCCTGGCGCTGTGCCACCCCAAATGACCATTGGTGTCAGGAGGATGAGAGGGGTACATACATGGAGTTACGGGGATAGGGCCTGGATGGTTTTGTGAGCAGTGCAGACTCAATGGGCCGAAAGGTCTCTTTCTGCACTATTGGGATTCCAAGACTCTAAAGAGATTGACTGAAATCCATAACAAAATGAAGTCCATCAGTAAAATGAATCAGTTTCGGTGTGTAAATGTCCAAATTTGTAAGATTTTCAGACTGTTACGGCGGCGTCAAGAATTCATTTTCATTTAGGTACCATTAGAAATTTAACTAAAGACATTAAATCTGATTCTGTCATTTATTTCCTGGGCAGGCTGGTTTCATTCACTCAGCACAATGCGGGATGGAAAGTGATTGAATGATTAATATTCAGGGTCAATTCTGAACTGGGTGAAATAGATTGTCTCCCCGGTAACGACCCTCACTGACTTTAATCACTATCTTTCTTTCACACTTCTGTGTCATAAAGTGACTCTCAGCAAAATTAATGGAAGCTCAGGAATTGAAAATCCATCCCTGCCTGTACTTGATATGCTTCAATATTTTTCTTTCTCCCTTTTATTCGTTCATAGGATTTGGGCATCCCCAGTAACAACAAAGCTAGTTGCCCTTGAACTGAGTGGCAGTCAAGAGTCAATCACATTACTGGGGCAGTGGAGTCACGTGTAGGCCAGACCAGGTAAGGAATGCATATCCCCTTTCCTAAAGTACATTAGTGAGCAAGATGGGCTTTTACACCAATCTACAACTGGAATATGGTACAGGACAATAAGGGTTGTATGGTAGCACGGTGGTTAGCACTGCTGCTTCACAGCTCCAGGGTCCTGGGTTCAATTCCTGGCTCGGGTCACTGTCTGTGTGAAGTTTGCACATTCTCCTCGTGTCTGTATGGGTTTCCTCCTCAAAAGGATAGTGACCTCAAATCTATGTTCTGCTATCCCTCGATAACCGATCATCCACTTGCTTACCCACTTCTGCCTTCAAAATATACCAAAGACTTTCCTGACGAAGGGTCATCCAGACTGAAAATCTTGGCTCTTTTCTCTCTCCATAGAGGGTTGTCAGACCTGCTGAGATTTTCCAGCATTTTCTGTTTTCGTTTCACATTCTAGCCTCCGCAGTATTTTGCTTTTTTCAAAAACTGTGCCTCCAACAGCTTTTGAGGAAGAGAGTTCCAAAGACTCATGATGCTTTGAGACAAAAATGTTTTCCTCATCTCAATGCAGTCCCTTATCTTTAAACAGTGACACCTCACTCTGGACTCTCCCACAAGAGGAAATGTCTTTTCTACATTCACTCTGTGAATAGCTCATCTGCGTTTCAATCCAGTTGCTTCTTATTCTTCCAAACTCCAAAGAATTGTCCAACCTTTCATCATAAGACAACCTGTCCATTTCTGTATTAGTCTGGTAGACCATAAAACCATAAGCCATAGGAGTAAAATTAGGCCACTCGGCCCGTTAAATGGCTCCACCATTCAATTATGGCTGATATTTTTCTCACCCCCATTCTCCTGCCTTTTCCCCATAACTCCTGATCCCCTTATTAATCAAGAACTTATCTATCTCTGTCTTAAGGACATTCAATGACCTGGCCTCCACAGCCTTCTGTGGCAAAGACTTCCACAGATTCTGGCTGAAGAAATTCCTCCTCATCTCTGTTTTAAAGAGTTATCCCTTTAGCCTGAGGTTGTGCCTTTTGATTCTAGTTTTTCCTACTAGTGGAAACATCCTCTTCACTTCCACTCTATCCAGATCTCGCAGTATCCTATAAGTTTCAGTAAGACCTTCCCTCACCCTTCTAAACTCCAACGAGTACAGACCCAGAGTCCTCATACGACAAGTTCTTCATTCCAGGGATCATTCTTGTGAACCTCCTCTGGATTCTTTTCAAGCTCAGCAAATTCTTCCTTAGACATGGGACCAAAACTACTCACAAAACTCCAAATGGGGGTCTGACCAGAGCCATATACAGCCTCAGAAGTACATCCCTGCTCTTGTATTCTAGCCCTTCCGGCATGAATGCTAACATTGCATTCACCTTTTTAACAGCCAGCTGAAACTTCTCTGAACTGCCCCCAATATATTTACATCTTTCCTTAAATAAAGGTACCAAACCTGTACACAATACTCCAGATGAGGTCTCCTCAATGTCCTGTACAACTGAAGCATAATTGTCCTTATGTAATCAATTCCTCTCACAATAAACAATACCATCTTATTAGCTTTCCTAATTACTTACTGTATTTGTGTACTAGCCTTTTGTGGTTCATGCACTAGAACACCCAGATCCCTCTGCATTTCACAGTTCTACAATCTGTTTCCATTTATATAATTTGCTTTTTTTTTGTTTTCCTGCAAGAATGGACAATTTAACATTTTCCCACATTATGCTCCATTCCCCTGATCTTTGCCCACTCCCTTAATCTATCTGTATCTTTCTGTAGTCTCCTCATAACTCTCTTTCCTAACTATCTTTGTGCCATCAGCAAATTTAGCGACCATCCCTTCAGTCCCTTCCTCCACGTCATTTATATAAATTATAAACAGTTGAAGTCCCAGCACATCCCTGTGGCACAAACAACGAACAATGAGCAGTACATTACAGGAACAGGTCCTTCAGCCCACAAGCCTCCACCAATCACATTATCCTATCTAGACCAACAGCTTGTATCCATCTATTCCCCGTCGATTCATGTGCCTATCCAGATAAGTCTTAAATGCTGCTAATATGTCTACCTCACCCACCTCACTGGGCAATGCATTCCAGGCCACCACCCTCTGTGTAAAAGCCTTCTCCCAAACATTACTGAACCTTCCCCTCTTACCTTGAATTTGTGCCTCTTTGTAATTATTAATTCTGCCTTAGGAAAACAGCACCACATCCTTCCAACACAAAAAATACTCATTTATGCCTACTCTCTGCTTTCCGTTAGTGAGCCAATCTTCTATCCATCCAATGTGCTATCATTTATAACATGAGCTTTTATTCCCCACAATAACATTTGATGTGGCACTTTGTCTAATGCCTTCTGGAAACCTAACTACATCTACTTGTTCCCCTCCATTCTACAGCACAGGTTATTTCCTCAAAGAACTCCAATCAGTTGGTTAAACTGTGAGGTAATGCATTTCGGAAGGTCTATTACAGGTAGGAAATATACAGTAAATGGCAAAACTCTTAGGAGCATTGATAGGCAAAGGGAACTGGGTGTACAGCTACACAGTCACTAAAAGTGGCAATGCAAGTAGAGAAGGCAGTCAAGAAGACATACAGCATGCTTGCCTTCATTGACTGTGGCATTGAGTTTAAAAATTGGCAAGTCATGTTGACTCTTTGTAGAAACTTAGTGAGGCTACACTTGGAATATAGTGTTCAATTCTGGTTGCCACACTACCAGAAGGATGTGGAGGCTTTGGAGAGAGTACAGAAAAAAATTACCAGGATATTGGCTAGTATGGAGGGCATTCTCTCTTCCATCGGGAAAAAGATCCAAAAGTCTGAGGTCATGTACCAACGGACTCAAGAACAGCTTCTTCCCTGCTCCCATAGGTCTTTTGAATGGACCTACCTTGCATTAAGATGATCTTTCCCTACACCCTAGCCATGATTGTAACATCACATTTTCCTCTCCTTTCCCTTCTCTATGAGCAGCATGCTTTGTCTGTATAGCGCACAGGAAGCAATACTTTTCACTGTAGACTAATACATGTGACAATAATAAACCAAATCAAACCAAATATTCCAGATGCAGATGCCAAGGGTTAACATTTCCGTGGAAACCGTCCAGCAGGCGGAGCTGGATCCTTCCTCTGTCGTAAAGTTGGACATTCTGAACAATTCTGCACAATCTGAAACACAATTGATGGGGAGATAGCTGGAACAAGCTTCTCACCAGTTTGAAATCAGTGGTATAGCATTCCACCCTGATGATCTCCTAGGAGAAATCATAGATTGCGATTAAAAAAAACCCCATCTGGTTCATTAATGTCTCTTTAGGGAAGGAAATCTGCTGTCCTTACCCAGTCTGGCCTACATGTGACTCCAGAGCCACAGCAAATGTGGTTGACTCTCAACTGCCCTCTGAAATGGCCGAGTGAAACATTCAGTTCAAGGGGCAATTAAGGTTGGGCAACAAATGTTGGCCTTGTCAGCGATGAAAGAATATGGGTGGTATGGCGGCACAGTGGTTAGCACTGTTATCTCACCTAGGTTCGATGCTCGGGTCACTGTCTGTGTGGAGTTTGCACGTTCTCCCCGTGTCTGCGTGGGTTTCCTCCACTTGCTCTGGTTTCTTCCCACAGACTGAAAGACATGTTGGTTAGGGTGCATTGGCCATGCTAAATTGCCCCTCTGTCTACCCAAGAGGAGTGTGTGGCAACTAGGGGATTTTCACAGTAACTTCATTGCAGTCTTAATGTAAGCCTCCTTGTGACTAATAAATAAACTTTACACATTTACTTTAGAATAATAAAAACAATCCTGGTCTGTAACGTTGGAAGTCCAAGTACACAGAGCAGAATTTAAACTGGATATTAGAGCAGGTGGCACAGTGTTATTGGACAATTAAAAAAAATCTCATCAAAACATGGTTAAAGATTGAAATATCCATCTGCCTGTCTAGCTTCGCCTGCATCAGTACTTTGAAAGACCCTTGTCAGACCCCACTTAGAGTACTGTGCGCAATTCTGGTGGCCTCACTGCAGGAAGGATGTGGAAGCTAATGAGAGAGTACAGAGGAGATTTACAAGGATGTTGCCTGGATTGGGGGGCATGCCTTATGAAGATAGGTCTCTTCTCCCTGGAGAGACGAAGGTTGAGAGGTGACCTGATAGAGGTTTATAAAACGTTGAAAGGTATAGATAGGTTGGATTTTTGGAGGCTATTTCCCCGGGCTGAAATGGTCGCTATGAGAGGACACAGGTTTAAGGTGCTGGGGAGCAAGTACAGAAGAGATGTTAGAGGTAAGTTTTTCACTCAGAGGGTAGTGGATGTGTGGAATCAGCTGGTGGTGGTAGAGGCGAACTTGCTGGGGCTTTTAAAGAGTCCTGGATGAGTACATGGGATTTGATGGGATTGAGGGTTATAGATAGGCCCGGTAGGTATGGATCCCATTACAATCAGAGATAACTTTCTTCACTATCCACTATACCACCAATCTTGGTGTCATGTGCAAACTTACTAACCGTGCCTCTATATTCTCATCCAAATCGTTAACATAAATGACAAATAACAGTGGGTCCAGCACTGATCCCTCAGGCACACAGGCCTCCAGTTTGAAAAACACGACCCTCTGTCTTCTGTCATCAAGCCAATTTTGTATCCATTTCGATACCTCACGCTGGATCCTGTGAGATTTAACCTTATGCAACAACCTACCGTGCAGTACCTTGTCAAAGGCCTTGCTAAAGTCCATGTAGACAACATGAACTGCACTGCCCTCATCTACTTTCTTGGTTACCCCTTCAAAAAACAGGTAAAAACAGGTGAGCCTTAAGTTAGTGGTAGGGGAGTATTGCAGAGGATTCTTTGAGACAGTATTTACTGCCATTTGCAAAAAATAGATGTATTAGTGAGATGCAAGATGGTTTTGTAAAGGGGAAGTCACCTCTCATTAACTTGATGGAGTTTTTCAAGGGAGTGGCAATGATGATTGATGGGGTAGTTTTGGAAGGTTCTGCTGCTGTGCAATGACCAGAAACCATCAAACAATAGAAAACACAGAAGGAGGCCATTCATCCCATCTTGTCCATTTAAGCCCAAGGATACCCAGGTGCCCTTTCTAATCCCAGCTTCCTGCACCCAACTCATAGCCCTGCAGCTTACACCACCGAAGGTGCAGATCCAGGTACTTTTTAGAAAGAGTTTAGGGTCTCTGCCTCAACCATTAACCCAGGCAGAAAATTCCCACCCTCTGTGTAAAAATGTTCTCCCTCATTCCCCCTTTCCACCTACTGCACTTCTCTTGAATCAATGTCCCGTGAACAAAGAACAGCGAGCATAGTACAAGACAACTTTCAGCCTTCCAAGCCATTAGAAGTCTGGTACTAGACTTCTCCGCCAAGGGAAACAATTTTATTCTCTATCTCTTCCCCTTATAATTTTGTACTCCTCTATCAAGTCACCACTCAGCCTTCCTTTGCTCCAAGGAAAATAACCCCGACCTATCCAATCTCTCCTCACAGCCATACTTTTTTAGCCCTGGTGACATTCTTGTAAACCTCCTCTGTACTCTCTCCAGAGCGATCACGCCCTTCCTGTAATGTGGTGACCAATCTATGATGGCCTGTATTCAATACTCAATACTCCTCTTCATCTAACTCTATCCACATAGCCCTCAAACCTATTTCCCTCCCCTTGTAGATTCAATGGGTTAATATTAATGAGACAATGATGTTATTGATATTGTAGGCATGACATCAAATGACCGAGAAGCTGCAGGCGGAGCAAGACACAGAGTAGCCTGTGTCCATCCAGGTCTTTGTAAGTAGTTTCAATTAAATCATTTAATTTATGGGAGTTTGCACATTCTCCCCATGCTTGCATGGGTTTTCTCCGGGTGCTCCGGTTTTCTTCCCGCACCCCAAAAACGTGCTTTTAGGCTGATTGGTGTTGATAAATTGTCCCTAAATTGGATCTCCTTTAATCTGGCACACATATAATTTCATAAATTTGCATCCCTCTATTGTGGAGTCAAAGAGATGTAGACAAAAGTCGTAGGTAGAAGAATGATTGGAATGAGGCGCTCACTGAGTGTTAAAATGGGCAGCGCGGGCTTGTGGGGCCGAAGGGCCTGTTTCCTGTGCTGTGCTGTTCTTTGCTCTTTAAGAAAATCAATGATAATTCTCCCAAAAGACTGTTGAATTTGCAGGAAAACTGGAGTAATCCACGCTGGGTTTTTTTCGATGGGAATGCAGAGAAGAATCTCCCACATTCTGTGCACCGCAGGGTGCACTAGTGTGAATATCATTAGAGGTCAGGAGCCTATCCCAGCTCGGGGAGGGATTTGGAACCAGCAGGACCACATGCGTGGTGGCCCCGATTTATCAGCTCCCTGATTGCTGGCCAGCTCGATCGCTCCCTGCCCCCCACAACTGCACCCCCCCCCACCCCCTGCCACAGCCCGATCACAACACGCAACCATTCCCGAGTCAACTGCGACCCCCCCCTCACCCCCCAGTCCCAGCTCATCCCAATCTCCAAACCTCCACCCCAACCCCCCCTGCTGTTCAGACATCTTCACAGTCCCTTTCCACTTGAATTCTTTGAAGCTGCCCCTCCCAGTAGTCCCAAACTTAACACTCCCCGATGCTGCCCTGGATTCCTGGGCCAATCAGCGATAAATATCCCAGGAATAAATGGGTTAGAATCATAAAATCCTACAGTGCAGAAAGGAGACCATTTGGCCCATCGAGTTTGCACCAATGACAATCCCACCCAGGCCCTGTCACTGTAACCCCACGTATTCACCTTGCTAAACCCCCTGACACTAAAGTGCAATTTAGTAAGCCCAATCCACCCAACCCGCACATCTTTGGAGTGTGAGAATTTGGATGGCATGGCGGCACAGTAGTTAGCGTTGCTGCCACACAGTGCAAGGATCAAGGTTTGATTCCTGGTTCACTGTCTGTGTGGAGTTTGCACGTTCTCCCCGTATCATTCCTCCTATAATGTGAAAGATACACTGGTTAAGTGCGTTGGCCATGCTAAATTCTCTCAGAGAGTGGCGACAAGGGGACATTTTACAGTAACTTCATTGCAGAGTTAATATAAGCCTTCTTGTGACTAATAAATGAACCACTTTACTTACTTTTAATTTCCTCTATTCCATTTAACGCACTTTCAAAAACTCAGCGTGTAATCATTTTTCGAATCGCAGTGGAGAACACCAGTACCATTTTAAACAGGATAATTACTTTTCACAAAAGAAGTGGTCAGATCACTGCACAGAGCCCCACAAGGGAGCAGTGTAGTGTGAGGACTGGGCTGCTGTCAAGAGAACCCTGTAAGTATCTTAAACTGTCAAAAGCAAAGCAAAAGATTAGCTATTCCAAGGGCTAATGGGAATGTCTCTGTCAGCGGAGTGAGGCACTGACAACTTCTTCCCTGCTGCTGTCAGACTTCTGAATGGACCTATCTCATATTAAGTTGTTCTTTTTCTACACTCTAACTGTAACACTGCATTCTGCACTCTCTCCTTTTTTTCTCTATGAACGCAATGATTTGTCTGTATTGCACGCAAGAAACAATACTTTTCACTGTATGTTAAACATAGAAACATTGAAAAACTTACAGCACCAACAGGCCCTTCACCCCACAAGTTGCGCTGATCTTATCTCTACTTCCTAGGTTTACCTATAATCCTCAATCCCATTAAGTCCCGTGTACTCATCCAGAAGTCTCTTAAAAGATCCTATCGAACCTGCCTCCAACAGCACTGACAGCAGTCGATTCCACTCACTCACCACCTTCTGAGTGAAAAACCTACCCCTGACATCTCTTCTGTACCTGCTCCCCAGCATCTTAAACCTGTGTCCTTATACAATTAAATCTTATACACCTCTATCAGGTCACCTCTCATCTTTCGTCTCTCTAAGAAGAAAAGACCGAGCTCTCTCAACCCAACACAGCTTTAAATTAAGGGGTATGAGTTATAGGACGGATATCAGAGGTAGGTTCTTTACTCAAAGAGTGATTAGGGAGTGGAATGCCCTGCCTGCAGCTGTTGTAGATGCGCCAAGTTTGGTGGCGTTTAAGAGGTTAGTTGATAAGTATATGGAAGAGAAGGGAATGGTTTAGTTAGGAGGGGCATTGCTTTTTCTTTTGGTCGGCACAACATCGAAGGCCGAAGGGCCTGTTCTGTGCTGTAATGTTCTATGTTCTATGTTCTATGTAACCTCATAAGGCATGCCATCCAATCCAGGCAACATCCTTGTAAATCTCCTCTGCATCCTTTCAATGCCTTCCACATCCTTCCTATAGTGGGGTGACCAGAACTGCGCACAGTACTCCAACTGGGGTATGACCAGGGTCTTATAAAGCTGCATCATTACCTCCTGACTCCTAAACTCAGTCCCTCGATTGATGAAGGCCAGTACACCATATGCCTTCTTAACCGCTTCCCCCACCTGCAAGGCCAATTTAAGAGTCCTATGGACCCGGACCCTAAAATCCTTCTAATCTTCCACACTGTTGAGTTTTACCCTTAATATTATATTCCTACAGTGCAGGAATATAATACATGTAACAATAATAAATCAAATCGAAGTAAATTCACTTTCTTCTCAGCCTCGCTCAAACCTGCTCAGTGGTGACAGGGAGCTTGTAGGATTGCATCTTGGCACAGCGTGGTGTGATAAAATGGGACTGTCGCCATCTGCAACATGTGGCACTGGTTAAACTTGTTTATTTGGAATCGCGAGGCCACAATCCAATTCAGTCGCTCAATATGTTCATCAGTTTAGGTGGCACAGTGGTTAGCACTGCTGCCTCACAGTGCCAGGGACCCCAGATTCGATTCCCAGCTTGGGTCACTGTCTGTGTGGAGACTGTACATGTTCCCCGTGTCTGCGTGGGTTTCCCCCGGGTGCTCCGGTTTCATCACAGATGAATCATAGAATCGCACAATGCAGAAGGAGGCCATTCAGCCTATCAAGTCTGCCTCAATCACAATCCTACCCAGCCCGATCCACATACTACCTGCATTTACCCCAGCTAGTCCTTCTGACGCTAAGGGCAATTTAGCACGGTCAATCCACCTAACCTGCACGTCTTTGGATTGTGGAAGGAAACCGGAGCGTCTGGAGGAAACCCACGCAGACACGAGGAGAATGTGCAAACTCTACACAGATAGTGACCTGAGCTGGGAATCAAATCCTGATTTTTGCCGCTGTGAGGTAGCAATGCTAACCACTGTGCCAGCGTGCTGCCCTCAAAGCACTATAGCACAGAAGGCCATTCAGCCCATAGTGCTGGCACCATCTTTAATTCAAGCTGCCCTGGTTTCTTCACGGTCACCACCTTTAGTGTGTTGTTTAGCCACCAGATGAGATGGGAAATGAGCCGGAAGGTTCAAGTCTCCTGAGTGATGAGTTACAAAAATGTAGGCTACTGCTCTGGGGAAGTAGGGAGGAGTGGGAGGGAGTGCAGCACAGTGGCAGGAAATGCTACCCTTGTGATGAAATAGTAAACCAAGAAGACCTCTATCCCCCCATCCATCAAATATTTATCCACCTCCACTTTGAATACTTCTAATGATCCAGCTTCTGCAAGGTTGATGCAAGAGATCCCAAGGGCACTAAATCAAATCAAGTGAAGAGAATTTCTCCCAAGTGTCCTGGTCAATGTTTTTTCGTACAATCCGCACAGTGCAGAAGGAGGCCATTCAGCCCATTGAGTCTGCACCACCAAAATCCTATCCTGGTCCTATCACCGCAATCTCACACATTTACTCCGCTAACCGCCCTGACACTAAGATCAATTTAGCATGGTCAATCCACCTAACCCGCACATCTTGGGACTGTGATAGGAAACTGGAGCACCCGGAGGAAACCCACGCAGACACAGTGAGAATGTGTAAGCTCCACACAGACAGTGACCCGAGCCGGGAATTGAACCCCGGTCCCTGGCGCTGTGAGGCAGCAGTGCTAACCACTGTGCCGCTGGGATTGAACCCGTGTCCCTGGCGCTGTGAGGCAGCAGTGCTAACCACTGTGCCGCCGTGCTGCCAATATTACAAAAGCAGGGGAGCTGACCAATATCTTAATGCAGTTTGTGGAATCTCACTGTGTGCAAAGTGACTGCTGAATTACACCAAAACAAAACTTATTTAGCCTTTTGGCTAAGATCAAGTGTAATATCGACATGCTGTGCTTGGTTGAAGTCATTAGGCTTCATTTGAAGCAATTTTTAAAAGCAGCATCTCAGCCTTTCGGGTAAGATGCAAATGAGATCAAGCCTTGGAGGAGATGCTGTACTTACTCCAGGTAATCAGCTTGTATCATGTAGATCAAGACCAAGACAGGAGGTGAGAGCCCTGTCTTGTCAGCTTGGATCAGGAATGTCTCGACTTGTTGGGACTCTGAATTGGACTTGATTGGATTGAATTGGAATAAAAACAAAAAACAAAATTTATGTTGCTTATACAGAGCAAGCTCTCTCTTCTTTTAATCTCTAACAATGATGACTAGAGTGAGGTACACTGACTTCGTTCCTGTTACAGTTTACAAAGATGTCGGGACACTGAGGTTATGATATCTCAGCACTGACTTACTGTTCATCGTAACTGCAGTCAGTACAGAGCTGAACCATGAAACCATAGAATTTCAGCAGTGCAGAAAGAGACCATTTGGCCCATCGAGTCTGCACAGAATTTCCAACAGAGCATCCCCCAGACCCTCCCCCCTACCCTATTCTCACAACACTGCATTTTCACCCCACTGATCCACCTAACCTACACATCTTGAGAGACTAAGGGACAATTTAGCATGGCCAATCCACCTAACCTGCACATCTTTGGACACTAAGGGACAATTCAGCATGGCTAGTAGCATAAATTAGCCATAAGTGTGGGTTATGGGGATAGGGCAAGGTGGTTAGCGCTGCTACCTCACAGCTCCAGCGACCAGGCTTCGATTCCCGGCTGGGGTCACTGTCTGTGTGGAGTTTGCACATTCTCCCCAGGTCTGTGTGGGTTTCCTCCAGGTGCTCTGTTTACCTCCCACAGTCCAAAGATGTGGGGATTAGGTGCATTGGTATGTTAAATTTCTCCTTAGTGTCCAAGGATGTCTAGGTTAGAGGGATTAGCAGGTTAAATATGTGGGGTTACGGGGATAGGGCTTGGTGGAATTGTGCGGACTCAATGGGCCGAATGGTCTCCTTCTGCACTATAGGGTTTCTATAATTAGCTAGGTGAGATGCTGTGTCAGTGAGTCGGTGCAGACCCAATGGGCTGAATGGCCTTCTTCTGCACTGGAGGGTCTCTATGATTCTTTACCCATTTACTCTGATCCCACTTGGTAATCAAAATTGTGGATTTCTCTTTGAAATTAATACCTTTGACGTCTTTAATTTCCATCATGCTCCACTACTCCTGTAGGGTTTCAATTCCTGCTCTCCTTATGTCATTGGTGTCAATGTGTCCTGGCTCACTCCCTTCCCTGGAAAAAAAATTCCTGTACCCTCTCCATAAATGTTCTTTCCCTGACATCAGGGAGGCCACACAGCATAGGAGACTCTCAATGATGGTTAGAGAAATGCCTGTCTGTCCCCCTGACTGTGTCTCAGTCGATATGGTATTTGGGGCCATTAATTTGGAGAATTAATGAACATTTAAGCCAAGGAAAAAGAATTATGTTTGATTTATAATCCTTGGAAGTAGGCTTCCTTGAAAACAAAGCCCGGATTTCCAAGCGGTCATACAATTCCAACAATACAGAAGGAGACCATTCAGCCCATTGTGTCTGTAACAACCACAATCCCACCCAGAACCTATTCCCATAGCCCTACACATTTAGCCTGCTAATCCCCCTGACACTAGGGTCAATTTAATATGGCCAATCAACCTAAGCTGCACCTCTTTGGACTCGATGGGCTGAATGGCCTCCTTCTGCACTCTAAGGATTGTATGATTCTGTATTAAGCTGATCTTTCTCTACACCCTTGCTATGACTGTAACACCTCAACCTGCATCTGTTTCTTTTCCTTCTCTACGAATGGTATGCTTTGTCCGTATAGCGCGCAAGAAACAATACTTTCCTTCACAAACTAACACACGTGACAAGAATAAATCAAATCATATCACTAATGGGAGCATGGCCTTAGGTGAACCACTCCATTGGCAAGATAGCACGGGCAGAATGGACCGAATGGCCTCCACCGCTGTAACCATGCTGTGATTCTGCCATCGGTAATGGGGGGAATAAAAGTTGCATCTGCTTCCTTAGTTATGCATTTTAGTGCAACTCCAAATCCAAATAAGCAAATTGCAGGCAAAGGGCATTATCATAATGTCTCAATTCAGAAGATTGATCTGCCCATGACAACACCAGACTCATCCAGGTGGTTGCCACGGAGACCACATCTGAAATGATTGCCACAATAAAGATTAATCAATCTGCCTATGACTGTTATTGGCTGGTATAGGTTTTGGTTGATGGCGTGATATGCTGTTTGCAGTTGTACTGTGTTTTTTTTAATACACCACTGCTGCTTATTACTTTCACTGGTTTGCACTCGGTTCGAGTGCACAGAATGAGTTACGACGTTACAGACTGGAGGAGGCTTCTTGGGGAGCGGTGCTGAGGTCGCGGTTGTTTACGCTACACTTAAGTGGCTTGGAAGCGGATCGAGGAACAGAAACTTTTCCAAGTTTTTTTTTCTCCTCCCACAGAATCTCAAACTGGGAAGAACTGTAAATAATAGGCAGCGGGCTAATGTGTCAAGAACAAATTTGGGTGGTACAGTGGTTAGAACTGCTGCCCCACAGCACCAGCGACCCAGGTTCAATTCTGGTCTTCAATGACTATCAGGACAGAGACTGCACGTTCTCCCAGTGTCTGTATAGGTTTCATCTGGGTGCTCCGATTTCCTCGCACATTCCAAAGATGTGCGGGTTAGGTTGATTGGCCATACCAAATTGCCTCTTAGCATCGGGGGGATTAGCATAACATATATGTGGGGCTATGGGGATAGGGACTGTTGTCTTACAAGATAATGAAGGGGCTAGATAGGATAGAGGTTTCCTGTCCACTTAGAAAGGAAACCAGAATTAAAGGGCACAACCTTAAAATAAGGGGGATTGGGGGCAGTTTAGAACGGAGTTGAGGATGAACTTCTTCACTCAAACGGTGGTGAATCTCTGGAATTCTCTGCCCACTGAAGTGGTGGAGGCTACCTCACTGAATATATTTAAGTCATGGGTAGATAGGTTTCTGATTGACAAGGGAATTAAAGGTTATGGGGAGAAAGTGGGAAAGTGGAACTGATCCACTTCAGATCAGCCATGATCTTATTGAATGGCGGGGCAGGCTCGAGGGGCTGGATGGCCGACTCCTGGTCCAATTTGTTATGTTCTTACGTCAGTGCAGGTTCAATGGGCCGAATGGCTTCCTTCTGTTCTATAGGGATCCTATAAGTGCATTCAATTTAGGTTCGTAAAGAGACCCTCAGAATGGAATGAAGTAAAAATCACCAACGTTAAAATATTCATATTAATTCCATATCTATGCATCTGTGAAATATCATAATCCCCACAGTATAAAAGGAGGCCTTTCAGCCCATTGAGTCTGTACCAATCACAATCCCACCCATGCCCTATCCTCATAATCCATATATTTACTCTGCTAATCTCCCTGACACTCGGGGGCAATTTAGCACGGCTGATCAATCTAACTAGTACATCTCTGGGCTGTGGGAAGAAACCAGAGCATCTGGAAGAAATCCACGCAGACACGGGGAGAACATGCAAAACTCCGCATAGACAGTGACCCAAGCCAGGAAGCAGACCCATGCTTCTGGAGCTGTGAGACAGCAGTGCTAACCACTGTGCCACCGTGGCACCATTTCAAGCTTTATATGTTTCGTCCAACACAAGAATCATGAAAAAAAGTAAGCCCAATACAGAGGATGTGGGATTCTGAAATGAGAACGGGGAAAATCCCAGCCAGTTTGGCAGCATCTGTGAGGAGTCTCACACCACCAGGTTAAAGTCCAACAGGTTTATTTGGCAGCACCAGCTTTCGGAGCATTGCCCCTTCATCGAGTGAGTGCGAGAGCCCCAGTCCAACGCTGGCAACTCCACATCCGCAAGGAGAGAAAGCAGAGACAAAAGCTGGAATTCTCTGCTCTCGCATGCCCCGCTGCCTCTACCAACAGGAATGGAGAATGTGGCTGTCAGCAATGTCGCCGTTCTCTGCAGTGGGACTGGAGAATTCCAGCCATTGGCAAGGTCACGCCAGCACAGTGGGGGCGACAGGACAAGGGCAGTGGTAGTGGCAGGAGGCCTGTCATTCATATTAAAATATTATAATCTTTGCAAATCAGGCTCACCTTCTTCCTGGGCATGACCCATCATTACGTTTTTGGAGGGGTGAGGGGCGAGGAAGATCGTGCTCAGATGACTGATTGCCATAATTGCTGCTCTTGACCTTTTACAAGATTTAGTAGCTGTTGTGGAATTTGTGTCCACAGTTAGCATGTCCACTGGCCTCTCTATCGCCAGGGTTGCAACTGAATCCAAGAACATTGATGGGACTAGTTAGCCACTGGTTAACTGTGAACGACTGCCATTTATGCCCTAGGCAGAAATATTTGGGGTGACACAGTGGTTAGCACTGCAGCCTCATAGCGTCAGAGACCTGGGTTCAACTCTTGGCTTGAGTCACTGTCTGTGTGGAGTTTGCACATTCTCCCTCGTGTTTGCATGGGTTCCGTCTGGATGCTCCGGTTTCCTCCCACAGTCCAAAGACGTGCAAGTTAGGTGGATTGGCTATGCTAAATTGTCCCTAGTATCAGGAGGACCAGCAGGTAAATATGTGGGATTATGGGGATATGGCCTGGGTGTAGACTCGATGGCCTTCTTTTGCACTGTAAGATTCTATGATTCTATTCTATGATTGTATATCAATGGATTTCTAGCTTGAGCCATTCTGCAGAGACAATGTTGACCCTATGATCAAGACTGGTTTTTGATAATAAGATGCCCTATTATCCTGAGACCCAGAGAAGAGTTGGCAGACTGCAGAAGAACAGCAAGAGACAAAGGTTTCTTTATCTTTCAAGAATCATCAATAGTCAAATCACTCCAAGAACAAGGTTCTGAAACTAGCTGGAAGTCCTTTAGCAGGCAAAGGCTTGATTTTAATTGGGTTTATTATTGTCACATGTATAAAGTGAAAAGTGTTGTTTCTTGCATGCTATACAGACAAAGCATACCGTTCATAGAGAAGGAAACAAGAGAGTGCAGAATGTAGTGTTACAGTCATAGCTAGGATGTAGAGAAAGATCAACTTCATGCAAGGTAGGTCCATTCAAAAACCTGACAGCAGCAGGGGAGAACCTGTTCTCGAGTCGGTTGGTATGTGACCTCAGATTCTTGTACCTTTTTCCCAATAGGAAAAGGTGGAAGAGAGAATGTCCGGGGTGGGTGGGGATCCTGGATTATGCTGGTTACTTTTCTGAGGCAGCGGGAAGTGTAGACAGAGTCAATGGATGGGAGGCTGGTTTGTGTGATGGATTGGGCTACATTCACAACTCTTTGTATTTTCTTATGGTCTTGAGAAGAACAGGAGCCATACCAAGCGGTAATATCAGCAGAAAGGATGCTTTCTTTGGTGCATCTACAAAAGTTGCTGAGAGTCGTTGCTGACATTCCAAATTTCCTCTAAGAAAGCAGAGGTGTTGGTGGGATTTCTTAACTATAGTGTCAGCATGGGGGGACCAGGATAGATTGGTGATCTGGACATCGAAGAACTTAAAGCTCTCGACCATTTCTACTTCATCCCGATTGATGTAGACAGGGGCATGTTCTCCACTACGTTTCCGGAAGTCAACGACAATCTCCTTTGGTTTGTTGACATTGAGGGAGAGAATTCCACAGGTTCCCCACCCTCAGAGTGAAAATATTTCACCTCATCTCAGTCCAAAATGACTTACCCCAAACCTCGTGATGAGATGGTGATAGGTTCAAATCCCTGCTCCCTTGGGCTGGCATCCAGATAGAACAAAGAATCATCTCGATTTTCTGACTAACCTTAATTCCTCAAAACAAAATGGCCAAAAGTACAAAGGGCAGAATTTCCCATCCCCTCTCACAACAAGGATCGTAGCAGGTGTGACACAGACTATGCAAAGGTCCGTTGACCTGGAGCGGGATTTTCCAGCCTTGGGGGTAGAGTCGGCCGGAAAATACCACCCGGATTATCTGATCGCTGATCCCATTGCTCTTTAGTGGGATCTTGCTGTGCACAAATCGGCTGCTGTCATCCAACAAGCTGCCGAGCATCACAAAGAGTATTATTGGCTATCAGTGGGCTGTCTTCATGTTGTTTTGCAATGTTTCTCTTCTTTCCCTGGGAAACAAAAGTAAGGGAAATAAATAGAACAGTAGGACGGGCAGCACAGTGGCACAGTGGTTAGCACTGCTCCCTCACAGCGCTGTGTTCAATTCCCAGCTTGGATCACTGTGTGGAGTCTGCACATTCTCCCCGTGTCTGCGTGGGTTTCCTTCAGGTGCTCCGGTTTCCTCCCACGGTCCGAAAGACGTGCAGGTTAGGTGCATTGACCCAAACAGTGGCGACTAGAGGAGTTTCACAGTAACTTCATTGCAGTGTTAATGCCAGCCTTACTTGTGACTAATGAATAAACTTTTTTTAAGTGTGATTCTGGTCTGGGAAATGGTGTGGATTTGAACCGGAGCTTCAAGCTGACCTGACATTGGGTCAATACCTGTCTGAAATCTGCTCTGACAACCTTGGAAATACGTTGCAGACAAATGGAGGCAATTTGTCCTAAAGAGGCATTATTGGTGGGAGCTATCATTCCCTACACCTCCAGAATTCAATTATATCTTCGCCAGTCGATAAACTCTGAATGTTATTCACGGCTTGATTAGGACGTAAATGTGATAAACCGGCTGAAGACAATTTGGCAAAATGAATGCAGTCACCACACGGCGATTTTTCAAAACGTACAATGAAATTGATTTTACAAGGTAACCAGATATCGTTCTGTGCCTAACCTGCGAAAGTTCACTATTTGTCCTGCGATGAGTTTAATTTCCCCATTTTAACCCTTCGTTCACGCAACGCATTCATTCAGAATATTTCTGTTCACAAATCAAGTGCCCGCTACCTCGGCAGTGAGCAACAGTGAACAGGAGGATAGGAGGACACCATATGGTGCATTATGTTGCTTGACTACGTCAAAGATGTGTAGGTTGGATGGATTGGCCATGCTAAATTGCCCCTTAGTGTCCAAAGATGTGCAGATTAAGTGGATTGACCATGCTAAATTGCCCCTTAGTGTCCAAAGATTATAGGTTAGGTAAATTGGCCATGCTAAATTGCCCCTTAGTGTCCGAAGATGTGCATTTTAGATGGATTGGCCATGCTAAATTGCCCCTTAGTGTCCAAAGATTATAGGTTAGGTGGATTGGCCATGCTAAATTGCCTTTTATTGTTCAAAGATGCGTAGGTTAGGTAAATCATCCATGGTCAATTGTCCCTTAGTATCCAAAGATGTGCAGGTTAGATGGATTGGCCATGCTAAATTGCCCCTTAGTGTCCAAAGATTATAGGGTAGATGGATTGACCATGCTCAATTGTCCCTTAGTACCCAAAGATCTGTAGGTTAGGTGAATTGGCCATGTTAAATTGCTCCTTAGTGTCCAAAGATTGTAGGTTAGGTGGATTGGCCATGTTAAATTGCTCCTTAGTGTCCAAAGATGCATAGGTTAGGTGGAAAGGTCATGCTGAGTTGTCCCTTAGTGTCCAAAGATATGCAGCTTAGAAGGATTGGCCATGTTAAGTTGTCTCTTAGTATTCAATGATGTGCAGGTTAGGGAGAGTCGTAGGATAAACATATGGGGTTACAGTGATAGGGCCTGGGTTAGATGTGCTGTAAAAGAGTGGATGCAGACTCACTGAGTCAAATGGCTCCTTCTGTACTGTAGGGATTCTATGGTTTGTTGATTCTATGACTGGAGAATAAGAGGAACTAAAGCATAAAATGTACAGGCACTTTTCTCTGGGCTTTTCCCACACTGCTAATTTCACTTTGCCGGAATTTCTGTGGGAACACCACATGTAACCAGGTGGACTCCTAACCTCCACACATGACTAAGAATTTTTAATATTCATTCTTGGGACATGGGCATTACTGGCTGGCCAGTATTTATTGCCCATCCCTAGAACCATAGAAAATTACAGGTCAGAAACAGGCCTTTTGGCCCTTCTTGCCTGTGCCGAACCATTGTTCTATGTTCTATGTTCTATGTTCTATTTCTTGCCTTGTATTTGTGTGGCCTGAATATTACTTATCACTTGTCAACCCAAGCCTGGATATTGTCCAGATCTTCTTGCATTTGAACATGGATTGCTTCAGTATCTGAAAGGGGCTGTGAAAGGTGCTATCTAAATTCAAGTTCTTCCTTTGCAGTCCTGGCTGTTACTGTGTACATTCTCCTGTTCAAAAGAAGTTTGTGGGACCTTCAGCAAATGCAGAGAAAGGAGCTGAATTGACAGTTCATCTTCTGCAGTCTCACTTCACTGGAGATCAAAAACATATTTTTTGGTGTGGGATCCTAAGCCACGTTCTCAGAGTTGCCAGATAGACTGCCGACAGAGCCAGGCTGATATATTGTCGAAAGCAAATGGGCGTCTGAAGAACACTTTCAAAAATAATCATATTCCCCAGGAGGAGAAAAATAATGAGCAGTGAGAGAAGCAGAAAACATGCTGGAGTTCATTGGATGCACTCCTGTCTGGCACAGCAATCTCTGACAGGGATTCAATGCGATCATTTTCAACTAGGAATTTGGTGCCTTCAAAATTACTTTAAAGAAGAAAATGTCCTCCCATCGATAGGGCAAATCTTGATAAATTGGGCAAGACGTTGTGCCAGCTTGCTGTTGTGACTGTAACCCTACATTCTGCACCCTCTCCTTTCCTTCCCTATGAACGGTATGTTTTGTCTGTACGCTGCACAAGAAACAGTGGCCGGGATTCTCCCCAAAAAAATTCTATGCGCTGCTGTAAAAACTGGAGAAAATCAGTGGGATTTTCAAAATGGATCTCCCACACATTGGGTAGGAGGTACGTTTGTTGAAGATCCCACCTTTTTTGAACAGGAGAATGTATAAAATGCGTGGACTGCCTCAGAGAGAATCACGCTGAATATCGGTGAGCAGGGCCTATTCTGCTGGAGAGCCGGCACCATAGCGCTGAGTGAGCCATTGCGCATGTACTGATCGGTCAGAACAGAGATCGGTGCATGTGCAGTAGTCTTGCATTGCTAGCCTCCCAATCAATGGCACGCTCAATCGCAGGCCAGCCCCATGTCCCCGCATCACCAGCTATAAGACACCCCTGACCCCTACACCCCACCCCCCTCCCTCCCCAGCCTAATCCCTGGCCTCCCATTCATCTCCATCTCCCCTCATCCTGCCACCGTGCCAGCCCCAATTTCCTCCACTCTTCCCCACTCCCCGGCAGCTCCAGTGCAGAGTGGCAAGGGGGAACCCCGCTCTCACCAATCACCCCTCTAACAGGTCCCTCCTCCTTGGAACTGCCCAATGTCTGGTGGACAGTGTCAAAGTACCCCTTGGGCAGTGTCATGTTCACTCCAGCAGAGTTGGGCTGCCAGCACCCCGCTAATGAGGAGATATTGTAAACTCGGCTGGAGTGAACCACTCCTGGTGGGTGTGGGCAGGGGGTGGGGGAGGAACTGGAGATCCTAGGGTTGCTAATGACATTCAGAAGTGGGTTTTATTATTCAGGTCAACTCTGCTCTGATTTCCGGAGTGGAGCTGACAATGCCAGTGGAGATCATGGTACCCAGCGGGAGAAGCCTGCTAAATGACCTCCGTTGGTGTCTCCTGGCCCATTGCAGTGCAGGAGTGGGCTGGGAGAATCTTTTGCCTTTTGCTACCATATAAACCTGTTGGACTTTAACCTGGTGTTGTGAGACTTCTTACTGTGTTTACCCCAGTCCAACACTGGCATCTCCACATCATGACTACATGTGACTCCAGAGCCGCAGCAATGTGGTTGACTCCCAACTGCCCTCCAAGGGCAACTAGGGATGGGCAATAAATGCTGGCAAGCCAGCGACACCCATGTCCCATGATTGAATAAAAAAAAGTAATCTACAGTGCACAAAGAGGCCATTCGGACAATCAAGCCAGTACTGTCCCTTTGATAGAGCATCTTACCCAGGCCCTTTCCCCTTTGAGCCACCTATTTACCCCAGTAATCTCCCTTAACCTACACATTTTGGAACACTGAGGGGCAATTTAGCGAGGTCAATGAATAAAAGAAGCAGAGTCTTCTCTTCCTTTGGTTGTGTTCAATTCTTGAGGTAATAGGGGACACTGCTCAAATATAGCATAAGGATCGATCCTTGTCAGCACAAACAAGCATCCTGTGTTCATTAACACACTTCTGAGGCAGGAGAAGGAGCTAAAACTCCAGGAGCTGGGGATCTCAGTTCAGAGTAGGAGGCTATTCTGACTGTTCTTCCAGTTATCCGGCGGTGCTGTCTAATTAGTCTCCCTCCCTGGCTCTTTTCCCCTAGCCCTGTCAAAGCTACGCTTTCAAGTTGAAAACTCAGGATGGTTAAACTGGAGTAAGCAGGGAAGAGCTGAGATTAAAGTGTATTTAGGTCATTGGCATCAGGATGAGAAGGAGTTAAGTTCTTCCTCGTCGTGCTTCTAAATATGAAGAAAACATGTCCGTGGGGTAACAGCAGAGGTTTACATAGAACAATACAGCACAGAACAGGCCCTTCGGCCTTCGATGTTGTGCCGACCAAAATAAAAAGCAATGCCCCTCCTAACTAAACCATTCCCTTCTCATCCATATACTTATCAACTAACCTCTTAAACGCCACCAAACTTGGCGCATCTACAACAGTTTATTCAAAGCAACGAGAAAATAGAAAGGAGAAGGCAGACGCTTGACTGGGGGTGTGAATTAGCCAAAGCCTGAAGGTTATGCTGACAAAGGCTTGAGGGAGCCAGTCCCAGGTCACCATATGTTATCACCACACTCCAGCGGACTCTTCCAACTGATGCTCCCACCACAGGCTGGCTGAACAACTTTTACAGATGCACCATAGAAAGCATTCTTTCTGGTTGTATCACATCTTGATATGGATCCTGCTCTACTCAAGACCACAAGGAACTACAAAGGGTTGTGAACAAAGCCATCAGGCAAACCAGCCTCCCATCCATTGACTCTGTCTACACTTCCCACTGCCTCGGCAAAGCAGCCAGGATCCCACGCACCCCGGACATTCTCTCTTCCACCTCCTTAAGAACATAAGAAATAGGAGCAGGAGTGGGCCATCTAGCCCACCATTCAATAAGATCATGGCTGATCTGCAGTGGATCCGTTCCACTTTCCCGCTTTCTCCCCATAACCTTTAATTCCCTTGTCTATCAGAAACCTATCTATCTGTAACTTAAATATATTCAGCGAGGTAGCCTCCACCACTTCAATGGGCAGAAAATTCCAGAGACTCACTACGCTTTTGAGTGAAGAAGTTCCTCCTCAACTCCGATCCAAACTGTCCCCCCCCCCCCTTATTTTGAGGCTGTGCCCTCTAGTCCTGCTATCTTTTGTAAGTGGGAAGAATCTCTCTACCTCTACCCTATCCATCTCCTTCATTATCTTATACGTCTCTATAAAATCCCCTCTTAGCTTTCTAAACTTCAACGAGTACAGACCCAGTCTATTCAATCTCTCCTAATAAGCTAACCCTCTCATCTTTGATATCAGCCTAGTGAACCTTCTCTGCACTCCCTCCAAGGCCAACATATCCTTCCGCAAATGCGACAACCAAAATACTCCAGTTGCGGCCTCACCAGCGCCCTGTACAGTTGCAACAAGACCTCCTTACTTTTATATTCTATCCCCCTAGCTATAAAGGCCAAGATACTTCCTTCAGGAAAAGATACAAAAGTCTGAGGTCACAAACCAACCAACTCAAGAACAGCTCTTTCCCTGTTGCCCTGTTGTTTCTCTACACCCTAGCTATGACTGTGCACCCTTGGTGTGACTTTCTGCACTCTCTCCTTTCCTTCTCCATATACAATATGCTTTCTCTGTATAGCATGCAAGAAACAGTACAACTATTTTCTGTACACTAATACATGTGACAATAATAAATCAAAACAAATCAATGTTTCTGAGAAGCTGTCTGATTTTTCTCAATGATTGCCATGATAGGGCGGCACAGTGGCATAGTGGGTACCATATCATGTTACCAAAGGTCTGGAATAAGAGCCTGGAGCCATGAGTTCATATCCCACCGGAGCAAAATTTAAATTCAATTTTTAAGGTCAGATTTTTAAAATTTAAATTCAATTTTAAATCAAAAATTTCAAAATTTAAATTCAATTTTTAATTCAAATTTTTAATTTTAAATTCAGATTTTTTAAATTTAAATTCAATGTTTTTGTAGGATTTTACATGATTTCTATGATTTTATTCATCCCTAATTGCCTTCAGAGAAGATAGTAATGGGCAAGCATTTTCTTCTTGTTACAAGAATATGCTTTATTCAAAGAAAGAAATAAAATCTGCAACAAAATAAACTTAGTCATGGTGACTATGAAACAACCAAACTGTAGAAAAAACCCATCCAGTGGGTTGATGTCTTTTCGGGAAGAGAATCTGCCGTCTTTATCCGGTCTGTCCTACATGTGAATCCAGACCCTCGGAAACGTAGTTAACGCTTAACTCAGCAAATAGCCTAGCAAGCCATTCAGCTGCATCCAAAAAGCCTGCCTTAAGGGATGCACTAAAGCTTGGGACAGCAGCCACAGAGGTACAGTGGGAAAGGTCACTGTCTAAGGCCTTTCAGCCACACTGCATCGAGGGGTACGGAGCTGAATGTCTCACTGAATGCATACACTGAACATCATGTTCAGTGTATGCCTTTAAGAAGGCATATGGAGTCTTAGCTTTTATTGGTAGGGGGATTGAATTTAGGAGCCGCAGCATCATGTTGCAACTGTACAAAACTCTAGTGCGGCCGCACTTGGAGTATTGTGTGCAGTTCTGGTCGCCACATTATAAGAAAGATGTGGAGGCATTGGAGAGGGTACAGAGGAGGTTTACCAGGATGTTGCCTGGTATGGAGGGCAGGTCTTATGAAGAGAGGCTGAGGGATTTGAGGTTGTTTTCGTTAGAAAGGAGGCGGCTAAGAGGGGACCTTATCGAAACATATAAGATGATTAGAGGTTTAGATAGGGTGGACAGTGATAGCCTTTTTCCTAGGATGGAGAAAGCTAGCACGAGGGGACACAGCTTTAAATTAAGGGGTATGAGTTATAGGACGGATATCAGAGGTAGGTTCTTTACTCAAAGAGTGATTAGGGAGTGGAATGCCCTGCCTGCAGCTGTTGTAGATGCGCCAAGTTTGGTGGCGTTTAAGAGGTTAATTGATAAGTATATGGAAGAGAAGGGAATGGTTTAGTTTGGAGGGGCATTGCTTTTTATTTTGGTCGGCACAACATCGAAGGCCGAAGGGCCTGTTCTGTGCTGTATTGTTCTATGTTCTATGTTCTATGTCTCTCAATTGTACTGAAGCACCTCGGAGTACAACTTGTTCTATGTAGGCAATCTTTAAATACCTTTGCACCAGTTGCAAGGACCATTGTAAGATGTTTGTAACTTCTCCTTGTATTTATTGAAGTTTCTCAGGATAACTTTGTCAAGAATATGATTATCATTGCTTTTTGTGTGACGTTTATTTTGGAATGTTGGTAATGTTCTCGTAGATATTTTATGAATAAAGTATATTTTTGCAAAAGCGAAATGCTGCCCATCACCACATTCTCCCAAGGCGATCCCATCACCACCTCTTCCCAAGGCAATCCCATCACCACCTCTTCCCAAGGCAATCCCATCACCACTTCCTCCCAAGCCAATCCCATCACCCCCTTCTCCCAAGCCAATCCCATCATCATTTCCTCCCAAGGCAATCCCATCAATCCCTTCTCCCAAGGCAATCCCATCATCACTTTCTCCCAAGGCAATCCCATCACCCCCTTCTCCCAAGCCATTCCCATCATCACTTTCTCCCAAGATGATCCCATCATCCCCTCCTTCCAAGCCATTCCTATCATCACTTTCTCCCAAGCCAATCCCATCACCCCCTTCTCCCAAGCCATTCCCATCATCACTTTCTCCCAAGATGATCCCATCATCCCCTCCTCCCAAGCCAATCCCATCACCTCTTTTTTCCAAGGCAATCCCATCACCACCTCCTCCCAAGCCAATCCCATCACCCCCTTCTCCCAAGCCAATCCCATCATCACTTCTCCCAAGGTGATCCCATCATCCCCTCCTTCCAAGCCATTCCTATCATCACTTTCTCCCAAGCCAATCCCATCACCCCCTTCTCCCAAGCCATTCCCATCATCACTTTCTCCCAAGATGATCCCATCATCCCCTCCTCCCAAGCCAATCCCATCACCTCTTTTCCCCAAGGTGATCCCATCACCCCCTCCTCCTAAGCCAATCCCATCACCTCTTTTCCCCAAGGTGATCCCATCACCCTTTTCTCCCAAACCAATCCCATCATCACTTTCTCCCAAGCCAATCCCATCACCACCTGTGTCTGAGCCATCTTATTCCGACACTTCTTTATATCAAGGTCAGTTGTGTGACAGCCAACCTTCTTGTAGAGGTCCTCATGGAAATGTTATTTGGCCAGTGGATGCCGCAGATCTCAAGTGGGAAATTGTTCTGAAAGGCATTGACCAAGGGGCCAATCCCGAAAGCTAGTGGCATTTACTACCAAATAAACCTGTTGGACTTGAACCTAGTGCTGTGAGACTTCTTACTGCATCTTCACTACCCTCCAGCAGCCAGACCCTTACAGCAGACCTGCCATTATGGATTGGATTCTCCAGACTCGTCCACTTCGTCCCTATTGATGTAAACAGGAACATGTACTCCACTTCGCTTCCTGAAATCGATGACTCTCTCCTTCTTTTTGTTGACATTGAAGGAGACATTACTTAGTCGTTCTCCAGATTCTTTCCTGCACTCAGCCTCACCATCAGAGAGCTTCAAGTTTTTAGGTGTGCAGATCACCAACAACTAGCCTGGTCCCTCCATGCAGACGCTGCCGTTAAGAAAACTGTAGCACTGACTGTTGTAAAAGGGAATTCAGGCAATCACTGGGTTATATTAACAGTTTAATAGTTAAAGAGAAGCATTAATGACAAAAACAAACAGTGCGGCTGATAACTGAGAACAGAAGTGCAGTGTACACAAGGCACCTGACTCAGAGCTTATCTGTTCCTTGATAATATTCCCTGACAGGGCAAATAATGCAATTACTTACTGTTTGCTTCCATGTGGAAACCTCAAAACCCCCTGGCACCACATTGGGACACATACAGCCATGCAAAATTCCTCTCAAACTCTCTTCCAGAGGGAGCATTCCAAACCTTCACACCTCCTAATGAAGAGGAATTTGAGGCAGCTCCTTTCAAACACCAGAATCAGCCCTTTCCCCCTTCCACACCTCCTCCTTAGTTGTGCAAACTTGGTTTGTACTCACTAGAACAACAGAGGTTGAGGGGCGACCTGATAGAAATCTACAAGATTATAAAAGGCATGGACAGAGAGGAAAGTCAGAAGCTTTCTTCCCAGAATCAATTACCGGGAGGCACAGGTTTAAGGTGAGAGGGGCAAAGTTTAAGGGAGATTGTACGAGGCAAATTTTTTAACCAGAGGGTATCTGGAACTCGCTGCTGTGGGAGGTAGTGGAAGCAGATACAATAGTGACCTTTTATACAAATAGAATTGGAATAGAGGGATATGGCCCCTGGAAGGGTAGGGGGTTTTAGTTCAGTCAGGCAGCATGGTCAGTGCAGGCTTGGAGGGGCCGAAGGGCCTGCTCCTGTGCTGTAATTTTCTTTGTTCCTTGTCATTTCAATATGACTGCTTCCTTTGTCAGAGACCGTTCAGCCCCTCCAATCTGTTCTGCTGTTCAGTTGGATCGAATCACCACAGTGCAGAAGGAGGCCATTTGACCCATCAAGCCTGCACTGACAACAATGCCAGCTAGGCCTTATCCCTAAATCCTCAGGGATTTACCCTGCTAATTCCCCTGACCCTAAGGGGCGATTTTCCCATGACCAATCAAGCTTGATTTGATTAATTATTGTCACGTGTATTGGGTTACAGTGAAAAGTATAGTTTCTTGCAAGCGGCAAAGCATACCATTTTAAAGTTATCGTAAAATAAGCTAGCATTGCCAGGGAGCCGAGATCAGACTGCTATTTTGAAAGTTTAAAGTAAGGATCTCCCGCCCCCACCGTCAACACAGACAGAAATCGGGACCCCCACTCCTTCTCCCCTCTCCCACACCCACCCCCCACACACACAAATACACACACACACACACGCACACAAACACACAACAGACATGCACATACACACACACACAAACACACACACACACAAACACACACACACACAAACATACACATATGCACACACACGCACATACACACAGACACACACAAACACACACAAACATACACATACGCACACGCACACACAAATACATGTATGTGTGTGTGTGTGCATATGTGTGTGTGCTGTATGTGTATGCACATATACACACACATATGCACACACACACACATACAGCACACACACACATACACACATATGCGCACACAAATACACACACACACATACACACACACTCACATACACACATATACGCACACACACATACACACATACATGCACACACACGCACACACACACGCACACACCACTTCCCAGGCAATTCAGACTTCAAATCAACACTGCGTTGGTAACAGGATGAATTAAACATTATCCTCCCACATTGAAGCATCAGCCAAGCCATTGTACTCAGTGCTCCGGGGCGGATGATTGGAACTGGGATAAAAGACACTGACAAGACCTTTAGACTGCCCACCTTAGTGTGTCAAGGAGCAGAGCATCTGGAGACGATCAGTTAGACAGGTAGATGATTTAACTGAATAAAACGTTCCCAGGTCGTGCATAGCACAGTGCTGGCCCCGACATGTTGGACAACTGCACCTGGATATTTTACAGATTGCCATTCTGCCTCTGAACAGGTGAATTGCTGGTGGACTCAACAGTTCGTGCGGTCCGTATTCATTTATAATACCTTCAGCAGTGATATACAAACACTCAGTCCCAGCACCCCTGTGTTGCCGTGGAGTTTGGAGTAGTGCAGTGGCACGGTGATTAGCATTGCTACCTCACTGTGCCAGGGACCCGGGTTCGAATCCCGGCTTAGGTCACAGTCTGTGCGGAGCCTGCACATTCTCCCTGTGTCTGTGTGGGTTTCCTCCTGGTACTCTGATTTCCTCCCACAGTCCAAAGACGTGCTAGATTTTCCCTCAGTGTACCCGAACAGGCGCCAGAGTGTGGCGACTAGGAGATTTTCACAGTAACTTCATTGCAGTGTTGATGTAAGCCTACTCGCAACAATAATAAATAAATTTCAAACATTGCGCCTTCTCAATGCAGACATTAGGCAGCTGATCAACTGCAGAAGGCACGCGGGAACCACAGGAAGTGGGAGAGGGACCCTTTAAATGCCTGAAAGTTAATCTTTGCCCTTCTTTCCCAATTGAATAAGATGTTTATTTATTTAAGTTTACTTATCAGTGTCACATGGCTTACATTAACAGTGCAATGAAGTTACAGTGGAAATCTCTTAGGTGCCACACTCCGGCGCCTGTTCGGGGTCAATGCACCCTCAGAGCAACCCAAATTCCATGCCCATTATGAGTCACTGTCTGTGTGGAGTTTGCACTTTCTCCCTGAGTCTGGTGGCTTTCCTCCGGGTGCTCTGGTTTCCTTCCACAGTCCAAAGATGTACAAATTAGGTTGATTGGCCATGTTAAATTGACCGTACTGTCAGGGGGATTAGCAGGGTAAATGCTATGGGAATCGGGCTTTGGTGGGATTGTGGTTGGTACAGACTCAATGGACTGAATGCCCTCTTCTGCACTGTAGGAATTCTATGATGCTGTAGGGTAAGCCCATTCGAAAGTCTGATGAAAGCAGAGAAGGAGCTGTTCTTGAGTCGGTTGGTACATTTTTTCAGACCTTTGTATCTTTTTCCCGATGGAAGAAGGTGGAAGAGAGAACGTCCGGGGTGTGTGGGGTCCTTGATTATGCTGACTGCTTTGCCAAGACAGTGGGAAGCCTAGACAGAGTCAATGGATGGAAGGTTGGTTTGTGTGGTGGACTGGGCTTTGTTCATTATCCTTTGTAGTTCCTTGCAGTCTTGGGCAGAGCAGGAGCCCACACCAAGCTGTCATACAACCAGAAAGAGTGCTTTCTATGGTGCATCTGTAAAAGTTGGTGAGAGTCATAGTGGATACGTCAAATTTCCTTAGTCTTCTGAGAAAGTACAGGCATGGTCTGCTGGTGCTCTAATTTCTTATTTCCTCATCAGGCTTTATAAGTGTGTGATTTTTACTTTCACCACTTGCTTCCAGTTGCCATAGAGATCAAAGCAACTGCATCAGAAACTTAAACAGAGACCATGCTATGCAACGTGCTTTAAACAAGAGAGACTCTCTATGGCCACAGCACATTAGGCTCATCAAACTCAATCCTGCCTTCTACAAAGATATGAGGACAGCAGATAAACTTCCAAGGGGAAAGGAATTAATCTTGAAAGCTCGTGCTGTTGTGTTACAGATAGAAACCGCAACGCAAAACCCCCGACTCACCAAGTCACAGTCAAACCCAGCAATGGAAATCGTTGCACAGAGTTTGCTACAAGATGCAGCAAACAAAGCAGCTGCAAAAGACACTGAGTGGCCAGCAGGGATTAGCCGAAAGAGAAACCGGGAGTGACCATGATAAAAAGAGAGAGAAGCGGAACAAAGAATGAGAGGGAATAAAGAACTTGAGTCAAGCCTGGTCAGCAGAACTTCACCAAGCAGTTACTTTTAAAACAGCCACCATTCCAAATGAGGACATGGGTAAGTGCAGGGCAGCTGGTGTATCGATGATGTGACTGGGTTTGTAATCCAGAGAACAAAGAACAAAGAAAATTACAGCATAGAAACAGGCTATTCGACCCTCCAAGCCTTCACCGACTATGCTGCCCAACTGAACTAAAATCCCCTACTCTTCCAGGGGCCATATCCCTCTATTCCCATCCTATTCATAGATTTGTCAAAATGCCCCTTAAAACTATTGTATCCGCTTCCACTACCTCCCCCGGCAACGAGTTCCAGGCACCCACTGTGTAAAAAACTTGCCTTGTACATCTCCGTTCAACCTTGTCCCTCGCACTTTAAACCTGTGCCCCCCTAGTAATTGATTCTTCCACCTTGGGAAAAGGCTTCTGACTATCCACTCTGTCCAAAGGCCTGTGCTAATCCTCTGGGAACGTGGGCTCAATTCCTGTCACATTAGTCATGTTGGGGTTGGTTTAGTCCTTCAGCCTTCCAAGCCTTTGCCGATTATGATGCCCTAATTAACTACAATAACAGCTACTGCTTTTACTCAGTGCATATCCCTCCATCCCTCCCTATTCATGTATCCATCCAGGTTCCTCTTAAATGTTGCTAATGCTTCCATCACCTCGTCTGGCAGCGCGTTCCAGGAACGCACCACTTTCTGCGTGAAAAATCTCCCCACACATCTCCCTTAAGCTTTCCCTCTCTCACCTTGAACCTGTGCCCCCTTGTAATTGACACTCCCACCCTGGGGAAAAAGCCTCTGACTATCCACCCTGTCTGTGCCTCTCAAAATTCTGTAGACCCCTATCAGGTCTCCACCAAGCCTCCATCTTTCCAGTGAAAACAATCAGAGTTTATTCACCTTTCCTCATAACCAACAACCCTGAGACCAAGCAACATCCTGGTGAACCTTCTTTGCTCTCTCTCCAAAGCTTTCATGTCTATCTGGTAGTGTGACAACCAGAACTGCACGCAATACTCCAAATGCGGCCTAACCGAGGTTTTATATCGCTGCAACATGATTCCCCAACTCCTTTACTTAATGCCCCAGCTGATGAAGACAAGCTTGTCATAGACCTTCTTAATCATCTTGGCCGCCTGTGTTGCCACTTTTAGAGAACTGTGGACCTGCACGCCCAGATCCCTCTGTATGTTAATGTTCCAAAGGGTTCTTCCATTTACAGTATAATTCAGTCTAAATTTGATCCTCTAAAATACGTCACCTCACATTTGTCCGAATTAAATTCCACTGGCCAATTCCATGCCCAAGTCTCCAATCGATGTATATCCTGTTGTATCGTCTGACAATCCCCAACAGCAACTCCACCAACCTTTGCGTCATCCAGAAACTTACTAATCAGGCCTCCCACGTTTTCCTCTAGATTATTTATATATACTACAAACAACAGAGGTCCCAGCACGGATCCCTGCGGAACATCACTAGCTACAGATTTCCATTCAGAAAAACACCCTTCCACCGCGACTGTCTGTCTTTTATAACCAAGCCAGTTCTATATCCATCTAGCCAGCTCTTGCCGAATCCCATGCGATTTTAGTGCTTGTACGTCTGCCATGTAGGACCTTGTCAAATACCATACTAAAGTCCACATAAACTACATCTACAGCCTTTCCTTCATCAAATAACTTTTTTCACCTATTAGGTTAATTAGTAGGTCAGGTGATTGGCTGTGCTAAGAAATTGCCCCTTAGTGGCCAGGGATGTGTAGGTTAGAGGGATTACCGGGTATAATATGTAGGGATATGGGAGTAGGGCCTGGGTGGGATTATGTTCAGTACAGACTCGATGGGCCAAAGGGCCTCCTTCTGCAACTGTAAGGTTCTGTGACACTATGATTCTATTCAAAAAACTCAGTCATATTGGTGAGATACCTTCCACATACAGATCTTAGAATTTTTTGGGGAGATTTTTGGCCAATACATTTCATGGTATACCAATAAATGTGACAATAGTAAATCAAATCAAATCAAATCGCCGTGGACCACAGGGATCAGTGCTGGGTCCTCTGCTATTTGTGATTTTTATCAATGACTTGGAAGAGGGGGCTGAAGGATGAGTCAGTAAATTTACTGATGACACCAAAATTAGTGGAATAGTGGATGAAGTGGAGGGCTCTTGTAGGCTGCAAAGAGACATTGATAGGATGCAGAGCTGAGCAGAAAAGTGGCAGATGGAGTTTAACCCTGACAAGTGCGAGATGATTCCCACTTACCTGATGAACCCCCACTCACCTAATAAAATTGTAATAGTAGGGAATTTTAATTTTCCACACGTAGATTGGGACTCGCATACTGTTAAAGGCTTAGACGGGGTAGAGTTTGTAAAATGTGTTCAGGAGAATTTTCTACATCAGTATATAGAGGTGCTAACAAGAGAGGATGCAATACTGGATCTCCTATTGGGAAATGAGTTAGGGCAGTTGATGGATGTGAGTGCGAGGGAACACTTTGGATCCAGTGATCATAATGCCATTAGTTTCAACCTGATCACTGATAAGGATAGATCTGGTCCTCGGATTGAAGTTCTGAGCTGGGAAAAGGCCAAAATGAAACGGGATCTGGGAAGTGTGGATTGGCACAGGCTGATCTTTGGTAAGGATGTAAATGGAAAGTGGGAGGCCTTCAAAGGAGAAATTTTGAGATTGCAGAGTTTGTATGTTCCTGTCAGGATTAAAGGCAAAGTAAATCGGAATAAGGTTCTCAAGGGAAATTGTAATGCTGGTTAAGAGGAAGGGAGAGTTACATAAAACGTACAAGCAGCAAGAAATAGATCAGATGCTCGAGGAATATAAAAAGTGCAAGAAGCTACTTAAGAGGGAAATCAGGAGGACTAAAAGAAGATATGAGGTGGCTTTGACAGACAAAGTGAAGGAAAATCCAAAGAGCTTCTATAAGTATGTTAGGCGCAAAAGGATAGTGAGGGATAAAATTGGTCCTCTTGAAGACCAGAGTGATAGTCTGTGTATGGAACCGAAAGAGATGAGGGAGATACTAAATGGGTTTTTTTTGCATCAGTATTTACTGAGGAAACGAGCGTGGCATCTACGGAAATAGACAAATAGGTAGGGAGGTCATGGAACCTTTGCAGATTAAAGAGGAGGTGGTGCTGGCTGTCTTGAGGCAAATCAAAGTGAACAAATCCCCAGGTCCAGACAGAGTATTCCCACAGAACTTGAGGGAGGCTAGTAGTGAATTTGCAGGGGCCCTGGCAGACATATTTAAAATGTCAATATGCATGGAGGAGGTGCCAGATGATTGGCTCATGTTCCATTGTTTAAAAAAGGTTCCAAAAGAAATCAGGGAAATTATAGGCCAGTAAGTTTTTGACGTCGGTGGTGGGCAAGTTATTGGAAGGCGTGATAAGGGATAGGATCTACAAATACTCTATAAACATAGACAAGGATCACCGGTAGAGGTGGGAACATCGGGGTGGCGGCGCGGGCTCATTGGTCTGAAGGACCTGTTTTCCATGCTGTTTTGTTCTTTGTTCTTTGTACTTGGATAGACAAGGACTTATTAGGGAGAGTCAACATGGTTTTAGAACATAGAACATTACAGCGCAGAACAGGCCCTTCAGCCTTCGATGTTGCTCCGACCAATTATGAAAAAAGCAATGACCCTCCAAACTAAACCATTCCCTTCTCTTCCATAAACTTATCAACTAACCTCTTAAATGCCACCAAACTTGGCACATCTACAACTGCCGCAAGTAGGGCATTCCACTCCTGAACCACCCTCTGGGTAAAGAACCTACCTCTGATATCCGTCCTATAACTATCACCCCTTAATTTGTGCATAGTAGGTCAAGTTTGGCCAATCTATTAGAGTTTTTCAAGGAGGTTACCAGGAAAGTGGATGAAAGGAAGGTGGTAGATGTTGTCTACCTGGATTTCAACAAGGCCTTTGATAAGATTCCTCATAGGGGGTTAGTTAGGAAGGTTCAGTAGCTAGGTGTACATGGGGAGTTAGTAAATTGATTAGACGCTGGCTCAATGGAAGAAGCCTGGACTAGTTGTGGAGGATTGATTCTCTGAGTGGAGGCCTGTGACTAGTGGAGTGCCACAGGGATCGGTGTTGGGTCCATTGTTGTTTGTCATCTATATCAATGATCTGGATGATAATGTGGTAAATTGGATCAGTAAATTTACTGATGATACAAAGATTGGATGTGTAGTGGACAGTGAGGAAGGTTTTCAAAGCTTGCAGCGGGATTTGGACCAGCTAGAAAAATGGCCTGAGCACAGGTTAAAGAGATGTGTATTGTCTCCAGACAGGACAGTGGGTGAGATTTTACAAGCCCAGGCAAATCGTGGGGATTACAGATAGTGTGGCATGAACCCAAGATCCAGAATGAGGCCGTCCTCATGTATGCAGAACTTGGCTATCAGTCTCTGCTCAGTGACTGTTGGACTTTAACCTGGTGTTGTGAGGCTTCTTACTGTGTTTAACCCAGTCTAATGCTGACATCTCCACTTCTATGACTGAGCCCGTTTTGTATCCACTTTGCCAGCTCACCTCTGATCCCATGAGACTTCACCTCCTGCACCAGTCTGCCAAGAGGGACCTTGTCAAAGGCCTAACTGAAATCCATGTAGACAACATCCACTGCCTTACCTTCATCAATCATCTTCGTCACTTCCTCAAAAAACCTGAGCAAATTAGTGAGAAACAATCTCCCCTTCATAAAACTGTTACCTCTCACTAATACACCAATTTATTGCCAAGTATGATCGTGACTGATGTGCTTGAGGCTTTGGCTCCCTAACTGCAATCCCCCTCCCCCCACCCAGAAACCTTTCTCTCCCTTTTCAATCAAAAATGTGTCCAACTCACCTAACATCTCTCAGAGTGAAAATGGTAGAGTCCACGAGGAGGGAGGTTCAGACTTTTACAAAATCTTAGTGAATTTAGGCAGAGTCAACATGGTTTTGTGAAGGGGAATTGGTGGAGCTCTTTGAAGGATAATAAGCAAGGATGGATAAAGGAGAATCTGTAGATGTGGTACACTTAGATTTCCAAAAGGCATTTGATAAGGTGCCGCATCAACGATTATTACACACGATACGGGCTCATTGGCATGACTGGAGAATTAGTAGCCAAGCAGAAACAGAGAGTAGAGAGACATAGTTAATTTTTGCATTGGTAAGCTGTAGTTGGTGGTGTGTTACTTGAATCAGTGCTGGAGCTTTAGCTATTTACCAACGCTATTAATAATTTGGGTGATTGCACCAAACATATGGTTGTTGAAATTTGTCCAATCTTTCCTCTTAACTAATATCCTCCAGTCTAGGCAACATCCCAGTAAACCTCTTTCCTAAGGCTCCACGTCCTTCCGGTAGTGTGGTGACCCCAGAATTCAAAGCAATATTCCAAATGTGGCCTAACTAAAGTTCTATACAGCTGCAACATGACTTGCCAATTTTCATACTCAACGGCCCAATGAAGGCAAGCATGCCATTTGCCTTTTTGACCACCTTATTCCCTTGTGTGGCCACTTTCAGGGACTTGTGCACCTAGATTCCTCTGCACACATTCCTCCTGTGTTAGACCTTCCAAAATGCATCACCTCGCATTTGTCCGGATTAAATTCCATCTGCCATTTCTCTGCCCAAGTCTCCAGCCTATCTATATCCTGCTGAATCCTCTGGCATTCTGCACAGTTACCCCAATCTTTGTGTTATCCGCCAATTTATAAATCAGACCATCTACGTTCTCCTCCAAATCATTTACGTGTATTACAAACAGCATTGATCCCTGTGGAACATCGCCAGCTACAGAACTCCATTCAGCAAAGCACCCATACACCACTACTGTCTGTCCAAATAACCAAACCAGTTCTGCATCCATCTTATAGTTCATCCCATGTGACCTCATCTACTGTATGAGCACACCATGAGGTACCTTGTCAAAGGCCTTGTTAAAGTCCACATAGACAACATCTATCACCCTGCCCTTATCAATCATCTTTGCCACTTCCTAAAAAACTCCCTGAATCTCACTTGATGATTCTTCAGATGAAGGAATTATCCCAACAATAAGGGTTTTTTTCTGATTTGTTTTGTTCTTCTTTGTTCCTTGGTTGGGTAGGTTAGGCCTGCATCTACTGAATTTGAGCAGAAAGAGATGCCATCTCCATGAAATGTGAGATCCCGATGGGATTTGACAGGTTGGACGCTGAAAGGATGTTCTTCCTTGTGAGAGAGAGAATTGAACCCAGGTTCCTGGTGCTGCGAGGCAGCAATTCTAACCACTGCTGAAGCATACTCTTCCTACACAGAGGGCGTTAGTTTAATTTAACGGCACGCTCGGTACAGCATCATGGGCTGAAGGGCCTGTTCCTGTGTTGCACTGTTTGATGTTTTATGTTAATCAATGTACTTGTAAGTTTATTTCTTCGCTGGAGATTTTGCAGCTTCAATCAGTGAGTGTACGTGTCACCTCCCAAGGGACACAGTTTAACAAGTATGGGGCCTCCCATTTAAGACTGAGATGAGAATTGTTTTCTTCTTGGAGGCTTGTTCGCCTGTGGAATTCACTTGTCCAGAGAATATTGCAGGGTGATCATTGAATACTTTTATGCCTGAGTTCGATAAAGGCCAGAATTATCCAAAATCGCAACCCCACTGCTGATGTCAGCAAGGATGGAGAATTTGGCGCTCAGCCAAGTCTCCATTCACAGCGGTGGGACTGGAGAATCCCAGCTGTGGTCAAGTTCAGAGATTACAGCATATTCTCAATCAACAAAAGAGACAAAGGTTACAGGTGATGGACAGGAAAGTAGAGGTGAGGCTACAATCATATCAGTCAAGTTCTTTCTGGTGCACTGCTATCACATAGCACCAGGGAGCCAAGTTCGATTCCCAGCTTGGGGTCACTGTCTATGTGGAGTCTGCGCATTCTCCCCATGTCTGCACTGGTTTCCTCCGCGCGCTCCGGTTTCCAGCCACAGTCTGAAAGATGTGCTGGTTAGGCAGATTGGCCATGCTAAATTCTGCCTCATTATAGCCGAACAGGTGCCAAAGTGAAGCGACCAGAGGATTTTCATAGTAACTTCATTGCAGTGTTAATGTAAGCCTACTTCTGACTAATAAATAATCTTAAAAGGTTTTGGAATGGTAGATTGGGCTCGGGGGCTGAATGGGTTATTCCTGCTCCTAATTCGCATGTCCATATGAAAGTGGGAGGTCAACTGAGGATTTCAGAAATGAGGAAGTTTGAAGAAGGAAAAGTGCCCCTTTGAGTTGGAGGTAGATTCAAGAGGAAAAGTGTGATTTATTTACTCATTCATGGCACATGGGTGTCGCTGGCTGGGGCAGCATTTATTGCCCATCTCTAATTGCCTGAGGGCAGTTGAGAGTCAACCACATTGTTGTAGCTCTGGAGTCATATGTGGGCCAGACTGGGTAAGGACGGCAGATTTCCTTCCCTAAAGGTCATTAGTGAACCAGATTGGTTTTCCCTACAATGGTCATCAGTAGATTCTTAATCCCAGATATATTTTGTTGAATTCGAATTCTACCATGACAGGATTTGATCCCGGACCCCCAGAACATTTTCTGAATTAATAGTCTAATTATAATACCGTCACCTTCCCGTATTGCTATAAACTGGCAAATCCACTATATGTAGTAATCCTACACAGCTTTTTAACACAAAGAGGAGATTGACAGCACTTGTTACCACTGGAATTATTGGAATTATTAGGTCTAGCTTGAAGAAGTGTTCAATTCTTCAGAAATGACAATATCCCTTTGTCGGATGTGAATGAATAAGGTCCTGCCAGTTCTTTGTCTTGCTAATTATTTCCTTTTCAAGTATCAGTCTAACTGACAGCTCCGTGTGCACCTCGAGAATAACTCAGCAGCAATGTTCCCTTGGCTTTTGAAAAAAAACTCAGAACGCTTCAGAGGCGTCGAGTGAATAAGTCAAAAGGTGAGGATTAAAGCTGGCCGGTATTGATTTGAATACCCAGGCTGAGAAACAGAATGAGGATTCACGCAGCAATTTTTAATAACCTCGGTGTATCGCAGAGCACTTGACAAGTCAATGAAGTCCATTTGATGCATATCCACCGTAGGAGACATGGTAATCCATTTCCGCACAGCAAACTTTCCCCAAACGGCAGTGTGATAATGACTAGTTCACCAGTTTGAGCGATGCTGGTCAAAGAATAACTCTTTGTCCAACAACGCCATCGGCAAGGGAAGATGAGATCTTCGCTTGAACATGGTGGCACAGTTGGTTAGCACTGCGGTCTCACAGCTCCAGGGACCTGTGTTTGATTCCCTCCTCGGGTCACTGTCTGTATAGAGTTTGCACATTCTTCCCGTGTCTGCTTGGGTTTCCTCCCATAGTCCAAAGATGTGTGGGTTAGGTTGATTGGCCGCACTAAATTGCTCCTTAGTGTCCCGGTTAGAGGGTTAGAGCATAGGTTAGAGGGTTAACATGTGGGATTACGGGGATTGGGCCTGGGGTGGGGTTGTTGTTGGTGCACGCTCAATCGCTCATGAGAGGGCTGCTCTTGGATTTTTTTCAAGAGTATCCTAGTGCTTCATGTCGTTAGTGTACGCTTGACCTGGGCCAGTTGATGGGCAACACAACAGCTCAGTGACTATCGCTGTGCTGTGCAGATTTGGGCCTGTGTTTGTGGGAGTTTGCACATTGTCCCCGTGCTTGCATGGGTTTTCTCCGGGAGCTCCGGTTTCCTCCCACATCCCAAAGATGCGCTCTTAGGCTAATTGGCAAAACAAATTCTCCCTAAATTGTCTCGCTAATTTGGTTCCAATGCACATTTCTATAAACATAGACGGGTCATGAATGGAAGTGGGAACTTCGAGATGGCGGTGTGGGCTTGTTGGGCTGAAGGACCTGTTTCTCGTGCTGTGTTGTTCTTTGTTCTTTGGTCAAATGGGCCTCTTCTGCACTGTAGGGATTCTGTGATCTCACCCGACAGGGGGTATCTTCAACACTGGACACACAGCAAATCCCATGGCAGTTCACCAGCACTGCCCCAAGCTTCCAGATCACTGTACCATTGGACTGTCATGATATGGAGATACGGAGTTGGACTGGGATAAATACAGTAAGAAGTCTCTCAACATCAGGTTAAAGCCCAACAGGTTTAATAGTGTCACAAGTAGGCTTACATTAACACTGCAATTAAATTACTGTGAAAATCCCCTCGTTGCCACACTGTTCGGTTACACTGAGTGAGAATTTAGCACGGTCAATGCATCTAACCAGCACGTCTTTCGGACTGTGGGAGGAAACCGGAGTACCCGGAGGAAACCCATGCAGACACAGAGAGAATGTGCAGATTCCACACAGACAGTGTCCCAAGCTGGGAATCGAACCTGGTCCCTTGGCGCAGTGAGGCAGCAGTGCTAACCACTGTGCCACCCTGTCACCGTGGTGACACAAATAAACCCATTGGACTTTAACCTGGTGTTGTGAGACTTTTTACTGTGTTCATCGAACAGTCAATAGCAGCTCCCATAACTTGGGGCAATGTCAGGCAGATCCTTCTTCATCAGTCGGGGAATCGAGGACTCCGAGAAAAGGGCAGGAAAATGGATGTGAGGAATGTTGGTCGGATCAGCCGCGATCCTATCGATTGGGGGAACAGACTTAAAGGGCCAAATGGTCTCCTCCTGCTCCTATTTCTTACGGTCTTAGGGCGGAGGGTGAGATGGAGCTAATTAAAAGGGCAAGATGGCCACAAGTGATTTTGGGACAAGAGTTTCAGAGTTACACCTTGGAGATGACAGATACACCCACAGATTGAAGCTGCAAAATCTCCAGCTAATAAATAAACTTTCAAAGGCAATGATTAACATCAAACATCGAACAGTACAGCATAGAAACAGACCCTTCACTCCATAATGCCGTACCAAATTAAACTAATACCTTCTGTGTAGGAGCAGTGGTTAGCATTGCTGCTTCGCAGCACTGGGGAGCTGGGTTCAATTCCAGTCTTGGGTCACTGTCTCTGCGGAGTCAGCACAGTCTCCCCGTATCTATGTGGGTTTCCTCCAGTTTCCTCCCAAACTCCAAAGATCAGTGCGGGTTAGGTTGATTGGCCATGCTAAATTGACTCTAGGGTCAGGGGGATTAGCAGGGTAAAAATGTAGGGTTACAGAGATAAGGCCTGGATGGAATTGTGGTCAGTCCAGACTCGATGGGCCAAATAGCCTCCTTCTGCAGTGTTGGAATTCTATGATTCTATGAAAGAGGTTATTTGAAGTTCCTTTGAATTAGAGGAGATGAGGAGGATTTTATCCCTCAATGGATTGCATCTAAAAACATAAGAACACAAGAAATAGGAGCAGGAGTCGGCTATCCAGCCCTTCGAGCCTGCTCCGCCATTCAATAAGATCATGGCTGATCTGAAGTGGATCAGTTCCACTTTCCCACTTTCTCCTCATAACCCTTAATTCCCTTGTCTATCAGAAATCTATCTACCCGTGACTTAAATATATTTAACGAGGTAGCCTCCACCACTTCAATGGGCAGAGAATTCCAGAGGTTCACCACCTTTTGAGTGAAGAAGTTCCTCCTCAACTCTGATCTAAACTCCCCCCCCCTCTTATTTTGAGCCTGTGCCCTCTAGTTCTGCTATCCTTTCTAAGCAAAAAGAATCTCTCTACTTCCACCCTATCCAGCCCTTTCATTATCTTATATGTCTAGATAAGATCCTCCTCAGCCTTCTAAACTCCAACAAGTACAGACCCAGTCCATTCAATTTCTCTTTGGCATTCTCCATTCTCCTTTCTGTCTTTGGTTCTGTTCTCCAGAGAACAGTCATCTCTGAGCCTCAATGTATATCATTTTATATACTTTAATCTTAATGAGCGAACACACTTCTAAACCAGCAACATCATTCGCAATGAATTTATAACACTCAGTTATAACGTCAAGCAGTTGAGGTAACAGTGACGCAGTGGTAATATCACTGGGTTATTAGTTCAGGGGCTCTGTCTAATGCTCTGGGGACAAGGGTTCAAATCCCACCATGGAGGTTGGCAGGTCTTAAATTCAATTGGTTAATAATTCAGGAGTTGAAAACAAGATTGATTAATGATGACCATGAAACCCATCTGGTTCCTTTAGGGAAGGAAATCTGCTGTCCTTACCCAGTCTGGCCTACATGTGATCCCAGTGCCACATCAATATGGTTGACTCGCAATTGCCCTCTGAAATGGCCCAGCGAGCTACTTAGCTCAAGGGCAAGTAGGGATGGACAGCAAGTGTTGGCCCGGCCAGCGATGCCCACATCTCATGAAAGAATATATAACTAATTCCTTTTATTCGTGCGTGGGATATGAGTGTAACTGGCTGGCCAGCATTTCGTTCCTAGTCGTCTTTAAGAAGGTGATGGTGAGCTGTCTTCCTGAAATGCTGATTCAACTGAGAGTCTCGCTAGCCCAATTCAGAGGGCAGTTGAGAGTCAACCACATTGCTGTGACTCTGGAGTCACATGTAAGCCAGAGTGGGTAGGGATGGCAGATTTCCTTCCCTAAAGGACATTCGTGAACCAGATGGGTTTCCCCAACAAACGACAATGGTTTTCAGCAGATCCTTAATTTTTTTTTTAATTGAATTCAAATTCCAACTGCCGTGGCGGGATTCGAACCCAAGACATTAGCTGAATTTCTGGATTAATAGCCTGGCTGGTTACCACTGGGCCATCGCCTAAATAATTAAGTCAACCTTTTCAACCTTTCATGAATAATTGGATGGGATTTTCCAGCCCCAAGACTGGAAATATGTCTCTTATACTCCCCCCCCACAGCCACCTCACCCCTTCACACCCCACCCCTGAGGTCAAAGGGCCAAATTTTCTGCTCCACCCACAATGATTCCCGAAGTGGGTGGGGCAAGAAAATTCTATCCAATATCAACTGATCCTCAAAAAGAGTTAGTGACCACCCACAGGGATAAAAATCAGATTGCCGCTGTATAGGCTGGTGAGTAGGTAATAAGTGCTAATTTAATGTTCCTGAAATACCTTCACTAATGTCATTCAGTTCCATTCTTTAGAGATTGTAAAATTGTAGACCTTGTTTCTTGGCATTTAAATTCTGCTACCTCAATGGTTTGACTTACCCTCACGACCGTCCCCCCGCCCAACTCTCCCCGCCCACCCCCACCCCCAACACACATTCATGCTTTGACAGTCCATCCCCTTTTCAACACTTTGCAGTGTTGGACAGCTCTATCATTTGCGCTTGTGAGTCAACTACCTGAGGTGGCAAACTGCATTATGTTCTCCGACAATCTCCTGTGATGAATATCCAGCTCACGGTTCGTGTTAATATTTCAGAAGTAATGCTCGCTTGTGGGAGAGATTGGTTCACAAGCGTGACGTATACGGGCAAAGACTCCACCAACACCGCAAACTGCTGGCTCAAAGTGGAGAGGGTCTCCAAGAAGATCGTCCATATCAACACAGACTTCAAATTTCTACCATCATGTCTTTGTCTATATCTGCCCTGTTTGGGAATCCAACTCTCCGCTCATCTGATGAAGGAGCAGTGCTCTGAAAGCTCACACTACCAAATAAACTTGTTGGACTTTAACCTGGTGTTGTGAGACTTCTGATTGGCCGATATGTGACTCCAGAGCCACAGGAAAGTGGTTGGACCCTTAACTGCCCCTTGAAATGGTCGGGCAAGGCATTCAGTTTACAAAGGCAATTAGAGATGGGCAATGACTTCTTGCCTTGCCAGTGATGCCCGTATTCCCCCCCTAAGAATAATAAAAACTGGGCGTCGCTGCCAGGGCTTAACTGGATAGTCACATGAGCAGACTGGGAATGGAGGGATACAAATGAATGGTCTCGTTGGACCAATGAGCAGCACAGGTTTGTCGGGCCAAAGGGCCTGTTTCCTGTGCTGTACTATTCTTTGTTCTTTGGATGCTGTCTTTTGGATGAGAGAAAGGAAACGGGGTCTGGTCTGTAATGATGCACTTGCGTCAGTGAATGACGACATTTATTTACAGAACCTAACCCGCACATCTTTGGACTCTGAGAGGAAACCAAAATATCCCTGGAGAGATGAAGGATGAGAGGCGACTTGATAGAGGTTTATAAAATGTTGAGAGGTATAAATAGGGTGGATTCTCAGAGATTATTTCCCAGGACTGAAATGGTCGCTATTTCAAGGTTCAAGGTGCTAGGGAGTAGATACAGAGGAGATATCAGGAGTAGGTTTTTCACTCAGAGGGTGGTGGGTGAGTGGAATCGGCTGCCGTCGGTGGTGGTGGAGGTGAACTCGTTGGGGTCTTTCAAGAGACTTCTGGATGAGTACATGGGATTTAATGGGACTGAGAGTTATAGATAGGCCTGGTAAGTAGGGATATGATCAGCGCAACTTGTGGGCCGAAGGGCCTGTTTGTGCTGTAGTGTTCTATGCTCTATGTTCGTTATTGCAAAATAACAAAAAGAGATTTCAAGGTCATTATCGCATGGATGTTTGCAGAACTTTTCCATACACAAACTGATTGCCAAATTTTCCGCGTTACAGCTGTGATAAGACTTTACAAGTCTTTGGAATACTCTGAGCCATGAAGAGACGATGGAAAGGGAAGGATTTCTCTCTTTCCTTGCCTGTAGGGAATGACAGGTCAGATGAAGACCCATCCCGGCTTTGTTGCTCTATGATTGTCTCATTTTGCCATGAATAGAGTTCCAGCCACTGATCCGGAATTCTCAAATCCCACCCTGCGATCTGAGGACCATGGAATGTGCCAACCTGTTAATTCTTCCAACGTTTATCTGAGGAAATCTCTTTCCCAAAGTATTCTGAGGATGTGGGCAAGGTGGGGGAGGAGGAGTTCAACTCAATATTCCAAAACCTGCCATGGATAGATTTGCATTGATGGAGATCAGATAAACATTAAGATCTGATCAAATTGAACTAAGAACAAAGAACAAAACAGCATGGGAAACAGACCCTTCGGCCCAACGAGTCCACGCCGCCACCCCGATGTTCCCACTTCTACCCCTGTCCATGTTTATCGATCTATGGATTAAAAACCAAATTTGAAGCAATTTAGGGAGAATTTGTTCTGCCAATCAGCCTAAGAGCACATCTTTGGGATGTGGGAGGAAACCGGAGCACCCGGAGAAAACCCACGCAAGCACGGGGAGAATGCGCAAACTCCCACATATGGATGATGGAACACTCCCAAGGGGCTGAATGGCCTCCTCCTTTTCCTGTATTTCTGTATTTGGGATGTATGTTATGTCCTTTTTTATAGGCTGGTCAGGAATTGGTGGTCACCAGCTTCAAGTTTTTAGGTGTTCAGATCACCAACAACTTGTCCTGGTCCCCACCCACCCCTCCTCACCTCCCACCCCCACCCCCCCACAGTGCCAGCACAATAGTTAAGAAAGCCCACCAATGCCTCTACTTTCTCAGAAGACTAAGGAAATTTGGCATGTCCGCTACGATTCTCACCAACGTTTAGAGATACACCAAAGAAAGCATTCTTTCTGGTTGTATCACAGCTTGATATGGCTCCTGCTCTGCCCAAAACTGCAAGAAACTACAAAAGATCATGAATGTAGCCCAGTCCATCACACAAACCAGCCTCCCATCCACTGACTCTGTCTATACTTACCGCTGCCTCAGAAAAGCAACCAGCATAATTAAGGACCTCATGCATCCCGGACATTCTCTCTTCCACCTTCTTCCTTCAGGGAAAAGAAACAAAAGTTTGAGGTCATTTACCAACTGACTCAAGAACAGCTTCTTCCCTGCTGCTGTCAGACTTCTGAATGGACCTACCTTGCATTAAGTTAATCCTTCTCTACACCTAGCTGTGACTGTAACTCTACATTCTGCACTCTCTCCTTTCCTTCTCTATGAACGGTATTCTTTGTCCGTGTAGTGTGCAAGAAATAATACTTTTCACTGTATACCAATATATGTTACAATAATAAATCAAATCAAATTCACGTTAGTACTCCCAGAGCCTGTTATCTGCTGTCTTCCATCCCTTATGTACAGGCAGGGAGTGAGCAGAAATTAGCCCCGTGGAATCAAATCAAAAAAATACTTTTTTAGAAAGCATTGAAAAGTATTTTTTGGCTCATTTGGCTTTTCCTAGTTGGCATGTCCTATTGGAAAAGGAAAACTTTGGTTTTCAGAGGGAGGACAAAAGAGAAGGCCACGTTCTGCTGTTTTGACAACACACATGGGGAAATTCTTTGGCCGAAGATTGAACGGAGCCTGCCAAACTGGCCGTTTGGGTTTGATGTTCTTCTGATCTGGGGACTGGACGGATCCCAGTGGAAATTCCAAGCCTGCAGGAATTAATCACAAGCAGTTTATGATGCTATTTGAACCCTGAGATGCTGAAATTAGTGTCTTGAACCAATTCCCTTGAATCCATTATGTCTACCAAAACCATCATCAAGCTCTGTTGTGACAGTTTTATCGCTAATTGTTCTGGCTGTTTGACAACAGCAACCCGTTGTGCAAGAGATCTGTGTACAGCACATAGGCAACTCGGCTGGGCTGGGAAACGTTCAGAGATTAGCAGCGTGTGAGTCTGTGAGAATTAAAGCTCATGAGAAAGCCATTTAGCCCCTCCAGCATTCAATCTGATCTGCTTGGTCCCAATCCCAGGATGAAAGCTGGCTTGTTCAATTCTAACATTTATTTTTTGCTTGGAAATGTGGAGAGAAGCTACTGAACAAGAGTCACAGTATTTTTAACAAAATTTTTAACAAAAGAACAACATTTATTAAACAAGAAGAGACCTAGGTTGAGGGAGCTGGGTCTCTTCTCCCTGGAGAGATGAAAGTTGAGAGGCGGCCTGATAGAGGTTTATAAGATGTTGAGGGGAATAGATAGGGTGGACTCTCAGAGGCTATTTCCCAGGGCTGAAATGGTCACTACGAGAGGACACAGGTTTAAGGTGCTGGGGGGCAAGTACAGAGGAGATGTTAGGGATACGTTTTTCACTCAGAGGATGGTAAGTGAATGGAATCGGTTGCCATCAGTTTTGGTAGAGGCGAACTCGCTGGAGTCTTTTAAAAGATTTCTGGATGGGTACATGGGATTTAATGGGATTGGGAGTTACAGATAGTTCTATGGCTGGTAGATATGGGTATGATCGGCGCAACTTGTGGGCCGAAGGGTCTGTTTGTGTGTGGTGTTGTATGTAAGAAAAGATGAACTATATTGTACTATTCCTTCACGCTAACTATACCTTTATAGATATATATACATAGATTTGTAAGTTAGAAAAATTAGAAAATTTTTATCTTATACCCTGATAAGAGGGAGTAAGTGGAGTGATCAGCAAGTTTGCAGACGATACAAAGATGGTTGTACTTGCAGATAGTGAGGAGCACTGTCAGGCGATGCAGCAGGACATAGATAGGCTGGGAGCTTGGGCAGACAGATGGCAGATGGAATTCAATCCTGATAAATGTGAGGTGATGCATTTCGGGAGAAAAAATGTAGGGGGGAGGTATATGATAAAGGGTAGACCTATTAAGAGTATAGAAACACAGAGGGACCTGGGGGTGCAGGTGAACAAGTCTCTGAAGGTGGCAGAGCAAGTGGAGAAGGTTGTGAAGAAAGCATATAGTATGTTAGCCTTTATAGGAAGGGGTATAGAGTACAAGAGCTGGCCTTTAATGTTGCAGTTGTATAAAACGCTGGTTAGACCTCATTTGGAATACTGTGTCCAGTTCTGGTCACCTTACTACCAGAAGGACATGGAGACTCTGGAAAGAGCGCAGAGGGGGTTTACCAGGATGCTGCCTGGTATGGAAGGACTGAGTTACGATGACAGATTAGGCAAATTAGGACTGTTTTCCTTAGAAAGACGTAGACTTAGAGGAGATCTGATAGAGGTGTACAAGATTTTGAAGGGGATTGATAGACTAAACAGAGCTAAGCTTTTTCCTAGGATGGACTCAAATAGCACAAAGGGTCACAGGCTTAGGGTGAGGGGGGTAAGGTATAATTTGGATGCTAGAGGGAGTTTTTTCACACAGAGGGTGGTGGGGGTATGGAATGCGCTGCCAAGTAAAGTGGTGGAGGCAGGTACTCTGGAGTTATTTAAGAAATACTTAGATGGGCACATGAACAGAATGGGAATGGAGGGGTATAGAAAACTGATTTAAAATAGGGATCATGAGCCTTGGGAGTCCCTGGGAAGTGTGTAAATAGATGATGATATTGATGTACTTGTTTTTATCCTACAGGTGCTTTGGTCCACCTTGTTGTCTAACAAGGGGCATACACGCGATGGGTCGTGAGAGGGCTGCTCTTGGACCTTTTTCGAGAGTATCCTAGTGCTTCACATCGTTAGTGTACGCTTGACCTGGACCATCTGATGGGCAACACGACAGCGCAGTGACTATCGCTGTGCTGTGCAGATACATGGATTTGGGCCTGTGTCTGTGGGAGTTTGCGCATTCTCCCCGTGCTTGCGTGGGTTTTCTCCGGATGCTCCGGTTTCCTCCCACATCCCAAAGATGTGCTCTTAGGCTAATTGGCAAAACAAATTCTCCCTAAATTGTCTCAAATTTGGTTTTTAATCCATAGATCTATAAACATGGACAGGGATCACGGGTAGAGGTGGGAACATCAGGGTGGTGGCGCAGGCTCGTTGGGCCGAAGGGCCTGTTTCCCGTGCTGTTTTGTTCTTTGTTTTTTGTTCCTATGTATACAGGACGTACAAAGCCTATGCAAACCAATTGGTGAACTGTGACTGCACTTTCCAAAACCAAGTGGCAGATGCCACCCCAACAGGTACTAGGGTCTCTCATTAGTTGGCCCCTCACCCACATTATCCCCTCATTCACCTTACCCCACTCCCACCCACCCTACCTCTTTACCACCTTTCTTCCCCACCTCACCAACTTATCATTTCTCCATAGCTTCTTAAAGAGAGGTTGAGGAGGATATAGGCAGGAGTAACAAAGAGATTGTAACTCCTAAAAGTGATAATTGGGTAACTATTAGGAGGAGGGGTAAGAAGCAATCGGGGAGACAATCCCCCGGGGCTGTTCCCCTCCAAAATAAATTTTCTGTCTTGGAGGCTACAGTTGAGGAAGAATCAACTGGAGCTGACCAAAGGGAGCAGGTCTCTGGGGGTGAGACTGCTGAGAATGCTCAGGTGGGTGGGGGGAATAAGAGATTGGGCCTAGTTATAGGAGACTCCATAGTTAGAGGGACAGATAGGAGGGTAAATAGTAATAAACAGGACTCAGGGCTGGTGTGTTGCCTCCCAGGGGCTGGGGTCCAGGATGTCGCAGATCGGGTTTTTAAGATTCTTAAGGGAGAGGGGAGTCAGCCCCAAGTCATAGTTCATGTGGGGACACATGATGTAGGTAGGACAAGGGAAGGGGATATTAAACAGAAATTTATGGAGTTAGGGTGGAAGCTTAGGTCCATAACAGGCAGAGTGGTTATCTCTGGACTCTTGCCTGTGCCAAGGGATAGTTTAGAGAAGAACAGAGAAAGGGAAAGTTTGAACTCATGGCTGCGTGGATGGTGCAGGAGGGAGGGGTTCAGGTTCCTTAACAATTGGGACTCATTCTGGGATAGGTGGGACCTCTTCAAGAGAGATGGTCTACACCTGAACCAGAGGGGGACTAATATCTTGGGGGGAAAATTTGCTAAGGCTATGATGGGGGCTTTAAACTGATTCGGGGGGGGGGGTGGGATCCTAAGTAGTTGGGGTGCTGAGAGGGATGAGAGTAAGGGGGTTATAGAAGAGAGTTGTAAAACACAGCGGCGTACGGGTGGGGTGGGGCATGGTTTGAAATGCGTATACTTTAATGCAAGGAGTATTCGCAATAAGGGGGAGGAACTTGCAGCTTGGACCAGTACCTGGAACTTCGATGTTGTGGCCATTTCAGAGACTTGGGTAGAGCAGGGACAGGAATGGATGTTGCAGGTTCCGGGGTACAAATGCGTTAGTCGGAGTAGAGAAGGAGGTAGAAGGGGGGGAGGAGTGGCATTATTGGTCAAAGACTGTATCACGGTGATAGAAAAGAAGTTTGATGAGGACTTGTCTGTTGAGGTAGTATGGGCTGAGATTAGAAACAGGAGAGGAGAGGTCACCCTGTTGGGAGTCTTTTACAGACCTCCTAATAGTTCTAGAGAGGTTGAGGAAAGGATTGCAAAGTCAATTCTGATTAGGAGTGAAAGTAGTAGGGTAATTGTGATGGGGGACTTTAACTTTGCTAATATTGATTGGAATAGCTATAGCTCTAGCTCGTTAGAGGGGTCAGTTTTCGTACAAAGTGTGCAGGAAGGTTTTTTGACTCAGTATGCAGATAGGCCAACTAGAGGTGAGGCTACATTGGATTTGGTGCTGGGCAATGAGCCAGACCAGGTGTTAGGCTTGGAAGTTAGTGAACATTTTGGTGATAGTGACCACAATTCGGTTACGTTCACCTTAGTGATGGACAGGGATAGGCATGAAGCTGGGGGCAGTAGTTATAGCTGGGGGAAGGGTAATTATGAGGCCATCAGGAGAGAATTAGGGTGCATAGATTGGACTAGGAAACTACAGGGACTGGGAACATCTGGAATGTGGTGCTTATTCAAGGAGCAGCTGCTGCGAGTCCTTGATAAGTATGTCCCTGTCAGGCAGGGAGGAAATGGTCGAGTAAGAGAGCCTTGGTGTACGAAAAAAGTTGATTTGCTGGTTAAGAAGAAAAAGGAGGCTTATGTCAGGATGAGGCTTGAAGGCTCAGTTAGTGCAATGGATAGCTATAGATTAGCCAGGAAGGAGCTAAAAAGTGAATTGAGGAGAGCTAAGAGGGGACACGAGAAGATGTTGGCTGATAGGATTAAGGAGAATCCTAAAGCTTTCTTTCGATATGTTAAGAATAGAAGATTGGTTAGGGCAAGATTAGGGCCAGTCATAGACAGCAGTGGGAAGTTGTGCGTGGAGCCTGAAGAGATTGGTGAGGCACTGAATAAATATTTCTCTTCGGTATTCACGCAGAGTGCTGGAAATGTAGCTATGGAGAACACTGAGGTACAGGGTTGCAAATTGGGAAGTATTGTAGTAGATAGGGAGGATGTGCTAGAAATTCTCGAGGGTTTGAAGTTGGATAAGTCCCCTGGGCCGGACGGGATTTACCCTAGGATTCTCTGGGAGGCAAGAGAGGAGATTGCAGAGCCTCTGGCTCTGATCTTCAGGTCCTCGTTGGTTACGGGTGTGGTTCTGGAGGACTGGAGGATAGCGAATGTGGTCCCATTGTTTAAGAAGGGGAAGAGAGACCTTCCAGGGAATTATAGGCCAGTGAGTCTTACTTCTGTTGTGGGCAAGGTATTGGAGAGAATTATTAGGGATAGGATTTATAGTTATTTAGAGAGAAATGAATTGATTGGGGATAGTCAGCATGGTTTCGTTAAGGGTAGGTCATGCCTTACTAACCTCATTGAGTTTTTTGAGAAAGTGACCAGAGAGGTGGATGGGGGTAAGGCGGTTGATGTAGTATATATGGACTTTAGTAAGGCGTTTGATAAGGTGCCCATGGAAGACTTCTACAGAAAATGCAGATGTGTGGAATAGAGGGTGATTTAGCTAATTGGATTAGGAATTGGCTGGCAGATAGAAGACAGAGGGTGGTGGTTGATGGGAGATATTCATCGTGGAGTTCGGTGACGAGTGGTGTGCCTCAGGGGTCTGTTTTGGGCCCCTGCTGTTTGTAATTTTTATAAATGATCTGGATGAGGGTATTGAAGGATGGATTAGTAAATTTGCAGATGACACTAAGTCGGTGGAGTGGTAGATAGTGAAGAGGGGTGTTATAGTTTGCAGAGAGACTTGGACAAGTTGCAGAGCTGGTCCGAGAGGTGGCAAATGGAGTTTAATGTGGAAAAGTGTGAGGTAATGCACTTTGGCAGGAACAATAAATGTGTAGAGTATAGGGCTAATGGTAGGGCTCTTAATAGTGTTGAGGAACAGAAGTATCTTGGTGTATGTGTCAATAGATCCCTGAAAGTAGGCAGTCAAGTGGATAAAGTTGTTAAGAAGGCATATGGAGTCTTAGCTTTTATTGGTCGGGGGATTGAATTTAGGAGCCGCAGCATCATGTTGCAACTGTACAAAACTCTAGTGCGGCCGCACTTGGAGTATTGTGTGCAGTTCTGGTCCCCACATTATAAGAAAGATGTGGAGGCATTGGAGAGGGTACAGAGGAGGTTTACCAGGATGTTGCCTGGTATGGAGGGCAGGTCCTATGAAGAGAGGTTGAAGGATTTGAGGTTGTTTTCGTTAGAAAGGAGGCGGCTAAGAGGGATCTTATTGAAGCATATAAGATGATTAGAGGTTTAGATAGGGTGGACAGTGATAGCCTTTTTCCTAGGATGGAGAAAGCTAGCACGAGGGGACACAGCTTTAAATTAAGGGGTATGAGTTATAGGACGGATATCAGAGGTAGGTTCTTTACTCAAGAGTGATTAGGGAGTGGAATGCCCTGCCTGCAGCTGTTGTAGATGCGCCAAGTTTGGTGGCGTTTAAGAGGTTAATTGATAAGTATATGGAAGAGAAGGGAATGGTTTAGTTTGGAGGGGCATTGCTTTTCATTTTGGTCGGCACAACATCGAAGGCCGAAGGGCCTGTTCTGTGCTGTAATGTTCTATGTTCTATGTTCTAAAGAAGCTTTGGAACTTTTCTACTCTTCACCTACAGAATATAGTAACTAATGCTGTAAGACTCCGGCCTCGCCCGCAGTTGGGATTCTCCAGTCTCACTGTAATGAGTGGAGATTTGGCTGTGCGACAAGTTCTCCATTCTCGCTGGCATCGACAGCGGGAGGTGAACAGCCAGAAAGTTCCAGCCGTTATTCCTGCAGGGATTCTGCTTGCTGCTCCCTAAAGGTTTTCTGCATTGAGTGAGTTCTGCATCAGGAGATGCCCAAAATAATTCAGAAGTCAGTAAGTCAACAAAGAGCAAAGAACGGTACAACACAGGAAACAGGCCCTTCGGCCCTTCAAGCCTGTGCTGCTCATTGGTCCAACTAGACCATTCTTCTATATCCCTCCATTCCCAGTCTGCTGATGTGACTATCCAGATAAGTCTTAAACAATGCCAGCGTGTCTGCCTCTTCCACCCTGCTTGACAGGGCATTCCAGATCCCCCACCACCCTCTGTGTAAAAAACCGGCCCTCTGATACCTGAGTTAAACCTTGCCCCTCTCACCTTGAGCCCATGACTCCTTGTGATTGTCACCTCCGACCTGGGAAAAAGTTTCCCACTGTTCACCCTATCTATACCCTTCATAATTTTGTACACATCTATTAGGTCTCCCCTCATCCTCCGTCTTTCCAGGAAGAGTCTTTTTTTTTTATCTGATTGGGGTTCAAGAATAAGGGATCCAACCCTGAAAGGCAGATCTGGGCAAGTGTAGTTATAGTTAATGCTCTAGTTAAGGGAGCCATCAATGCCTCTACTTTCTCAGGAGATTAAGAAAATTTGGCACATCCGCTACAAATCTCACTCATTTTTACAGATGCACCATAGAAAGCATTCTTTTCAGTTGTACCATAGCTTGGTATGGGCTCCTGCTTGGTCCAAGGCCACGAGAAAATTACAAAAGATCATGAATGTAGCCCAGTCCATCAGGCAAACCAGCCTCCCATCTATTGACTCTGTCTACACTTCCCATTGCCTCTGAAAAGCAGCCAGCATCATTAAGGACCACACGCATCCTGGACATTCTCTCTTCCAACTTCTTCCCTTGTGAAAAAGATACAAAAGTCTGAGGTCATGTACTAACCTACTCAAGAACAACTTCTTCCCCTGCTGCTGTCAGACTTTTGAATGGACCTACCTCATATTAAGCTAGTCTTTCTCTAAACCCTAGCTAAGATTGTAACAGTACATCCTGCACCCTCTCCTTTCCTTCCCCCCACTGTTTTCTATGTACAGTATGCTTTGTCTGTACAGTGTGCAAGAAAGAATACTTTTCACTGTATACTGACACACGTGGCAACAATAAATAAAATAAACGTTTTTTTGAGACAGAATGTCTAGGATTGCCGCTACCCTTTGCGTGAAGAAAAGCTGCTAGGTTTCACCCCCAAAACAGCCTCGCTCGGATTTTAGCTCACATTTCATTACAATATTTAAACAGGTAGATTTTGCTAGTTATAAAGGTTCATGATGTGTGGAGTTGCCCACTGGGATGGGCACAGGAAGAAGTCTCAAAACACCAGTTTAATGTCCAACAGGTTTATTTGGAATCACGAGCTTTCGGAGCCCTGCTCCTTCCTCAGGTGAATGGACAGGTGGGTTCACAAGCACGGCATATATAGCCAGAGGCACAATTACAAGATAATTACAGATTGGAATGTGAAGACTTGTTGGAATCCGAATCTTTGCAGGTAATCAAGCCTTTACAGATATGAGCAGTGTGTGTGTGTGTGGAGAGAGGAGTAATTACAGGTTAAAGGAATGTGAATTGTCTCCCACCAGGACAGTTGGTAGGATTTTGCAAACCTAGGCAGTATGGTGGGTGTCGCCATAATGTGACGTGAATTCAAAATCCTGGTTGAGGCTGGCTTCACGCGTGCAGAACTTGGCTCTTAGTTTCTGCTCAGTGATTCTGTGTTGTCTTTTGTAAGGATGGGCAATAAATGCTGGCCAGCCAGCAACACCCATGTCCCTTGAATGAATAAAAAAATGTTAGGTGGATTGGCCATGCTAAATTATCCCTTAGTGTCCAAAGTTGTGTAGTTTAGGGAGATTGACTGTGCTAAATCTTCCCTTAGTGCCCAAAGATGTGTAGATTAGGTAGATTAGCTGTGCTAAATTGCCCTTTAGTGTCCAAAGATGAGCAGGTTAGGTGGATTAATTATGCTAAATTGCCCCTTAGTGTCCAAAGATGCATCGGCTAGAGAGATTGTCCATGCTAAATTGTGCCCAAAGATGTATAGGTTAGGTGGATTAGCTGTGCTAAATTGTCCCTTAGTATCCAAAGATGTGTAGGTTAGGTGGATTAGCTGTGCTAAATTGTCCCTTAGTATCCAAAGATGTGTAGGTTGGGGGATTAGCTGTGGGAAATGTGGGAAATTATGGGCCTAGGTGTGGGCCTAGTGAGGGCCTAGGTAAATTACTCTGTCAAAGAGTCTGTATAAACCCATTGGGCTGAATGGCCTCCTTCTGCACAGAGGAATTTTATGATTATCTGAATAACACTCAAGAAATTAAGATGACATCAAAGAATTAAAAAAAAACTGCGAGTGACTTATCCCTGGAAACCGGGGGCCAGAAGCGTCACTGCCTGCAAACACAGTTCACAGTGTGTTAACTTATAGAAGGTACAGCTGTGCCTTAATTACTTCTATTTAGTGCTGGGTTCACCACTTTTCCTTTTAATCTTTACCAATATGATGTGGCGTCACAGACAAACATCTGGCTTCTGAGGGATTTGAGCAGGAAATAAAGTGAAATGATTTAATATTGGGATTAAGTGTACTGTTCCTCTGCTTTCGGAATATTTTTGAGCAGCGGCAGTTGGACTGTATCCCAGCAGTCGGTGAAATGTGGCTGAGTCAAATAGAGGAGGCTGAAATATGCATGTGCTAACTAACCACCTGCAATTCTCAGGGCAACGCTACTACCTTTCCCTGGTGGCACGGTGGCACAGCGGGTAGCACTGCCACTGCTTCACAGCACCAGGGACCAGAGTTTGATTCCCGACTTGGGTCACTGTTATTCCGCTGCAATGGAATGGTTGGGTTTTAGGAGGTGGGGGGCGGGCAGGTGTAACAGTCACATCACTGGACGAGTTATCCAGCCATTCAGGGAATGTTCTGGGGACACAGGTTCGAATCCCATCTTGGCAGCTGATGGAATTTAAACTCCAACAACAAATTTATAGCGAGTTTTGAACAAAAGCCCATCTGGCACGTTCAATATGGAATTCGCGGAGGCGGTGGCATAGTGGAATTATCTCTAGACTATTAATCCAGGAACTCAGCTGATGCCCTGGAAAGGCAGGTTCGAATCCTGCCTCAGCAGATGGCGAAATTCGAATTCGATTAAAAAAGAGTCTGGAATTAAGTTTCTGCTGATGACTGTGAAACCATTGTTGGAAAAGCTCATCTGGTTCACTAATGTCCTTTAGAGAAGGGGTTTGCACATTCTCCCCGTGTCTGCGTGGGTTTCCTCTGAGTGCTCTGGTCCCCTCCCATATCCTGAAAAACATGCTGGTTAGGTGCATTGGCCATTGCTAAATTCTCCCTCTGTGAACCCAAACAGGCACTGGAGAGAGGTGACTAGAGAATTTTCAAGTAGCTTAATTGCAGTGTTAACGTAAGCCTGCTTATGCTAATAATAAAATAAATTTAAAACTTTAAGACTAGCTCGAGGCTGCCTCACCGAGTGATAGCCATGATGTGGAAATGATAGCATTGGACTGGGCTGGGCACAGTTAGAAGTCTCACAATACCTTGTTAAAGTCCAACTAGTTTATTTGGGAATCACGAGCTTTCTTTGATTTGATTTGATTTATTATTGCCGCATGTATCGAGGAACAGGGAAAAGTACTGTTTCTTGTGCGCTCTACAGACAAAGCATACTATTCATAGAGAAGGAAAGGACAGGGTGCAGAATGTAGTGTTACAGTCATAGCTAGGGAGTAGAGAAAGATCAACTTAATGTGAAATACGTCCGTTCAAATGTCTGACAGGGAAGAAGCTGTTCTTGAGTCGGTTGGTACGAGACTTCAAACTTTTGTATCTTTTTCCCAATGGAAGAAGGTGGAAGAGAGAATATCCGGGGTCCTTGATGATGCTGGCTGCTTTGCCAAGGCAGCAGGAAGTGTAGACAGAGTCAATGGATGGGGAGGCTGGTTTATTCCTTTACTCACCTTGTGAAGGAGCAGCACTCTGAAAGTTCATGATTCCAAATAAACCTGTTGGACTTTAATCAAAACAAATATCTGTGGGTGCCGCAATCTGAAACCAAAAGAGAAAATTGCTGAAAAATTGGCAGCAATTGTAAGGAGCATCTGTTGCAACTGTTGGACTTTAACCCAGTGCTGTGAGACTTCTTACTGGATTGCTGGTTGCAGCAATGGAATGGATTGGGTTTAAAGGTGGCAGGGGGGTGGTGTTGGTGTGACAGTAACATCGCCGGTTCAAATCCCAACACGGCAGCTGATGGAATTTAAATTACTGAGGGAGAATTTTGCACGACCAATGCAACTAACCGGCATGCCCATTGGATTGTGGAAGGAAACCGGAGCACCTGGAGGAAACCCACTCAGATACGGGGAGAATGTGCTGGTTCCACACACACACACACACACACACACACACACAGTGGCCCAAGCCGGGAATCGAACCTCGGCACTGTGAGGCAGCAATACTAACCACTGTGCCACCATACTGTCTTGCCAGTCAGTCAGCCGTTTTCCAGCTAGCAAGCAGAAGTTTAGAACAAAGGAGGGTTCAGCCTAGGCGTGAATGTCTAGTTCTACCTACACTGTTTCTGCCAAGACTTCTGAATTTCTATACCATCATCTACAAGAGTAATTCAGCTATGTGCCCATCCCATTGTAGAAATTGTCTCTATGGGAAGAATGAACTGTGCAGCATCATACATTAGCCTGCCAGTTTCTGAAAAAGTACAGAATTGGACTTGGATACTGGATGCTGGACCCGCGTGAAACAACAATTCTTTTTGCTGAGATCTTTCCCCTGTATATAGGCTTTGGAGAGAGTACAGAAAAGTTTAACCAGCATGTTGCCTGGGATGGAGGGTCTTAGCTATGAGGTGAGATTGGGTAAACTGGGGTTGTTCTCCCTGGAAAGACAGAGGATGAGGGGAGACCTAATAGAGGTGTACAAAATTATGAAGGGTATAGATAGGGTGAACAGTGGGAAGCTTTTCCTCAGGTCGGAGGTGACAAACACAAGGGGTCACAAGTTCTAATTGTGTGCAGTTCTGGTCCCCACATTATAAGAAAGATGTGGAGGCATTGGAGAGGGTACAGAGGAGGTTTACCAGGATGTTGCCTGGTATGGAGGGCAGGTCCTATGAAGAGAGGTTGAAGGATTTGAGGTTGTTTTCGTTAGAAAGGAGGCGGCTAAGAGGGGATCTTATTGAAGCATATAAGATGATTAGAGGTTTAGATAGGGTGGACAGTGATAGCCTTTTTCCTAGGATGGAGAAAGCTAGCACGAGGGGACACAGCTTTAAATTAAGGGGTATGAGTTATAGGACGGATATCAGAGGTAGGTTCTTTACTCAAAGAGTGATTAGGGAGTGGAATGCCCTGCCTGCAGCTGTTGTAGATGCGCCAAGTTTGGTGGCGTTTAAGAGGTTAATTGATAAGTATATGGAAGAGAAGGGAATGGTTTAGTTTGAGGGGCATTGCTTTTTATTTTGGTCGGCACAACATCGAAGGCCGAAGGGCCTGTTCTGTGCTGTAATGTTCTATGTTCTATGTTCTATGTTCAAGGTGAGGGGGGCAAGATTCAACACAGATGTCAGGGGAATATATTTTCCACAGAGGGTGGCGGGGGCCTGGAATGCACTGCCAAGTAGGGTGGTAGAGGCGGACACACTAGGATTGTTTAAGACTTACCTGGATAGCCACATGAACGGACTGGGAATGGAGGGATACAAACGAATGGTCTAGTTCAACCAATGAACGGCACAGGCTTAGAGGGCCGAATGGCCTGTTTCCTGTGCTGTACTGTTCTTTGTTCTTTGTACACTCTCTTTCTCTATCCCTTCTTTATTGTCTGAATAAAAGGGAGGCCAGATCGCTAATTGCATCTTGTGCTTGGGTGCGCATGGACAAACTAACCTTCTGAGTTCCCCAAATTTTCTGTCCTCGCTTCCAGGGCTTGCATTGCTGGAAAATTCCAGCCCAGAATTGAAGTGTTGGGAAATACAGGCAAGAAAATCAACAACAAAATACTTCTGTAGGCAACTAGTAAGTGGAGAAATCAGAGCCCCCCCCCAAACCCCCACCACCCCGCTTGCATAACATTGGGAACACCACTATCTGGAAGTTTCCCTCCAATCCACGCACCATCACCGTTCCTTCACTGGGTCAAAATCCCGGATCTCCCTCCTGTGGGAGTGCTGTGGGTGTATCTACACCACATTTACTCCAGTGGTTCAAGAAAGCAGCTCACCACCACTGTCTCTTGGAGCACAGACTGAGGTTGTGAAATATACTGTTTAAACGCAAGAGTTTTTTTGAAGGGAGGAAAGAATGCTTTCTATGGGGCATCTGTAAAAGTTGGTGAGAGTCGTAGCTGACATGCCAAATTTCCTTAGTCTTCTGAGAAAGTAGAGCCATTGGCGGGCTTTCTTAACTATAGTGTCGGCACGTTTGTGATTTGGACACCTAGAAACCTGAAGCTCTTGACCCTTTTCTACTTTGTCCCCGTTGATGGAGACAGGGGCATGTTCTCCTTTACACTTCCTGAAGTCGATGACAATCTCCTTTGTTTTGTTGACATTGAGGGAGAGATTATTGTTGACGCACCAATTCACCAGATTCTCTATCTCATTCCTGTAATCTGTCTCGTCATTGTTTGAGATCTGACCCAGTATGGTGGTGTCAAGTTAGCAAATTTGACAATCGAATTGGAGGGGAATTTGGCAGCGCAATCATAGGTGTACAAGGAGTAATAAAGAATAAGAACGTAGGTAAGATGTTTAAGGAATAAGAAGGCAGAGGACAATATATCCAGAGTGAGTAAGGTCCTTCATTATGCTTTTCGGAGGCAGCGTGAATTGTAGAATGAATATAAAAAGAACTCTTGAACACAGTCTGAGTTGATGAAACACACTGTTTTTTTTTAACAACAACATTGCAAAGGTAGAAGTCACAAGAGTTTCAGCAAGAAAGTTGGAATGTACTCTCTTATTTTGCTTTGAATGTGATCTCTGGGGACTGGTTCGGCTTTTGACATGTCTGCTGTGCCACATCACTCTGTTTAGTCCGTGAGCTTAAAAGCCTCGAAGGAATAAAGACCAATCCGTAAACAAGCTCTGCAAACATCACCTCCTCTCATTTCCGTTTGCTGTCACTGCTGTCTCAGGAGTAAATGCTTAAATCGAGACTGATAGCATTAAATCTCCGCTCCTCCAAATGAGCTCAGAATCAGGTAGGGCAAAAGCTCAGCGCAGTTACTAACAGTGGCCCAAAGGATGTAACTGCTCTGACTTTCTCTCACAGTCTGAAAGATGTACTGGTTAGCTGCATGGGCCATGCTAAATTCTCCCTCAGTGTACCCGAACAAGCACCGGAGTGTGGCGACTAGGCGGTTGTCACACTTCATTGCAGTATTAATGTAAGCCTACAGTGTTAATGTGACTGATAAATTAACTTTACTTTAAAGATGCAACACCTTAAACTTCTCATATTAACATTGGTCTTATATTAAAAATTAATGGGAAAAAAATATAATGCACAAATATAAAATTAGCTTTTCAGGGATGGAGAGATTGTGCATTAACAGTAATAAATAAATAACAGCTGGTAAATAAACTTTTAAAACTTTTTAATTCTAGGTTCTCCAACAAAGAACAAACAAAGAACAATACTGTACGGGAAACAGGCCCTTTGGCCCAATGAGCCCGCGCTGCCATTTTAACATTGTGAGTGCCTTCCTCTAATTGTGACCTTTGTCTACAGCTATGGGGGAAGATTGAGGGAAGACTAATTTAGAGACAATTTGTTACACCAATCAGCCTAATAGCACATTTTTGGGGTGGAAGCCGGAGCACCTGGAGAAAACCCACGCAAGCACGGGGAGAATGCACAAACTCCCACAGACACAGGCCCAAATCCATGTATCTGCACAGCAAACAGTGACAGTCACTGAGCTGTCGTGTTGCCTGTAAGCTGGTCCAGTTTAAGTGTACACTAACGACGTGAAGCACTAGGCAACTCTCGAAGCAACATCCAAGAGCAGCCCTCGCACGACCCACCGCGTGTATGCCCCTTGTTGGTCAACAAGGCAGACCAGATCACCTGTGAAGTAAAATAAAAGACATCAATAAATATGCACAACTTAGACAGACATTTACAAGAGAAAGTATTCTCTCCACACCTACACTGTTAGAATGCCACAGAATCGTTTTTGTTTCAATCAAGTCACCTCTTACTCCTCTAAACTCCACTATTTATTATTATGATTCTCTGCGAGTTATTTGAGGCTTATGCGAAAGTTCAGAGGGACAATGTTTTCACACACAGGGGAGTGAGTGTCTGGAACAAGTTGCCAGAGGCAATAGTAGAGGCAGGTACAATTTTGTGTTTTAAAAAGCTTTTAGACAGTTACATGGGTAAGATGGGTACAGAGGGATATGGGCCAAATGTGGGCAACTGGGACTAGCTCAGGTTAAAAAATGGGGCGCCATGGACAAGTTGGGCCAAAGGTCTGTTTCCATGCTTTAAATCTCTATGACTCTCACCTGATGAGGGAGCAGTGCTTCAAAAGCTAGTGGCCAGAACTAGGCCAGAACTGAACCCAGATCTCTGGCACTGTGAGGCGGCAGTGCTAACCAACGTGCCACCGTGCTGCCCTGGGATGGGAACCTGGTTTGAGTGTTGGACTGTGTTTTGTAGTTCCTTGCAGTCTTGGGCAGAGCAGGAGCCACATTAAGCTGTGATACAACCAGAAAGAATACTTTCTACGTTGCACCTGTACAAGTTGGTGAGTGTCATAGTGGAAATGCCAAATTTCCTTAGTCTCCTAATAAATGCTGGCCAGCTAATGATGCCGCTGTCCCACAAATGAATTAAAAAATAAATTTCAATTATGGGAAGCAACAATTGAGTATGCTAACGCGAGCGTTATGATATAACTTTCAACAGAAAGTCTCAGATAGTTCATTCATGTGTCACCTGGGGAAATATCCATGGCAACGATAACTAACGCAATTCAGGCATTGCAATAAACAGCTTTCTGTAACAAGATAAGGTTATCATTATCAAAATGAAAAGCGGCAAGCTGAAATTGTTAGACCATTTTGTTAAACGAATGCAATTAAAATGCAAAAACAAACCAGGATTGGAATAGCTATTGTCACTCTGCACTATCTTTGCTCCATAAATTGTCATTTTGCTTAGCTATGACTAACTCACAGTGAAATAGCTAATGCAACAAGCTAACTTCAGTTCCACTGTTTTGTTCTGTTGGATTTCAGATGGTGTTGTGAAGTTAAAGAGACAATAACTGTCTTGACACAGGAACATGCAGGCACACTGGTCACCTCACTATAATGAGGTCACCTCATTTTGGTAGATCCAACGGGATGAATGAATACACTATCAAAGGTAGGAGTCTTAGCTGTGTGGAAGAGCAGAGGGATCTTGGGGTCCGGGTCCATAAGACTCTCAAATCGGCCTCCCAGGTGGAGGATGTGGTAAGAAAGCTTATGGTGTACTGGCCTTCATTCATCGAGGGATTGAGTTCAGGAGTCAGGAGGTAATGCTGCAGCTTTATAGGACCCTTGTCAGACCACACTTGGAGTACTGTGCGCAGTTATGGTCGCCTCACTATAGGAAGGACGTGGAAGCTATTGAAAGGGTGCAGAGGAGATTTACAAGGATGTTGCCTGGATTGGGAGCATGCCTTATGAAGACAGGTTGAGGGAGCTGGGACTGTTCTCCCTGGAGAGACGAAGGTTGAGAGGCGACCTGATAGAGGTTTACAAGATGTTGAGAGGAATATATAGGGTGGACTTTCAGAGACTATTTCCCAGGGCTGAAATGGTCGCGACGAGAGGGCACAGATTTAAGGTGCAGGGAAGCAAGTGCAGAGGGGATGCTAGGGGAAAGTTTTTCACTCAGAGGGTGGTGAGTGAATGGAATCGGCTGCCGTCGGTGGTGGTCGAGGCGAACTCGCTGGGGTCTGTTAAAAGACTTCTGGATGAGTATATGGGATCCAATGGGATTGGGGGTTATAGATAGTTCTATGGCTGGGTAGGTTTTTGATGTGTTCGGCACAACTTGTGGGCCGAAGGGCCTGTTTGTGCTGTAGTGTTCTATGTTCTATGTTCTATAAGAAGGATGTGGAAGCATTGGAGAGAGTGCAGAGGAGATTTACCAGGATGCTGCCTGGTTTGGAGAGTAGGCCTTATGAGGAAAGGTTGAGGGAGTTGGGGCTTTTCTCCTTGGAGCGGAGGAGGATGAGAGGCGGCTTAATAGAGGTTTATAAATGATTAGAGGGATTGATAGAGTGGACGAACAGAGATTATTTCCTTGGGTGGATGTAGCTGTTACTAGGGGGCTTTATGACACTAAAGTCGGTGGAGTGGTAGATAGTGAAGAGGGGTGTTATAGTTTGCAGAAGGACTTGGACAAGTTGCAGAGCTGGGCCGAGAAGTGGCAAATGGAGTTTAATGTGAAAAACTGTGAGGTAATGCACTTTGGCAGGAATAATAAATGTGTAGAGTATAGGGCTAATGGTAGGATTCTTAATAGTGTTGATGAACAGAGGGATCTTGGTGTATTTGTGCATAGATCCCTGAAAGTAAGCAGTCAAGTCGATAAGGTTGTTAAGAAGGCATACGGAGTCTTAGCTTTTATTGGTGGGGGGATTGAATTTTGGAACCGCAACGTCATGTTGCAACTGTACAAAACTCTAGTGCGGCCGCACTTGGAGTATTGTGTGCAGTTCTGGTCCCCACATTATAAGAAAGATGTGGAGGCATTGGAGAGGGTACAGAGGAGGTTTACCAGGAGGTTGCCTAGTATGGAGGGCAGGTCCTATGAAGAGAGGTTGAAGGATTTGAGGTTGTTTTCGTTAGAAAGGAGGCGGCTAAGAGGGGATCTTATTGAAGCATATAAGATGATAGAGGTTTAGATAGGGTGGACAGTGATAGCCTTTTTCCTAGGATGGAGAAAGCTAGCACGAGGGGACACAGCTTTAAATTAAGGGGTGATAGTTATAGGACGGATATCAGAGGTAGGTTCTTGACCCAAAGGGTGGTTCGGGAGTGGAATGCCCTGCCTGCAGCGGTTGTAGATGCGCCAAGTTTGGTGGCGTTTAAGAGGTTAGTTGATAAGTTTATGGAAGGGAAGGGAATGGTTTAGTTTGGAGGGTCATTGCTTTTTATAATGGTCGGCGCAACATCGAAGGCCAAAGGGCCTGTTCTGCGCTGTAATGTTCTATGTTCTATGTTCTATGTTAACTATAAGGTTCATGGTGGGAGATATAGGATGGATGTACGAGGTAGATTCTTCACTCAGAGAGTGGTTGGGGTGTGGAATAGACTGCCTGCTGTGATAGTGGAGTTAGTGATAGTGGTTGATCTAAACTGGTCACATTGCTGTTCTGTCTCTTGCACCCTATTCAGTCACTTCCTCAAATTTCTGCTGGTGCAGTCCATCTTCACCTTCATCCTGGACAGTTTTCGGGCACATTCCCCAATAAACGGTTCCTGGTGTACATTGATTTCACACAATGGCTCAAATTTTGCAATCATAATGAGGGTGAAAATGTCAGCCTGTGCCATCATAACCTTGTAAACCTGACAGTGTCCTCTCACGCTCAGTTAAAAATGGAAATCCAGAAGGCATTGACAATGCCTTCTTCGAAGGAGTCCCCATAAATGAGAATTTTTAGAAATCGCTGAACTAACTAGAATTGCACTAAGTTGACCTTTCTCTGCACCCCAGTTATGGCTGTAACACTACATTCTGCACTCTCTCCTTTCCTTCTCTACGAACGGTATGTTTTGTCTGTACAATGTGCAAGAAACTATACTTCTCACTGTATGTTAACACGTGTGCCAATAATAAATCAAATCAAAGCAAATCAGAATGTTCCTTTTTGTGCTATAACTGCACTTAAAATCCCCCAAAAGTTTGCACTTTCTTCTTCAAATATATCTGGGTTTTAAGTCATAACTATTATTGAACAATCTCTCTATCCTGAAAACTAATTTTTTAAAACTGAACTGTTTTATAAAACTAATTTTATATTTGTGCACTATATTTTCCCATTATTCCATACTTTTAATGTAAAACTAATATTAATATAAAATGTTTATGGTGTTTCACCTTTTAATGTGTCCAAAGTAAAGTTAAAGTTTGTTTATTAATAACAAGGAGGCTTACATTGACACTGCAATGAAGTTACTGTGATAATCTCACCACACATTCCGGCACCTGATTGGGTACACTGAGGGAGAATTTATAGAATCTCAGAATATCACAGTGCAGAAGAGGCCCTTTGGCCCATCGAGTCTGCACCAACGCATAAAACAAAGAACATTGAATATTACAGCGCAGTACAGGCCCTTCAGCCCTCAATGTTGTGCTGACCAGTGGAACCAATCTAATGACCCTCTAACCTAATCTATAGGACGGATATCAGAGGTAGGTTCTTTACTCAAAGAGTGATTAGGGAGTGGAATGCCCTGCCTGCAGCTGTTGTAGATGCGCCAAGTTTGGTGGCGTTTAAGAGTTTAGTTGATAAGTATATGGAAGAGAAGGGAATGGTTTAGTTTGGAGGGGCATTGCTTTTTATTTTGGTCGGCACAACATCGAAGGCCGAAGGGACTGTTCTGTGCTGTATTGTTCTATGTTCTATGTTCTATATTCCAATGGTATCCATAGTCTGGTCCTTTGGTCTGGTCTGAAACTCTGGCTCTGATCTTCCTTCTCGGGTATGGTGGCTCTCCCCATGTAGGTCGCTGCTGGCGATGGTCACTGTTGTTGTAGCTCGTTCGTGGGATCAGAGAGAGAGAGATTCTTGGTTGTGCAGCACCCTTTACCCCGTCGGGTTTCATGATACTGTTGGCCATTGCCAATCAATCGATCAGGACTTGGTCACCCTAATCGATAAAGTCCAATCGGCTGCTGCCGCTCCGATCTCTGAGTGTGTCCCCAACGGCCATGTCTGCAGGTGCTGGGGGCACGTAGGAGTCACATCTCCCTCCCAAAAAGGGGTTATGGCGCCCTTCTGTCTGGTAAACAACCCAGTTTGACCAGAAAGTTTCTTTTGTCCTGGAGATGACCCATCTCCTGTGTATCACTTGTCTGGGTTGCAGCCTGTTTAATCTGTCTTTTAAACAGTAACCTGTCATTTTAGTTCATCCCCAATTGCCCCAGAGTGCTTTACACATCACCATTTTAAATAGCCCATTTAGCCACAACATCTTCTCTGCTCAAACAGGCTTTCCTCAACTCCTCCCTAACCCTCCCACCCCTCACTTTTTACTTGAGTCCCCTCGTAAATGACCCTCCAACTAAGGAAGACAGTTGTTCCCTATCTACCCTATCCATGACCCACATAATCTTATACACCTCGATCAGGTCACCTCTGCTCCAGAGAAAGCAGCACAAGTCTATCTAACTTCTCTTCATAATTTAAATGTTCCATCCCAGGCAATATCCTGGTAAATCTCCTCTGCACCTCCTCCTGTGTGCTCACATGCTTCTGTAATATGGTGATCAGAACCGCACAGAGTACTTCAACTGTGGCCTCACCAAAGTTCTCTACAAATCTAACATGACCTCCCTGCTTTTGTAATCTGTACCCCAATGTTCAAAGGCAAGTGGCCAATCCATCTAACCTGCACATCTTTGAACTGTGGGAGGAAACTGGAGCACCTGGCGGAAACCCATGTAGATATTGGGAGAATGTGCTGAATGCACACAGATGGTAACCCAAGCTGGGAATCGAACCCGGGTCTCTGGCACTGAGAGACAGCAGTGCTAACCGCTGTGCCACCCTGCTGTTCTTATTCTCAAACAAGTTATCAAAAGTGCAGGATAATCAGCCTGTTTTACTTGCTGCTTTGCTGTCTGTGAGAATTCCTGAATGTAATTGGCTGCTGGTCTTGACTCGTGTTTACTTACAGGGGAGAGATGAAAGGATGGTCCCCACTGTTCCATGCCTCAATGACTGCAAGAAGGGGCAGGATTTTCCTACCCAAGACTGCAAAATCCCACCCAAGTTCATTTGCAAGATCCACCCCACCCCCATTCTTACTATGATTCCCATTCGGAATTCAGAAAAGTTCCGCCCATGGTGTATTTCAAAGAAGAAGTGCTTTAACCCCTTGAATGCTATGATTCTCAAAAACAAGGCAGGTTTTCTCTAATGTTTAAGAAAAGAATTAGTAAATGTATATTTCTCCACGCGCAGAATGTATTCTCAACTGAACCCACTCAACACAGGACACACACATATACAGACAAAGGAAAAAGTGATTGTAAAAGAGATAGTGTGCACTTGGGTTTTAAACAAGTCCATAAGGTCACTATTGGTCTTGGAGGGAGTACAGAGAAGGTTCACCAGGCTGATACCGGAGATGAGAGGGTTAGACTATGAGGAGAGATTGAATAGACTGGGTTTGTACTCGTTGGAGTTTAGAAAGTTGAGGGGGGGATCTTATTGAGACATACAAGATAATGAAGAGGCTAGATAGGGTAGAGGCAGAGAGATTCTTCCTGCTTAGAAAGGAAACCAGAACTAGAGGGCACAGCCTCAAAATGAGAGGGAGGGGGCAGTTTAGATCAGAGTTGAGGAGGAATTTCTTCACTCAAAGGATGGTGAGTCTCTGGAATTCTCTGCCCATTGAAGTGGTGGAGGCTTCCTCTTTGAATATATTTAAGTCACGGGTAGATAGGTTTTTGATTGACAAGGGGATTAAGGGTTATGGGGAGAAAGCGGGAAAGTGGAACTGATCCACTTCAGATCAGCCATGATCTTATTGAATGGCAGGGCAGGCTCGAGGGGCTGGATGGCCTACTCCTGCTCCTATTTCTTATGTTCTTATGTATTACACACTAGCCTTTTAAAATGGAAGCTAGAAATGTTGCCAGGCTGCTGAGTCTCTTGATTCAAAGTGGAGACAGGTTGGAAGTTTCTGGTGATAAATCTACACGGCTCATCCCTTATAGCAGCACATTTCTACTGAATTCACCATCTGCCTTGGTGGGATTCAAACCCAGGTCTCCAGAGAATTACCCTGGGTCTCTCGATTACAAGTCCACCTCCCTGTATGGGCATTTAGACAATCGCAATTGTTAAATCCACCGCACGTTTAATGCCTTCTCAATGGGATGTTCCAATGGGTCATTTATATTCTAATATCCTGACCAGATAAGGTGGTTAAGTTCCAGCCTTGGGCAGTTCCGCAGATACAAAGGGAGGGAAAAGGTCAGAAACCTCCCAGTTCCATTTTGTTTCGAACTCCATTTCCCTTTCTGCCTTTAAAAGTTATGTGTCCATTTCTTATTGGATTAACTGTGTTGACCTGACACGTGACATACTCGCACAGTGGTTAGTGCTGCTGTCTCACAGCACCAGGGTTCAATTCCAGCCTCAGGTCACTGCCTGTGTGGAGTTTGCACCTTCTCCCTGTGTCTGCGTGGGTTTTCTCCGGGTGCTCCAGTTTCCTCCCACACTCCAAAAATGTGCAGGTTAGGTTGATTGGCGATGCTAAATCATCCTTTAGTGTCAGGACGATTAGCAGGGTAACTATGTGGGGTTAGGTGGATTGAGCCTGGGTGTGAATTTGTCAAACGTCTTACTGAAATCCGTGTAGACGATATCCACGGCTCATCCTTCGTCCACAGTTTTTGTCACTTCCTCAAAACATTCTACCAGATTCGTAAAGCACGACCTCCCCTTTATAAAACCATGCTGCCTATCACTAATCAAATTGCCACACTCTAAATGCGTATACATCCCTATCCTCAAAAATCCTTTCCAACATCTTCCCTACCACTGACATCAAACTCACCGGCCTATAATTACCAGGGTTATCCCTACTAACTTTTTTAAACAACGGTACCATGTTCGCTATCCTCCAATCCTCTGGGACCTCACTGTGTCCAACTTTCTTTCCAGCTTTGTAGCTTAATTAAAAAGTTGTTGCGAAAATTCTGTGAATTTGTCCAGCTACTTCAAGGGGAGGAAAGCTGTGAGAAATCAAAAGTCTGGACACCAAAAAGCCTCACAACAAAGCGAAAGAAAAGCAAAAGAAGTTGTTTTTTAAATCAAAATAGTGAGAAAATCTGAAGGAGTCAGGGAACAGCTACACAGTGTGAATTTTGTAAAGATAATTTACCAATTTGAGTGATACCCAGCGCTTAAATAAATGCATTCATTCCCCATCAACCTTCAGGACGGAAGAGTCCTGCAATCTGTTTTCCACAGCATTCCATCCGGTTTGTGTCAACGGAATCATTATCTGGTGATCCCTTCCAAACTTTAATGGATTGTGATAAATCTCACGCAGGAGAAAGATGTTTTTCATCCAGAGCTGACAGACATTTTCAATCATCAGTTGCCTATCAGGAGTTGATTCGTGGGTCAGAGAGTAATGGGAGAACAAGCTAATGCCTCAGGAGGCCAGTGGCTTTTGAATCACAGAATCCCAACAGTACAGAAGGAGGCCGTTCGGCCCACCGAGTCTGTACCGGCTACAATCCCTGTTCCCGCACCCTCATTTACCCTGCTGATTCCCCTGACACTAGGGCTCAGTTAATTTGGCGATCAACTTAACCCGCGCATGTTTGTACTGTGGGAGGAAACCCACACAGAGACGGGGAGAACATGCAGACCCACACAGATAGTGACCCAACTCAGGAATCAAGCCTGAATTCCTGGTGCTGTGAGACAGCAGGGCTGTTGTGACTTCTGATTAATCTGTACAATTGTGTCATTGAATCCCTACAGAAGCCATTTGACCCATCAAGTCTGCACTGACTCTCCAACAGAACATCTCACCCAGACCCTATCAACGTAACCCCACATATTTACCCTACTAATCCCCCTACTCTACACATCTTGTATCAATTTCACATGGCTGATCCACCTAGCCTGCACATCTTTGGACTGTGGAAGGAAACCGGAACACTCGGAGAAAACCCACGCAGACATGGGGAGAATGTGCAAACTCCACACAGACAGTGATCCGAGGCCGGAATTGAACCCTGGGCCCTGGCGCTGGGAGGCAGCGGTGCTAACCACTGGACCACAATGTCGTCTGCAAATTCTTTGAGCTGTAAACTGATTGAACTCTGGGTCTAGGACTGAGACCATGTTGCAGGAGAGCACTGTGGACAGAAAGTCTGGAGGTTTATTGCTCCCATCAGAGGGGGGAGCCATGATCGCAGCGGAGTGGTGGGGGTGGGGGGTGAACAATTTATTTTTACCCTTAATTCTGTTGACTTCGCTGGGCGTTATTGCCTCAGAATGGCTCTACCCCATCTCAAACTAGTTTTGACATGACCAAACAGGTTGTTACGTTACTCCAGAGGACAGTTAGCAATCAATCACACTGGTTTGGGGACGTAGAAGCATGTTAAGCCAGATCATGAGAAGGTGGCAGATTTCCTTCCCTGCTAATTAGCCAGTCGGGTTTCGGTGACAATCTAACAGCTTCACTGTCGCTTTCGCTGATGCTAGCTTCACATTTCCCGCAAACTTGCAAACCGCAATTAAATTCTCGGTTGTCCATGCTGAGTTTTCAACTCACATTCCCTGGATGATTAATCCAGGTCTCTGGCTACACATTCCACTGCCTCAGAAAAGCAGCCAGCATCATCAAGGATTCGACACATCCAGACATCCTCTCTCCTTCCTTCGGGAAAAAGTCTGAGGTCACGTACCAACCGACTCAAGAATTTCTTCCCTGCTGCTGTCAGGCTTTTGAATGGACCTACCTTGCATTAAGTTGATCTTTCTCTACAGCCTATCTATGACTGTAACACTACATTCTGCACTCTTTCCTTTCCTTCTCTATGAATAGTACGCTTTGTCTGTACAGCACGCAAGAAGCAATACTTTTCACTGTATATTCATACATGTGACAATAATAAATCAAGTAACATCAAAATTGTTGATTGTCACAAAAATTGGTTCACTAATGTCCTTTAGGGAAGGAAATCTGCCGTCCTTACCCAGCCTGGCCTACATGTGACTCCAGAGCCACAGCAATGTTGACGACTCTCAACTGCCCTCAGAAATGGAGTAAGAATCTGGCAACACCAATTTTAAATCCAACCGATTTATTTGATAGTACATCTGCGAGCTTTTGACTTTTTGTCTTCATCAGGCAAATGCAGTGTTCTGGTCTGCAATAGCACACATAGCAGTTTACGGATTACTGATTAGAATGCGAATCCTTACACCTAACCTGCTATTCAAGTCTTAAGGTGGCTAACAATGTGAGTGAAGCATTGGTTAGAGAAATGTGTATTTTCTCCAGACAGCACAGTAAGTGAGGTTTTTTTGCTAACCCAGGCAAGTCATAGGGGTTACAGATAGTGTAACATGAAGCCAAGATCCCTGTTAAGACCGCACACATGAGGACAGTCTTGGATAATGTATGGATAAAGTAGGCATGGAGTGGATGCTTCCTCTTGTGGGGCATTTTAGGTCATAGTCTTAGGATAAGAGGTAGCAAATTTAGAATAGAGTTGAGGAGAAACTATTTCTCCCAAAGGGCTTTGAATTCGCTTCTTGCGTGCTGTACAGACAAAGCATACTATTCATACAGAAGGAAAGGAAAAGACCCAAAGTGCGGTGGACACTGGGACAGTGAGTAAATTTAAGGAGGAGTTAGACAGAAATTGTGTACAGTTCTGGTCCCCGCATTATAAGAAAGATGTGGAGGCATTGGAGAGGGTACAGAGGACGTTTACCAGGATGTTGCCTGGTATGGAGGGCAGGTCTTATGAAGAGAGGCTGAGGGATTTGAGGTTGTTTTCGTTAGAAAGGAGGCGGCTAAGAGGGGACCTTATTGAAACATATAAGATGATTAGAGGTTTAGATAGGGTGGACAGTGATAGCCTTTTTCCTAGGATGGAGAAAGCTAGCACGAGGGGACACAGCTTTAAATTAAGGGGTGATAGTTATAGGACATATATCAGAGGTAGGTTCTTTACCCAAAGGGTGGTGAGGGTATGGAATGCCCTGCCTGCTGCAGTTGTAGACGCGCCAGGTTTGGTGGCGTTTAAGAGGTCAGTAGATAAGTTTATGGGCGAAAAGGGAAAGGTTCAGATTAGAGGGGCATTGCTTTTTATATTGGTCGGCGCAACATCGAAGGCCGAAGGGCCTGTTTTGTGCTGTAATGTTCTATGTTCTATGTTCTAGATTTTTAATTGGTAATGTGTTGAAGGGTTATGGGGGCAAAGCAGGAAAATGGGGGTGAGGAGCATATCAGCCATGATCGAATGGCGGAGTGGACTCAATGGGCCGAATGGCCTAATTCTGCTCCAATATCTTCTGAACTTACGAACAAAGCTCTTGTTTCAAGCTAGTCTTTGATGGGCAGCAAAAGATGGGCTTTCCTGTTCCTCAAGGCAGCAACTCCCATTCATCTTGGTTTGCAAGGAGTGATCAGGGCACTCCAGTGAATGGTGATCTCTGGGTGGGATTTTCCGGCTGCGCTAGCCCCCAAGAGATTCCCACTCAAGCTCAACGGACCTTTGCATGGTTTGCACCTACAATTCCCGTGGCAGGCGAGATGGGAAAATATCGCTTTTCTCCAATACACAGTAAGATCCCAGTCTTCCCTGTCAGAGTAAAAGGGTCACCCAAAGATGAGGAGGAATTTCTTCTCTGGGAGGGCAGCAAATCTGTGGAATTCTTTACCACAAAGGGTCATAGATGTTGGGTCACTAAGTAGGTTTAAAACCGAGACAAAGATTTTTAGACAGTAAGGGAATCGAGGGTTTTAGGGATAAGGTGAAAAAGTAATGTGAAGGATTATCATTACATGAGATCAGTTATAGAACATAGAACATTACAGCACAGAACAGGCCCTTCGGCCTTCGATGTTGTGCCGACCAAAATAAAAAGCAATGCCCCTCCAAACTAAACCATTCCCTTCTCTTCCATATACTTATCAATTAACCTCTTAAACGCCACCAAACTTGGCGCATCTACAACAGCTGCAGGCAGGGCATTCCACTCCCTAATCACTCTTTGAGTAAAGAACCTACCTCTGATATCCGTCCTATAACTCATACCCCTTAATTTAAAGCTGTGTCCCCTCGTGCTAGCTTTCTCCATCCTAGGAAAAAGGCTATCACTGTCCACCCTATCTAAACCTCTAATCATCTTATATGCTTCAATAAGATCCCCTCTTAGCCGCCTCCTTTCTAACGAAAACAACCTCAAATCCTTCAACCTCTCTTCATAGGACCTGCCCTCCATACCAGGCAACATCCTGGTAAACCTCCTCTGTACCCTCTCCAATGCCTCCACATCTTTCTTATAATGTGGCGACCAGAACTGCACACAATACTCCAAGTGCGGCCGCACTAGAGTTTTGTACAGTTGCAACATGATGCTGCGGCTCCTAAATTCAATCCCCCTACCAATAAAAGCTAAGACTCCATATGCCTTCTTAACAACTTTATCCACTTGACTGCCTACTTTCAGGGATCTATTGACACATACACCAAGATCCTTCTGTTCCTCAACACTATTAAGAGCCCTACCATTAGCCCTATACTCTACACATTTATTGTTCCTGCCAAAGTGCATTACCTCACACTTTTCCACATTAAACTCCATTTGCCACCTCTCGACCCAGCTCTGCAACTTGTCCAAGTCACTCTGTAAACTATAACACCCCTCTACACTATAAACCACTCCACCAACTTTAGTGTCATCTGCAAATTTACTGATCCATCCCTCAATACCCTCATCCAGATCATTTATAAAAATTACAAACAGCAGGGGCCCCAAAACAGACCCCTGAGGCACACCACTCGTCACCGAACTCCACGATGAATATCTCCCATCAACCACCACCCTCTGTCTTCTATCTGCCAGCCAATTCCTAATCCAATTAGCTAAATCACCCTCTATTCCACACATCTGCATTTTCTGTAGAAGTCTTCCATGGGCCACCTTATCAAACGCCTTACTAAAGTCCATATATACTACATCAACCGCCTTACCCCCATCCACCTCTTTGGTCACTTTCTCAAAAAACTCAATGAGGTTAGTAAGGCATGACCTACCCTTCACGAAACCATGCTGACTATCCCCAATCAATTCATTTCTCTCTAAATAACTATAAATCCTATCCCTAATAATTCTCTCCAATACTTTGCCCACAACAGAAGTAAGACTCACTGGCCTATAATTCCCTGGAAGGTCTCTCTTCCCCTTCTTGAACAATGGGACCACATTCGCTATCCTCCAGTCCTCCGGAACCACACCCGTAACCAACGACGACCTGAAGATCAGAGCCAGAGGCTCTGCAATCTCCTCTCTTGCCTCCCAGAGAATCCTAGGGTAAATCCCGTCCGGCCCAGGGGACTTATCCAACTTCAAACCCTCGAGAATTTCTAACACATCCTCCCTATCTACTACAATACTTCCCAATTTGCAACCCTGTACCTCAGTGATCTCCATAGCTACATTTCCAGCACTCTGCGTGAATACCGAAGAGAAATATTTATTCAGTGCCTCACCAATCTCTTCAGGCTCCACGCACAACTTCCCACTGCTGTCTATGACTGGCCCTAATCTTGCCCTAACCAATCTTCTATTCTTAACATATCGAAAGAAAGCTTTAGGATTCTCCTTAATCCTATCAGCCAACATCTTCTCGTGTCCCCTCTTAGCTCTCCTCAATTCACTTTTTAGCTCCTTCCTGGCTAATCTATAGCTATCCATTGCACTAACTGAGCCTTCAAGCCTCATCCTGACATAAGCCTCCTTTTTCTTCTTAACCAGCAAATCAACTTTTTTCGTACACCAAGGCTCTCTTACTCGACCATTTCCTCCCTGCCTGACAGGGACATACTTATCAAGGACTCGCAGCAGCTGCTCCTTGAATAAGCACCACATTCCAGATGTTCCCAGTCCCTGTAGTTTCCTAGTCCAATCTATGCACCCTAATTCTCTCCTGATGGCCTCATAAATGTTATGATCTCATTGAATGATAGAGCAGACTCAAAGGGCTGCATGGGCTACTGCTCCTACTTCATACAATTGTAGAATCCCTACAGTGCAGTCGGAGGCCATTCAGCCCATCAAGTCTGCATCGACCACAATCCCACCCAGGCCCTATTCCCACAACCCCACATATTCACCCAGGCAGTCCCCCTGATAGTAAGGGTCAATGGCCAATCCATCTAACCTGCATGCCTTTGGTCTGTGAGAGGAAACTGGATCACCCCGAGGAAAGTGAGTATGACAGGTAAGGCAGATGAACATAAAGCTTGGATTACTACAAGGAACTATGATGTTGTGTCAATTATGGAGACCCAGATGAAAGAACAACAGTTTAACATTCCAGGATTTAGATGCTTCAAGCGAGGTAGAGAGGGTGATAAAAGAGGTGGGGGTATTATTTTAGTGATTAGAGAGAATGTCACAGCTAAACAGAGGGAGGACATCTTGGTGAGATTATGCAGTGAGGCCTTATGAGTAGAACTGGGGAACAGGAGTGGTTCAGTCGCACTGTTGGGGTTGTACTACAGACCTCCCAACAGCCAGTGTGAAGAGGAGGAACTCTTATGTCAGATTATAGTAAGATGTACAAACAACGTGGTTGTTGTAAAGGGCGATTTTTACTTTCCCATTTGGGACTCCTTTCATGCCAGAAGCCTGGACAGAGCAGAGTTTGTTCAAGAGTGCTTCTTGAAGCAATATGTAGATAGTCCAACTCGGAAGGGGGCCATCTGAGATTTTGGGAAACGAACCTGGACAGGCGGACAAGCACTCAGGTCCTGCGAGGATTAGCTGGTGGAAATATTCACAGACATCTTCAACCTCTCTTTACAGCAATCCGAGGTCCTTATCTGCTTCAAAAAGACGACCCTCATTCCAGTACCAAAGGAAAACCAAGCAATGTGCCTTAATGACTATCACTCAGTGGCTCTGACATCTGTCATTACGAAGTGCTTCGAAAGGTTAGTATGGCATGAATCAATTCCAGCCTCCCGGACTACCGGGATCCACAACAGTTTGCTTACTGCCACAACAAGTTCACAGCAGACGCCATTTCCCTGGACCTACACTCAACCCTGGAACACCTAGATATCAAGGACACCTATGTCAGACTCCTATTTATTGATTACAGCTCAGCCTTCAACACCATTATTCCCATGAAATTCATCTCCAAACTCTTTGGCCTGGGCCTCGGCTCCTCCCTCTGTGACTGGATCCTGAACTTCCCAACTCATAGACCACAATCAGTAAGGATAGGCAACAACACCTCCTCCACCATCATCCTCAACACCGGTGCCCCACAAGACTGTGTTCTCAGTCCCCTACTATTCTCCTTATACACCTATCACTGTGCGGCCAAATTCCCCTCCAATTCGATTTTCAAGTTTGCTGATGATACCACCATAGTGGGTCAGATCTCAAACAATGACGAGACAGATTACGGGAACGAGATAGAGAATCTGGTGAACTGGTGCGGCAACAACAATCTCTTCTTCAATGTCAACAACAGGAAGGAGATTGTCATCGACTTCAGGAAGCGTAAAGGAGAACATGCCCCTGTCTACATCAATGGAGACAAAGTAGAAATAGTCGAGAGCTTCAAGTTTTTAGGTGTTCAGATATCCACCTGGTATCCACCCTGGTATCCACCTCCCCCTCACCTCCCCCCCCCCCCCCCCCCCCCACCCCATCCACTCACCATGCTGACACTATAGATAAGAAAGCCCACCAATGCCTCTACTTTATCAGAAGACTAAGGAAATTTGACATTTCAGCTACGACACTCGTCAACTTTTACAGATGCACCATAGAAAGCATTCTTTCTGGTTGTATCACAGCTTGGAGTGGCTCCTGCTCTGCCCAAGACCACAAGGGACTACAAAATGTTGTGAATGTAGCCCAATCCATCGCACAAACCAGCCTCCCATCCATTGACTCTATCTGTACTTTGCCTCGGCAAAGCAGCCAGCATAATCAAGGACCCCATGCACTCCGGACATTCTCTCTTCCATCAGGAAAAAACTACAAAAGTCTGAGCTCATGTACCAACTGACTCAAGAACAGTTTCTTCCCTGCTGCTGTCAGACTTTTGAATGGATTTACCTTGCGTTAAGTTGACCTTTCTCTACACCTTAGCTATGCAATGTAGACTAAAGGTGGCTGTTTGACGGTAAATCCACATCTGATATGTGGGAGTCTTTTAAAAGCCAATTGTTAACAATATCATGACAAGTATGAAGGAGGCATAGATAAATTTCAGGAAATTGAAAATGGGTAAGGCTCTTGCGAAATACAATCGTAGCAGGAAAAAGCATAAACAGGGACTTAGGCGGCCAAAAAGGGGCCTGAAATGACGTTGGCAGGCCCCTTTTAAGGAGAATCCCAGGACGTTTTATGTGTATATAAGGAAGAAAACAGTAGCTGAGGAATGTGTAGGTCCGCTCAAGGACAGTGGAGGGAATTTGTGTGTGGAGCTGAATGAGGTGGGTGAGGTCCTTAATGGATATTTTACATCAGTTTTCACAAAGGAGAAGGATGTGGTAGATGATGGGTGGAGGATGTAGACATTCTAGGTCATGTTGAGATAGAAAGGGAGGAGGTGTCAAAGATTTTGAAAAGCATTAAGGTAGACAGGTCCCCAGGGCCAGATAGGATCTATCCCAATTCTGGCTGTCAAACTTCAGAAGGATGTGGAGACTTTGGAGAGGGTACAGAAGAGGCGAGTAGCAACATAGAAACTAGAAGCAGGAATAGGCCATTTGGCCCTTTGAGTCTGTTCCGCCATTCATTATGATCATGGCTGATCATCAAATTCAATATCCTGATTCCCCCCCCCTCTCCTGTCCTCTCATATCTTTTGCCCCGTTTAGCTCCAAGAGCTATATCTAATTTCTTCTTGAAATCAGACAATGTTTTGGCCCTCACTACATTCTATGGCCGTGAATCGGACACATTCACAACCCTCTGGGATGAAGAAATTTCTCCTCGCCCTCAGTTGGAAGGATGCTGCCTAGTTTGGAGGGCATTAGCTGTGAGAAGAGATTGGACAAACTTGGTTTGGTTTCACTTGAATATCAGAGGCTGAGGGGAGACCTGATAGAAGTCTATAAAATTACCATGGCATGGATAGAGTGGATAGTCGATGTCTTTTTCCCAGGGTAGAAATCTCAATTACTGCTAGATTTAAGGTAAAAGGGGAAAGTTTAAAGGAGATGTGAGAGGCAAGTTTTCGACACAGTAGGTGTTAAATGCCTGGAATACTTTGCCAGAGGACATGGTAGAAGTAGATATAATAGCAACGTTTAAGAGGCAGCTTAACAGATACATGAACAGACAGGAAATAGAGAGATATGGATCACATGAAGGTAAAAGGTCTTTAGAAAAATGTCATGTCTCAACACAGGCATGGTGGGCCGAAGGGCCTGTTTCTGTGCTGTGCTGTTCTTTGTTCTTTCACTGAATAAAGCAAAGATGATTGAATTAGTTTCATTGGCCCATTTCTTTGTCCTTTCTCCTGCAGGAAGGGGAAAATGGTGACAGAGGGTGGGGAAGACAGTGTCAGAGGTACCAGGGAGGCAATGGCCGTGTGGTATTATAGCCAAGCTATTAATCCAGAAACTCAGCTAATGCTCTGGGGTTCGAATGCCGCCACAGCAGATGGTGGAATTTGAATTCAGTAAAAAAAAAAATCTGGAATTAAGAATCTACTGATAACCACGAAACCATTATTGATTGTCAAAAAAAATCCATCTGATTCACTAATGTCCCCTTAGGGAAGGAAATCTGCCATCCTTACCTGGTCTGGCCTACATGTGACTCCAGAGCCACAGCAATGTGGGTGATTCTCAACTGCCCTTCAAAGGCAACTGGGCATGAACAATAAATGCTGGCCCAGCCAGCGATGCCCATGTCCCACAAATGAATAAAAAAATGACTCATTAATATCCACGTTTAATTGTACAACTCTGATGGTTTAAATAATAATCAGCAGGGATTGTTTTCACAGAATCAAAAATGCTTACAGTGCAGAAGGAGACCATTTGGCTCATCTTATCCACACCAACCACAATCCCAGGCCCTAATCTCATAACCCTGCTGCTCCCCCTGAGACTAGGGTCAATTTAGCATGGCCAATCCACCTAACCCGCACATTTTTGGAGTGTGGGAGGAAACCGGAGTACCCGGATGAAACCCACGCAGACACGGGGAAAATGTGCAAACTCCACACAAGTAGTGACTCGAGGCTGAGGCAACAACGGTCATGCAGTGATTAGCACTGCTACCTCACAGCACCAAGGACCCAGGTTCAATTCTGGCCTCGGGTCACTGCCTGTGTGAAGTTTTCACATTCTCCCCGTGTTTGCATGGGTTTCCTCAGGGTGATCCGGTTTCCTCCGACATTCCAAAAATGTGCGGGTTAGGTGGATTGGCTGTATTAAATTGACCCTAGTGTGAGGGGGGATTAACAGGGTAAACGTGTGGGGTTATGGGAATAGGGTCTGGGTGGGATTGTGCCAGTTCGATGGGTCTGCACTGTAGGGGATTTTACGAACCCAGGTTCCTGATGCGGTGAGGAGCAGTTTCCTTCCCTGGAGGGACATCAGTGAAGCATTAATAAGTAGAAATCTTCAAACAGCAGAAAAACAGCCACCGAGCTTAACCGCAACAAACAATGATTCATAAACAGCATCAGTGTTTAATTGCACAGCTCTGATAGTTTAAATAATGTTCACTGGCCATTGATTTCCTTCACTTTGATAAGAGATGCGGCAGCAATTGGACTTTTCCTGCCTTATAGAGCTCAGTATGCTGTGTTTCCTGGTGTTGGATTAACAGTGTTGTCCAGTTCTCAAACTGGTGTCTGGTACTGCCAGATAAGGCTGACAGGGAAACGTGTGTGCCTCTTTCTCCTGGAGAGGGTCCATCCTATCCAGCAGTAATGAGGGGCTCCTGACAATCACTGGTTTAACATGATAACACACCAACAGCAGCCGACAGATAAAGCAAGAGGCACCAGGAAAATTTGCTGGTAGCCAGCCCTGGTATAAACCCTGCCAAGACGCAAAGAACAACACAGTTCATGATAAATGCCAAACAAATGCTAGTCTAAGCTTTGCTCTAGGAATTTGCACATTGTCCCCGTGCTTGTGTGGGTTTTCTCCGGGTGCTCCGGAAACAGGCCTTACAAGCCCGCGCCGCCCATTTTAACACTGAGTGAGTGTCTCATTCCAATCCTTCTACCTACGACTTTTGTCTACGCCTCTTGGACTCCACAATAAAGGGGTGCAAATTTAGAGAGAATTATATGTGCACCAAATTGAGGGAGGTCTAATTTAGGGACAATTTATCAAGACCAATCAGCCTAAAAGCACGTTTTTGGCGTGCGGGAGGAAACCGGAGCTCCTGGAGAAAACCCACGCAAGCACAGGGACAACATGCAAATTCCTAGAGCAAAGCTTAGACTCGCATTTGTTTGGCATTTATCATGAGCCCTAGCCATAAATATGGCCCTTTTGTATCAACATTAAACTCACGGCGGATGGATGAATGCGACACTTCCCTAACCCTTTTCCAACCCCATTCTCAGCCTAAACTAAAGCATATTATGCAGATGCTGGAATCTGAAACCGAAAGAGAAAGCACTGGAAAATCTCAGAAGGTCTGACAGCGTCCGTAAGGAGAGGAAAGAGCTGACGTTTCATGTCCAGAACGACCCTTTGTCAGGCTTGACATTTATGCTGGAATTTTACCACCTTGTTTGCCCCAGACAGAATGACATTCTCCGTTAGCCTCAGATGGGAGTTTACCAGCCTCGAGTGGGTGAGGTGGTAAAATACCAGCCTGGTGTGATGCCAGGCACCAGGAAAGATAAAGTGGCAATGAAGGTAACTCAGTACATAATTATTAATGCTCGCCTGTTCCAATATTTCAAATAAGTATGAAACATTGGTAAGTAATGGCCCAGAACAAAGATAAGTACAGCATTGACCCTTCAGCATCTCCATGTAAGGGTGATAAAGGCATGGAATGCCCTGCCTGCAGCAGTTGTAGACTCGTCAAGTTTAAGGGCGTTCAAATGGGCAGTGGATAGCCGTATGGATAACATTGGAATAGTTTAGGTTAGAGGGTCATACAACTGGTTACATTGGTCGGTGCAACATCGAGGGCTGAAGGGCCTGAACTGCGCTATAATGTTCTATGATCTATGTTCTATGCCTGTGCATCATAACTAAACTAATAAAAAACCTTTTGCCCTTACTCAGTCCATATCCCTCTAGTCCCTCCCTATTCATGTACCCATCAACCAGATGTCTCTTAAATGTTGTTAATGTATCTGCTTCAACCACCTCCCCTGGCAGTGCATTCCAGGCACCCACCACTCTCTGTGTGAAAAACTTCCCCCATACGTCTCCTTCCAACGTTCCCGCTCTCACCTTGAACCTGTGCCCCCAAAGCCTCTGACTATTCACCCCGTATCTGCCTCTCATAATTTTGGTAGTAGCCTAGTGGTATTAATTCATCCAGAAAATCAGCTAATGTTCTGAGAACCCACGTTCGAATCCCACCATGGCAGATGGTGAAATTTGAATTCAAAAAAATATAGCTGGAGTTAAGAATCTATTGTTGATCATGAATCCATTGTCGGTTGTCGAAGCATATATGCAGGCACTTCTGACTCTCTCCTTTCACTGCGACCTGACCTGGAGGAGGGAGGAGACGATGGAAGTGAAGCCTCTCTATCTGGGCTTGCAAGCTCCTAGCTCGGAGTGTATTTGAGAGACCGTTGGGTCAATAACACAATGCCTTGGTCCCTGCCTGTGAAGAGGCACCTACATCAGCATGGCATTCAAACTTCCCAGCACTAGATATCTCCAACATTGCTAAATGCAACCAACTCAGGTTCAAACCTAAGGATATTTGTACTTGGTTTTGTTTGCAAGCTTCCACTGGGAGTTGACTAAACTCATTGGGATCTTGTACATTCAGCGCAGAGTGAGAGAATATTCAGGCTCAGGGGTCAGAACTGATCGGACAGCAGAATAATCATAGATTCTATGGTGTAGAAGGAGGCCATTCAGCCCATCGAGTCTGCAACAGTAACAATCTCACCCAGGCCCTATCCCCATAACCCCACATATTTACCTTCCTAATTGCCTAAGTATCAATTTAGCATCGTCAATCAATCTAAACCACACATCTTTGGAGCATGGGAGGAAACCGGAGCACCCGGAGTGAAACCACGCAGATACGGGTAGAATGTGCAAACTCCACACAGCCTGTGACCCAAGCTGGGAACCGAACCTGAGTCCCTGGCACTCTGAGGAGACAGTGCCACCATGCCATTCACACTTTCCCCCTGTCTACACATGCCCCATCACCCTAAAACTGTAAGATCTTCCTCCATCAGGACTTTGGTTTTGATTTAGAGTCATAGATGTTAACAGCATGGAAATAGGCCCTTTGGCCCAACTGGTTCATGCTGCCTTTTTCTTCAGCTTCTAAGCTTGTCCCAATTGTTCACGTTTGGCCCATATCCCTCTATACCAATCTTACCCATGTAACTATCTAAATGCTTTTTAAAAGACAAAATTGTACCACCTTTACTTTTACCTCTGGCAGCTTATTCCAGACACTCAACACTCTCTTTGTGAAAAAAATTGCACTTCTGGGCACTTTTGTATCCCTTTCTTGTCACCTTAAAGCTATGCCCTCTAGTTTTAGACTCCCTACCTTTGGGGAAAGATATTGACTATCTAGTATCATCTTAGTACATCTTTTTTGCACTCTTTCTAGCGTAATAATATCCTTTCTATAATAGGGTGACCAGAATTGCACACAGTATTCCAAGTGTGGCCTTACCAATGTCTTGTACAACTTCAATAAGATGATCCAACTCCTGTATTCAATGTTCTGACCGATGAAACCAAGCATGCCGAATGCCTTCTTCACCACTCTGTCCACCCGTGACTCCACTTTCAAGGAACTGTGAACATGTACCCCTAGATCCCTTTGTTCTGTAACTCTCCCCCAACACCCTACCATCAGTAAGCCCTGCCCTGCACCAAAATTTGATTTGATTTGATTTATTATTGTCACGTGTATTAGCATCTTTTGCACGATACACAGAGAAAGTATACCGTTCGTACAAAAAGAAAGGAGAGTGCAGAATGTACTGTTACAGACATAGCTAGGGCGTCGAGAAAGATCAACTTAATGCGAGGTGGGTCCATGTGACAAATCAGCAAACTGTCAGGAGAACAGAAGACCTCTTGAAGGTGGGAGTGCAAAGAAATGTCAGTCAGCTCATAATCTTGATGTTTTATTTCATTGACAACCACTTCATTTCATTTCCACCACCCCCCCCCCCCCGCACTGCCTCACTGATAATAGTGTGCTGTTCTGCAAAATATATAATTACACTAAACCCTTCAATTAGATGTTACAGGATTTGAGGTTAACTTTGGGGAGAGCGCTGAGTCGCGCAGCTTGCAAAGGCGGTTGACCGAAGCACTTTGTCCTCCTCTTCTGATCGTGTGTCTGTCTGCAAGCGACGCGGGGACCACAGCTTTGAGCTGTCGAACAACGCCCTGAAGGTCTTGCTTGAAGGGAAAGGCCACCCCGTCTTCTGCATCAAGGGGAAAGGTTCCGTCGATCAAACTCGTCATTCGTAAATCAAACTGCACCCCGCAAGAAAAAAGCAGCAGCAACTTCTATCAAACCAAACTGAGAAAAAGAGCTTCTCAAATAACCCATATTCCTCTATACCCATCTCACCCGTGTAATTATCTAAATGCTTTTTAAAATTTTACCTGCCTCTACTACTACCTCTGGCAACTCATTCCTGATACTCACCATCTTCTGTGTGAAATAAATTGCCCTCTGGACTGTTTTGTATCTCTCCTTTCTCACCTTAAACTTATGCCTTCTAGTTTTAGGCTCCCCTATCTTTGTGAAAAGATATTGACTATCTAGTATCATTTTAGTACATCTTTTCTGCACTCTTTCTAGTTTAATAATACTCTTCCTATAATAAGGTGACCAGAACTGTACACGGTATTCCAAGTGTGGCCTTACCAATGTCTTGTACGATTTCAACAAGACGTCCCAACTCCTGTATTCAATGTTCTGACTGATGAAACCAAGCATTGGTTGGCTGTGAGAAGAAAGACTTACAGAAACTTAGTTAGAAGTCTCACAACACCAGGTTAACGTCCACAAGTTTATTGGGAATCACAAGCTTTTGGAGTACTGCTCCTTCCTCAAATGATGAAGGAGCAGTGCTCCAAGAGTTCATGATCCCAAATAAACCTGTTGGACTTTAAGCTGGTGTCCAGAGACTTCTAACTATGCCCACTGCAATCCAATGCTGACATCTCCACATTATAGAGATGTCAATTTATTTAATTTAGTTTATTTAATTCATTTATTTAAAATTCAACATTAAATAAATTAGAAATTAGAAGTAGGAGTGGGCCATCCAGCCCTTTGAGCCTGCTCCACCATTCATTTTGATCATGGCAGATCATCAAATTCAATATCCTGATCCCCCCCTTCCCCCCACAACAATATCCCTTGATCCCTTTAGCCTCAAGAGCTTGGGAGTTACAGATAGTTCTATGGCCTGGTAAATATAGATATGATTGGCACAACTCGTGGGCCAAAGGGCCTGTTTGTGCTGTAATGTTCTATGTTCTATGTTCTATATCTAATTTCTTCTTGAAGTTAGACCATGTTTTGGCCTCAACTACTTTCTGTGGGAGTGAATTCCACACATTTACCATCCTCTGGATGAAGAAATTTCTCTCACCTCAGTTCTAAAAGGTTTACCCCTTATCCTCAAACTATGACTCCCTAATTCTGGACTCCCCCATTCTTACCCTGAATCTACCCTGTCTAATCCTGTTAGGATTTTATGGGTGCATTACATTGCATTCGCACAGCCCCTCAGGAAGTCAGAAAGTGCTTTATATCCAATGAAATACTTTATTGAAGTGTGGTCACCGTTATGATGCAGAGAACATGGCGGCCAATTTGCACATAGCAAGATCCCATAAACAGCAATGTGATAATAAATGATTTTGTGATGTTAATTCAGGGAGAGAGTGATTGTTGAAGGTGGTGGATGTGGTGCCAATCAAGCGAGATGCTTTGTCCTGGATGCTGTCGAGCTTCTCGAGTGTTGTTGGAGCTGCACCCATCCAAGCAAGTGGGGAGTATTCCATCACACTCCTGGCTTGTGCCTTGTAGATGGTGAACAGGCTTTGGGGTGTCAGGAGATGAGTTACTTACTGCAGTATTCCTAGCCCCTGACCTGTTCTTGAAGCTATAGCAGTTATATGGTTGATCCAGTTCTGTTGGTCAATGGCAACTCCCAGATACTGATCACATTAGAATCATAGAATCCCTACAGTGCAGAAGGAGACCGTTTGGCCCATCAGGTCTGCACTGACCACAATCCCACCCAGGCCCTATTCCACAGATTTACCCGAGTTAATCACCTTGCACTAAGGGTCAACTTAGCATGACCAATCCACCTGACCCACAAGTTTTTGGACTGTGGGAGGAAACCAGAGCATTCTGGGGAAACCCACGCAGAACGTGCAGATTCCACACAGTGATTCAAGGCCTGATTGAACCCCGGTTCCTGGCACTGTGGGGCATCAGTGCTAACCACTGTGCCTTAGATGAGTTAGGCTGTGAGGTTGCCAATTTGGATTCTGAATACCAGCATGGACTAGATGGGCTGAGTAGCCTGTTTCGGTGCTGTATATTGTATCTCATTCTAAGTGTCTCCACTGACAGCGAGATATTTAATGTTCCTCCTTCCAGTTCTTATTCTTCAATGAAAACACACAACAGCAGGAGTGTCAGAGAGTCACGTCCAGAGGGACAGCATGTTACACAGCAGTCTGAATGAAAGGTTTCATGTTTAGGGGTGGTCCCCAGTGTTTCACAGACAGAGAATCATTTTTGAACTGGTGCTAAGTAAGCATTCTACGCAAGGTCTGGCTTCACAAGAAGAAAGGAGATAAATGACTCGATTAGCCTTTTTTTTGGCAATATTGATTCAGGAAGAATTGGAAAGGGAGAGTCAGAGAATCCTTAAAACACTAAAGAAGCCCGATTCTGCTTTTCTATTAACAGCAATGTGGACTTTATTCTTTTACATCCAACTCCACAGGCAGGCAGCATGCTGGCACAGTGGTTAGCACTGCTGCCTCACAGCGCCAGGGACCCGGGTTCGATTCCCAGCTTGGGTCACTGTCTGTGTGGAGTCTGCACATTCTCCCCATGTCTGTGTGGGTTTCCTCTTGAACATTCTCAACATCTGGAGCAGAGAATTCCAAAGATTTACCACCTTCTGAGTGAAGGGATTCCTCCTTGCCTCTGGCCAGTTCCTCATTCTCCGAGTATTCCCCCCGGTGACAGTGCAGCATTCCCTCGGAGCCGCTCACACAACACAGGCTTGATTGTGTGGGAGTGCGTCTCAAACTCACAACCCTCTGACTCCCACTCTGACTGAGAAAGGAATAAGTTATGGCACCTTTTGCGACCTGGTGTCCCAAAGCATTTCACAGCCAGTTAGAGAGTTTGAGATGAGGTCATTGTTGTAGCGTATTAAACATGACAGACAATGCATACACAGCAAGATCCCACAAACATGCTAATTATAATAACCTCAAGGAAGTGATGACCTAGTGGTATTATCATGGTTGGTGGTGGAACTTGAATTCAATAACAAATATCTGGAATTAAGAATCTACTGATGACCATGATACCATTGTCAATTGTCGGAAAAACCCATCTGATTCATTAATCCCTTTCCTTTAGAGAAGGAAATCTGCTGTCCTTATCTGATCTGGCCTACATGTGACTCTAGAGCAAGGTGATTGACTCTCAACTGCCCTCGGGCAACTAGGGATGGACAATAAATGCTGGCTCAGCCAGCGATGTCCATGTCCCACGAATGAATAAAATAAAAGATGGATCCCACCAGTTAACTTATAAAACACAACGTTTTATTACAACTATAAATAACTATTTGCAGAGAGCTTTAAATTGTCTTTCTATATTCTGTTCTGGGGTCCAACTGCAGGGTCAAGCCCCAACACATCCCAATGAATCCCAAACTCTATCCCCGTGTAGACAGGTTTTTTCACATGATTCCTCCCTCAGAGACCATCCCTCTGAGGGGCTGCTTGCTACACTTAAGACCAGATTATTTGTATTGTGATGTTGGTTGAGGGGCAAATGTTGGCCAAGATGCCAGCGAGAATGCCCATCCTGTGCTTCAAATGGTCGTCTTGGGTCTTCTACTTCCAACTTTGATAGTAGACTTCCGATTAACATCTCAACCAAAACGGTTGCACCTCCAACACTGCAGCACTCCCTCAGTGCTACATGGGAACACACAAATTAGGAACAGGACATTTTGAGCCTGCTCCTATATTCAGTAAGATCACGACTGATCTAAACATAGAAATATAGAAGATGGGAGCAGGAGGAGGCCCTTTGTTCCTGTCCACCATTCATCATGATTGTCGCTGATCATCCAACTTAATAGACTAACCCTGCTCTCTCCCTCTCACATCTCCTCTCAACTTTTCCCCACACATCTTAAACCCATGTCCCCGAGTATTTGACTTTTCTACCCTAGGAAAGAGCATCTGACTATCCACGCTGTCCATGCCACTGATAATCTTGTAGACTTCTATAAGTTTGTCCCTCAACCTCCGTTGTTCCACTGAGAACAAATGAGTTTCTCCAACCTCTCCTCATAGCTAACACCCTCCAATCATGGTAAACCTCTTCTGTAACCTCTCCAAAGCATCCTTCTGGTAGTGCAGAGACCAGAATCGAATATAATATTCTAAGTGCGGCCCAATTAAGGTCCTGTACAGCTACTGCAACATGACCTGCCAATTTTTATATCCAATTTTTATACTGAATGAAGGCAAGCACGCTGTATGCCTTCTTGACTACCTTTTCCACTTGCGTTGCCACTTTCAATGATCGATGGACTTGTACGCCCAGATCCCTCTGCCTGTCAGTACTCCAAAGGGTTTTACGACGCCCAAGTCCTTTTGCATTTCCGGTTTGATAGGTGGCTGAAAGAAACGAGGAAAGAGGATTGGGGCGACAGAATGGGAACGTGAAGAGGATGAACACAAACATGGACCGGGTGGGCCGAAGGGCCTGTTGTCAATCACTGTGTTGCTAGGCAGCAGTTGTTCATGTTTACGTCAGGTTTGGAGTATCAAAAGTATAACAGAGTGAAATGTTAGCTAAGGTTAATTGAAGTCTGTACAGTGAGAGCATTTGTTTTGAAATTACTTTGAGTGGAGAAGCATTAACCTTTTATTTAATGAACCATTGGGACTGTCTCTTCCTCACAGCAGCCAGCCTGCCTGATTGATATTGTCAATGCCAATACTTGGGGATCATGTTCATGCTTTGGGCAGATGCCCATCGCAGATTACACTGGGACTCCCCAGGTTCATTTTCTCAGCTATTACACAGAGCAAAGGCGGAACTGAAGACATTTGCAATGTTCTGAGGGCCAAACGGGCCAGGGGAGAGGTGGCATTTCCGTTCTGAGGCCTTCTCCAGAACTTAGAGGTGTGACAGAAAAGCAGAACTTGAAAATCCAGAAGGATGTGGAGGCTTTGGGGAGGGCACAGAAAAGATTTACCAGGATGTTGCCCTGGTATGGAGGGCATTAGCTATGAGGAGAGGTTGAGAAACTTGGTTTGTTCTCACTGGAGCGACAGAGGTTGAGGGGGTGACCTAATAGAAGACTACAAGATCACGAGGAGCATGGACAGAGTGGATAGTCAGAGGCTTTTTCCCATGGTGGAAGAGTCAATTACAAGGGGGGCACAGGTTTAAGGTGTGAGGGGCAAGAATTTTACACAAAGAGGTGGCACGGTGGCACAGTGGTTAGTGCTGTGCCTCACAGTGCCAGGAACCCGGGTTCAGTTCCAGCCTCGGCCACTCTCTGTGTGAAGTTTGCATTTTCTCTATGTCTGTGTGGGTTTCCTCCGGGTGCTCTGGTTTCCTCCCACAGTCCCAAGATGTGTGGGTTAGGTTGATTGGCTATGCTAAATTGACTTTAGTATTGGGGGATTAGAAGGATAAATTAGGTCACAGGAATAGGGCTTGGGTGGGATTGTGGTCATTACAGACTGAATGGGCCAAATAGCCTCCTTCTGTACTGTAAGGATTCTAGGGTAATTGGTGCCTAGAACTCATTGCCGGGGGAAGTAATGGAAGCGGGTACGGTAGTGAGTTTTAAGGGACGTTTTGACAAATACATAAATAGGATGGGAATAAAGAGTAGGAGATTTTGTTTTTCACAGGCAGTATGGTCAACGCAGACTTGAAGAGCCTGTTCCTGTGTTGGAATTTTCTTTGCTCTTCTTGTTCTTTGTTAAAAAGAAAAGAGCAAAAAAAAGATGTAGAAAATGGAGAGCTGGTGACATAGAGGTCTTGTCAGTGAATGTGTGATCCACAGACTCAAGTTAATGCTCTGAAGACCCGGGTTCAAATCCCACCAGAGATGATTGTGAAATCTTAACTCCATAAAAATCGGGAATTAAAAAGTTGAATGATGAATATTGTAAAAACTCATCTGCTCCTTTAGAGAAAGAAATCTGCTGTCCTTACCTGACCTGGCCTACATGTGACCCCAGAGCTACAGCAACGTGGTTAACACATTGGGGAGGCGATGGCCTAGTGATATTGTCATGAGATTATTAACCCAGATACTGAGCTAATGTTCTGGGGACCCTGGTTCAAATCCCGACACGGCAGATGATGGGAATTTGAATTCAATAAAAAGTATCTGGAATTAAAAATCTACTGGTGACCATGAAACCATTGTCGAATGTTGTAAAAAAACCCATCTGGTTCACTAACGTCCTTTACGGAAGGAAATCTGTCGTCTTTACCTGATCTGGCCTGCATGTGACTCCAGAGCCACATTAATGTGGTTGATTCTCAATTGCCCTCCAAGAGCACCTAGGGGTGGGCAATAAATGCTGGCCCAGCCAGCGACATATTTTTTAGAAAAGGTCACAGCTGCCAATGATGCAGCAACTACAACTGAGAATGAGCAAGAGGCCAGAGTCAAAGCGGGGTTAGGGCTAGAGGAGATTGCAGCCAAAGGGAAAGAGTTGGGAAACAAAGGATGGGAACATGGACGACTTGCCAGACCCGGAGCCAATTTGCATCAACCAGTGCAGGATGCTATATGAACGAGGTTCGGTGTAAGTGAGATTCCAGTTCTGGGTGAGTTGAGGAAAGTGCAGAGACAGGCGATATTCCAATTACCTCGAACAACCTGCCAAGGGGTTATTTACCTGAACAAGTCAATTGTGTCCTACCTCTGCAGGTGCTGATTAGCTATACATCTCTGTAGTTCATCAGCTCATAAGATATAGGAGCAGAATTGGGCCTTTCGGCCCAGCAAGTCCACTCTGCTATTCCATCATGGTTGATATGCTCCTCATCCCCATTGTTTTGCCTTTACCCCATAACCCTTCAACCCATTACTAATTAAAAATCTGTCCAACTCCTCCTTAAATTTAAAGTTTGAAAATTTATTTTAAAAGTTTGAAGTCTGTTTATTACTGACAGAAGTAGGCTTACATTCACACTGCAACAAAGTTACTGTGAAAATCCCCCACTGTCCCAGTATCCGCCATACTTTGGGGTAATGAATTCCACAGATTCACAATCCTTTGGGAGAAATAGTTTCTCTTCAACTCTGTTTTAAATTTGCTACCCCTTATTCTAAGACTATGACCTCTTGTCCTAGAATGCCTCACAAGAGGAAGCATCCGCTCCATGTCTACTTTATCCATAGCTTTTACCATCTTGTGTACCTCAACCTGATCTCTCCTCATTCTTCTAAATTCCAGAGAGTCTTGGTCTAAACTGTTCAATCTCTCTTCATACAACAAACCCCTCATCTCTGGAATCAATCGAGTGAACGTCCTCTGAACTGCCTCCAATGCCACTACATTTTTCCTCAAATAAGGGCACCAAAATTGTGCACAATACTCCAGCTGTGGCCTCACCAATGCCTTGTATAATTGCAACAATACTTCCTTATCTTTAGATTCTATTCCTTTAGTTATAAATGCCAATATTCCATTCGCTTCCTTTATTATCTACTCTACCTGCATGCTAGTTTTCTGTGACTCATGAACAAGGACACCCAGATCCCTCTGCACCAGAGCATCCCAAAATCGCTCCCCATTTAGATAATAAGTCGTCTTCCCATTTTTGCAACCAAAATGCATGACCTCACCCTTATCCATGTTAAACTCCATCTGCCCCATTTTGGCCCAATATTCTAAACTAATCTGTATCCATTTGTAAGATTCTCATTTCCTCATTACAACTTATTGTCCCGCCTATTTTTGTGTCATCTGCAAATTTGGCTATAGATCCTCCTATCCAAGTTGTTAATACGGATTGTAAATAGCTGGGATCAAAGGAGTGAGCCCTGCGATCCCACTAGTTACTACTTACCATCCAGAAAATAACCCATTTATCCCTACTCTCTATCTTCTATCCATCAGCCAGTCACCTGTCCAAGATAATACATTATCCCTAATCCCATGTGATCCAACTTTGTGAATTAACCTTTTGTGTGGCACTTTATCAAACGCCATCTGGAAGTCCAGATATGTTACATCTATAGGATCCCCATTATTCACTTTGCTGGTTACATCCTCAAAGAACTTTAGCAAATTAGTCAAACATGATTTGCTTTTCATAAAATCGTGTTGGCTCTGAAAGGTAGTGTTTGAACTTTCCAAATGTCCTGATATTGCTTCCTTGATAATTAATTCTAACACTTCCCCAACAACAGACGTTAAACTAACTGGACTGTAATACCCCACGTTTTGCCTCCCTCCCTTTTTAAATAAGGGCGTTACATTAGCATATTTCCAATCCATCGGAACCTTTCCCATATCCAGGGAGTTCTGGAATATTATCACCAATGGATCCACTGTCTCTGCCACCGCTTCCTTTTCCTATTGATGTATTTGTTTTATCCTACAGGTACTTCACTCCGCCTTGCCTAACAAGGGGCACCCATGTGATGGGTCATGACAGGGCTGTTCTTGGATTTTTTTCGAGAGTATCCTACTGCTTCACATCGTTAGTGTACGCTTAACCTGGACCAGTTGATGGGCAACACGACAGCTCAGTGACTATAGCTGTGCTGTGCAGATACATGGATTTGGGCCTGTATCTGTGGGAGTTTGCGCATTCTCCCCGTGCTTGTGTATGTTTTCTCCGGGTGCTCCGGTTTCTTCCCACATCCCAAAGATGTGCTCTTAGGCTAATTGGCAGAACAAATTCTCCTTAAATTGTCTCAAATTTGGTTCAAATGCATAGATCTATAACCATAGACAGGGATCACAGGTAGAGGTGGGAACATTGAGGTGGCGGCCAAAGGGCTTGTTTCCCGTGCTGTTTTGTTCTTTGTTTTTTGACGATGCACCGAGCATAATCCCACCCAGGCCCTAACTCCATAACCCTACACATTTACCCCGCTGCTCCCCCTGACACTAAGGGACAATTTAGCAGAGACAAATCTGATCCGTAAATCTTTGGGATGTGGCAGCAAAGGGAGGAAATACACACAGACAGTGATCCAAACCCGGAATTGAACACAGGTCCCTGGCGCTATGAGACAGACAGACAGTGATCCGAACCCGGAATTGAACACGGGTTCCTGGTGCTGTGAGACACACAGACAGTGATCTGAACCCGGAATTGAACACGGGTCCCTGGCGCTGTGAGACACACAGACAGCGATCCGAACCCGGAATTGAACACGGGTTCCTGGTGCTGTGAGACACACAGACAGTGATCCGAACCCGGAATTGAACACGGGTTCCTGGTGCTGTGAGACACACAGACAGTGATCCGAACCCGGAATTGAGCATGGGTCCCTGGCGCTGTGAGACACACAGACAGTGATCCGAACCCGGAATTGAACATGGGTCCCTGGCGCTATGAGACAGACAGATAGTGATCCTAGCACGGAATTGAACACAGGTCCCTGGCTCTGTGACACAGACAGACAGTGATCCGAACCCGGAATTGAACATGGGTCCCTGGCGCTGTGAGACACACAGACAGTGATCCAAACCCGGAATTGAACACGGGTCCCTGGTGCTGTGAGACAGACAGTGATCCGAACCCAGAATTGAACACGGATCCCTGGCACTGTGAGACACACAGACAGTGATCCGAACCCAGAATTGAACACGTGTCCCTGGCACTGTGAGACACACAGACAGTGATCCGAACCCAGAATTGAACACGGGTCCCTGGCGCTGTGAGACACACAGACAGTGATCCGAACCCAGAATTGAACACGGGTCCCTGGCACTGTGAGACACATAGACAGTGATCCGAACCTGGAATTGAACAGGGTCCCTGGTGCTGTGAGACAGACAGTGATCCGAACCCAGAATTGAACATGGATCCCTGGCACTGTGTAGCACACATTCAGTGATCCGAAGCCGGATTTGAACACAGGTCCCTGGCGCTGTGAGACAGACAGACAGTGATCCGAACCCGGAATTGAACATGGGTCCCTGGCGCTGTGAGACAGACAGTGACCCGAACCCGGAATTGAACATGGGTTCCTGGCACCGTGAGACACACAGACAGTGATCTGAACCCGGAATTGAACATGGGTTCCTGGCACTGTGAGACAGACAGTGATCCTAGCACGGAATTGAACACGGTTCCCTGGCACTGTGAGACAGACAGTGATCTGAACCCGGAATTGAACACGGGTCCCTGGCGCTGTGAGACACACAGACAGTGATCCTAGCACGGAATTGAACATGGGTTCCTGGCGCTGTGAGACAGACAGTGACCCGAACCCGGAATTGAACATGGGTTCCTGGCGCTGTGAGACAGACAGTGATCCGAACCCGGAGTTGAACATGGGTCCCTGGCACTGTGAGACAGACAGTGACCCGAACCCGGAGTTGAACATGGGTCCCTGGCACTGTGAGACAGACAGTGATCCTAGCACAGAATTGAACACGGTTCCCTGGCGCTGTGAGACACACAGACAGTGATCCGAACCCGGAATTGAACACGGGTCCCTGGCGCTGTGAGACACACAGACAGTGATCCGAACCCGGAATTGAACATGGGTCCCTGGCACTGTGAGACACACAGACAGTGATCCGAACCCGGAATTGAACATGGGTCCCTGGCACTGTGAGACACACAGACAGCGATCCGACCCGGAATTGAACACGGTTCCCTGGCACTGTGAGACACACAGACAGCGATCCGAACCCGGAATTGAACATGGGTCCCTGGCACTGTGAGACACACAGACAGCGATCCGAACCCGGAATTGAACACGGGTCCCTGGCACTGTGAGACAACAGACAGTGATCTGAACCCGGAATTGAACACGGGTTCCTGGCGCTGTGAGACAGACAGTGATCCGAACCCGGAATTGAACATGGGTTCCTGGCGCTGTGAGACAGACAGTGACCCGAACCCGGAATTGAACATGGGTTCCTGGCACTGTGAGACAGACAGTGATCCGAACCCGGAGTTGAACATGGGTTCCTGGCACTGTGAGACAGACAGTGATCCTAGCACGGAATTGAACACAGTTCCCTGGCACTGTGAGACAGACAGTGACCCGAACCCGGAATTGAACATGGGTTCCTGGCACTGTGAGACAACAGACAGTGATCCGAACCCGGAATTGAACGGGTTCCTGGCGCTGTGAGACAGACAGTGACCCGAACCCGGAATTGAACATGGGTTCCTGGCACTGTGAGACAGACAGTGATCCGAACCCGGAATTGAACATGGGTTCCTGGCACTGTGAGACACACAGACAGTGATCCGAACCCGGAATTGAACATGGTTCCCTGGCACTGTGAGACACACAGACAGTGATCCTAGCACGGAATTGAACACGGTTCCCTGGCACTGTGAGACACACAGACAGTGATCCGAACCCGGAATTGAACACGGTTCCCTGGCGCTGTGAGACAGACAGTGATCCGAACCCGGAATTGAACACGGTTCCCTGGCGCTGTGAGACAGCAGCGCTAACTACCGTGCCACCCTTTGATGCTGTTCCAATCTTCTAAACAGACTTCAGTCAATCATTTCCCACTTTCTGTCAATTTCACTGGGAATAAAATTAAATAATAAACAGTCCACACGAGGTGTTAACTTATTTTCTTAAGATTTCGCTTCAGGTTGTGAGACAGTTGGATTAAACATATCAATCAATAAGCAAATTGCACCTATAATGACTGTCATAAGGAAATGCAGAAGCAACATATCCTTTTCTTTCTGCATGCCCTGTCTGGACTCTCCTTAAAGGTTAATGCCTTCAATCGGTCTTGTGGTAGCAAGTTCCAACCACTCTCTGAATGAAGTAGTTTCAACTCATTTCATAGAACATAGAACATAGAACATAGAACATTACAGCACAGAACAGGCCCTTCGGCCTTCGATGTTGTGCCGACCAATATAAAAAGCAATGCCCCTCCAATGCCCCCCCCTTCCTTGTTGGACTTATTTCTGCGTATTTTACATTTGCTGGATTGGATTTCCCCCCACAAGGAAGCATCTGCTCTATGTTCCCCCCCCCCCGATTGAACTCTTTGGTAGTGTTAAAGGCAAGTCACCAACCCCAGCCCTCTCCCCCCCGCCCCGCAAAGAATGCAGTCCCCACCCTGTTAAGAGTCTTGAAGCTGGAATTATTCCATAAAGAGGTTAAGGCGGATTAAAAAGCAAAAAGCTTTCATCTGCATAGTGCTTTTAGGATTATATTCACTGGGTATATTGTTTAGCTATGAGGAGAGATTGGGTAAACTGGAGTTGTTCGTATTGAAAGGAAGGAGTTTGAGGGGAGACCTAATAGGGGTGTACAAAATTATGAAGGGTATAGATAGGGTGAACAGTGGGAAGTTTTTCCCCAGGTGATGATCACAAAGGGACGTTTTTTTACACCAGAGGGTGGTGGGGGGTCTGGAATGCACTGCCAAGCAGGGTGGTGGAGGCAGACACGCTAGGATCTTTAAGACTTATATGGATAATCACATGGACAGACTGGGAATGGAGGGATACAAAGGAATGGTCTAGTTGGGCCAATGAGCAGCACAGGCTTGGCGGGCCGAAGGTCCTGTTTCCTGTGCTGTATTGTTCTTTGGAGCTCGGGACAGGGGATCTCATACAAAACTTATAAAACTCTATCAGGGTTAGACAGGGTAGATTCAGAAAGAATGTTCCCAATGGTGGGGAGAGTCCAGAACTAGGGGGTCATAGTTTGAGGAGAAGGGGTAAACCTTTTAGAACTGAGGGTGAGGAGAAATTTCTTCACCCAGAGGGTGGAGAATGTGTGGAATTCACTCCCACAGAATGGAGTTGAGACCAAGACATTCTGTGATTTCAAGAAGAAATTAGATATAACTCTTGGAGCTAAAGGGATCAAGGGGAGAATCGGGATATTGAATTTGAATGAATGGCAGAGCAGTCTCAAAGGGTCTATTCTTGCTTCTATGGGTCATAAAATTTTAGAATCCTTACAGAGCAGAAAGAGGCCGTTTGGCCCATTGTGTCTGCACTGACCACAGTCCCAGCCAGACTCTATTCCGTAACCCTACATATTTACCCCCTGCTAACCCCCTGATTCTAGGGGCAATTCACCCTGGCCAATCACCCTAACCCGCACATTTTTGGAGTGTGGCTGGAAACCGGAGTACCCGGAGGAAACCCACGCAAACCCACGGGGAGAACGTACACACTCCGCTCAGATTGCAACCCAAGCTGGCAATCGAACCTGGGTCCCTGGCGCTGTGAGGCAGCAGTGCTAACCACTGTGCCACCCTGCTGCTCCGATATGTCTCGTCCAGCGGTTGTCTCACTGCACTTTATAACCAGCGAAGTACTTTTTGCAGCGTAGTTACTGTTTGCAATGTAGGAAGCGTTGAGTTACAGAGGTCTACAATACAGAAAAGGTCCTTTGGCCCATCATGTCCATGCTGGTCTATTAGAACACAGCAAGATCCCACAAATAATGACACGATAATGCTCAATAAATTTTTGTGTGTGATTGGGAGGTACATATTATCTGGGATACAAAGGATAATCCCCCTCTTTTTTGGCGTCACAAGGTTCTTTCGCAATGGCATCGGTTTAATAGCACGTCTGAATGACAGCACTCCTTCAACACTCCATTGCAGTGTTAATTGAGGCTGTTTCTGCTCAAACCCTGGAGCGGGGCGTGAACCCAGAACTTTGTGACTTAGAGACAAGCACATGGCCAACTGAAGAAGCAGTGGCTGGCTCATTCAGGGCAGGTTGGAAGGGGCATCCCCATTTGCTTCCACCATTATGTCTGGAGTCACAAGTAGGCCAGACCAGGTAAGGATGGCAGATTTCCTTCCCTATTAGTGAACCAGGTGGGTTTTAATGACAATGGACGATGGTTTCATGGTCATCAGTAGAGCATCAGGGCTGATGGGCCTGTACTGCGCTGTAATGTTCTATGTTCTAAAGGACATTAGTGAACCAGATGGGTTTTTACAACATTCAGAGCATCCATTATTCCCAGGACAGAATGCAGCAGTGAAGGAAGTCGGAATTCAGATGGGAACCCGGATCAATTGGATTAGTGCTCCGCAAACAGAAGCAATCAATTACTGAGGGGGGGACATCGGGTTTAAGCTACGAGGGGGAAGGTTTAAAGGAGATATACAAGGCAAGCCTTTTATACCGAGGGTGGTGGGTGCCTGGAACTCGCTGCCAGGGGAGGTAGTGGAGGCAGATATGATAGTGACTTCTCAGGAGCATTTTGACAAATACATGAACAGAATGGGATTGGAGGTCCTTAGAAGGGTAGAGGATTTTAGTTCAGTCAGGCAACATGGTCAGTGCAGCTTTTGGGGTGGGGGGAGGGGGGCCTATTCCTGTGTTGTAATTTTCTTTGTTCTTTGTTCCATGTTTAGTCCCAAATTCCAATCAGCGCTGAGAGTGAGAATGGCCAATTCTCCTTTCCTCTCCAAAATGTAGACGGCCTGGTAAGCAGTGGGGTTCTCAGGCCAGTGAGAATACATTCGCAACATTTAAGAGGCATCTTGACAGAGACATGACTTGGCAGGGAATAGAGAGATACCAACCACGTAGAGGCCAAAGGTCATTAGCTTAGAAAGGTGTTATGTGTCAGCACAGGCTTGGTAGGCCCCAGGGCCTGTTCCTGTGCTGTACTTTTTTCATTCATGGGTGTTGCTGGCTGGCCAGTACTTATTACCCTTCCCAATTACTCTTGTTCAGAGAGCAACTGAGAGTCACCCACATTGCTGTGGCTCTGGAGTCACATGTAGGCCAGACCGGGTAAGGACAGCAGATTTCCCTCCCTAAAGAACATTAGTGAACCAGATGGGTTTTTTCCAACAATTGATAGTGGTATCTTAATCATCAGTAGATACTTAATTCTAGGTATTCTTTTATTGAATTCAAATTCCATCATCTGCCGTGACAGGATTCGAACCCAGGTTCCCAGAGCATTAGGTGAGTTTCTAGATTAATCATCCAGTGATAATACCACTGGGCCATCACCTCCCCACGCATCAGTGCAGGCTTAGTGGGCTGAAGGGCCTGTTCCTGTGCTGTACTCTTCTCTGTTTCTTTGTTATCTCCAGTGTCAGAAGCGTTGGAAGTCAAAAAAAACAGAGATAAATTAATTGGCAATAGATCAAGGGATAAGATGAGGAGAGTTTTTTTTTCCATAACTAGTGGTTATGATCTGGAATGTGTTGCCTGAGATAATGGTGGAAGCAAATTCAATAAGTTTGGGAAGACAATTGGATAAATTCTTGAAGAGCAAACAGTTGTGAGGGTAATTGGGTAGTTCTTTTGAAAGGACAGCACTGACTAATTGTCTACGTACTGTAACATTCAACAATAGACTTTTTTCCAATCTTGTTCCATAGGCGTTAACCATTGCTGGCAAAGCCAACATTGCCCTTGAATCGACTAACTTGCCAGCCCATTGCAGAGGGCAGCTAAATGAACCTGAAGGCAAGTGTATTTTAGGTCCAGGTAAGGCAATAGATTTCCTTTCCTGAAAAGGTTTGGTGAACCAGATGGATATTTACAACAATTGATGATGGTTGTCCAGGTTACCATTGCTGAGAATTGCTTTATCCTCAAAATTTAGATGGCAGAGTCCTTAGGAACATTAACATACAGAGGGATCTGGGCGTGCAGGTCCACAGTTCCCTAAAAGTGACAACACAGGCGGCCAAGGTGATTAAGAAGGTCTATGACAAGCTTGTTTTCATCAACCGGGGCATTGAGTACAGGAGTTGGGGAATCATGTTACAGCGATATAAAACCTTGGTTAGGCTGCATTTAGAGTATTGCATGCAGTTCTGGTCACCACACTACCAGAAGGATGTGGAAGCTTTGGAGAGAGAGCAAAGAAGGTTCACCAGGATGTTTCCTGGTCTCGAGGGTGTTGGCTTTGAGGAGAGATTGAATAAACTAGGATTGTTTTCACTGGAAAGACGGAGGCTGAGGGGAGATCTGATAGGGATCTACAGAATGATGAGGCAGGGTGGATAGTCAGAGGCTTTTTCCCATGATGGAAGTGTCAATTACAGGGGGGCACAGGTTCAAGATGAGAGGGGGAAAGTTTAAGGGAGATGTGTGGGCAAAGTTTTTCATGCAGAGAGTGATGGGTGCCTGGAACGCGCTGCCAGAGGAGATGGTGGAAGCAGGAACACTAGCAACAGTTAAGAGGCATCTGGATGGGTACATGAATAGGGGGGGAATAGAGGGATACTGACCGAGTAAGGGTAGAAGGTTTTTTTCAGTTCAGTTAAGGCATCGTGATCAACAGAGTCTTGGAGGGCCGAAGGGCCTGTTCCTGTGCTGTACTTTTCTTTGTATTTAATAATGAAACCTCATAGGCTGCCACAAGCTGAGTTGGACAGATTTTTGATAGATAAGGGAGTGGAGGTTTATTATGGATGAGCAGGCTGGAGTGTGGAGTCAGATCAGTGTGATTGAACGGAATGGCAGAGCAGGCTCGAGCCTCTAAACGTCCTATCCCTGTTCTTAATTTGTATGTTCCTTTGTACCCGTTAGGTGAGGTCAGAGGTTAAGAGTTCACAGTCGACAATAGGTCATAAAGTCATAGAGGTTTACAGCCTTACTAACTTCATTGAGTTTTTTGAGAAAGTGACCAAAGAGGTGGATGGGGGTAAGGCGGTTGATGTAGTATATATGGACTTTAGTAAGGCGTTTGATAAGGTGGCCCATGGAAGACTTCTACAGAAAATGCAGATGTGTGGAATAGAGGGTGATTTAGCTAATTGGATTAGGAATTGGCTGGCAGATAGAAGACAGAGGGTGGTGGTTGATGGGAGATATTCATCGTGGAGTTCAGTGACAAGTGGTGTGCCTCAGGGGTCTGTTTTGGGGCCCCTGCTGTTTGTAATTTTTATAAATGATCTGGATGAGGGTATTGAGGGGTGGATCAGTAAATTTGCAGATGACACTAAAGTCGGTGGAGTGGTAGATAGTGAAGAGGGGTGTTATAGTTTACAGAGTGACTTGGACAAGTTGCAGAGCTGGGCCGAGAGGTGGCAAATGGAGTTAATGTGGAAAAGTGTGAGGTAATGCACTTTGGCAGGAACAATAAATGTGTAGAGTATAGGGCTAATGGTAGGACTCTTAATAGTGTTGAGGAACAGAAGGATCTTGGTGTATGTGTCAATAGATCCCTGAAAGTAGGCAGTCAAGTGGATAAAGTTGTTAAGAAGGCTTATGGAGTCTTAGCTTTTATTGGTAGGGGGATTGAATTTAGGAGCCGCAGCATCATGTTGCAACTGTACAAAACTCTAGTGCGGCCGCAATTGGAGTATTGTGTGCAGTTCTGGTCGCCACATTATAAGAAAGATGTGAAGGCATTGGAGAGGGTACAGAGGAGGTTTACCAGGATGTTGCCTGGTATGGAGGGCAGGTCTTATGAAGAGAGGCTGAGGGATTTGAGGTTGTTTTCGTTAGAAAGGAGGCGGCTAAGAGGGGACCTAATCGAAACATATAAGATGATTAGAGGTTTAGATAGGGTGGACAGTGATAGCCTTTTTCCTAGGATGGAAAAAGCTAGCACGAGGGGACACAGCTTTAAATTAAGGGGTATGAGTTATAGGACGGATATCAGAGGTAGGTTCTTTACTCAAAGGGTGATTAGGGAGTGGAATGCCCTGCCTGCAGCTGTTGTAGATGTGCCAAGTTTGGTGGCGTTTAAGAGGTTAATTGATAAGTATATGGAAGAGAAGGAATGGTTTAGTTTGGAGGGGCATTGCTTTTTATTTTGGTCGGCACAACATCGAAGGCCGAAGGGCCTGTTCTGTGCTGTAATGTTCTATGTTCTATGTTCTATGTTCATGGAAACAGGCCCTTCGGCCCAACTTGTCTATGCTGCCCCTTTTTTTAAACCATTAAGCCAGCCCCAACTGCCTGCATTTGGCCTATATCCCTCTATACCCATCGTAATCATGCTTTTTAGAAGACAAAATTGTACCTGCCTCTACTACTGCCTCTGGCAGCTTGTTCCAGACACTCACCCTCTCTGTGTGAAAAAAATGCCCCTCTGGACACTTTTGTGTCTCTCCCCTCTCACCTCAAACCCAAGCCTTCTAGTTTTAGACTCCCCTACCTTTGGGAAAAGATATTGACCATCTAGCTGATCTGTGCCCCACATTATTTTATAGACATCCATAAGATCATCCCTCAGCCTCCTACGCTCCAGGGGGAAAAAAGTCTCAGTCTATCCAGCCTCTCTTAATAACTCAAACCATCAAGTCAAACTTCAAATTGTGTCTTATTAAGAAACCTCGCTGAAGGATATCGACGAATGTCAGAGTGCCACTAAGAGTTAACAAGGAGAGACGGGAAGAGGAGTGAAATCTGGTATTAGTCGTTAGATGATGCTGGGATCTGCATTCTCAAAGCTCGCTGTTACAGAGTGGGAAGCTACCAATTGTACAACCCATCAGCTTCACAGCTAGGTTTGCTTGATACCATTCTCCAATTTATGCAGATTATACGTTTAACATTCTGCACATATATTAAAGAAAGATGTCATCTTTTAGATCTCATCTTAATTCGTGGCCTTTTTGGGACGTGGAGGCTTTGGAGAGAGTACAGAAAAGGTTTACCAGGGTGTCGCCTGTTACGGAGGGTATATTAGCTGTGAGGAGAGATTGAATAATCCAGGACTGTTCTCCCTGGAATGACGGAGGCTGAGGGGCAACCTGATCAAAGTTTATAAAATTATGAGGGGTGTGGATAGGGTGAGCAGTTGGGAGCTTTTTCCCCAGGACAGAAATGACAATTTCAAGGGGGCACAAGTTCAAGGTAAGAGGGTGAAATGTTCAGTGGCGATGTGCGGGGGAACACAGAAGGCGGTGGAGGCCTGGGATACACTGCCAAGTGAGATGGTTGAGGCGAATACATTAGCAATATTAAAGACTTTTCTGGATAGACATATTAAGAGGCAGAGAATAGAGGCGGTTAACCTAGGCAGAACGACGTGATCAGAGTAGGTTTGATGGGCAGTAAATGTGCCTTCTCTGTTCTTTCCCTGCTGCTGCTTCCCACCCAATCGACGAAGGAGCACCACTCTGAGAACCAGCGGTGTTTGATGGTGGCGCGGGCTTGTAGGGCCAAAGGGCCTGTTTGCTATGCTGTGTTGTTCTTTGTCCTTTGTTTGTTCTTACTGTTTTTATTCCAGTCCAATGCCGGCATCTCCACATCAAAAGCCCAGGCCCAGCTGTGGAGCTGGAAGAGAGTTCAGACCCAGTCTCGGGGCTGGGAGTGAGCTCTACTGCTGAGCTACTGGAGATGCACTGAGTAAGGTTCGAAGGTCTCTATTTCATCAAAAAGTGTCTGTTTCTCTATGTACTATTCTCTGTTCTTTGTTTTCTGACTGCAGAGAGTGGTGGGTGCCTTGAACGCACTGCCAGAGGAGGTGGTGGAAGCAGGCATATGAGCAACATTTAAGAGGGACCTGGATCGGTGCAGGAATAGGGAAGGAATAGAGGGATACCGACTGGATCTCAGAGGAAGGTCTACAATGAGGGGACCGTATTTGATATCCTAGGATAACTTTGTGTGGGCTGAGGCACATTTTTTGTTTGATTTATTATTGTCACATGTATTGGGATAAAATGAAAAGTATTGCTTCTTGCACATTATACAGGCAAGACATACCCTTCATAGAGTATGAAGGAAAAGAGAGGGCGCAGAATGTAGTGTTACAGTCATAGGTAGGGTGTCGAGAAAGATCAGCTTAATATAAGGTAGTTCCATTCAAAAGTCTAGAGGCAGCAGAGAAGAAGCTGTTCTTGAGTTGATTGGTATGTCATCTCAAACTTTTGTATTTTTTTCCTGACTGAAGAAGGTGGAAGAGAGAATGTCCGGGGGCGTGGGGTCTTTAATTATGCTGGCTGTTTTACCGAGCAGCAAGTGCTGACAGAGTCAATGGATGGGAGGCTGGTTTGAGTGATGGATTGGGCTACATTCACACCTTTTTGTAGTTCTTTGCGGTCTTGGGCAGAGCAGGAGCACATACCAAGCTGTGATACATCTGGACCTTTGACCCGGAAGCAATATAGTGAGGAAAATCTAATTCCGTTTAAACGGCTGTGGAATCTGTTGTTGCTTTTATGAATGTTTGAAAAGGACTTTGAAGAGTTTGCATCAATTTTAAAGAGATCAGTTGTCATTTACTTGAATAATAAGATTCACTGATGCATATGGCTTAGCAAACCTCGCCCTCGAGGCAATACCAACAGGGCGCCGTGATGTTAGACACAAAGGAGAGCTGAAGAAGAAAGTGACCAGGATGTAGATACAAATGCAGTGACGACTAAAATAGAAGTTGCTGCTATAAAGAAGCCATGATGTGGAGATGCTGGTGTTGCACTGGGGTAAACACAGTAAGAAGTCTTACAACACCAGGTTAAAGTCCAACCAGTTTATTTGACAGGAAACCCACAAGCTTTCGGGGTTTGCCCCTTCGCCAGGTGAATGGAGAGTTCTGGCCTCAGACAGAGCAATAGCATGTGCTATTATATGCTCCGTCTGAAGCCAGAACACTCCACTCACCTGACAAAGAGGCAAACCCTGAAAGCTTGTGGGTTTACTATCAAATAAACCTTTTGGACTTTAACCGGGTGTTGTGAGACTTCTTACTGTGTTTACCCCAGTCCAACGCCGACATCTCCACATGCCTCAATTTTGCCAGAGCTGTTTAACGAAGCTTCTGAAAAGGTTAGATAAAGGAATCTCTGGGGAACCTGTGCAATCAAAACTGTCGTGAACCTAACTAAGAAGACTTGGGTAACAACCGCCTCCAGGGAACTGGAATCATTGAAGTTATTGTTGAAGTTAACTCAAGGGCAAACTGCACGGTGGCACAGTGGTTAGCACCGCTGCCTCATAGTGTCGGGACCCGGGTTCAATTCCAGCCTCAGACTACTGTCCGTGTGGAGTCTGCACATTCTTCCTGTGTCTGTGAGGGTTTTCTCCATTTTTCTCCTACACTCCAAAGATGTGTGGGTTAGGTTGATTGGTCATGGTAAATTGGCCCTAGAATCATTAGCAGAGTAAATATGTGGGGTGATGGGAGCAGAGCTTGGGTGGAATTGTGGTCGATGCAGACTCGATGGGCCGAATGGCCTCCTTCTGCACTGTATGAGGAAAAGCAAGTGATCTGATGTACCGGAGACTGAGCTGGAAAGGCTGTGAGACTGCATGTGGCATCACATTTGTGCAAGGCAGCGTTGGGAATTTATTCATTTACAAGATGTGGGCATTGTTGGCAAAGCTGGCATTTATCGCCATCACAAATTGCCCCTTCAGAAGGTGATGGTGAGCTGCCTTCTTCAACCAGTGCGGTGGGAGGCAGTGGTGTAGCGGTGTTGTCTCTGGGCTAGTAACCCAGAGACCCAGGATAATGTTCCGGGGAGCTGGGTTTGAATCCTGCCACAGCAGCTGGCAAAATTTGAATTCAATAAAAAAAATCCGGAATTAAAGGTCTAATGATGACCATTGTTGTAAAAGCCCAAGTGCTTCGCTAATCTCGAGAAATAGTCTGTTATTCCGTGAGTAATTTCCAGATCGTACCAGCTGTAATTTGCATTGTTAATAAATGTCTGGTTTGGACGGGTTAAAGTGAAAGTGCAATCTGATTGGGCACATCTCCATTTGGTTATTTTGGTTTGCGGTTTCCCCCCGCAGGACGATCGTAACAACATCCAAGAGCGGTCTAATTAGAACATCATGCTCTCCCCTCGGTTATAACGCTTTAATTAATCTGTACGGTCGGAAGCACAGATGCTCCCAGCTTCAGGCAGACTGGCAGTGACAGGCAGCTTTGAATATGAAGCCGTCACAATGTCTTACCACTTGCTACAGGGAGGCAATCAGCCGGTGAATTCTGGGCTGCGGAAAACCAGAACCGTGGGCAGCGGTGGCACAGTGGTTAGCAGTGTGCAGGGGTTCGATTCCGGCCTCGGGTCACTGTCTGTGCAGAACAAAGAACAAAACAGCACGGGAAACAGGCTCTTCGGCCCAACGAGCCCACGGCGCCACCCCGATGTTCCCACCTCTACCTGTGATCCCCGTCCATGTTTATAGATCTATGGATTAAAAACCAAATTTGAGACAATTTAGGGAGAATTTGTTTTGCCAATTAGCCTAAGAGCGCATCTTTGGGATGTAGGAGGAAACCGGAGCACCCGGAGAAAACCCACGCAAGCACGGGGAGAATGCGCAAACTCCCACAGACACAGGCCCAAATCCATGTATCTGCACAGCACAGCGATAGTCACTGAGCTGTCGTGTTGCTCATCAGATGGTGCAGGTTAAGCGTGCACTAACAACGTGAAGCAGTAGGATACTCTCGAAAAAGATCCAAGAGCAGTCCTCTCATGACCCATTGTGTGTATGCCCCTCGTTAGACAACAAGGTGGACCAAAGCACCTGTAGGATAAAAACAAGTACATCAATATCATCATCTATTTACACACTTCCCAGGGACTCCCAAGGCTCATGATCCCTATTTTAAATCAGTTTTCTATACCCTTCCATTTCTCCCCGTGTCTGCGTGGGTTTCCTCCGGGTTCTCCAGTTTCCTCCGAAAGATTAGGTGCATTGACCATGCTAAATTCTCCCTCAGTGTAACCCAAACGGACGCCGAAGTGTGCTGACTAGGGGATTTTCACAGTAACTTCATCGCAGTGTTAACATAAGACTACTTGTGACGTTAATAAATAAACTTTTCTTCTACTTTTAAAACCATCATTCTTCAAAGGAAAATGCCGGTTAGATCTCAGCTGGCATCTGCTCAGTTCTGGACTTCAAACTTTAGGAAGGATGCCAAGGATAGGGAGATGAGGCAATGGATTGAATGGCCTCCTTCTGCATTATAGGGATTGCATGGATAAAGAAACCTTTAGAGGGCTATAGGGAAAGGTGAGGGGAGCGGCTGTTTCAAAGAGCTGGCACTGGTATGATGGGCTGAATGGTCTATTTCTGTACAATCCTGTGATTTTCTAAGGCTATTGTGTCAGATGTCCCTTCAAGGTCACAGCCATTGAGAGAAATAATTATCACAGAATCACAGAATCTATACAATGTATAGATTGTATACATTTAGCCCATCGAGTCTGCACCAACCATAACCCCCATCCAGGCTCTATTCGCGTAACCCCACATGTTTCCCCTAATCCCCTGACACTGGGTTCAATTTAGCATGGGCCAATCCACCTAACCGGCTCATCTTTGGATCATGGGAGGAAACCGGAGCACTCGGAGGAAACTCACGCAGACGTGGGAATCGAAACTGGGTGCCTGGTACTGTGAGACAGCAGTGCTAACAACTGTGCCACCATGCCACCCATGAAAATGAAGGTGGAGATTGAGTTTTTGGAAGACGCTGTTGAATAGCCTTTTAGTGAGTTGGTGCAATGGTACACACAGCTGCCATTATACAGTAGGTGGCACAGTACTTAGCACTGCTGCTTCACAGCGCCAGGGACCCGGGTTCAATTCCCAGCTTTGGTCAATATTTGCATGGAGTCTGCATGTTCTTTCTTAGTCTGCATGGGTTTCCCCCAGGTTTCGTCCCACAGCTTGTAATACCTACTAGTTTGTGCATTAACTGGCACCAGATTGTAGTGACTAGGGAAATCTCATAGAACATAGAACATAGAACACTACAGCACAAACAGGCCCTTCGGCCCACAAGTTGTGCCGATCCTATCTATACCTACCAGGCCATAGAACTATCTGTAACTCCCAATCCCATTAAATCCCATGTACTCATCCAGAAGTCTCTTAAAACACCCCAGCGAGTTCGCCTCTACCATCACTGACGGCAACCGATTCCATTCACTCACCACCCTCTGAGTGAAAAACTTACCTCTAACATCTCCTCTGTACTTGCCCCCAGCACCTTAAACCTGTGTCCTCTCGTAGCGACCATTTCAGCCCTGGGAAATAGCCTCCGAGAATCCACTCTATCTATTCCTCTCAACATCTTATAAACCTTTATCAGGTCGCCTCTTAACTTTCATCTCTCCAGGGAGAAGAGACCTAGCTCTCTCAATCTATCTTCATAAGGCATGCCCCCCAATCCAGGCAACATCCTTGTAAATCTCCTCTGCACCCTCTCAATAGCTTCCACATCCTTCCTATAGTCAGGCAACCAGAACTGCGCACAATACTCCAAGTGGGGTCTGGTAAGGGTTTTATAAAGTTGCAGCGTTACCTGCCGACTCCTAAACTCAATCCCTCTATTAATGAAGACCAGTACACCATACATCTTCTTGACCACATCTCCCACTTGCGGGGCAGACTTATGAGTCCTATGGACCCGGACCCCAAGATCCTTCTGCTCCTCAACACTGCCAAGACTCCTACCCTTGATATTATACTCCTTCATCCCATTGGTCCTGCCAAAATGGACCACCACACATTTATCCACGTTGAAGTCCATCTGCCACTTCTCCGCCCAGTCTTGCAACCTATCTATGTCTCGCTGCAAGGGTAACTTCATTGCAGTGTTAATGTAAGGCTTACTTGTTATAATAAATAAACGTTATATGGGGTTCAAATCCCGGCTTGGGTCACTTTCTGTGTGCACATTCTCCCCGTGTCTGCATGGGTTTCCTCCAGATGCTCTAGCTTCCTCCCACAGTCAAAGAAGACATGCTGGTTAGGTGCCTTGACCATGGTAAATTCTTCGTTGTGGTGGTGGAGGGAGTGATTATTGATGGTGGTGGGTGAAGCAGACTGCTTTGTCCTGGGATGGTTTAGCACTGCCGGAACTGCAGCCCATCCCGGCGAGAGGAGTGGAATGATTTGAATATTTTTCCTCGCTTTCTGAGTGAAGCAGGTGTGCTGGAAAGATAATTCACTTGGCTTCCAATAATCGCAGCTCGGAAAATGATGCTCTTTGTTACTCGCCTGAGTGTGCGGCCCGGCCACAGGGATTGAGTGAGCGAGTGAGCAAAGAGAAAAGAAAGACCCTGAGGTTAAATAAGAAAGTATCGATAACAATTTCCTACGAGGGCTGGGAGGACAAGAGTGTATTTATCACACTAAGTCTGTGCGATTACCGTCACTCATTATAACACTTTGCTTTATAGCAACTGCACAATGCCTAAAAAGAAACAAATCCCAAACTTATCCTCTGTTCGTTTTTATCCTCTCCTGAAAAGAGTGGGTGAGATTCTCCAGCCTCCCATCGCATGTTTCCCTTCGGAGGGGGGTGACTCATTATTCAACTCTATTATTCCCCTCTCCAAACTCTGCAGCCTGGGTCTCAGCTCCTCCCTCTGTGACTGGATTCTGAACTTCCTAACCCACAGACCACAATCAGTAAGGATAGGCAACAACACCTTCTCCACTATCATCCCCAACACCGGTGCCCCACAAGGCTGTGTTCTCAGCCCCCTACTATACTCCTTATACACCTATGACTGTGCGGCCAAATTCCCCTCCAACTCGATTTTCAATTTTGCTGACAACACCACCATAGTAGGTCGGATCTCAAACAATAATGAGACAGCATACAGGAATGAGATAGAGAATCTGGTGAACTGGTGTAGCAACAATAATCTCTTCCTCGATGTCAATAACAGGAAGGAGATTATCTTCGACTTCAGGAAGCATAAAGGAGAACATGATCCTGTTTACATCAATGGGGACCAAGTAGAAAGCGTTGAGAATTTCAAGATTTTAGGTGTCCAGATCACTGACAATCTATCTTGGTCCCACCTCCCATGCTGACACTATAGTTAAGAAAGCCCACAAACGCCTCTACTTTCTCAGAGGACTAAGGAAATTTGGCATGTCAGCTACGACTCTCACCAACCTTTAACACCATAGAAAGCATTCTTTCTGGTTGTATCACAATTTGGTGTGGGCTCCTGCTCTGCCCAAGACCACAAGGAACTACAAAGGGTTGTGAATGTAGCCCAATCCATCACACAAACTAGCCTCCCATCCATTGACTCTATCTACAGTTCCCGCTCTCTCAGAAAAGCAGTCAGCACAACTAAGGACCCCACTGCCACTGGACATTCTCTCTTCTACCTTCTTCCATCGGGAAAAAAGATACAAAAGTCTGAGATCATGTACCAACCGACTCAAGAACAGCTTCTTCCCTGCTGCTGTCAGACTTTTGAATGGACCTACCTCGCATTAAGTTGATCTTTCTCCTAGCTATGACTGTAACACTACATTCTGCACTCTCTCCTTTCCTTCTCTGTATAGCACCCAAGAAACAATACTTTTCACTGTACGTTAATGCATGTAACAATAATAAATCAAACCAAATTAAATCAAATGTTTGCTAGCAGTGGGATTCCCATCACCCTCTACATGAAAATGTTGTTCCTCAGACCCCAGTTAACCTTCCTGCCCTTTCCTTTATATCTATGGCCCTTGGTTGTTGACCAATCTACTGAGGGAAAATTTTCTATCTATGTCTTAATTTTGTACACCTCAGTCAGATACCCTCTTAATCTTCTCTGCTCCAAGGATAACACTCCAGCCTAACCAGCCTCTCTTCATAGCTGAAACACTCCAGCCCAGGCAACATCCTGGTGAACCTCCTCTGCACCCTCTCTAGTGCAATCACTTCCCTCCTATAGGGTGGTAATCAGAATAGTGTTCCCGCCACTATCAATAGGAACTCCTGTTGACGTCACTCCCTGCCGGCAGAGAATTCCAGATGTTGGCTCTCACCTCAGACGTTCCGCGGGCACTGTTCCTCTCTCCCCTTCCCCCACTCCCTCCTACATGCAAAACCAGTGCCCATATCCCATTTTGCACCAGATCCGATTCACGCTCAACAGTAAAGCATATTGAGAAGACTAATAAGGCTAGGGAATAACACGTTGAATGGCAGCGCACTAGGAATTACAGAGGGCCGGAGGGACCTTGGGAAGCATGTCCAAGCATCATGGAAGGCAAAAGAATAGATAAGGTGGTTAAAAGGCAAATGGGATACTTGCCCTTCTTAGCTGAGGCATAGACAAACCAAAGTTTTGAAGATCTGTCTTAATATCCCCTTGGGTAGCTCGGTGTCAATGTTTGCCTGAGGACACTGACATGAAGCTCCTTGGTGCTGGGATTTGCCCCATTAAAGGTGCTATATAAATGCAAGTTATTGAGGTTGAAGGCGGGTTTAAGAAGTGCGGGTCTAATTTAAGGTGTAGTCGAGTGAACCATGGGGTGAGAGGTAATAGTCACAGAGTTTTACAGTATTGAAAAATGCCCTTTCTGTCTGGTCTGAACTTGGTCTGTAGCCTTGTACACTATAGTGTACAAAACTCTGGTTAGGTCACAGGTAGAGTATTGTGTGCAGTTCTGGTAACCACTCCATAGGAGGGAAGTAATTGCACTGGAGAAGGTGCAGAGGAAATTCACCAGGATGTGGCCTGGGCTGGAGCGTTTTAACTCTGAAGAGAGGCCCGTTAGGCTGGGGTTGTTATCCTTGGAGCAGAGAAGGGGACCTGATTGTGGTGTACAAAGTTATGGGAAACGTAGATAGGGTGGATAGGAAGGAACTTTTCCTTAAGTAGAGGAGTCAATAACCAGGGGACATAGATTTAAGGGAAGGGGATTTGGAGGGGATTTGAGGAAAGATTTTTTTACCCAGAAGGTGATGGGATCTGGAATCTCACTGCCTGAAAGGGTGGGAGAAGCAGGAACATTTAAGAAGTATTTAGATGAGCACTTGAAACACCACAGCGTACAAGGCTATTGTCCAAGTGCCAGAAACTGGGATTAGATGGGTTTGATGGCTAGCACTGACAGGATGGGCCGAAGGGCATCTCTCAGTGCTGTAATATTCTGTGAATCTATTACCTTTCACCCCACTTGACCACACTTCAGATTAGATCTTCAATTCCTAAACCTCAATGACTTGCATTTATATAGCACCTTTACTGAGGCAAACCCCAGCACCAAGGAGCTTCATGTCAGTGTCCTCAGACAAACCTTGGCACTGATGCACCCAGGAGGATATTAGGACAGGTCTTCAAAACTTTGGTCAAAGAATGAGTTCTTAAGCACTATCTTAAAGGAGGAAAGTAAGGCAGTGTTAAAGAGAGGTTTAGGGAGGCAATTCCAGAGCTTCAGACCAAGACACAGTCAGCAATGGTGCAGCAATGAAAATCAAGGGTGCTCAGGAGACTGGAACTGGAGCAGTGCAGTTATCCCAGAGCGTGTGAAGCCACAGGAGGTCACAGAGTTAAAGAGCAGCACGGTGGCACAGTGTTTAGCACTGCTGTCTCACAGCGCCAGGGACCCAGATTCGATTCCAGCCTCGGGTGACTCTCTGCACGGAGCTTGCAGGTTCTCCCAGTGTTTGCAAGGGTTTCCTCCGGGTGCTCCAGTTTCCACCCACAGTCCGAAAATGTGCAGGTTTGATGCATTGGCCATATTAAATTACCTCTTAGTGAACAAAGATGAGGGATTAGGTGGATTGGCCATGCTAAATTTTGATTTGATTTATTATTGTCATGTATTATCATACAGTGAAATGTATTATTTCTTGTACGCTATATAGACAAAACATACGGTTCATAGAGAGGGAAACAAGAAAGTGCAGAATGTAATGTTACAGTCATAGGTAGGATGTAGAGAAAGATCAATTTAGTGCAAGGTAGGTCCATTCAAAAGTCTGACAGCAGCAGGGAAGAAGCAGTTCTTGAGTTGGTTGATACATGACTTCAGACTTTTGTATCTTTTTCTCGAAGGAAGAAGGTGGAAGAGAGAATGTCCGGGTTGTGTGGATTCCTTAATTATGCTGGCTGCTTTTCCATGGCGGTGGGAAGTGTAGACAGAGTCAAAGGATGGTTTGTGTAATGAATTGGGCTTTATGCACAACCTTTTGTAGTCCCTTGCAGTTTTGGGCAGAGCAGGAGCCATACCAAGCTGTCATACAACCAGAAAGAATGCTTTCTATGGTGCATCTGTAAAAGTTGATGAGAATCATAGCTGACATGCCAAATTTCCTTAGTCTTCTGAGAAAGTAGAAGCATCGGTGGGCTTTCTTAACTAACGTCGGCATGGGGTGGGGGGAACCAGGACAAGTTGTTGGAGATCTGGACACCTAAAAACTTGAAGCTCTTGAATATTTCTGCTTCATCCCTATTGATGTAGACAGGGGCATATTCTTTACATTTCCTGAAGTCGATGACAATCTTCTTTGTTTTGTAAACATTGAGGGAGAGATTATTGTTGCTGCATCAGCTCACCAGATTCTCTATCTCATTCCTGCGCTCTGTCTTGTCATTGTTTGAAGTCCAACCCATTATGTTGATATCATCAGCAAACAGCCCCTTAGTGTCCAAAGATGTGCAGATTAGGTGGCTTGGCCGTGTTAAATTGGCGCTTAGTATCCAAAGATGTGCAGGTTAGGTGGATTGGCTGTGCTAAATTGCCCCTTAGGGTCCAAAGATGTGCAGGTTAGGTGGCTTGGCCATGCTAAATTGTCCCTTAGTGTTCAGAGATATGCAGGCTAGGTGGCTTGGCCATGCTAAATTGTCCCTTAGTGTCCAGAGATGTGCAGGCTAGGTGGCTTGGCCATGCTAAATTGTCCCTTAGTGTCCAAAGATGTGCAGGCTAGGTGGCTTGGCCATGCTAAATTGTCCCTTAGTGTCCAAAGATGTGCAGGCTAGGTGGCTTGGCTATGCTAAATTGTCCCTTAGTGTCCAAAGATGTGAAGGTTGGGTGGATTGGCCATGGTAAATGTGTAGGTTTATCAGGATAGGGTGAGGGCAAGGGTCTAGGTATGGTACTGTATCAGAGAGATTCGGTGCAGACTTAATGGTCAAATAGCCTCCTCCTGCCCTGTAAAGTTCCTATAAATCCCCTTGATAAGTACTTGGGGGGAGGAAACTTAAGACATTTCCAACACAAAGGGTGTTACTCCTCCCTGCAGATTTTCAATAATATTGTCCCACCAACGCTTTAATTTTCAGATGAAAATTTTGGAAAAAGAGTTGGGTTAAATTCAATTCTTTTCTGCAGATTCACTCATCTTATTGCAGACCTTAAAATGGGGACCCTCGTCCTAGCCACCTCAGCTTCTGAAATCCACTTTTATTTATTCTCTGCTCCATTAAAAAAAAATTATTAAAGTTTTATTTATTGAACAACTACCCATGGCTTTTAGCGTGAAATTCTGTTGATTAAAAACAAATTTAAAAGTAACGGTAGTTGTACGGAAACAATTTAATTGTGCTGGAGGCACGGTTAAACCTGGAGATGAGAAGGTGCAGCTCAAAGATGGTTTGCTTTTTTAACATTTCTTTTACAGGATGTGGGCGTCGCTAGCTGGCCAGAACTTATTGCCCCTTAAGAAGGTGACAGTGAGCTGCCTTCTTGAAGCACTGCAATCCCTGTGGTGTAGGTATATCCAGTAAGAGGTCTCACAACACCAGGTTAAAATCCAACAGGTTTATTTGGTAGCAAACGCCACTAGCTTTCGGAATGCTGCCCCTTCATCAGGAGGGACTCACCTGGACTTTAACCTGGTGTCGTGAGACTCCTTATTGTGTTTACCCCAGTCGAACACCGGCACCTCCGCGTCTTGTAGGTATATCCACAGTGCTGATAGGGAAGAATGCCAGGATTTTATAAGAACGTAAGAAATAGCAGCAAGAGTCGGCCATCCAGCCCCTCCAGCCTGCCCCGCCAATAAATAAAATCATGGCTGATCTGAAAGTGGATCAGTTCCACTTCCCCACTTTTTCCCCATAATTCTTAATTCCCTTGTCTATCAGAAACCTATCTACCCGTGACTTAAATATATTCAGCGAAATAGCCTCCATTTCAATGGACAGAGAATTCCAGAGATTCACTACCCTCTGAGTGAAGAAGTTCCTCCTCAACTCTGATCCAAACCGCCCCCTCCCCCCCTTATTTAGAGGCTGTGCCCCCTAATTCTGCTATCCTTTCTAAGTGGGAAGAATCTCTCTACCTCTACCCTATCCATCCCCTTCATTATCTTGTAAGTCTCTAATAAGATCCCCCCTCAACCTTGTAAACTCCAATGAGTACAAATCTAATCTACTCAATCTCTCCTCATAGGCTAAACCCCTCGTCTCTGGACCCATTTTGACCCAGCGACAGTGATATATTTTCAAGTCAGGATGGTGAAAAGGAAATTTTACTTACAAGTTGCAAGTGAGGCTTACGTTAACACTGCAGTGAAGTTACTGTGAAAATCCCCAAGTCCTGACACTCTGGCACTTGTTCGGGTACACTGAGGGAGAATTGAGCATGGCCAATGCACCTAGCCAGAAAGCAAAAGAGAAATTGCTGGAAAGTCTCAGCAGATCCGGCAGCATCTGTGAGGAGAGAAAAGAGCTGATGTTTCTGGCCCAGATGACCCTTTGTCAAAGCTGGTCGGGGGGACTAGTGCATTTTATCACAGCTTTGGGAAAGGGTCAGCTGGACTCAAAACATCAGCTTTTTTCTCTCTTTACAAATGCTGTCAGACCTGCTGAGATTTTCCAGCATTTTCTCTTTTGGTTTCAGATTCCAGCATCCGCAGTCATTTCCTTTTATCCACCAAACAGCACGTCTCTCGGACTGTGGGAGGAAACCAGAGCACCCGGAGGAAACCCACGCAGTTATGGGGAGAATGTGCAGACTCCACGCAGACAGTGACCCAAGCTGGGAATTGAACCCAGATCCCTGGCACTGAGAAGTAGCAGTGCTAACCACTGTGCCACCTGACAATGATGTTAGATGCTGTTGAAGGAGTCTTGGTTAGTTGGTGCAGTGCATCTTGAAGATGGTACCGGTGGCTGCCACCATGCATAAGGTCCCATACCCACTGTGCCACCCAGTGGCTTGGAGTGGAACTTGCAAGGTGGTGTTTCCATAGAGTCCTAGAATTCCTACAATGCAGAAGGAGACCATTCATCCTATCAAGTTCATGCTGACGACAACGCCACCTAGGCTCTATCTCTGTAACCTGGCATATTTACCATGCTAATCCCCCTGACACTACAGAGTAATTTTGCATGACAAATCCACCTAACCCGCACATCTTTCTCTAATCCGGAGAAAACAGAGCATCCAGAGGAAACTCACACAGACAGGGGGAGAATGTCCAAACTCCAAACACCAAGCCAGGAATTGAAACCCGGGTCCCTGGCACTGTAAGGCAGCAGTGCTAACCACTATGCCACTGTGCCACCCTTATGGAGGACAAGTACTCTATAACGTGTCTGTTGCAGCTCTGTTACTAACAGTCTCACCTCGGAGACTAAAGGTTATGGATTGAAGCGCTATGGGAGTGCTACACTGTTTTGCCATTCAGGTGAGGTGTTGTAGTGAGACCCGGTCAATACAGCACCAAAATCACAGATTATCTGTTCAACTAAGTGTTTGCCTCACAGAAAACAGTTTTCCAATTGTTCCATGTTAACATTTACGTTCTACCTGAGCCTCTCATCCCACGTTGCTTTATCCAACCCTATCAACAGCTTTCTCCTCTATCCTCTCCCTCCCTCTCATCTGTCTGCCCAGCCCAATACATTCCTGCTACTTCATCATAACTATAACTTGCTGCAGGTTCTTCCCATTTGCTGGGTCAAGATGATTTTCCCGAATTCCCATCAGACTTATTAAGCAATAAAACAAATGAATACATTCATCAGATCTGGAGGCAGCTGTGGAGAGAGAAAAAGAGTTAATATTTCCAGTTCAAATGACCCCTTCTACAGGACTGATTTACTGGGTGGAGTTTACGAGAAAAATTCTAAGCGTCCAGCTAGCTGGAAATGGGAGAGTCGCAGATCTGTTTTTTGGGTGAGTGTTTACTCCCAATCTTGTGCACACACTGCATGAAAAGATAGGCTAGACTGCTTTTAGCTTTTACAGGCGGTGGCAGCGTTAAACTTGCCAGCTCGCTTCTTAACCAGCTGGGGAAGCTACTGTTCATGAGCCGAACTCTGTGTTTGCACATGCCCAACTTCAGCAGCAGAGGCCTGACAGAGATCGAAAGCGATAACCTGTCAGGCCTCTGCAGCTGCAGATAGCCTCAACTCAGCCTCCTCCTCCATGGTCAAAGGACCTGCAAGCTCCACATCGCCTGGAAATATCACCCCCTCCGTCCCCGTCAATCAGATGGATTGCGATGCAGAGCGATAGCAGGACCCCCTCCCTCCCCCATCCTTTCAACCGATTACATGCAGAGTGGCAGTGGCCCCCACCTCCCCTACATAGATCAGGCCACCCTGGCCTGGATCTGCCCCGTCTAGGCCCCGTCCCATATGCCCTGCCCCATTAGATCCCGTTCCCTTCATGACCCACCCCCTGACACTGCCTAGTGGATAGTGCCATGGTGCCCGGGGGGCACTCCCAAGGTGCCAGGCTGGCAGTGCTAGGCTGGCTCTGCCCAAGAGTCACCTCCCATTGGCCTTGTCCTCCCGAGGGGGGCCTCAATAACCTCAGTTTTCCCAGTGAGGCCGACATGACTATTCCCTGTTCATGGAGAGCAGGTATTTGCCTTACTGGACAGAACCTCTCCCGGCGAGGCCATAAAAGGCAAGCAAACACGGACGATTGAACTCACTACACACCTGGAAAACTTAATTTTAATAAATTTGAATAAATTATTCAGCCTCTCACCAGAAATGGGCGAGAGGTTGACCGCACCGGAAATCTGGTTCTGGTAAGAATGCCAGAGGCAGGAAATTGGGCATGATCCTGGTTTCTCAGCCTTCGCACTACTTTACCAGCTTGTTCCATCCGTTGATGGGGCAGGGCACACCGGTAAAATCACGGCCATTAACTGACTATCTAATATTTACGTCTTCTAGGCCAGAATTTTCCGTTCTCGCCCACGGCCGAGATTTTCCAGTCCCTCTGCGTTTACTGGAGATTTGGCTGAGCACCAAATGAGCCGTTCTCGCTGGCAGTGGTGACAGGGTGTATAATGCCAATGAAACCCACCCTGGTCTTGCCCACAAAAATCTTTGCTGCATCTATCCAATCAATCCGTCGTGAAGTACTTTGCCAATCCCTCAGTCTTCCTTTTTCCAGCAGAAAGTCCTCGCGATGGGTAAAAGCTAACGGTTCTGGCGTCATTCCAGTGAATCTTCTTATTTTTGCAATGCCTCTACATCACTTTTGGAGACCAGAGCTATTTGCGATGTGGTCGGTGGGATCTTGCTGTGCGCAAATTAGTTGCTTTTTTTTTCCCCACAGCAGTGCAGCATTGCCACACCTACCCCACTTCAGAAATAATAAATTGGTGATAAAAACATTCTGGGACACTAGGAGGCTCAGCGGAATGGATGGATCGTGGGGGGCTTATTTACAAATCCCTGAAAGCAGCAGAACAGGTGAGTAGAGAATTTAAGAAGGAGTATGGGGCACTTCATTGTAGAAAGGATGTGATTGCACTAGAGAGGGTGCAAGAGAGGTTCACCAGGATGTTGCCATGTGTTATGGTTCAGATGAGAAACTCCAAAGAGTTCTATGGAGTCCGCCTGAGTCATACATTTTGCAACTTGAATGTGAAGATGAGCCATGAAATGTTTCACTTCAGGTACAACTCAAATGACCCACGAGGGAGCTTTTATCAAACAAAGTAAGACATCTCATAACACCAGGTTGAAGTCCAATTTGGAATCACGAGCTTTCAGAGCACTGCCCCTTCAATGAAGAGTTGGATTCACAAACAGGGCATCACAAATAGCTCATTCACTTAATCATGGACTCTTCACCTTCAACAATCAGTTTTTCATCCAGACACACAAAACAGCCATGGGCATCAAATTTGTACCTCAATACGCCAACATCTTGATGCACAGGCTTGAACCAGGATCTTGGGTTCATGTCACACTATGTGTAACCCCTACAATTTGCCTGGGCTTGCAAAATCTTCCTAACTGTCCTGGCTTAATTCAAGTCATGCCTCTTTAACCCTCTTTTGACTCATATCGTCTGCACCTGTAAAGAATTGAATACCTGTTAAGGCTGGCATTCTAACCATTATCTTGTAATTGGGTCTGTGTCTATATATACCCTGTTTGTGAAACAATGCTCAACTCACCTGATGAAGGAGCAGCACTCCGAAAGCTCGTGCTACCAAATAAACCTGTTGGACTTAAACCTGATGTTGTGAGACTCCTCACTGGTGTCAGTCCAATGCCAGCATCTCCACATCAAAGTTTTTTTAAAATATAATTAACATATATGGAGCAAAAATTAGCGAGGACTTTTATCAATTAGAAGTGAAAATAAAACAACACAATAATGTATAACCTTTAATCAATATATTTCAGTTGTTCCAATCAAGGCAATCGCAGAGACAAAAGACCCTTTTCACAGGTTTAACACAGACTCATGTTCACATGATGTTAGAAATCCAGCTCCCTGGAGCAATTGCGAATTTCAAATGTTCTTGAAAATTAAAAGCAGTTTGTGGTCAGATCAGCTCCCAAAACACAAATTCTTTACTGCAGCATGACAACAAGCCTTTCTTTCAGCTAACTTCAAAAAAAGACAGAGAGAGAGAGGGAGAGACTTCTTTTCCAGCTTACTCCTAAGACACCCTCTATCACTGCAAAACAAAAGCGGAAGCTGGAAAACTTCCTGACCTGCCCACAGATTTTTCCCCTCCTTCCAGCAATGACATCACCCAAGATTGTGACCGTGATCGAAAAAAATCTCGTAAAGTGACACTAGTGTCACCCTGGCATGGAGCATTCGAGCTATACACAGAGACTGCATAGGGTTGGGTTGCTTTCCCTAGAGCAGAGGGGGCTGGGGGTTGGGGGGGACATGATTGAGATGCATAGGATTATGACAGATATGAGTGAGTGAGAAGGCCATCCTCATGGGTGTGAAACTTGGCTATTAGTCTCTGCTCAATGATTCTGCATTGTGTGTCGTGAAGGCCAAGTGATAGAAAGCAGCTGTTCGCCTGGGTTGAGGGATCAATTACGACTGGACAGACTTTTAAGGTGAGGGGCAGGATGTTCAGAGGGGATTTGAGGAAATTATTTTTTACCAGTGGGAATCTGGAATGCACTGCCTGGGAAGGCCAGAAACCTTATAATCTTTAAAAAATATTTGGTTGAAACATCATAATATTCAAGGATATGGGATAAGTGCAGAAAAATGGGATCAGTTATTATCGGATCTGACTCCATGTGCTTGAAGGACATTTTCTGCACTTTACGACTCAATGGCATTATGGAAGGCGCTATATAAATGCAAGTCAATTCTCTCATGCTGTTGACTCACCGAGGCCCATGTTTAAAGTTTATTTGTTAATGCAAAGAAGGTTACATTAACACTGCAATGAAGTTACTGTGAAAATCCTCCAGTCGCCACACTCCAATGCCTGCTCAGGAATACTGAGGGAGAATTTAGCATGGCTAGTGCATCCAACCAGCACGTCTTTCAGACTGTGGGAGGAAACCGCAGGAACCCATGCAGACACTGGGAGAATGTGCAAACTCTATACAATGACCCAAGCTGGGAATTAAACCCAGGTCCCTGGCACTGTGAGGCAGCAGTGCAAACCCCACTGTGCCACCACGTCACCAACATGGGCTACTATCTGCTCCAAAGTTTAAACAATTTGGGATCTTCCCATGCACAAATTGAATGCTATTCTCTCTTCCACAGAAAACAGTTTGAGGCCAAAGGAGTTAGATTTGGTTCTCAGGGGCTAAAGAGGTCAAAGGCTATGGGGGGTGGGGGGAGTGGGAACAGGTTACTGAGTTGGACAATCAGCGAAGATTGTAATGGATAGTCGAGCAGGCTCAAAGGGCCGAATGGCCTTCTGCTGCTCCTATGTTTGTATGTTCCTATCTTCCCTCTATTGCAGTTCAAAGCAAGCATCTTCTTGGCATAAACAAAAGAGATTCCAGATTTCAGATTCCAGCATACCCATTTATTTCCTCTCAGTCATCTTCTTAGCATATCCTAAGGATATACAAATTCAGCTCACAGCATGGTGGCACAGTGGTTAGCACTGCTGCCTCACAGCGCCGGGGGCCTGGGTTCGACTCCTAGCTTGGGTCTGTGTGGAGTCTGCACTTTCTCCCCATGTCTGCGTGGGTTTCCTCCGAGTGCTCCAATTTCCTCTGATTGATGTGCAGGTTAGGTGTGTTGACCGTGTTAAGTTGCCCCTTAGTATCAGGAATTAGTAGGGTAAATATGTGGGGTTACAGCCTAGATGGGATTGTGGTCAGTGCAGACTCACTGGGCCAAATGGCCTCCTTCTGCACTGTAGGGATTCTACGATTTCCTCTCATTCTTTTGGGATTTTGCTGACAGGTTTTGTTATTTTCTTGTGCTATTTTATTACTGAAAATCCCTTTCCTCTGCCTCTTGGGGCTGCCATCTCTGGGGCTAATTGGGAAGGTGATGTGCCACATTGCTGCAGCATTGAGCAAAGCTCAGACAGGTAGCTCCCCTTGTGGCATGCTGTGTGAGTCACACAGAGCAAGGCAGAGTCTCAGCTACAAACACCTGATCTGACACTGCATCAGCCTGAACACAACCAGCGGGCTGGGAACCAACACGATTCAGTGAAGTGAATACATTGAGTATCAGCCACGAGGCTTTAATTCTCACGAGTACAAAGTGAGGAGGCTGGAAGTGTGACAGCAACGCTATTAGAAGAAGCGGCCAAAAGCTGGGTCAAAGAAAGAGATTTTAAGGAACATCTTAAAGGTGAAGTGAGGCAGAGAGGTCTAGTTTTATTTTTTTCTTCAACCATGCCATAGAATCGCTACAGTACAGAAGAAGGCCATTCAGCCCATCAAGCCTGCACTGATTCTCAAAAATAGCATCTTAGCCAGACCTGTCCAGCTCCCGATTTCCATATCCCACACATTTCCTATGGCTAATCCATCTAATTTATACATCTTGGAACACTAAAGACAATTTATCATGGCTAATCCTTCTAATGTGCATATCTTTGGATTGTGGGAGGAAACTGGAGCACGGGAAGGAAACCCATGCAGACACGGGGAGAACATGCAGACTCTGCACAGTCAGTGATCCAGGGCAGGAATCGAGCCTGGCTCCCTGGTGCTGTGAGGCAGCAGTGCTAACCACTGAGCCACTGTGCCGGCTAATACTGTACCAAGTTATAGGGTGGAATTATTCAGCCGTACTCACTCCAAGACCAGAAAATCCTGCCCGAGGTCAACAGACGTTTGCATGATCTTTGCCCCACAACCAGCTACAATTTCCATGGCAGGTGGGACAAGAAAAATCCACTTATAGAGTTTTACAGCACAAAAAGAAGGCCATTCAACCCATCGTGTCTGTGCCAGCAATCAAGCACCCATTCATTCTAATCCCATTTTCCAGCACTGGATCCGCAGCCTTAGGTAAACACCCAGAGGTGACTGAGACAGAAAATGCTGGATAAACTCAGCGGGTCTGGCAGTATCTGTGGAGAGAGGGACAGTGTTTACATTTGGGGTCCAATATGACCCTTGCACAGAACTGTATGCACAGTATCTTGTTTGCATTCTGAGCTGAACGAAGCTGTTTTCTGAGCTGTGATCTCACAGTGGGGATCTTGGCCACTTAATATCTGAAACACAAAAGTCAGACAAGGGCACATTTCCCATGGCCAATCCACCAAACCTGCACATCTTTGGACACTAACGGAACAATTTAGCATGGCCAATCCACCTAACCTGTACATCTTTGGACACTAAGGGACAATTTAGCACGGCCAATCCACCTAACCTGGACATCTTTGGACACTAACGGGACAATTTAGCATGGCCAATCCACCCTAACCTACACATTTTTGGACACTAAAGGGCAATTTAGCATGGTCAATCATCCTGACCTACACATCTTTGGAAACTAATGGCAATTTAGCATGGCCAATCCACCTAATCTGCGCATCTTTGGAAACTAAGGGGCAATTTAGCATGGCCAATCCACCTAACCTACACATCTTTGGAAACTAAAGGCAATTTAGCATGGCCAATCCATCTAACCTGCGCATCTTTGGAAACTAAAGGCAATTTAGCATGGCCAATCCACCTAACCTACACATCTTTGGAATCTAAAGGCAATTTAGCCTGGCCAATCCACCTAATCTGCACATCTTTGGACACTAAGGGGCAATTTAGCGTGGCCAATCCACCTAATCTGCACATCTTTGGACACTAAGGGGCAGTTTAGCATGGCCAATCCACCTGACCTACACATCTTTTTATGCTGTAAAACTATATGGGTGGCATTTTCCCATCCTGACCACCACAGAAGCCATAACGGGGAGGGGTGAGGAGTGAGGAGGGAGGGGATGAGGCGGACCATGCAAAAGTCCGTTGACTGTGGGTGAGATTTTCCTGCCTTGGGGAGTGTGTGGTTGGAAAATCCTGCCCTATAACTTGGCACAGTGTTAGGGTAGCGCGCGTGGCACAATGGTTAGCATGACTGCCTCAAGTGCCTGGGACCTGGATTCGATTCCCAACCTTGGGATGACTGCCTAGTGTGGAATCTGCACATCCTCCCCGTGCCTGCGTGGGTTTCCTCCAGGTACTCCGGTTTCCTCCCACAGTCTGAGAGACATGCTGGTTGGGGTGCATTGGCCTTGCTAAATCCTCCCTCAGTGTACTCAAACAGGCACTGGAGTGTGACAACTAGGGGATTTTCACAGTGACTCCATTGCAGTGTTAATGTAAACCTACATTACTAATGTATATAAAACTTTTTTAAAAAACTTAACAGGCTCAATGGGCTGAATGGCCTCCTTCTACATTGTAGGGGTTCTACGATTCTTCGAGGAGAGTTACAAAGCAGGGGAAAGTGTATTTTAAAGGGTATTTATTAATGATCCCGCCCTCTTGGTGGGAGGGGAGGCAGGTCTGGTTCCTGGTTGGTGTTTAGCGTTGACAATCTGGAACAGGGACCGCATACAAGAGTGAAGAGTATCAAACCTGGGCTCAGATCACAGAGGCAGCTTTGAACGCAACGGGGAGGTTGAGAAACTTTATTCTGGCAAGGCAGGGTTTCCAGTTCCTCCTCGGCTGCAAGGTCAATTTCTTTGGCTCTTTGTTGAGGGGTTGCTCCGGGAGGATGTCCCCTCTTTACTCGCCAGCTGGAGCGGCACCTTTGCAGAGGGGAGGACGACTGCGACCAGCCGGCAGTGCAGGAGCATCGTTTCCCCCCGCCGCCTGAGAGCCGAAAGCCCAGCGAGCGGCGGCGCGACCGGAGCGCAATGAAGCTGGCCCGAGTTTCCGTGCTGGTCGCGGCGCTGCTGACCCAGCGGGTAAGTCAAACCTTCACCCAAACCAGCCAGTTACTACCTGCCACCTCCCCTGGGCTACCTGTTAGCCTCAAGCACAGAGAGATGAGACAAAAAAAACCACTGAACGCAGGAAGTTTGGGCGGTAGCGCAGTGGTCAGCGCTGCTGCTTCATAGCTTCAGGGTCCTGGGTTCGATTCCCTGCTTGGGTCACTGTCGGTGTGGAGTTTGCACATTCTCCTCGTGTCTGCCTGGGTCTCCTGCCACAGTGCAAAGATGTGTGGCTTGGGTTTGATTGGCTGTGTTAAGAAATTGTCCCTTAATGTCCAGGGATGTGTAGATTAGTGGGTAAAATATGTAAGGATTTGGGGGTAGGACCTGGGTGGGATTGTGTTCAGTGCAGACTCGATGGGCTGAAGGGCTTTGTAACTCTCCTCGTAGAATCCCTACCGTGTAGAAGGAGGCCGTTCAGCCCACTGAGCCTGCTAAGTTTTTTTCTGCAGTGTAGGTTGTATGGTACACATAGGGGATTTTCAGAGTAACTTCATTGCAGTGTCAATGTAAGCCTATTTGTAACACTAATATCTACAATAGCTGGTATCATCTGAAGCTTGACTATATATAGTTGGAAATTTGATTGGGACAGGCAAGAATTTTATGTACGCTGTTTTATTAACCATTACTCTGCATGTTTTGTTAAATTTATTTATCTGCCCTTGGCACTCTGAGACAGCAGAATTAACCACCGTTCCTCGGTGTTGTCCTTCTGTATCCCGTGCCTACCCCCTGAGTGTTCCCACAGTCCAAAAGATGTGCTGGTTAGGTGCATTGGCCGTGCTAAATTCTCCCTCAGTGTAAATATGTTTACCTTTACATGGCAATGAAATTACTGTGAAAATCCCCTAATCGCCACACTCCCATGCCTGTTCAGTTTCACTAAGGGTGAATTTAGCATGACCCTTGCCCCTAACCAGCACATCTTTCAGAATGTGAGAGGAAACCAGAGCAGCTGGAAGAAACCCACGCAGACATGGGGAGAATGTGCAAATTCTACACAGACAGTCGGGACATGAACCCGGGTCTCTGGTGCTGTGAGGCAGCAGTGCCAATCGCTGTGCTGCCCTGCGTCTCCTGGTGTCTGCGTGGGTTTCCTCCAGAAGCTCCAGTTTCCTCCCACAGTCCAAAAGAGGTGCGGGTTAGATGCGTTGGCCATGGCAAATTCTCCCTCAGTTTACCCAAACAGGCGCCAGAATGTGGCGACTAGGGGATTTTCACAGTAACTTCATTGCATTGTTAGTATTACTTATGACACTAATAAATAAACTTCAAAAGCAAGTGGTTTGTATTTTAATAACATTGTGACTGAATTTACTTTCCATCATTTTTTTTCTTGTTTCACTGTTGGTAAAGTTTTTGTTTTTTTTCCTGTTAGAATTGGTTGTCCCACCTATATTCCCCCAAGTATAACCTTGGCTTTAGGGTTTAAATCCCGATTGGAAGCTTTTCCCAGTCGGATTATTGGTTCAAATGCCTCTGGGGTCAGAGCAATAAAGAACAGCTTGCACTGATGTAGCACCCTCCCTGGCTGGAAACACACCAAGTGCTTCAGAGGAGAGTGCAGCATTAAGTCAGACAGCTGAAGGATCTTGCAGCAAGAAGGTGAGCTGGAAACACTGAGGGAAGGGAATTCATAGCTTGAATCGCTTTGCCAGCTGATGTCACAGACACCGGTGGTGCAGCAATGAAAATCAGGAACGCATAAGAGGCCAGAATTAAGGGAGCGTAGAGATCTTGGAACATTTGCAGAGTTGGAGGAAATTACAGAGACAGGGAGTGGGAAATCAGGAGACCATTCCCTGAGCCAAGCCCCTTCGTGATTCCATTCCAAAATCTACCCACCCCATCCCCTTTACAGGAGAACACAAGAGTGAGGCTCCCACAGTGGAATAGCTTACCAAGCAGAATGGACACTTCAGAGAGCTACGCATACCTGCAAATTGCCTTCCCAAGGGTAATTATAGAATCCCTGCAGTGCAGGAGAGGACATTTGGTCCATCGAGTCTGCACTGACTCTCTGACAGCGAATCTTACCCAGTCCTTCTTCCCCCTCCCTATCCCCATAACCCCACACACGTTTATAGAACACTACAGCACAAACAGGTCCTTCGGCCCACAAGTTGCACCGATCACATCTAAAACTACCAATCCACAGACCTATCTATAACCTCCTATCCCATTCATTCCCATATACTCATCCAGAAGTCTTTTAAAAGACCTCAGCGAGTTCACCTCTACCACCTCCATCGGCAGCCAATTCCATTCACTCACCACCCTCTGAGTGAAAAACTTACCCCTAACATCCCCTCTGTATTTGCTTCCCTGCACCTTAAATCTTAAATTTATCCCCCCAATCCATCTATACTGCACATCTTGGGATACTAAAGGGCAATTTGGCACAGCCAATGCACCCCACCTGCACATCTTTTAGATAGAGGTTTATAAGATGATGAGAGGGATTGATAGAGTGGACGTGCAGAGACTATTTCCTCGGGTGGATGTAGCTGATACTAGGGGGCATAACTATAAGGTTCATGGTGGGAGATATAGGAGGGATATCCGAGGTAGATTCTTCACTCAGAAAGTGGTTGGGGTGTGGAATGGACTGCCTGCTCTGATAGTGGAGTCGGACACTTTAGGAACTTTCAAGCGGTTATTGGATAGGCACACGGAGCACACCAGAATGATAGGGAGTGGGATAGCTTGATCTCGGGATTGGACGTAGCTCAGCAAAACATTGAAGGCTGAAAGGCCTGTACTGTGCTGTAATGTTCTGTTTTCTATCTTTGGACTGTGGGAGGAAACCCATGCAGACATGGGGAGAACGTACAGACTCCACACAGGCAGCGACCCCGAACAGGAATTGAACCCTGGTGCTGAGAGGCAGCAGTGCTAACCACTGTACCACGGTGTTGAGATGGGCAATAAATGTTAGTGTAACCAGCGATACTGACATCCAGTGCGTCACAGAATCCTACATTGCAAAAGGAAGCCATTTGGCCCATCGAGTCTACACTGACTGCAATCCCACCCAAGCCCCATTCTCCTAACACCCATTCACCCTAGCTATTCCCCCTGACACTGAAGGTCAATTTAGCATGACCAGTCTACCTAACTCACACATCTTTGGACTGTGGGAGGAAACCAGAGTACCCGGAGGAAACCCACATAGACATGGGGAGAATGTGCGAACTCCTCACAGACAAGCTGGGAATGGAACCCGGGTCTCTGGCGCTGAGAGGCAGCAGTGCTAACCACTGTGCCACCGTTCCGTCCGCCACAAAATACATTTTTAAAAAACTACCCGAGAAGCCAGTCGGTAATTTCAAGGAAGATGAGGAGAAAATCGAAATAAAAAGATGAAGATTGAACTCTGTAAGTGCGAGGCACATTTCCCTTTGGAAAGCAATCTGTCTCAGCGCGGGCTTTCAAAAGACGTATTTGAGACAGACACCTATTTTTGGAATTGTTGGTGGGTATGAAACTGGGTTAATTGAAGGGTTAAGCTGAGTGATGCACACAGCCTGTATAGTGAATTTTTCACAGCGGAGGTAGGTAAAGATAGGGATTGTTCAGGTTTATGAAAAATCCCTCAGCACAGAGGGAGGCCATTCAGCCCATTGTGCCAGGAAGAGCTAGCCAATAAATCCCCTATCGCCTGCAAATATTTCCCCTGCGAGTCTAAATGCAAATCCCTGTTTGAAAGTTATTATTGACCTTGCTTCTGCTGGGGATGAAGGGTTTCTTGTCTGGGAAAAGGTGGAGCAGTTCTAAATACCGATGGAGTTTAGAAACATAGGAAACCGGAGCAGGAGGAGGCTATTCGGCCCATCGAGCCTGTTTCACCGTTCATTATGATAATGGCCGACCATCCAGCTCAATAAGTAGCCTGATCCCTCCTTTCTCTCTCTCTCTCTCCATCACCCCCCCCCCCCCCCCCCCACTGTCTCCTTTACCCCAGGTGCTATCTTTAGCTGCTTCTTGGAAACATACAGGGAAGGATTTTTCCAGCGTTTTCTCTTTTGGACCTTTGCATGGTCCACCTCCCACCCACCCGCATCGCCCACTATGATTACTGTAGCCGGCAGGACAAGAAAACTACCCCCATGATGTTTTGGTCTCCTCTCCATTCAGTGGGAGTGAATTCCACACATTCACCACCCCCTGGGTGAAGAAATTTCTCCTCACCCTCAGTTCTAAAAGGTTTATCCCTTATCCTCAAACTCTGACGCTTATTTCTCGACTCCCCTACCATTCTGAGATTGAGAGGTAATCTTATTGAAACATTGAAGATCCTGAAGGGCAAATGTAGAAAGGATAATTCCTTTTTAGGTTCTAAGTTTAAGTTGATTTATTAGTGTCACAAGTAAGCTTCCATTAACACTGCAATGAAGTTACTGTGAAGATCCCCTAGTCGCCACACTCTGGCGCCTGTTCAGGTACACTAAGGGAGAATTTACCATGGCCAATGCATCTAACCAGCACATCTATTGGACTGAGAGGAAACTAGAGCACCTGGAGGAAACCCATGCAGACACGGGGAGAATGTGCAGATTCCACACAGACAGTGACCCAAGCCGGGAATCAAACCAGGTCCCTGGCACTATGAGGCAGCAGCGCTAATCTATATCTAGGGGAGAGTGACAACAGTTTATAACTAAGGGGACCCCCATTTAATGCAGCGATGATCATGAGTCATTGATTCATAAAATCTACAGCACAGAGATAGATCCTTCAGTCGAAGCTGGTTGCTGCCAACCAAAATGTCCATCTAAGCTAATGCTAACCCCATTTGGCCCATATCCCTCTGAACCTTTCCTATCTGTGTATCTGTCCAAATGTTGTTAATATACCTGCCTTCACCACTTCCTTCGGCAGCTCATTCCACACACGTACACCCTCTATGTAAGAAAAAAGTTGCTCCTCAAGTTCCCATTAATTCTTTCCCCTCTTAACTTACACCTCTGCCCTTTAGTTCTCGATTCCCCAACCCTGGGAAAAAGACTGAGTGTGTTCACTCTGTGCATGCCTCTCGTGATATACTCCTCTATAAAATCACCCCTCAGTCTCCTACGCTCCAAAAAAGTCCCAGCCTGTCTAATCTCTCCCTATAACTCAGTCCCTTGAATCCCGGCAACACCTTTGTAAATCTCTTCTGCACTCTCTCCAGTTTAATAACATCTCTCCTATGGTAAGGTGACCAAAAGTAGACACAATTCTCCAGCTGTGGCCTCGCCACTGTCCTGTCTTTCGAACTCGCTTCCCCAGGGAGGCAGGGTCACTGAATTTGTTTAAAATTGATAGATTCTTCACGAATAAGGGGATCACAGGATATCAGGGGCAGCTGGTATGCGGGTTTGAGGTCCCAATTGGATAAGCAATGATCTTTCTGCCGAGGCTGATAGATCCTGTGGTGCTATCCGTAAGCAGAGTCCCCCTTTGGCACCTTGGTTTTTCCCTCCATCATATGGACAGATCACTGGGGCACCACAATTTGTGGGATCTTGCTGTGCCCAAATTGGTTGCTGTGTTCTTTTTCACAGAAAACAGTTTGAGGCTAAAAGCTGTGTACGTTTCCAAGGAGTTAGATATGGATCTTCAAGAGAAAGGGATCAAGCTACCTATGAGAAAGGGATCAAAGAATGGGGGGGAGGGGGAGGGAGAAATGGGAGCAGATTATTGAGTTGGATAATCAGCCATGAGTGACAGAGCAGGCTCGAAGGGCCGAATGGCCTACTCCTATTTCTAATTCATCCTAGAACCTTAGAATAGTATTGTCATCCTTTACAGAAGAGGCCCATCAAATCTGTAGCAAGAAACCTGCACCAAGTCTTGACTCACCCCATTTTACAGCATAACCTTGAATGTTGTGACATTTCAAAGTCTCACCCACTTTGTGAAGGTTCTGAGTTTTCTTGCCTCTACTAAAGATAAAAGCAAAAGTTGCCACAGTCCCAGAGGTTGCTCTCACCTTTGAGTGAGGGAGTTGACAGGTAGTGATTTAACCTGAGGATCACCACACCCTCAGGTGAGGGGCAAGCTTGCGATGGCGGGACCTTTTATTAATAAACTCTACCCTCCCAGACAGCGCATTCCAGACTTCCAATACCCTCTGGGTGAAAGAGTTTTACCTCAAATCCTTCCTTGCCCCTCCCCTTAAAATTATGTCTCCTTGTTATTCACCCCTCAACCAAGGGGAACAGCTGCTTCCCACTCAACCTGCCCATACCCCTCATAACTTTGTACACCTCAATACAAAGATGTACAGGTTAGGTTGATTGACCATGCTTAAAATTGCCCCTTAGTGTCCTGGGATGTGTAGGCTTAAAGGGATTAGTGGGTATAATATGTAGAGATATGGGGATAGGGTCTGGGTGGGATTGTGATCAGTGTACAGTCGATGGGCTGAAGGGCCTGTTTCTGCACTGTAGAGTTCTATGATTCTATGAGGCAATCACTTCTGCCTTCTCTGCTCTAAGGAAAATAACCCCAGCCTAACCAGCCTCTCTTCGTAGCTGTATCTCCTGTGCACCCTCTCTAGTGCAATTATTTCCCTCCTATTTGTTTGTTAGGTGTGTTCAGGAAGGTTTCCTGACACAGTACGTGGAAAAGCCTACGAGAGGAGAGGCTGTACTTGACCTGGTGCTTGCCAATGAGCCAGGGCAGGTGTCAGATCTCACGGTAGGTGAGCATCTTGGGAATGGAGATCATAATTCTATCTCTTTCACGATAGCGCTGGAAAGAGATAGGATCAGGCAGGCTAGGAAGGTGTATGTCTGGAGTAAGGGGAAATATGAAAACATTAGGCAGGTAATTGGACACATAAACTGGAAGGAGGTGTTCATGGGGAAGAGTACAGAAGGAAAGTGGCGGTTTTTCAAGGAATGTTTGTCTAGGGCACTGCAAGGCAATGTTCCGAGGAGTCAAGGAGGTTCTGGTGGGACGCGGGAACCGTGGTGCACGAAGGTAGTGGTGAACCTAGTTAGGAAGAAAAAAATGGTATATAAAAGGTTCAGAGAGCTAGGGGATGTTAGGGATCTAGAGGAGTATAAGGTGTGTAGAAGGGAACTTAAAAAGGAAATTAGGAGAGCCAGAAAGGGTCATGAAAAGGCCTTGGCAGGGAACATTAAGGAGAATCCCAAGGCCTTCTACAAATATGTGAAAAGTAAAAGGATGAGAAGAGAAGGGATAGGACCTATAAAAGGTGAAGGGGGAAAAGTCTGTATGAAACCGGAAGAAATGGCAGAGGTGCTTAATGAGTACTTTGCCTCGGTATTCACGGTGGAAAGTGAACTGGGAGATTGCACTGCAGGTTTGCGGCATACGGAAAAGATTGAGTATGTGGATGTTAGGAAAGAGGATGTGTTAGACCTGTTAAATTCTATCAAGATAGACAAGTCGCCAGGACCTTATGGGATGTATCCCAGGTTATTGTGGGAGTTGAGGGAAGTGGTTGCAGAGCCCCTGGCGATGATCTTTGCGTCGTCCATGGAAACGGGAGAGGTTCCGGAGGATTGGAGGATTGCGGATGTGGTTCCTATCTTTAAGAAAAGGAACAGGGATAGTCCAGGAAATTACCGACTGGTGAGTCTGACTTCAGTGGTTGGTAAGCTGATGGAGAGGTTTCTGAGGGATAAGATTTATGAACATTTGGAGAAATTTAGACTGATCAGAAATAGTCAGCATGGTTTTGTCAAGGGCAGGTCATGCCTTACGAGCCTAGTTGAGTTCTTCAAAAATGTGACTGAACACATTGACGAAGGAAGGGCGGTGGACGTAGTGTACATGGACTTTAGTAAGGCGTTTGATAAGGTCCCACATGCAAGGCTTCTGGAGAAGGTGAGAGGGCATGGAAACCAAGGGGCTTTGGCCTCGTGGATCCAGAACTGGCTTGCTGGCAGAAGGCAGAGAGTGGTTGTGGATGGGTCTTGTTCTGCATGAGGTCGGTAACCAGTGGAGTGCCCCAGGGATCTGTTCTGGGACCCCTGCTGTTTGTCATTTTCATAAATGACCTGGATGAGGAAGTGGAGGGTTGGGTTAGCAAGTTCGCCGACGATACAAAGATCGGTGGTGTTGTGGATGGTCTGGAGGGATGCCAAAAATTGCAGCGGGACATAGACAGGATGCAAGACTGGGCGGAGAAGTGGCAGATGGACTTCAACGCAGATAAATGTGTAGTGGTCCATTTTGGCAGGAATAATGGGATGAAGGAGTACAATATAAGGGGTAGGAGTCTTAGCTGTGTTGTAGAGCAGAAGGATCTCGGGGTCCGGGTGCATAGGACTCTTAAATCGGCCTCGCAGGTGGAGGAAGTGGTCAAGAAGGCGTATGGTGTACTGGCCTTCATTAATCGAGGAATAGAGTTTAGGAGTCAGGAGGTAATGATGCAGCTCTATACGACTCTTGTCAGACCCCAGTTGGAGTATTGTGCGCAGTTCTGGTCGCCTCATTATAGGAAGGATGTAGAGGCTATTGAGAGGGTTCAGAGGAGATTTACAAGGATGCTGCCTGGATTTGGAGGCAGGCCTTATGAAGATAGGTTGAGGGAGCTGGGACTCTTCTCACTGGAGAGACGTATGTTGAGAGGCGACCTGATAGAGGTTTATAAAATGTTGAGAGGAATAGATAGGGTGGACTCTCAGAGACTATTTCACCGAGCTGAAATGGTCACTACGAGAGGACACAGATTTAAGGTGCAGGGAAGCAAATACAAAGGAGATGTCAGGGGTAGGTTTTTCACTCAGAGGGTGGTGAGTGAATGGAACTGACTGCCGTCGGACGTTGTTGAGCAAACTCACTGGGGTCTTTTAAGAGACTTCTGGATGAGTATATGGAAAAGAATAGGATAGGGGGTTATAGATAGGTCTGTGGATTGGTAGATGTGATCGGCACAACTCATGGGCCGAAGGGCCTGTTTGTGCTGTATTGTTCTATGTTCTACGTTCTATGGAGTGGTTACCAGAACTGCACGTAATATGGCCTCACCAACGCTTTGAACAGCTCCAACATTACTTCCTTGCTCCTGTACTCTATACCACGACTGATAAAGCCAAGTCTCCCGTATGTCTTCTGAGCTCCTCTATCCACCTGTCTGTCGCCTGTATGTTCCTGTGTTGTGGAGTTGCTGGCATTGGACTGGGGTAAGCACAGTAAGAAGTCTCACAACACCAGGTTAAAGTCCAACAGGTTTATTTGGTGGCACAAGCTTTCAGAGTGTCGCTCCTTCTTCAGGCGAATGAGGAGTTGTGTTCACAAGCATATAAAGACACAAACTCAATTTACAAGAGAGTGATAGGAATGCGAGTCTTTAAAGATAATCCAAGGCTTAAAGATACAGACAATGTGAGTGGAGAGAGGGTTAAAGAGATATGTATTGTCTCCAGCCAGGACAGTTAGTGTGATTTTGCAAACGCAGGCAAGTCATGGGGGTTACAGATAGTGTGACATGAAGCCAATATTAGCCTCTGATCTTCGGGTAAGTGTTCTCCAAGGTGGCCTTCATGACACACAACAGCGCAGAGTCGCTGAGCAGAGTCTGATAGCCAAGTTCCGCACACGTGAGGATGGCCTTAACTGGGATTTTGGGTTCAGGTCACAGCGCTCCAAAAGCTTGTGCTGCCAAATAAACCTGTTGGAATTCAATCTGGTGTTGTGAAACTTCTTACTGTTCTAATGTTCACATGCCCTTCGAAAAAGTGATTTCCTGATTCTTGCAATTTGTGTTTTAATAAGCTTTCATGGGTGGCAGGCTGTCATGGTGGTTAGCACTGCTGCTTCACAGCACCAAGTACCTGGGTTTGATTCCAGGCTTGAGTCTGCATGTTCTCCCTGTGACTGCGTGGGTTTCCTCCAAGCGCTCCAGTTTCCTCCCACAGTCTGAAAAACATGCTGGTTAAGTGCATTGGCCGTGCTAAATTCTCCCTCAGCGTACCCAAACAGGTTCTGGAGTGTGGCAAGTAAAGGATTTTCACAGTGCATTGTTAACATAAGCCTACTTAGAGTCATAGAGGTTTACAGCGTGGAAACAAGCCCTTCAGCCCACTTATCCATGCTGTCCTTTTTTTTTTAAAACCCTTAAACTAATCCCAATTGCCCGCATTTGGTCTATAACCATGTAACTAAATGCTTTTTAAAAGATAAAATCGTACCCACTGCTTTTTAGAAGATAAAATCGTACCTGCAAATTGTACTTGTGGCAATAATAAATAGACCTAAAACTCATCTTCAGCTTTGGTCTTTTTCCCAATTATTTTCAAGATGAAGGTGCCAGCACTGCTAGTTAGGAAGATGCTGCCTCACAGCACCGGGGTCCCAGATTCATTGCTCTCCTTGGGTCACTGTCTGTGTGGAGTTTGGACATTCTCCCCGTGTCTGCGTGGATTTCCTCCAGGTGCTCCAGTTTCTTCCCACAGTCCAAAGATGTGCGGGTTAGGTTGATTGGCCATGCTAAGAAATTGTCCCTTACTGTCCAGGGATGCATAGGTTAGAGGGATTAGTGGGTGTAATATATGGGGATAGGGCCTGGGTGGGATTGTGTTCGGTGTAGACTCAATGGGCCAAAGGGATTTTTTTTTTTGCATTGTAGGATTCTATGATTAACTCGATTAAACTCTAATTCGGGATATATGCCAGTTACCCTGAACTCTCCTAGGAGAGGAAATGGTTTCCATTCATACCCTATCAAATCCTTTGATCATGTGTATCTTGTCAATTCAGCTATAAACTCCTTGGAATTGAGGTTGGGTTTATACATCAACCTCCGGTACTGTAGGCATACTTTACTACTATAATCATAAGCACTGGGAGGCCCCTGGAAGCTCAAACTCCTATGAGCACCATCTGTACCCAATGTGGGCAGGCGATAAAATTAGTGGACTAGAGACAGGAGCATCAGCTTGCAACTGCAACCTTTAGAAAGACGCAGCTTCTGATGGGTCTGTCTTGTCTCCAGGTCTTGTGTACGCACTCAGACTGCGACATTGTACAGGAGATCACACAGCGACGCGAGGAATGTCTCCGACAGCTCATCGCACACAATCAGAGCTCCGAGACGGGTGAGCATCGGGAGGGACTGTTGTCCTGAAATTCGCCATTTGTTACAAAGTAGGAGAAATGGCAGCCGTTTCCTGCGCAGGATGATAGTTTAGTGATTTTGGCTTGGTTTATTATTGTCACACGTATGAACATACAGTGAAAAGTATTGTTTCTTTGCACACTATACAGACAAAGCATACTGTGCATAGAGAAGGAAAGGAGAGGGTGCAGAATGTAGTGTTACAGTCATAGCTGGAGTGTGGAGAAAGAACAATTTATTGCAAGGTAGATCCATTCAAAAGTCTGACAGCAGAAGGGAAGAAACTGTTCTTGAGTCGGTTGGTATGTGACCTCAAATTTTGTATCTTTTCCCCGATGGAAGAAGGTGGAAGAGAGAATATCAGGGGTGTGTGGGATCCTTGGCTACTTTGCCGAGGCAGTGGGAAGTGTAGACAGAGTCAATGGATGGGAGGCTGGGTTTGTGTGATGGATTGGGCTACATTCACAACATTTTATAGTTGCTTGTAATCTTGGGCAGAGCAGGAGCCCATACCAAGCTGTGATACAACCGGAAAGAATGCTTTCCATGGTGCATCTGTAAAAGTTGGTGAGAGTCGTAGCAGACATGCCAAATTTCCTTAATACTACCACCACTTTCTCAGAAGATTATCATTGGATTAGTCATCCAGCAATTCGGGGTAATGTTCTGGGGATATTGGTTCAATTCCCAGTGTAGCAAATGGTGGAATTGAAATTCAAAGAACAAAGAACAGTACAGCACAGGAAACAGTCCCTTCGGCCCTCCAAGCCTGTGCAGCTCATTGGTCCAACTAGACCATTCATAGAACATAGAACAATACAGCACAAACAGGCCCTTCGGCCCACGAGTTGCGCCGATCACATCTACCAATCCACAGACCTATCTATAACCCCCTATCCTATTCTTTTCCATATACTCATCCAGAAGTCTCTTAAAAGACCCCAGTGAGTTTGCCTCAACAACCTCCGACGGCAGTCGGTTCCATTCACTCACCACCCTCTGAGTGAAAAACCTACCCCTGACATCTCCTTTGTATTTGCTTCCCTGCACCTTAAATCTGTGTCCTCTCGTAGTGACCATTTCAGCTCGGGGAAATAGTCTCTGAGAGTCCACCCTATCTATTCCTCTCAACATTTTATAAACCTCTATCAGGTCGCCTCTCAACCTACGTCTCTCCAGTGAGAAGAGTCCCAGCTCCCTCAACCTATCTTCATAAGGCCTGCCTCCCAATCCAGGCAGCATCCTTGTAAATCTCCTCTGAACCCTCTCAATAGCCTCTACATCCTTCCTATAATGAGGTGACCAGAACTGCGCACAATACTCCAACGATTCGTTTGTATCCCTCCATTCCCAGTCTGTTCATGTGGCTATCCAGGTAAGTCTTAAACAATCCCAGCATGTCCACCTCTATCACCCTACTTGGCAGTGCATTCCAGGCCCCCACCATCTTCTGTGTAAAAAAAAAAAAACAAAGTCCCTCTGATATCGCAGTTATACCTCGCCTTCTCACCTTGAGCCCGTGACCCCTCGTGATCGTCACCTCCGACCTGGAAAAAACTTCCCACCGTTCACCACTCCAAATGAATAAAATCTGGAATTTAAAAGCTAGCGTTGCAACTGTGAAGAGAACAGTGTAGAATTTCAGAGGGACGTAGACAAGTTGGTGGTGTGGGTAGAGAGGTGGCAGGTGAAGTTCAATGTGAAGAAGTGCAAGGCGATGCATTTTGGTAGGAAGGACATGGAGAGACAATATAAAATAAAAGATAAAATTCTGAAAGGGGTAGAGGAACAGAGGGAGCTGGGTGTATGTGTGCAGATCATTGAAGATGGCGGAAGAGGCAGGGAGAGCAGTTAATAAAGCGTGTAGTATTCTGGCCTTTATTAATAGAAGTTTAGAGTATAGGAGCAAGGAGGTGATGCTGAATTTATACAGGACAGTAGTTAGACCTCAGCTAAAGTACTGTGTACAGCTCTGGGTGCCATACTATAGGGAAGATGTGAACGCATTAGAGAGAGTATTACAGTAATGGTTCCAGGGATGAGAAACTTCAGTGATGAGGACAGATTGGAGAGGTTGGGATTGTTCCACTTGGAGAGAAGAAGGCTAAGAGGAGATCAATTGATAGAGATAGTCAAAATTCATGAGGGGGCTAGACAGAGTAAGGCGGGAGAAACTGTTCCCACTCATAAAAGGATCAGGAATGAGAGGACATCAATTAAATGTGATTTGTGAAAGAAGCAGATGCATTGTGAGAAAGAACAGTAAATGGGAATTAAGGGTTACAGGGAGAAAGCGGGCAAGTGGTACTAAACCATACAGATCAGCCGTGATCTTATTGAATGGCCGACTCCTGCTCCTATTTCTTATGTTCTTATGGTTGGGTTCTGGAATGCGCTGCCTGGAAGTGTGGTGAGGCAGCTTCAATCGAATCTTTCAGGAGAGCGTTAGATGATTATCTTAGTGGAACCAATGTGCAGGGATATGGGCTGAAAGTACGGCTATGGCACTAAGTGATTAATGCTTGTTTGGTGAGCCAGTACAGATACATTGGCTGTAATTGTACCGTCCTGCTAGCACGGGAATCGGAGCAGGCGAGGAGCACACAATGGGAAGGTCCATTGATCTCAGACAGGATTTTACAGTTTCAGGACGAGAGGGACCATAAACTCCTGCCCTATGGGCCAAATGGCCTCTCCCTGCCCCATAACAATTCTGTGATAGAGTCATAGAGCTTTACAGCATGGAAACAACAGGCTCTTCATCCCAACTTGTCCATTCCACCCTTTATTTTAAAACCCCTAAGCTAATCCCAATTTCCCATGTTTGGCCCATATCCCTCTATACCCATCATACCCATGTAACTACCTAAATGTTTTCTAAAAGATAAAACTGTATCTGCCTTTACCACTGCCTCTGGCAGCTTGTTCCATACACTCACCACCCTCTGTGTGAAAAAATTGCCCCTCTGGATACTTCTGTATCTCTCCCCTCTCACCTTAAACCTATGCCTTCTAATTTTAGACTCCTCTACCTTTGGGAAAAGATATTGACTATTAGCTGATCTTTGCCCCTCGTTATTTTATAGACCTCTATAAAATCACCCCTCAGCCTCCTACGCTCCAAAGGAAAATGTCCCAGTCTGTCCAGCCCCTTCTTATAACTCAATCCATCAAGTCCCTGTAGCATCCTAGTCAATCTCTTCTGCACTCTTTCTAGTTTAATAATATCCTTTCTATAATAGGGTGACCAGAATTGCACACAGTATTCCAAGTGTGGCCTTACCAATGTCTTGTACAACTTCAACAAGACATTCCAACTCCTGTATTCAATGTTCTGACCAATGAAACCAAGCATGCCGAATGCTTTCTTCACCACTCTGTCCACCTGTGACTCCACTTTCAAGGAGCTATGAACATGTACCCCTAGATCTCTTTGTTCTGTAACTCTCCCCAATGCCCTACCATTAACTGACTAAGTCCTGCCCTGGTTCAATCTACCAAAATGCATCAGCTCTCATTTGTCTAAATTAAACTCCATCTGCCATTTGTCAGCCCAATGGCCCAATTGATCAAGATCCTGCTGCAATTGGAGATAACTTTCTTCACTGTCCACTATGCCACTAATCTTGGTGTCATCTGCAAACTTATTAACCATGTCCCCTTTATTCTCATCCAAATCATTAATATAAATGATAAATAACAGTGGGCCCAGCACTGATCCCTGAGGCGCACCGCTGGTCACAGACCTCCAGTTTGAAAAACAACTCTCTACAACCATCCCCTGGCTTCTGTCAAGAGGCCAATTTTGTATCCATTTAGATACCTCACCTTAGATCTCATAAGATTTAAACTTGTACAATATGCTACCATGCAGTACCTTGTCAAAGACCTTGCTAAAGTCCATGTAGACAACATCAACTGCATTGCTCTCATTTACCTTCCTAGTTACCTCTTCAAAAAACTCAATCAAATTTGTGAGACATGATTTTCCACTTACAAAGCCATGCTGACTGTCCCTAATCAGTACTTGTGTCTCTAAATGCCTCTAGATTCTGTCTCTCAAAATACTTTCCAACAATTTACCCACCATAGATGTGAGGCTCACTGGCCTGTAGTTCCCAGGCTTTTCCCTGCAGCCCTTTTTGAACAAAGGCACAACATTTGCTACTCTCCAATCTTCAGGCATCTCATCTGTGACTGTCAATGATTCAAATAGGTCGGCTAGGGGACCTGCAATTTCCTCCCGCAACGTCCTGGGGTATACTTCATCAGGTTCCGGGGATTTATCTACCTTGATGCACTTTAAGAATTCCAGCACCACCTCCTTTGTGATATGTACACTCCTCAAGACATCACTATTTATTTCCCCAAGTTCCCTAACATTCATGCTTTTCTCTACAGTAAATATCAATGAGAAATATTCATTTAGGATCTCAACCATCTTTTGTGGATCCGCACATAGATGATTTTGTTGATTCTTAAGAGGCCCTACTCTCTCTCCCTTGTTACTCTTTGCCCTTTATGTATTTGTAAAAGCTCTTTGGATTCTCCTTTGCCTTATCTGCCAAAACAATCTCGTGTCCTCTTTTTTTTTTCCCTCCTGATTTCTCTCTTAACTCTACTCCTATACCCATATGCTCTTCAGGGAATTCACTTGATCCCAGCTACCTCTGCATATCATGTGCCTCTTTCTTCTTCTTGACCAGGGCTTCAATATGTCAAGTCATCCCGGGTTCCCTACTTCTGCCAACCTTGCCCTTCACTCTAAGAGGAATGCATTTACCCTGAACCCTGGTTAACACACTTTTGAAAGCCACTTACCAGATATCCCTTTGCCTTCCCCCAATTAACTGTTGAAACTTCTTACCTGATAGCATCTAAAGTAGCCTTGCCCCAATTTAGAATTTTAAGTTTTGGGCCAGACTTATCATTCTCCATAGCTATCTTAAAACTAATAGAGTTATAGTCACTGGTCCCAAAGTGCCCCCTCACTAACACTTCTGTCATCTGCCCTTCCTTAATTCCCAAGAGGAGGTCAAGTTTTGCCCTCTCTCTCTCTTCACCCATCCACATACTGAATGAGAAATTCCTCCTGAATGCACTCAACAAATTTTTCTCCATCCAAGCCACTAATACTATGGCTGTCCCAGTCAATGTTGGGAAAATTAAAATCTCCGACTATTACCATTTTATTTTTCTTGGAGCCATCTGTAATCTCCTTACGTATTTGCTTCTCGATTTCCCACTGAATATTTGGGAGCCTATAGTACAGCCCTATCAAAGTGATTTCCCCCTTGTTATTTCTCAGTTCTACCCATATAGATTCTGGCCAAACCCTCGGATATTTCTCCTCTCTCAGTATGGCCATGATGCTTTCCCTAATCAAAAGTGTAATTCCCCCTCCTCTCTTACCTCTAGAATCTGTACCCTGGAACATTAAGCTGCCAGTCCTGTCCCTCCTCTTAGCCATGTTTCAGTGATAGATATAATATCCCAGTCCCACGTACCCATCAATGCCCTGCGTTCACCTGTCTTGCCCATCAGGCCTCTTGCATTGAAATAAATGCAGTTTAATCTGGATTTCTCTTGCTCTCAGTCTTGCTTTTGCCTGCTCTGTCTGGTACTAAGATTACTGACACTGTCTTTACTACTGAATGTGCTCTCTTTAACTTCCGTGCTGTCCTCAAACTTCTCTTCTGTCTCCCTACTACTTTGGATCCCAACCCCCTGCCAAACTCGTTTCCCAAGTGGCTGTAGCAAATCTTCTTACAAGAATGTTAGACCCTATCCAGTTCAGTGTTAGTCTCAGTAATGGTCAGCATGTAATGATTGTTACAAAAACCCAGCTTTGTGACCTCCTCTTGGGTAATAAGGAAGGGCAGGTGACAGAAGTGTTAGTGAGGGATCAGTGACTGTAATTCTATTAGTTTTAAGATAGCTATGGAGAATACTAAGTCTGGCCCAAGAGTTAAAATTCTAAATTGGGGCAAGGCCAATTTTGATGGTATCTGGTTCACTAGGGAAGGAAATCTGCTCTCCTTACCTGGTCTGGCCTACATGTGACTGCAGAGCCACAGCGATGTGGTTGATTTTTAATTGCCTCTTAAAATGGCCTACTAAGCCACTCAGTTTAAGGGCAATTAGGGATGGGCAGCTTACCGGTGATACCCACATCCCATGAAACAATTTGTTAAAAAGCCAATATTTGCACAGCAAACAGCGATGCAATAAGGATCAGATAACCTGTTTCAATGATGTTAGTTGAAGGATAAATCATTGATCATAGAATCTCATGTATAGAAAGAGGCCATTTAGCCCTTCGAGTCTGCACTAACTCTCCAACAGAGCATGTTACTCAGGCCCTATCCCGGTAACCCCATTCATTTTACCCCACCAGTCTCCCTAACTTACACATCCTGGGGAAATTTGGCATGACCAATCCACTTAACCTGCACATCTTTGGACTGTGGGGAGAGAACGTGCAGATTCCATGCAGGCAGTGACTCAGGATTGTTGTCGGTGCAGACCCAGTGAGTCTCCTTCCACACTGTAGGGATCCTATGAGGTTCTCTCTTCTCCCCTAACCCTGAAGCCCCACACATACACCATGTCTAATCCCTCTAAGCTACACATCTTAGAATACTAAGGGGAACTTTAGCATGACCAGTCCAACTAACCTTGAACAGTTTAAGCTCTACTGTCTGAAATTTAATTGCGAGGTAGGTCCATTCAAAAGTCTGACAGCAGTAGGGAAGAAGCTGCTCTTGAGTCAATTGGTATGTTTCAATCTTTTTTTATCTTTTTCCTGATAGATGAAGGTGAAAGAGAGAATGTGTGGGATCCTTGATTATGCTGGCTGCTTTTCCGAGGTGGCAGGAAGTGTAGACAGATGGGAGGCTGGTTTGTGTGATGGATTGGGCTACGTTCTTTCCATGTCTGCGTGAGTTTCCTCCGGGTGCTCTGGTTTCCTCCCACGGTCGAAAGGATGTGCTTGTTAGGTGCATTAGCCATGCTAAATTCTCCCTCGGTGTACCCGAACAGGCGCCAGTGTGTGGCAACTAGGGGATTTTCACAGTAACTTCGTTGCAGTGTTAATGTCAGCCTACTTGGGTCACTAATAAACCAACTTTACTTCTCTTTTTGAAGGAAGCCATTTGGCCCATCGAGTCTGCCTGACCACAATCCCACCCAGGCACTATCCCCGTAACCCCTCATAATTACCCTGCTAATCCCCCTGACACTGGGGTCAATTTAGCAATCAACCTAACCGGCACATCTTTGGAGTGTGGGAGGAAACCGGAGCACCCGGAGAAGACTCACGGGGAGGATGTACAGACTCCATGCACACAGTGACCCAAGCCGGGAATTGAACCCAGGCCCCTGGCGCTGTGAGGCAGTAGTGCTAACCACTGTGCCACCCATATATGTAAATATTCACCTTCTTATGCACACACACACACAGTTGTTTGTCTAACCATGTAACTATATCGTCACATCATGCCACACGGAGAATTTGGAATGAACTAACTAATCCTTGACACTCCCCCGCTCCTTCACCATAGCCCTGGAGATATTTCCCGATTACCAGATGAGTTACTGGGAACATCCAAAGAGCCCCAATAATTCTTGGGATGCTGCTTGAGAACATTGCTTCCTCCCACGGATTGTGACGTGTCAGGCATCTGTTTTTTATTAGCGAGCAGTATTGATCCGAGTGACAGACTCCAGATTTTTCCATTCCCAGCCGCAGTAAACAGAGTGCGGCTCGGATTCGGAACTCCGATACTGCTGACCTCTCCGGGATTGAATACGCTCCGTTTTTGTTCCAATTTAAGGGGAGTTATCTCTGAACACGTGGTAGATCAGTGACTGCTTTCTAAGTCTTAAAGTTTATTTATTAGTGTCCCAAGTAGGCTGACATTGCGATGTTATGAAGTTACCGTAAGAATCCCCTAGTCGCCACATTCCGGCCCCTGTTCGGGTACACTGAGGGAGAATTCAGCACGGCCAATACACCCTAACCAGCACGTCTTTCAGACTGTGGGAAGAAACTGAAGCACCAGGAGGGAACCCACGCAGACATGGGGAGAATGTGCAGATTCCGCACACAGAGTGATTTGAGCCAGGAATCAAACCCGGCTCCCTGATGCTGTGAGGCAGCAGTGCTAACCTGAGGAGAACGCCCCTGCTCCTCTTGGAATTAGTGCCATGGGATCTTTTGCATCCCCCTGAACAGGCACTTACCATCTCAACTAGAGGCAGTGCCTCTGACACTGCGGCACTCCTGCAGTACTGCACTGGAGGTGTGTTAAACCCAGAGCAACTGCTAGTGCTACAAACAGAGCCACAAGCACATACTAAGTGTGCATTGTCTCTCTAGTGTTTACAGCAGACCTAGAATTGTCTTGTTGCTGCACAGTGGCTTTAATTCAATATTTCCCCTGCTAATTACTATCCAGTAAGACGCATATTCACATAATCATAGATCTATGGCATGGAGAAGGCCCTTTGGCTCAGATTGGTCCATGTTGACTAAAATGCCCAGCTAAGCTAACCCCATTTGGCCCATATCCCTCCAAACCTTTTCCATCTATGTATCTGTCCCAAATGTTGTCAATGCCCCTGTCTCCACCACTTCCTCCAGCAGCTCATTCCAACACATACCACTCGCTGTGCAAAAAACAAAAAAAAACTTGATCCTCAAATTTCCATTAATTCTTTCCCCTCTTAACTTAAATCTATGCCCTCTCGATTCCCCAACCCTGGAAATTTACCCTACCCTTGCCTCTCGTGATCTTAACACACCTCCTATAAGATCACCTCTCAGTCTCCTACGCTGCAAAGAATAAAGTCCCAGTTTGTCCAATCTCTCCCTATAACTCAGTGCCCTAAGTCCCTGGAAACATCCTTGTAAATCTGTTCTGCATTCCCTCCAGTTTAATAACATTTTTCCTATAGCAAGGTGACCAAAGCTGGACAAGACTCCAGGAGTGGTTTCACCAACATCCCATACAACTGTAACATAAATTCTATACTCGATGCTGTGACTGAAGGCCAGTATGCCAAAAGGCTTCTCCACTTCCCTATCTATCTGTGACTCCACCTTTATAGAACTGTGCATCTGAGGTCCCTGTGATCCACGACACATCCTAAGGTCCCCTCATTCACCGTGGAAGTCCTATCTTGGGCGGAACCTTATGTCTATCATGCCAGCTGAAATTTCTGGTTCCACTGCAGTGAACAGAGACTTGGCTGGGCACCAAATTCTCCATCCTCGCTGGCACCTGAGCAGCACAGTGGTTTGCATTATTACCTCTCGGAGCCAGATTCGATTCCCAGCTTGGGTCACTGTCTGTGTAAAATTTGCATTTTCTCCCCGTGTCTGCATGGGTTTCCTCCAGGTGCTGCAGTTTCCTCCCGCACCCCAAAGGTGATTGGCCACGCACTCCAAAGGTGATTAGCCATGCTTAAATTGCCCCCTTAAAGTCAGGGGGACCAGCTAGGGTAAATACATGGGATTACCGGAATGGGACCTGGGTGGGATTGTGGTCAGTGCAGACTCAAAGAACAAAACAGCATGGGAAACAGGTCCTCCGGCCCAACAAGCCCGTGCCACCGCCTCAATGTTCCCATTTCTATCTATGTTCCCTGTCTATGTTTATAGATCTACACGTTAGGACCAAATTTGCGAGATGATTTAGGGAGAATTTGTTTTGCCAATCAGCCTAAGAGCACATCTCTGGGGTGTGGGAGGAAACCGGAGCACTCGGAGAAAACCCATGCAAGCACGGGGAGAATGCGCAAACTCCCACAGACACAGGCCCAAATCCATGTATCTGCACAGCACAGCGATAGTCACTGAGCTGTCGTGTTGCCCATCAAATGGTCCAGGTCAAGCGTACACTAACGACGTGAAGCACTAGGATACTCTCAAAATCTAAGAGCAGTCCTCTCACGACCCATTGCATGTATACCCCTCATTAGACAACAAGGTGGACCGAAGTACCTGTAGGATTCGATGGGCTGAATGGCTTCCTTCTGCACTGTAGGATTCTATGGATTTTATGAACAGCCGGTAAGATTGTGCCCATCGGTGTGTGTGTCTTTGTGGGTGGGTGTGAGAGAGAGGGAGTGGCAGGAAAGGGTTAAGCAGTGGAATAGCCCCAAGGCAGCGCAAGCAGCAGCCTCTTGAGCAAGTAACTGGGAGCTAGCCGCCCGTCACGGGACTGTGCCCCAACAGAGCAACTCCAACACAGCAACGGGGAAATGGTACAACACCACAATACAGGGTTGGGCTGGCCTCCATTCTCTGCTATTGACATTGGGAGGTGTCCTGTGGTAGCAGCCTGTTTGCTGTGTGTTGATACCATTACGCAGCTTGTTGGGAGCAATAAGTATGTAACACAGAATAATTACTGTCCCTTCTTATCTGCTGAGCAAATTTATGGGTCTGCCTGGCCTTGTTTAGACTGTGGGGTCACTGGCTGGTTTGTGATTCAGCATCTTGACTCCAGTGTTATCTGCCAATGTTTGTGTTCCCCTCTCATCAGTAACTGTAACATTTCCAGTGTTCTGCCTAATAATCACCTCTCTTCCCAATCAAAAATCCCACTGTGAGAACGTAGAAAAACTACAGCACAAACAGGCCCTTTGGCACAACTTGTGGGCCAATCATATCTCTCCCTACCAGGCCTATCCATAACCCTAAATCCCATATACTCATCCAGAAGTCTTTTAAAAGACCCCAGTGAGTTCTCCTCTACCACCACTGACGGCAGCCGATTCCATTCACTCACCACCCTCTGAGTGAAAAACTTACCTCTAACATCTCCTCTGTACTTGCCCCCCAGTACCTTAAACCTGTGTCCTCTCGTAGCGACCATTTCAGCCCTGGGAAATAGCCTCCGAGAATCCACTCTATCTATTCCTCTCAACATCTTATAAACTTTTATCAGGTCACCTCTCATCTTTCGTCTCTCCAGGGAGAAAAGGCTGAGCTCGCTTGGCCTATTCTCATAAGGCATGCTCCCCAATCCAGGCAATATCCTTGTAAATCTCCTCTGCACCCTCTCAATAGCTTCCACATCCTTCCTGTAATGAGGCGAATTGGAGTAGGTGGATTGGCCTGTTGGTCCTTCTGCCTTGGCATATCTTTGCTCCATCTCCAACTCTCTTTCCTCTCCGCCCTGTGAGCATGTTGGCACAGTGGTTAGCACTGCTGTCTCACAGCGCCAGGGATCTGGCTTCGATTCCCAGTTTGGGTCATAATCTATGTAGAATCTGCACATTCTCCCCATGTCTGTGTGGGTTTCCTCCGGTTTCTGCCCTTACTCCAAAGATATGCAAGTTAGGTGGATTGGCCGTGCTAAATTGCCCCTTAGTGTCAAGGGGACTAGCTAGGGTAAATGCATGGGGTTGTGGAAATAGGGCCTGTGTGGAATTGTGGTCAATGCAGATTCGATGGGCTGAATGGCCTCTTTTTCTGGAAGATTCTATAATTCATGTCACCTCCCCAATTTGTGGCTCTTTCCTGCAATTTTCCCTGCCCCACCCATTGCACGGTGGCAAGGTGGTTAACACCGCTGCCTCATAGTGCCAGGGACTCGGGTTTGATTCCTGGTTTGGGTCACTGTCTGTGCAGACTCTGCACATTCTCCCCATGTCTGCGTGGGTTTCCACTGGGTGCTCCGGTTTCCTCCATCCGAAAAACATGCTGGTTAGGTGCGTTGGTCATACGAAATTCTTCCTCGGTATAGTCGAACAGGTGCTGGAGTGTGGTGACTAGGAGATTTTCACAGTAACTTCATTGCAGTGTTAATGTAAGCCTACTTGTGACAATAAATAAATAAACTTAAAACTAGCTGACAATGACTAAGGTTGCCACAGCGTGGGGGCAGGGGAAGGGAATGGGGCGGGGTGGGGGAAAGGGGATGGAGGTTGGGAGGAGGTGGGGGATGCGGGTGGGAGTGGGGTGAAGAGGGATGAGGTTTGTGGGTGGGGTAGGTAGGGGTTGGGTGGGAGTGGGGGAAGGAGGGTGGGTTGGGAGTGGGGGTAGGGGGGTGGGGAAAGGGGGTGGGGGGGGTGGGGTGGGTGGGGAAAGGGGGTGGATTGGGAGTGGACGGGAAAGGGGGGTGGGTTGGGAGTGGGAGCGGGGAAAGGGGGGTGGGGTGGGAGCGGGGAAAGGGGGTGGGTTGGGAGGAGGAAAGGGGGGTGGGGTGGGGTGGGGCGGGGTGTGAACAGGTGGGAGGGGTTGGTGAGCTGGGCTTGTCACCTTGCTGGAAGGATATCTACGCCACGACGGGCAGAGGACACCCCAGCTCGGCCGCACGGCATCCAGGAGTTTGGTCAGGGCTCCCTCGGAGAATGGTGACGCAGGCTCCCTCACGGCCAACCCCGCGAAAGGATTCTGAAGAAGTGTTGCGGCAGCATTAGTAAAGGGCTCCCCACTGATTTGTGCAGAGACTGGGCCCCCTCCCGAGTAACTCAGCGGGAAGCCTCTGGAGTTTAAATTCAATTAATAAAAAACTGGAATTGGGAGTTAGTCTCAGGAAGGGTGCTACCACTGAGACAAGGGCTACCACTCCCTCCCCTCCCCTCCCGTCCCCTCCCCCGCCACCAACTTATAGAAAAAAAGGTATAAACGCCTTGATCAACAATAACGCCGAGATAATCAATCCCCTTCATGTTGGCTGTTAGAGTTTTTAAAGATTGCTGGGAGATCCTACAGTCAGGAGTGAATCATACTCATCGTTGGGTTTGAGCCTGAGCTTCTCTGATTGTTTTAAGTTTAAGGCCTATGGTTCCAGTGGGGTGAACGTTACCCCACACTACCCTCTGAGGGTGGACATATAAAGTGGCCATCTCCCTGCCCATCTTATTCTGTCCCCCATATCATGGGGAGTAAGGCAATAAGACGCCTAACCACCTTTAGGCCTGCTGAAGTCCTTAGCTGGCCCATTGATGGACACAGTGGCTAAAAGGAGCAGGTCAGAGGCTAGAAATATTGCAGTGAGTAACTCACCTCCTGACTCCCCAGGGCCTGTCCACCATCTACAAGTCAGGAGTGTGTTGGAATACTCCCCACTTGCCTGGATGGATGCAGCTCCAACAACACTCAAGAAACTCAACACCATCCAGGGCAAAGCAGCCCCTCTTGATTGGCACCACATCTACAAACATCCACTCCCTCCACCACTGACACTCAATAGTGTGGACTACCTACAATTTGCACTGCAGCAATTCACCAAAGATCCTTAGACAGCATCTTCCAAACCCACCACCACTTCCATCTAGAAGGACAGCAGATACATGGGATCACCACCATCTGCAAGTTCCCCTCCCAGCCCCTCACCATCCTGACTTGGAAATATATCAGAAAGAAATTCCACAACATCAGCATGAAGTCCAACAAGTTTATACGCAGCAAATACCACAAGCTTTCGGAACAGATTGTCCCTTCGTCAGGTGGAGTTCTGATCTTTGTGTCCTGCTTGTGATCAGAACTTCCAGCCACCTAACAAACGGTCAGCCTATTCTGAAAGCTTGTGGCATTTGCCTCAAATAGACTTGTTGGACTTTTAAGCTAGTGTTATGGGATTTCTTTCTGTTTTACCCCAGTCCAATGTCGCATCTCCACTCATTTGGAAATATATTGCTATCTCTTCACAGTCGCTGGGTCAAAATCCTGGAATTCCTTCCCTAAACAGCACTGTGGGTGTACCTACACCACGTGGACTTCAGCAATTCAAGATGGCAGCTCACCGCCACTTTCTCAAGGAGCAACTAGGGATGGGCAATAAATGCAGGGCCAAACAGCGACACCCATGTCCAAAGAATGACTGAAAAAAAAATTTAAAGATGCCATGCTGCCTATGCCACAATAATACTTGTGGTTGCGAGGGGAGGGGTGGGAGTTGGGGAAGGTGGAACAAAAGATCCATCAGTTTTGACAACTCTGGCCAAAGGGAGGGTTGGGTACCCTGTACCCAGTGGAAGCACCGTCCCCCAACTCTCCTCCAACCCAACCTCTAAAACACTCCTCTCTTCCTCTGCAGCTGTCTCCTCATTAGATCCTCGATCCCTCCCTGATCAAAATCTCCACACTTACCTTTAACCCCAGGAGATGCCCTTTCACCCTTGCAGCTGCCTGCAGTTTCAGCAATGGCCACTGCTTGGTTCTGGCGCTGCTGGGAGCACAGTCCAGTTGGGTGGCAACTCTCTGGATTCCCTATCATGAGGGAGCGCCACTCCCCGTCAGGGCAAGAAGCCCACTCCCAGCACAAAATTACGCCGAGGCAATCAGAGTGGAAATGGGTGAGAGCTTCAGGTTCTTAGGTGTCCAGATCATCAACAACCTGTCCTGGTTCCTCCATTTAGACATTAAAACCCACCAATGCCTCTACTTTTTCAGAAAGCTAAGGAAACCTACCAACTTTTGCAGATGCAACATAGAAAGCGTTCTTTCTGGTTGTATCACAGCTTTGTATGGGCTCCTGCTCTGCCCAAGATCACAAAGAACTACAAAAGGTCACGAATGCAGCCCAGTCCATCACACAAACCAGCCTCCCATCCATTGACTCTGTCTACTCTTCCCGCTGCCTCAGAAAAGCAGCCAGTGTAATTAAGGATCACACGCACCCCAGACATTCTCTCTTCCACCTTCTTCTGTCAGTAAAATGATACGAAAGTCTGAGGTCATGTATCAACCAGTTCAAGAACAGCTTCTTCCCTGCTGCTGTCAGGGAATGGACCTATCATGCATTAAGATCTTTCTCTACACCCTGGCTATGACTGTAACACTATATTCTGTACTCTCTCCTTTCCTTCTGTATGAACAGTATAGCGATTTAAAAAAACAATACTTTTCATTGTATGTTAATGACAATAATAAATCAGCGAGCTACCAGCCAGCTTTTCCACAGGGAACTCACAGATTATATCCTGGAGAATGGATCCCAGAGTTTAATATCTTGACAGCCAGTGTTTAGAGTGGAATATTTTGAAGCTAAAGAATTGGTGTCCAATTATTTTAAGAGTAGATGTTTCATTTGCAGGATGCCAAACCATGTGGGACAACCTCAACTGCTGGCCTGCTGCCCGGGTTGGGGAGACTGTGGAATTGCCATGTCCATTGTTGCCAACCATATTCCTGGACACCACAGGTAGGTTTGTGGCTCTCACTGTCTTTGGCAGCCCTCACACCACTGGTAGTTGGCAATGGACTTACAAAGAACAGGCCCTTCGACCCTCCAAGCCTGTGCCGATCACGTTGTCCTATCTAGAACAACTGCCTGGATCTCTGATCCCCATTTATGTGTCTATCAGCCTCACTTGGCAGCGCATCCCAGGCCCCCACCACCCTCTGTGTAGAAAAACTTCCTCCGCGCATCTCCATTGACCTTCCCCAGCCTTACTTTGAACTTGTGCCCCCTTGTCATTTCTGCCCTAGGAAAAATCTTCCAACTGTTCACCCTATCCACACCTCCTAATTTTATAAATTTCAGGTCACCCTTTAGCACCTGTCTTTCCAGATTGAATAAACTGGAATTGCTCTATCTCTCCTCATAGCTAATATAACCTCCCTAATAGGCAACGTTTAGAAATATGAGGATCAATCTCATTGCGGTCTACAAGATTAGGAAGAGGTTTGATTGGGTGGTGGCTGAAACATTGTTCCCGCTGGTCAGGGAGTCTAAAACTGAGGGAGCACGGTCTCATTTAGGGACTGCATGATGGCACAGCGGTTAGCACTGCTGCCTCACAGCACCAGGGATCCAGGTTCAATTCCCAGCTTGGGTCACTATCTGTGTGGAGTCTGCACGTTCTCCCCGTGTCTGTGTGGGTTTCCTCAGGGTGCTCCAGTTTCCTCCCACACTCCAAAGATGAGCAGGTTATTTGGATTGGCAATGCTAGATTGGTCCTGAGTGTCAGGGGGATTAGCTAGGGTAAATGCATGGAGTTTTGGGGATAGGGATGCGATTGTGGTCAGTGCAGACTCAATGGGCCAAATGGCCCCCTGTACTGTAGGATTGTGTTTTAGGACTTTCGCATGAGGAGAGATCGAATAAATTTGGATTGTTTTCACTGGAGACTGAGGGGAGACCTGATAGAGGGTCTACAAAATAATGAGAGACATAGGGTGGATAAAGGCTTTTTCCAAGGGTGGAAGTGTCAATTACAAGGGGGCACAGGTTCAAGGTGAGAGGGAGAAAGTTTAAGGGAAGATGTTTGGGGAAATTTTTCTTAGACAGATGGTGGTGGGGCCTGGAATGCGCTGCCAGAGGAAGTGATAGAAGCAGGCACATTAGCAACATTTAAGGTGTATCTTGGGAGTGAAATGAACAGGAGGTGAATAGAGAGATAGAAACTGCATATTGGCCCAGCTTTGGTGCGCCAAAGGACTTGTTCCTGTTTTGTATTCTCTATTCCTTGACTGAGATGAGGAGAAACTTCTGCACTCAGGAATTCTCTCTCCAGATGGTTGCAAGTTCTCCAGCATTGAATAAACCACAGTGGTTAGCACTGCTGCTTCATAGTGCCAGGGACCTGGGTTCGATTCCTGTCTTTGGTCACTTGTCTGTACGTTCTCCCCGTGTCTGCATGGGTTTCCTCTGAGTACTCAGGTTTCCTCCCACAGTCCAAAGATATGCGGTTAAGTGGATCGGCCATGCTGAATTTCCCCTTAGTGTCAGGGGCACTTACCTAAGGGAAATACGTGCGGTTGTGGGCTTAAGGCCTGGCTGGGATTGTGGTTGGTGCAGACTCAGTGGGCTGAATGGCCTTCTTCTGCACTGTAGGGATTCTCTGATTTTATGATTCTATATTTCAGGCTGTGGGTTAGACATTTTTTTGGTCTCTCAGGGAATTAAGTGATATGGAGGGCAGGTGGGAAAATGGGGTTGAAGCCCAAGATCAGCCATGATTGTACTGAACAGAGAAGCAGGCTTGATGGGCCGAGTGGTCTACCCCTGTCTTTCTAAAATAAGGGGAAGCAGATTTAGCTCTAAGTTGAAGAACTTCCTCACATAAAAGGGTGTGTGGAATTTCCTGTCCAGTGAAGCAGTTGAGGCTACCTCATTGAATGTTTTTAAGGCAAGGATAGATAAATTTTTGAACAGTAAAGGAATTAAGGGTTATGATGAGTGACGGGTAAGTGGAGCTGAGTTCACAAAAAGATCATAGAACATAGAACATAACAGCACAGAACAGGCCCTTCGGCCTTCGATGTTGCGCCGACCAATATAAAAAGCAATGCCCCTCCAAACTAAACCATTCCCTTCTCTTCCATATACTTATCAAATAACCTCTTAAACGCCACCAAACTTGGCGCATCCACAACTGCTGCAGGCAGGGCATTCCACTCCCGAACCACCCTTTGGGTAAAGAACCTACCTCTGACATCCGTCCTATAACTATCACCCCGTAATTTAAAGCTGTGTCCCCTCGTGCTAGCTTTCTCCATCCTAGGAAAAAGGCTATCACTGTCCACCCTATCTAAACCTCTAATCATCTTATATGTTTCGATTAGGTCCCATCTTAGCCGCCTCCTTTCTAACGAAAACAACCTCAAATCCCTCAGCCTCTCTTCATAAGACCTGCCCTCCATACCAGGCAACATCCTGGTAAACCTCCTCTGTACCCTCGCCAAAGCCTCCACATCTTTCTTATAATGCGGGGACCAGAACTGCACACAATACTCCAAGTGCGGCCGCACTAGAGTTCTGTACAGTTGCAACATGACGTTGCGGCTCCAAAATTCAATCCCCCTACCAATAAAAGCTAAGACTCCGTATGCCTTCTTAACAACCTTCTTGACTTGACTGCCTACTTTCAGGGATCTATGCACATACACACCAAGATCCCTCTGTTCATCAAGACTACTAAGAATCCTACCATTAGCCCTATACTTACACATTTATTATTTCTGCCGTAGTGCATTACCTCACACTTTTCCACATTAAACTCCATTTGCCACCTCTCGGCCCAGCTCTGCAACTTGTCCAAATCCCTCTCCAAACTATAACACCCCTCTTCACTATCTACCACTCCACCGACTTTAGTGTCATCTGCAAATTTACTAATCCATCCCTCAATACCCTCATCTAGATCATTTATAAAAATTACAAACAGCAGGGGCCCCAAAACAGACCCCTGAGGTACACCACTTGTCACCGCACTCCACGATGAATATCTCCCATCAACCACCACCCTCTGTCTTCTATCTGCTAGCCAATTCCTAACCCAATTAGCTAATCACCCTCTATCCCATACATCTGCATTTTCTGCAGAAGTCTTCCATGGGCCACCTTATCAAACGCCTTACTAAAGTCCATATATACCACATCAAACGCCTTACCCCCATCCACCTCCTTAATCACTTTTTCAAAAAACTCAATGAGGTTAGTAAGGCACGACCTACCCTTCACAAAACCATGCTGACTATCCCCAATCAATTCATTTCTCTCTAAATAACTATAAATCCTATCCCTAATATTCTCTCCAATACTTTGCCCGCAACAGAAGTAAGACTCACTGGCCTATAATTCCCTGGAAGGTCTCTCTTCCCCTTCTTGAACAATGGAACCACATTCGCTATCCTCCAGTCTTTTGGAACCATACCCGTAACCAACGACGACCTGAAGATCAGAGCCAGAGGCTCTGCAATCGCCTCTCTTGCCTCCCAGAGAATCATAGGGTAAATCCCGTCTGGCCCAGGGGACTTATCTAACTTCAAACCCTCAAGAATATCTAGCACATCCTCCTTATCTACTTCAATACTTTCCAGTTTGCAACCCTGTATCCCAGTGTTCTCCACAACTACCTTTACATCTCCCTGCGTGAATACCGAAGAGAAATATTTGTTCAGTGCCTCTCCAATCTCTTCAGGCTCCACGCACAACTTCCCACTGCTGTCTCTGACTGGCCTAATCTTGCCCTAACCAATCTTCTATTCTTAACATATCTAAAGAAAGCTTTAGAATTCTCCTTGATCCTATCAGCCAAAGTCTTCTCGTGTCTCCGTTTAGCTCTTCTCAACTCACTCTTTAGCTCCCTCCTGGCTAATCTATAGCTATCCAGTGCACTAACTGAGCCTTCAAGCCTCATCCTGACATAAGCATCCTTTTTCCTTTTAACCAGCAAATCAACTTTTTTCGTACACCAAGGTTCTCTTACTCGACCATTTCCTCCTTGCCTGACAGGGACATACTTATCAGGGACCCGCAGCAGCTGCTCCTTGAATAAGCTCCACATTCCAGATGTTCCCAGTCCCTGTAGCTTCCTAGTCCAATCTATGCACCCTAATTCTCTCCTGATGGCCTCATAATTACCCTTCCCCAGCTATAACTACTGCCCCCAGCTTCATGCCTATCCCTATCCATCACTAAGGTGAACGTAACCGAATTGTGGTCACTATCACCAAAATGTTCACCAACCTCCAAGTCTAACACCTGGTCTGGCTCATTGCCCAGCACCAAATCCAATGTAGCCTCACCTCTAGTTGGCCTATATACATACTGAGTCAAAAAACCTTCCTGCACACTTTGTACAAAAACTGACCCCTCTAACGAGCTAGAGCTATAGCTATTCCCATCAATATTAGTAAAGTTAAAGTCCCCCATAACAATTACCCTATTACTTTCACTCCTGTCCAGGATCGACTTTGCAATCCTTTCCTCTACCTCTCTAGAACTTTTAGGAGGTCTATAAAAGACTCCCAACAGGGTGACCTCTCCTTTTCTGTTTCTAATCTCAGCCCATACTACCTCAACAGACAAGTCCTCATCAAACTTCTTCTCTGTCACTGTGATACAGTCTTTGACTTATAATGCCACTCCTCCCCCCCTTCTACCTCCTTCTCTACTCCGGCTAAAGCAATTGAACCCTGGAACCTGCAACATCCATTCTTGTCCCTGCTCTACCCAAGTCTCTGAAATGGCCACAACATCGAAGTTCCAAGTACTGGTCCAAGCTGCAAGTTCCTCCCCCTTATTGCGAATACTCCTTGCATTAAAGTATATGCATTTCAAACCATGCCCTACCCCACCCGTATGCTGCTGTGTTTTACGGCTTTCCTCTAGGACCCCCTTACTCTCATCCCCCTTAGCACCCCAACTATTCAGGATCCCACCCCCCCCCCCGAATCAGTTTAAAGCCCCCTGCATAGCCTTAGCAAATTTTCCCCCAAGATATTAGTTCCCCTCTGGTTCAGGTGTAGACCATCTCTCTTGTAGAGGTCCCACCTATCCCAGAATGAGTCCCAATTGTTCAGGAACCTGAACCCTCCCTCCTGCACCATCCCCGCAGCCACGAGTTCAAACATTCCCTCTCTCTGTTCTTCTCTAAACTATCCCGTGGCACAGGCAAGAGTCCAGAGATAACCACTCTGCCAATTTTGGCCCTAAGCTTCCACCCTAACTCCATAAATTTCTGTTTAATATCCCCTTCCCTTGTCCTACCTATATCATGTGTCCCTACATGAACTATGACTTGGGGCTGACTCCCCTCTCCCTTAAGAATCTTAAAAACCCGCTCTGCGACATCCTGGACCCCAGCCCCTGGGAGGCAACACACCAGCCCTGAGTCACTTTTATTACTATTTACTCTCCTATCTGTCCCGTTAACTATGGAGTCTCCAATTACCAGGCCCAATCGTTTATTCCCCCTACCCACCTGAGCATTCACAGCAGGCTCACCCCAGAGACCTGCTCCCTTTGGCCATCTCCAGTTGATTCTTCCTCAACAGTAGCCTCCAGGACAGAAAATTTGTTTTGGAGGGGAACAGCCCCAGGGGATTGTCTACCCGATTGCTTCTTACCCCTCCTCCGAATAGTTACCCAAGAATCACTTTTAGGAGTGACTATCTCTTTGTTACTCCTGCCAATATCCTCCTCAACCTCTCGGATTATCCTGAGTTCCTCTAATTCCAGCTCCAGCTCCTTAACACGACCCTCAAGGAGCTGCAAATGGGCACACTTCCTGCAGGTATAATCAGCAGGAACACTACTGGTGTCCCTCACCTCGTACATACTACAGGAGTTGCAACGGACTGCCTGCACTGCCATCCCTGATACTTTAATTTACTTTAAAAAAAAAACTTCCCATACACTTTTATTATTAGGTTAGAGGAGGGGGGAGGGTGGGATACTCTACCTGTTTAGAGTATCGGGTTTCCTCTCTGGACCAATTTATAGAGACAGAGAAAACTACAACTACCGGCAGCCTCCTAATGACGACTTCCGGTTTCTTGTTAGTTTAAATAAAAACGGCAAAAAACTACCCCCGCTCGCTATTTTAAACAAAGAGAAAAGTTAAAAAAGTACTTAACACTCGAACTTCACGCTTTCCCAAATCGCTGCCTCTCCATGCTGCTCCAAGGGATCAGCCATGATCTTGTTGAATGGCGGAGCAGGTTCGAGGGGCCAGATGGCTGACTCCTGCTCCCAGTTCTTATGTTCTTAAAAAGGTGACTGAGTGCATTTAACTACCTCTCAGAGAGAAGCCTTTTCCTGTTAAATACCTCTCCCATTATGGAATTACCCAAACACAAACTACCATCCAGTGTCCCCAGGGCCGCTTGACGCATTTTGATTGCTGCCCCGGTTCACCAATGTTTCGGACACATCGGAAATCCATCTCTGCGTAAAGAAATGTCTTCCAAATTGAATCATAGATTTGGAAGGAATGGGAAATTTTCATTGGGAAAGAGAAGAGCCGATCGCTCTCACTCTCATCAATAATCCTTTTGTTTGATTTTCTCAGCTATTCAAAGAGAAAAATGGTTCTGTGCACGTGAGTCTTCAACATGGCTGCCCAGAGACAAGACTGATTTTGTCAACGAGTTTTACATCATAGAACCCACTCTCTGTAACAGTCAGCTGACTCTCAACAACTGACTCACATTGGGACACCGTGTTGACAATTTACCTGTTATTCCAAGAATGTGGGCATCACAGGCTAGATCAGTATTTATTACCCACCCTAATGTCCCCTTGAGAAGATGGTAGTGAGCTGCCTTCTTGAAGCACTAGTCTATGTGGTGTAGGTACACCACAGTGCTGTTAGGGAGGGAGTTCCAAGATCCAAGTTCCAGCGACAGTGAAGGAACAGCAATACGTTTCCAAGTCAGGATGGTTCGTGACTTGGAGGGGAACTTCCAAGTGGTGGTATTCCCGGGTATCTGCCGCTCTTGTCCATCTAGGACACAAGGGTCAAGAGTTTGGAAGGTGCTGTCAGAGGAACTTTGGTGAGTTGCTGCTGGTCACCTTATAGATGGTACACACAGCGGCCATTGTGCATCGATGGTAGAGGGAGTGAATGTTGAAGGTGTTAGATGGGGTGCCAATGAAGCGGGCTGCTTTGTGTTGGATGGCGTTGAACTTGTTGAGTGTTGTTGGACCTGCACCCATCCAGGCAAGTCTAAAGTTTATTTATTAGTGTCACAAGCGGGCTTGCATTAACACTGCAATGAAGTTACTGTGAAAATCCCCTACTTACCATACTCCAGCGCCGATTCGGATATACTGAGGGGGAATTTACCATGGCCAATGTAAATTAACCAGCACATCTTTCAAGCTGTGGGAGTAACTTGGAGCACCCGGAGGAAACCCACGCAGACACGGGAAGAATGTGTAAACTCCGCATGGACAGTGACCCAAGCTGGGAATTGAACCCAGGTCCCTGGCACCCTGAGGCAGCAGTGCTAACCAGTGTGCCACAGTGCCACCCCAGTGGAGAGTATTCCATCACACTACTGATTTATGCATTATGGATGGTTACCCTGCACACTGCAAGGCTGAGATATTACTACTCCCAACATGGAGACTCTGAAGAAATGATTGTTGATAATTATTTGTTCCTTCAAATAATCAGAAGGAGAGAGCCCCAGACTTTGTCCATATCAAATGAGGCACACCAGAATCAGAATATTTTGTGATTGATGTCTCAAGGCTATGAGTGCAGACAGCTGAGAAGGTTTTAAATATGTAGGTTTGAGAGTCTTATGGACCCGGACCCCAAGATCCCTCTGCTCTTCCACACAGCTAAGACTCCTACCTTTGATAGTGTACTCATTCATCCCTTGGATCTGCCAAAATGGACCACAACACATTTATCCGCGTTGAAGTCCATCTGCCACTTCTCCGCCCAGTCTTGCATCCTGTCGATGTCCTGCTGCAACTTTTGACATCCTTCCAGACCATCCACAACACCACCGACCTTCGTGTCATCGGCAAACTTACTCACCCATCCCTCCACTTCCTCATCCAGGTCATTTATGAAAATGACAAACAGCAAGGGTCCTAGAACAGATCCCTGGGGCACTCCTGGGACCTTATGCGAGATTTTCCAGGCTTGGGGCCAGCGCAGCTGGAAAACCTCACCTGTAGTGTTGCAGTGACAGTAGGGTGTTCAGAAAGATCAGCTTAATGAGAGGCAGGACCATTCAAAAGTCTGACAGCAGCAGGGAAGAAGCTATTCTTGAGTCGGTTGGTGCGTGTCCTCAGGATTTTGCATCTTTTTCCCGATGGAAAAAGGTAGAAGAGAAAATGTCCGAGGTGCGTGGGGTCCTTGATTATTATAGAATCATAGAAGCCTACAATGTAGAAAGAGGCCATTTGGCCCATCGAGTCTGCACTGACCACAATCCCCCTCAGGTCCTATCCCCATAACTTCATGCATTTACCAGGCTAGTGCCCCTGACTCCAAGCGACAATTTTTCATGGCCAATCAACCTGACCTGCACACCTTTGAGACTGTTGGAGGAAACTGGAGTACCCGGAGGAAACCCACGCAGACACTGGGAGAACGTGCTGTGTCTGCATAGACAGTAACCCAAGGCAGGAAGTGAACCCAGGTCCTTAGCACTGTGAGGCAGCAGTGCTAACTACTGTGCTACCGTGGCTGCTTTTCCAAGGAAGGGAATGTAAACAGAGTCAATAAATGGGAGGCTGGTTTGCGTGATGGATTGGGCAACATTCACAATCCTTTCTAGTCTCTTGCGGTCTTGGGCAGAGCAGGAGCCATACCAAGCTGTGATACAACCAAAAAGAATGCTTTCTATGGCGCATCTGTAAAAGTTGGTGAGACTCATCGTTGACATTCTTGTGTTTGTCCTGATGAGTATAAAATGAAAAGCTTCAGCAACATGTCTCTTTTTGACAATATAAGTGCCTGTTTTCCTTTACCTGCTCTGATCAAACTGTTTATCTTATTGTTGTACTGTGGGACATTTTTTTCATGTTGAAGAGGTTGTATAACTGCGCACTACTGTGATGTAATTCAGTCCGGAGTCATAAATAAACACAAACTGTTTGCCTTCTAGCCAACGTCAGTCGAAAGTGTACAAGTCAAGGCTGGGCTAATCTCTCTCTCCCCTACATTCTGGCCTGTGGCTACAACAACAGCACAGCATCCAGTATCGAGGTTTGTCACCTTTCTGTTACTGTTCTTCAGGTTAAAGTCCAACTAGTGTTGCGACACTGCTTACTGTGTTTACCCCAGTCCATCGTGACTATTTTTCAGCACGTGTTTTTCCCCCCCAGCCCCAGTGGGTGACGCACGAGGTAATTCAAAATGGCTGCCTGTGAGTGCCCAATCTCCCCTGGCAACGGCTGTAAGTGGGCCCGGATTTTCCCTCTATTTGGTGAATCGGGTTAACCAGACCTTCAAAAATGCAAACCCGGCACGTGGCTTCATTTCTAGAATGGAAAAGCAAGTCTTGGGTTACTTTGCTTAGGCCACACTTGGAGAATTTTAAGCTCCATATTGCGAGAAGGATAGCGAGGCACCAGCAAAGGTGCAATATAGAAATACAAGGGTGATTTTTAAAGATTCATTGAGAAGATGTGGGTGGCGCTGCCTCAGTCAGCATTTATTGCCCATCCCTAACTGCCCCTTTTTATTTGATTTGATTTATTGTTGTTGCATATACTAATATAGACTAAAAGGTTTTGTTTCCTATGCGCTATACAAAGCATACCATTCATGGAGAAGTAAAGAAGAAAGTGCAGAATGTAGTGTTACAGTCATAGCTGGGGTGTAGAGAGAGAACAAGTTAATGCAGGGTAGTCCATTCAAAAGTCTGACAGCAGCAGGGAAGAAGTTACTTTTGAGTTGGTTGGTACGTGACTTCAGACTTTTTATCTTTTTCCCACCAGAAGAAGGTGGAAGAGAGAATATCCGGGGTGTGTGGGGCCCTTAATTTTGCTTTGCTGAGGCAGCGGGAAGTGTAGACAGAGTCAGTGGATAGGTGGCACGGTGTTTAGCACTGCTGCCTCGCAGCTCCAGGGACCTGGGTTCAATTCCCGGCTTGGGTTACTGTCCGTGCGGAGTCTGCACATCCTCCCCTGCAGAAGGAGGCCATTCAGCCCATTGTGTCTGCGCTGACTCTTCGAATGTGATGCTGTGATGGATTGGGCTACATTCATGACCTTTTGGGGTTCTTTGCGGTTTTGGGCAGGAGCCGATACCAAGCTATGATACAACCAGAAAGTGTTCTTTTTGGTTGTATCTGTAAAAGTTGGTGAGAGTCGTAGGTGACGTGCCAAATTTCCTTCGTCTTCTGAAAAAGTAGAGGCTTTGGTGAGCTTCTTAATTATAGTGTCAGCAATGGGGGGGACCAGGACAGGTTGCTGGTGATCTGGACACCTAAAAACTCAAAGCTCTTGACCCTTTCTACTTCGCCCCCATTGATGTAGACAGGGGTACATTCTCCTTTGTGCTTCCTGAAGTCGATCAAGGTGTACAAAATTAGGAGGGACACGGGTAGGGAGCAGCTGTTCCTCTTAGTTGAAGGGTCAGTCACAAGGGGACACAGGTTCAAGGTGAGAGGGCAGGAGGTTTAGGGAGAATGTGAGGAAAAACCTTTTTACCCAGAGGGTGGTGATGGTGTGGAATGTGCTGCCTGGGAGGGTGGTGGAGGCGGAATGCCTCATCCTTTAAAAGATACTTTGGCGCATCATAAGAAAGCCGTAGGCCAAGTGCTGTCCAATGGGATTAGATGTTTAGGGAGTTCAGATGTTTCTGTTGTGTCGGTGCAGACCTGATGGGCTGAAGGGCCTCATCCGCCCTGTATGATCCTGTGGTTCTATGAAAACCCATTTTAGTTTAGAAGAATAAGAGGTGATTTACTGAAACTAGATCAGCAGCATGATAGCACAGTGGTTAGCGCTGCTGCTTCACAACTCCAGGGTCCTGGGTTCGATTCCTGGTTTGGGTCACTGTCTGTGTGGAGTTTGCACATTCTCCTCATGTCTGCGTGGGTTTCCTCCCACGGTCCAAAGATGTGGAGGTTAGGTTGATTGGCCATGTTAAGGAATTGCCCCTTAGTGTCTAAGGATGTGTAGGTTAGAGGGATTAGTGGGTATAAAATGTAGGGATATGGGGGTAGGGACTGGGTGGGATTGTGTTCAGTGCAGACTCGATGGGAGGAAAGGCCTCTTTCTGCACTGCAGGGTTCTATGAACTAATATTAACATCCTGAAGGGATTTGACAGGGCAGATACTTGGAGGGTATGTTTTCTCTTGTGGGAGAGACTAAAACAAGGAGATGCAGTTTAAAAGTATGAGGTATCCCTTTTAAGACAGAGATGAGGAAAAATCTTTTCTCCCAAAAGGTCGCTGGTTCATGGAATTCTCTTCAGGGAGTATTGGAAACTGGGTCTCTCAACTTATTAATAAGAACATAGGAATTAGGAGCGAGAGTTGGAATTCAGCCCTTCTGTCGCCCTATCTGATTATAGCTGATCTCTATCTCATCCTAACTCCCCTTCCCTACCTTTTCCCCACGGCCCTTTATCCCAATATTTGATCAAATATTTATCTATCGCTTTCTTGAATCAATTACGGGAAATTTAGGGCGGCACAGTGTTTAGCACTGCTGCCTCATAGCTCCAGGGATCAATTCTCGGCTTGGGTCACCGTCTGTGCGGAGTCTGCATATTCTCCCCTGCAGAAGGAGGCCATTCAGCCCTTCGCGTCTGTGCCAACTCTCCGCATGAGCTATTCACTTTGCACCAGCTTCCCCCGCCCTGCACCCTACCCCCGCCCGTAACGTGCTTCCTTTTCAGCTAACAGTCTAATTCCCTTTTCAATGCCTCAAAATGAAGATATTATAAAAAAAAATCCTGAGGGCTGATTCACCAGGCATCAGCAGGGAGAGCAGGTGTGGAAAATCTGGGCCTACCCGGAACAGCGAAAGCCTCACCTCAAAGGCCAAAAGGTACTTCACAGGCAAAACAATAATTAAAAAAAAAACCCAGCCAGCTGAGTTTTTAAATAACACTTGTCAAACGATTTATTGCCGTGCCGGGCTCTTCCCAAGCTGCCTGGCAGAAAGCACTTACGCACAAGCACTGATTTCTGTGGAGTTTATATGTTTATGGATTAGCTAGCCAGACACACCTTCGAACAACCACACACGCAATTTCTGCTGATCCCTGACACAGAGAAAGTCCGGAATGTTCTCACCGCAAACTTGTTGAGAGGGGACGTGCATAATTCTTCCTTTGTGTTCGGCTGATAGTGCCGAGAGGCAATCTATCTGAACCATTTCAACTCCAGTTACCGCCATTGTACACAACAACATCATTATTAAACTAGGAAAGATTGATTAGGATGTCACCGGGACTTGATGGATTGAGGGGCTGAATAGACTGGAACTTTTTTCTCTGGAGTGTAGGAGGCTGAGAGGACATCTTATAGAAATCTATAAAATAATGAGGGAAAAGATAGTTAATATCTTTTTCCCAAAGGTAGGGGAGTCTGAAACTAGAGGGTATAGGTTTAAGGTGAGAGGGGAGAGATATAGAAGGGTCTAGAGGGGCAATTATTTTCACACAGAGGGTGGTGAGTGTCTGGAACAAGCTGCCAGAGGTAGTAGTAGAGATGGGTACAATTTTGTCTTTTAAAAAGCATTTGGACAGTTACATGGGTAAGATGGGTATAGAGGGATAGGGGTCAAATGCGGGCAATTGGGCCCAGCTTAGTGATTTTAAAAAAAGGATAACATGGACAAGTTAGGCTGAAGGGCCTGTTTCCACGCTGTAAACTTGTATAACTCTCTGACTCTAACACCTTCTGTTCAATGTTGAGGTAAACATACATATGAGTGTGCATTAGGATTGCCAACTTTGGTTGTCATTTTCTTAGAGGTTTCATCACGTGACCTACCATCTCCCACCCCCCTATTCCATCATTTATTGCTCCTCCCTCATTGTCCTCCAACTGAGTGACCTGAGGGCCACTTCAGAGGGCAGTTAAGAGTCAACCACATGCTAGAACTTCAAGAGAGTCAGAGGTAAATAGAGTGACCATCACTAAGGAGAAGGAAGCTGGAATGTCTGAAGGTGGATAAATCACCTGCACCAGATGGACTACTCCCCAGGATTAGAACATAGAAAAACTACAGTGCAAACAGGACTTTCGGGCCACAAGTTGTGCTGATCATATCCCTCTCTACCAGGCTTACCTATAACCCTCAATCCTATTAAGTCCCATGTACTCACCCAGAAGTCTCTTAAAAGACCCTATCGAATTTGCCTCCACCACCCACCGACAGCAGCCGATTCCACCCACCCACCACCCTCTGAGTGAAAAACTTACCCCTGACATCACCCAGCACCTTAAACCTGTGTCCTCTCGTGGCGACCAATTCAGCCCTGGGAAATAGCCTGCGAGAATCCGCCTGATCTATACCTCTCAACAGCTTATAAAAGAGGTTCGAAAAGAGATAGCTGAGAAAATTGTGGAGGCGTTGGTGGTGATCTTTCAGCCATCACTGGAGGCAGGGAGAGTCCCAGAGGATTGGAAAATAGCTAATGTTTAAGAAGGCAGGGAGGCAGAAGATGGGAAACTAGAGGATGGTTAGCCTGACTTTGATAGTGGGTAACATCTTGGAATTCATTGTTAAGAATAAAATTGCAGAACACTTAGAAATGTGTGGTAAAATAAGGCTGAGTCAGCATAGCTTCATCAAAAAGAGGCCATGTCTGACAGAATTCTTTGAGGAGACAATAAAGTTAGACAAAGGAAAGCCAGTGAATGTGATTTTAATTGGATTTCCAGAAAGCCTTTGACACAGTGCCTTACAGGAGGCTGTGAAATAAGCTAAGGGTCAATGGTGTTAGAGACAAGGTACTGGCATGGTTAGAGGATTGGCTGACTGGCAGAAGACAGAGAGTGGGGATAAAAGGGGCCTTTCTCAGGATGGCAGACAGTGACTAGTGATATTTCAGAGGTCAGTATTGGGACCACAACTTTTCATTATATATAATAATGATCTGGAAGAAGGAGCTGAAGACTAAATTTGCTGATGATACAAAGCTATATAGAGGGACGGGTAGTATTGAGGATGCAGGGGGACTGCAGAAGGATTTAAGAACATAGAACATTACAGCACAGAACAGGCCCTTCGGCCTTCGATGTTGCGCCGACCAATATAAAAAGCAATGCCCCTCCAAACTAAACCATTCCCTTCTCTTCCATATACTTATCAACTAACCTCTTAAACGCACCAAACTTGGCGCATCTACAACTGCTGCAGGCAGGGCATTCCACTCCCGAACCACCCTTTGGGTAAAGAACCTACCTCTGATATCCGTCCTATAACTATCACCCCTTAATTTAAAGCTGTGTCCCCTCGTGCTAGCTTTCTCCATCCTAGGAAAAAGGCTATCACTGTCCACCCCATCTATACCTCTAATCATCTTATATGTTTCGATTAGGTCCTCTCTTAGCCGCCTCCTTTCTAACGAAAACTAATTTGGACAGGTTGGGAGAATGGGCAAAGAAGTGGCAGATGGAATACAATGTGGAAAAGCAAGAATAAAGGCACAGACTATTTTCTAAATGGGGGAAGGAGAAAGGGACTTGGGAGTGCCAGTTCAGGCAAGGTACCAGCTAGATAGAGTGGATAGAGAGAATCCACTTGCCTTGGCAGAGGGGTCAATAATCAAGCGGAAGGATGGGTGGGAGGGGTTACTCAAATAAAACCACAAGCACAAACCCTCGACGCTTTCAAAATATCTAGAAATGGACTTGAAGTACCTCACAGAGCTGAGGGTTGAAAAGTGGGAATAGAACAAAGAAAATTACAGCTCAGGAACAGGCCTTTCGGCCCTCCAAGCCTGTACCAACCATGCTGCCTGACTAAACTAAAATCCCCTACCCTTCCAGGAACCGTATCCCTCTATTCCCATTCTATTCATGTATTTGTCAAGACGCCCCTTAAAAGTCACTACTGTATCCACTTCCATTATCTCCCCCGGCAACAAGTTCCAGGCACCCACCGCCCTCTGGGTAAAAAAAAACTGGGTGACTCTTTTTATTTTGCCAGTATGGATACGATGGCCCAGTTTTTTTTTCAATTCATGGTATGTGGGTATTGTTGACAGGGCCAGCATCTGTTGCCCATCCCTAATTGCCCTCAAATAGGGTGTCTCGCTAGGCCATTTCAGAGGGCAGTTGAGAGTCAGCCACATTGCTGTGGCTCTGGAGTCGCATGTAGGCCAGAACGGGTAAGGACAGCAGATTTCCTTCCCTAAAAGCTCATTAGTGAACCAGATGGATCTTTTCAAGAATTGACAATGGTTTCATGATCATCAGCAGATTTTTAACTCCAGATTTTTTTTTATTCAATTCAAATTTCACCGTCTGCTGTGGTGGGATTCGAACCTGAATCTCTGGAGAACTAGCCCAGTGACAATACTTCAAGACCACCATCTCCTTCTCTAGCATATGTTTTCTGTATCCAAACCTAACTCGGTTGCTGTTGTGTCAAGCGTGCAGGAACGGTGGCGTGGGAAGCAGACACCCCGCCCTGTTCCCATGTGTCGGCAGAATGGAAGACAATATGACTGAGTGAAAACTTATTTCTCCCCCTCAGAGAGAATTCTACGGAGCAGTGAAGACCAGTTACACCATTGGCTACAGCTTGTCTCTCTTTTCCCTGACAGCTGCTATGATCATCCTTTGTATTTTCAGGTAGGAAAGTTTTTGATGGTCTTCCTTTCCGATGTTACAGTAGTAACTCTGGGGACATCCTGAGGCTGTCAGAGATGCTATATGAATGCACACCCGTCTGTTTTATTCCTTTTATTGGATTTGGGTGTCACTGGCTAGGCCAGCATTTATTGTCCATCCCTAATTGCCCCTTGAGAAGCTGGTGGTGAGCTGCCTTCTTGAATCGCTGCAGTCCACATGGTGTAGGTACACCCACAGTGCTGTTAGGGAGGGAATTCCAGGATTTTGACCCAGCGACAGTGATGGAACAGCGATATATTTCCAAGTCAGGATGATGAGTGACTTGGAGGGGAATCTCCAAGTGGTGGTGTTCCCTGGCATCTGCTGCCCTTGTCTTTCTGGCCAATAGTAGCTGTCAGTTTGGAAGGTGCTGTTAAATTTTGTATGGTGGCACAGTGGTTAGCACTGCTGCCTCACAGTGCCAGGGACCAGGGTTCAATTCCCAGCGTGGATCCCCGTCTGTGTGGAGTTTGCACATTCTCCTTGTGTCTGCGTGGGTTTCCTCCACGTGCTCCAGTTTCCTCTTACAGTCTGAAAGATGTGCTAGTTAGGTGCATTGGCTGTGCTAAATTGCCCTCGGTGTATCTGAACAGGTGCTGGACTGTGGCGACTAAGAGATTTTCATAGTAACTTCATTGCAATGTTAATGTAAGCCATTTGCGACTGATCAATAAACTTTATTTTACTTTTTTAGTTTTCTTCCCAATCTCTGGCAGAGGTTTCCATTGAGAGGGGCACATATTACAGTATGGAAACAGGCCCAACTTGTCCATGCTGTCCAATTTTACCATTCAGTCAGCCCCATTTGCCCGCTGGCATCAAGCTCAGTTTGGAAACCAGTGTGAAACTGACTGTTCCTTTCCAACAGAACAAATTAAAATTCCATTTAATGATCGGAAATTCGCTTAGTTGACAAATCAGGCGTTCAATGTGTGATAAGGAGTACGCCATCTCAATAGGCCGTACAGAAAGTCAGAACTTCCTTCACTCCTGGCCATGTTTTATTTGTGGGCAGTCAGGTGGAGATTCATGTAGGCTGGACTGTGATGCTCTACACAGTTAAATAGCCACCCAGCTGTGTGGGCTGGCTGATGCGGAATGGCCATTGGAGTGAGGTATTGGAGGGTGTCGCTCACTTACAGGAGAAAAGCGGAATCAAAGGCCATGCAGCTGCCACAAGCCGTCACAGCCAGCGTTCTCCCACCTCGCTCACCCCACTGACAGCAGAAAAAGAGAACTTGGCTCTCCACACACTGCAGCGGGACTGGAGAATGCTGGCCGCAGGCGGGGCCAGGGGATGGGGGGCAGTGGGCGGGGCCGGGGGATGGGGGGGTCGTGGCCGGGGATGGGGGTCGTGGGCGGGCCGGGGGATGGGGTCAGTGGGCGGGGCCGGGGATGGGGGTCAGTGGGCGAGGCGGGGGATGGGGTCCTGGTCGGGCCAGGGGATGGGGGGCAGTGGGCGGGCCGGGGGATGGGGGTCAGTGGGCGGGGCCGGGGGATGGGGTCAGTGGGCGAGGCCGGGGGATGGGGGCAGTGGGCGGGCCGGAGGATGGGGGGCAGTGGGGCGGGGCCGGGGGATGGGGGGCAGTGGGCGGGGCCGGGATGGGGGGCAGTAGGGCGGGGCCGGAGGATGGGGGGCGTGGGCGGGGCCGGAGGATGGGGGCAGTGGGCGGGGCCGGGGTATGGGGGCAGTGGGGGGGGCCAGAGGATGGGGGGCAGTGGGCGGGCCGGGGATTGGGGGGCAGTGGGCGGGGCCGGGGTATGGGGGCATGTGGCGGGGGCCAGGGGATGGGGGGGCAGTGGGCGGGCCGGAGGCTGGGGGCAGTGGGCGGGGCCGGGGGATGGGGTGGGCAGTGGGGGGGCGGGGCCGGGGATGGGGGTCAGTGGGCAGTGGGCCCGAGGATGGGGGCAGTGGAGCGGGGCCCGGGGGATGGGGGGGTGGGTCGGGCGAGGCCGGGGGATGGGGGCAGTGGGCGGGCCGAGGAGGGGGCATGGGGCGGGCCCAGAGGCCGGGGATGGGGGGCAGTGGGCGGGAGCCGGGGATGGGGGGCAGTGGGCGAGGCCGGGAGATGGGGGGCAGTGGGCGGGGCCGGAGGATGGGGGGCAGTGGGCGGGGCCGGGGTATGGGGGCGTGGGGCGGGGCCAGGGGATGGGGGGCAGTGGGCGGGGCCGGGGGATGGGGGGCAGTGGGCGGGGCCGGGGTATGCCGACAGTTGGTGGGGCCGGAGCTGAAGCACCTCAAAGTACACTTGACTGATAACCACAAAGGCCAATCAGGGGAAAGATGAGCAGGGCCTTCACCAGTCTGTGCGAAACACAGCCTTTGACTTTGGGCAGTTGGGAGCCAATGAGTTAAAAGCAGGTGGTAATGGGCCCATTTCTTCCAATGTTACGCTCTTACTTAAAGTCAACATTAGTCCACAGAATGACATCAAATAGAAACATTGAAGACAGGAGCAGGAGGAGGCCATTCGACCTATTGAGTCTGCTCTGCCACTCATTACGATCATGGCTGATCATCCAACTCAATAGCCCAAGTCTGCTTTCTCGCCATAACCTTTGACCCCATTCACCCCAAGTGCAATATCCTCTTGAACACATTCAACATTTTGGCATCAACTACTTTCTCTGTAGAAAACAGGCATAGATGGTGGCCATTCTACCCATCAATGCTATGCTGGCTTTGGGTGGAGCAAACTACAGTCCCGTACTCAATCCCAGTAGCCTGGCAAGTTCATTTCCTTCAAGAACCCATCTAATTTCTTTGTAAAAGCAGTGATTGTCTCAGCTTCCCTCTTGGTTCTGGTTTGCTCGCTGTCGTTCCCTGTTTACTTGCCCTGTTGCGTTCCAGAGCTGTGGTTATTTGACAATGATCCCCTCCATCCTGGCCACTAATGCAATCATCCCTCTTGGTTTCTTTTCCCTGCAGGAAGTTGCACTGTACACGGAATTACATCCACATGCATTTATTCATGTCCTTCATCCTGAGAGCCACCGCGGTCTTCATCAAGGACTTTGTCTTGTTCAAAACTCATGAATCAAGCCCCTGCCCAACAATCTCGGTGAGTGCAGGCTGTAGTGGAGAGTAATGGAAGGGTTTGACATTCTGACTTAGGCCTGTCCCAATCCTTTCTCTCGCTCGATCATGGCGACAGGGTAACACAGTGGTTAGCACTGCTGCTTCACAGCTTCAGGGTCCTGGGTTCGATTCCCGGCTCAGGTCACTGTCTGTGTGGAGTTTGCGCATTCTCCTCATGTCTGCATGGGTTTCTTCTGGGTGCTCCAGTTTCGTGCCACTGTCCAAAGATGTGCGGGTTAGGTTGATTGACTGTGCTAAAATTGCCCCTTAGTGTACTAGGATGCTTAGGTTAGAGGGATTAGCGGGTAAAATATATAGGGATATGGGGATAGGATTGGTGTCAGCGCAGACTCGATGGGCTGAAGGGCCTCTTTCTGCACTGTAGGATTCTATGTTTGCACATCTTTCTCACCTCAGGAGCTGATCAACAAATTTCAGAAAGATAAAAGTTTGGCACAATAACAAACTGAATTTCAAAAGTTAATTTGAATCTAAATGGCACGCTTTCAAAAGTGTGTTAACCAGGGTTCAGGGTAAACACATTCCTCTTAGAGTGAAGGGTGGAAGTAGGGAACTCTGGATGACTCAGGATATTGAGAGCTAGTCAAGAAGAAAGAGGTGCATGACAGGCAGCTGGGATCAAGTGAATCCTTTCAAGAGTATAGGGGAGTAGAGTTAAGAGAGGAATTAGGACGGCAGAAAGGGAACACGAGATTGTTTTGACAGATAAGGCAAAGGAGAATCCAAAGAGCTTCTACAGATACACAAAAGGCAGAAGAGTAACCAGGGAGAGAGTAGGGCCTCTTAAGGAGCAACAAGGTCATCCATATGCGGATCCATAAGAGATGGGTGAGATCCTAAATTAATATTTCTCATCAGTATTTACTGTTGAGAAAAGCTTGGATGTTAGGGAATTTGGGGAAATAACTAGTGATGTCTTGAGGAGTATACATATTACAGAGAAGGAGGTGCCAGAAGCCTTGAACACATCAAGATAGATAAATGCCCGGAACTTGATGAAGTGTATCCCAGGACCTTGTGGGAGGTTAGGGAGGAAATTGCGGGTCCCCTAGCCAAGATATTTGAATCATTGATACTCAGGGGTGAGATGCCAGAAGATTGGAAGTTGGCAAATGTTGTGCCTTTGTTTAAAAGGGACTGCGGGGAAAAGCCTGGAATTGCAGGTCAGTCAGCCTCACATTTGTGGTGGGTAAATTATTGGAAAGTATTTGAGAGACAGGATCTATAAACATTTAGAAACACAAGGTCTGATTAGGGACAGTCAGCATGGTTTTGTGAGTAGAAAATTATGTTTCACAAATTTAATAGAGTTTTTTGAAGGGATAACCATGAAAATGGATGAGGGCAGTGCAGTTGATATTGTCTACATGGACTTTTGAGAAGGTACCACATAGTAGATTGTTGCATAAGGTTAAATCTCACGGGAACCAGGGTGAGGTATCTAAATGGATACAAAATTGGCTTCTTCCAGAAGCCAGAGGGTGGTTGTGGATGGTTGTTTCTCAAACTGGAGGCTTGTGACCAGCAGTGTGCCTCGGGGATCAGTGCTGGGTCCACTGTTATTTATCATTTATATTAACGATTTGGATGAGAATATAGGAGGCATGTTTAGTAAGTTTGCAGATGAAACGGCTGGTGGCATAGTGGACAGTGAAGAAAGTTATCTCCAATTGCGGTGGAATCTTGATCAATTGGCCAGTGGATTGACAAATGGCAAATGGAGTTTAATTTAGATAAATGCGAGGTGATGCCTTTTGGTAGACTGAACCAGGGCAGGACTTAGTCAGTTAATGGTAGGGCACTGGGGAGAGTTACAGAACAAAGTGATCTAGGGGTACATGTTCGTACCCCTCCTTGAAAGTGGAGTCACAGGTGGACAGAGTGGTGAAGAAGGCATCCGGCATGCTTGGTTTCATCGGTCAGAACATTGAATACAGGAGTTCGAACATCTTGTTGAAGTTGTACAAGACATTGGTAAGGCCACACTTGGAATATTGAGTACAATTCTGGTCTCACTATTATAGAAAGGAAATTATTAAACTAGAAAGAGTGCAGAAAAGATTTACTAGGATGTTACCGGGACTTGATAGTTCGAGTAACAAGAAGTGGCTGGATAGCCTGGGACATTTTTCTCTGGAGCGTAAGAATGATGGTCTTACAGAGGGATGATCTTACAGAGGTCTATAACATATTGAGGGGCACAGATCAGCTAGATAGTCAACATCTTTTCCCAGAGGTATGGGAGTCTAAAACTAGAAGGCATAGGTTTAAGGTGAGAGGGGAGAGGTACAAAAGGGTCCAGAGGAACAATTCTCTCACACAGAGGGTGGTGAGTGTCTGGAACAAGCTGCCAGAGGTAGTAGTAGAGGCGGGTACAATTTTGTCTTTTGAAAAGCATTTAGGTAGTTACGTGGGTACGATGGGTATAGAGGGATATGGGCCAAATGCGGGCAATTGGGATTAGCTTAGGGGTTTTAAAAAGAAAAGGGCAGTATGGACAAGTTGGGCTGAAGGGCCACCACCCTCTTCTTTGATGATGTGAGTCTCTCTTTGTATGAATTGGAAGTGGAAGAAGACTGCGATCAGATTCATGTATAGCTTTCTTTACGGATGGTGGGTGGGGAGGGGTGGTGATGGGAGGGAGGTGAGGAGAGGGAAGACTACACTGTTCCGTTGCAGTGATTGGAATATCTGGGCAGCTTCGCGCAGGGAATGTTTTATTCCTTTCAGCTGTGGGTAACTCAATCCGGTGTCAATGTGCTGTAATGTGACATTTTGGCAAGGAGAGAAATTCCAAGTCTGGAACATGATGCTTATTTTTCTATGTCTGATGAGCAATCTTGTACCTGTTACTTTCTTAACCCTGTCCAGGCCCATCACTGGATGTAGTCGGAACTCGCTCAACCCGGAGACAGTATAGTCTTCTTGAGTTGTGGCAACAAGTACTAAGCGCAGTGCTGCAGTGGGATCTGATCCCGAGGCGATAATCCATGGCATGCTAAATGGAATCGGGAAATCCTTGCGTTTTCCTGTCTATTGGGCGCTTAGTTTTGTTTCGGGACAATCCTGGTCCAGATTTTTAAAATTTATATTTCACCATCCGCCGTGGTGAGATTTGAACCCAGATTCCTGGAACGTTACCCTGGGTCATAGAATTCCTACAGGGCAGAAGGAGGCCATTCAGCCCATCAGGACAGAGATAAGGTTACAATTTCCGAAAGATAGGGGAGTCTAAGACTAAAGGGATAGGTTTAAGGTGAGAGGGGAAGAGATACAAAAAGGTTCGGGGAGGCAATTTTTTCACACAGAGGGTGGTGAGTGTCTGGAACGAGCTGCCAGAGATAGTAGTAGAGGCGGGTACAATTTTCCTAGGCTATTTCCCAGGGCTGAAATGGTCGCTACGAGAGGACACAGGTTTAAGGTGCTGGGGGGCAAGTACAGAGGAGATGTTAGAGGTAAGTTTTTCACTCAGAGGGTGGTGAATGAATGGAATCGGTTGCCGTCAGTGGTGGTAGAGGCGAACTCGTGGGGGTCTTTTAAGAGACTTCTGGATGAGAACGTGGGATTTAATGGGATTGGGAGTTACAGATAGTTCTATGGCCTGGTAGGTATAGATATGATCGGCGTAACTTGTGGACCAAAGGGCCTGTTTGTGCTGTAGTGTTCTATGTTCTATGTTCTAAGTTATAGGAGTAAGGTGGGTATAAAGAGATATGAGCCAAATGCGGGCAATTGGGACTAGCTTAGAGGTTAAAACTGAGCGATGGGAGACAATGCAACATTCTTACACAGCTCGGCAGAGTGGCTCTAGGCGGGTGTTCCCCCTGATTAGAGAGTACATGTGGAAATTTAAAGGACACAGTGCCAGGATAACAAATAAGACATCTAGGACTGACACAAGGAGGAATCTCTTCCCTCAGAGGGCTGGTGAACCTTTGGAACTCTTGACCCCAATGGGGCTGTGTGGAGTCTCAGTCACTGAGCATGTTCAAAGCAGAATGTGTTAGATTTCTAAATGTTAAATGATGTCGAGGGGCGATACTGGTGGAAGGTGGCATTGAGGTAGAAGGTTAGGCCATGACCATGGGATGTCTCCAAGCTCCTTACAGCCAATGAACTACTCTTTATGTTGAGCCACTGGTATAACCTAGGAAACACAATGCAGCAAAAGTGGGCACAGCAAGCTCCCAGATGTAGCAAAATGCTAATGTCCAGATAAACTGAGGGATTCTGACACTGCAGATGGCCCCGTTTTGAAAAAGACTCAGTTATATATAACCAAGAATTTTAACATCACATCCAAAAGACAGCACAGCCCTAGGGGGAGGCAGTGACAAAGTGGTCACTGACCTCGTCATTCCAGGGTAATGTTCTGGGAACCCAGGTTCAAATCCCACCATGGCAGATGGCGAAATTTAAATTTTAAAAACCTGGACCCAGGATTCTCCCAAAACAAAACTAAGTATCCAACGGACAGGAAAACACAAGAACTTTTTTTTAGCATACTTACCAGAGTGAATCTCCCACAGTCTGAGCACTTGCAGAGTGCCTCAGCAGGAAAATCAGGGGCGCGAGGCCTATTCCCGCCCGAGAGGACGGCAGCATTGCATAGAGTGTCCCACTGCACATGTGCCACCAGTAGAAAGTCTCACAACACCAGGTTAAAGTCCAACCAATTTATTTGATAGTGCCACCAGAGCAGAGATTGGCACATGCAGATTCCACCCCCCCCCCCCACCCCCATGACCACCGGTCTCCCAATCGCTAGCCCCCAATTGTTGGCCAGCCCTGTAGCTACTCCTTCCCCCCCGATCGGTGGTCTTCCAGAACCCCCTCTCCCGCCTGATTGCTGACCAACCAGACGTCTCCAGGCTAGCCCCAATCTGTTCACCTCACCTCCAGCCAGCTCCACCCTGATGATCAGCCCTGATACTGCCCCTACGACCAACCTCGATCGCTGCCTCCTCCCTCCCTCTCCCACTGCTTTTCATTTTGGTAGGACAAAGTTGAATGCGGATTACAGGGTCAATGGCAAGGTTCTGAGGAATGTGGAGAAACAGAGAGATCTTGGAGTTCATATCCATTGATCTCTGAAGGTTGCCACTCAAGTGGATAGAGCCATGAAGAAGGCCGATATAGTGTGTTCGTGTTTATTTACAGAGAGTTTGAGTTTAAGAGCCGTGGGGTTATGCTGCAACTATACCAGACTTGGCAAGGCCACATTGTGTGCAGTTCTGGTAATAAGAAGGATATGGAAGCATTGGAGAGAATGCAGAGGAGATTTACCAGGATGCTGCCTGATTTGGAGGGTAGGTCTTATGAGGAAAGGTTGAGGGAGCTGGGGCTTTTCTCTTTTTGTGGAAGAGGATGAGAGGCGACTTAATAGAGGTTTATAAATGATGAGAAAGATTGATAGAGTGGACGTGCAGAGATTATTTCCACAGGTGGATGTAGCTGATACTGGGAGGCTTAACTATAAGGTTCATGGTGGGAGATATAGGAGGGATGTCTGAGGTAAATTCTTTCACTCAGAGGGTGATTGGGGTGTGGAATGGACTGCCTGCTGTGATAGTGGAGTCGGACACTTTAGGAACTTTCAAGCAGTTATTGGATAGGCACATGGAGCACACCAGAATGATAGGGAGTGGGATAGCTTGATCTTGGGATTGGACATAGATTGGCACGATATCGAGGGCCGAAGGGCCTGTACTGTGCTGTATTGTTCTATGTTCTATGCTCCTACTTGCAGAATGGCAGCGGATTTCCCTCCCTCTCAGCCTATCGATCCTCACCCCCTCTAGCAGTGCCAATTTTCCCCGGGGGCAGTGCCAGAGTGCCAGTCCGACAAAGTCCAAGGGGCATCTCCCCTCTTGTCTCTGATCTCCCGAAGGTGGGGCTTCAATGGCTTCTGTCCCCACTGTTGAGGAACTCTATTAATGGGGATCAGTTATAAACCCCTCTAGTGGGAACCATCCCTGGCAGTGGGTTATGAGGTGGAGGAGAGATGCGAGCGCTCCCTGGGAATAACGTTCCAGACCTTTTGGAAATTGTAATTTCCAATGAAAATCAGCTCCACACCGATTTGCGCTTAAAAGAAAAGGGCTTGGAAGACCCGCGACCAACTGAACTTTGACCAGCAAGTAACCATTAGAAACCCGGGGACCATTTTCTTCCTCCTGTCAAACATGCATGAAGCAGAGAATTAAATAATTGGCTAGCAAACCAGGTAACAGGGACTGCTCATTGGCTGAGGATGAACGAGGTTAGTTAAATATTAACCTAGTCAACAGCTCCCTGGTTCGGGATCTGTCAAAAAACGCAGGAAAGTTATTCTCTTTGTACTCCAGGAGACCTCGTCAAGCAGTCAAAACTTCCAAGTTTGATATCCCAGATGAAACCGTGGAGAAGGAGATCAAAGTAGGCCGTAGTTCCTTTTATCATGGCATGGTGCCTCAAATTAATTGATAGCTGCGACACAGAATTGTTGACCTCTGTGCTATCCATACCACTGGGAGCTTATTTTTACGCATCATTTACCATCCAAGTAGCCTCTATCAAACATATTTCCTAGCATGATGTAGATAAGAAGGAGGCCATTTGTTACATCGGCCCTTTGTCAGCCCTTTGGAAGAGCTATCCAATTAGTTCCTTAGCTTGGCCCTTGCTCCTTAATCCTGCAAATCCTTTTCTGTATCCTTTCAAAACTCCTTTTGAAGGGATCTGCTTTACATTCATAAGATATAGGAACAGAATTAGGCCATTCAGCCCATCGAGTCTTCTGCACCATTCGATTATGGCCGATACTCTTGACAAGGTAGCACGTGGTAGATTGTTGCATCTGGTTAAATCTCACGTGATCCAGTGGTGCAGCATCTAAATGGATATAAAATTTGGCTTCTTGACAGAAACCAGAGAGGGATGTAAGAATTGTTCTTCAAACTGGAGACTTGTGACCAGCGGTATGCTTTGGGGATCAGTGCTGGGCCCACTATTATTTGTTATTTATATTAATGATTTGGGTGAGAAACATGGTTAGTAAGTTTGCAGATGACACTAAGATTGGTGGCATAGTGGACAGTGAAAAAAGTTATCTCCAGTTGCAACGGGATCTTGATCAATTGGGCCAGTGGGCTGACGAGTGGCAGATGGAGTTTAATTTAGATAAATACAAGGTGATGGATTTTAGTAGATTGAACCTGGACAAAACTTGCTTATTAATGGTAGGGTGTTGGAGAGAGTTACAGAACAAAGAGACCTAGGGGTACATAGCCCCTTGAAAGTGGAGTCACCGGTGGACAAAGTGATGAAAAAGGTATTTGGTATGCTTGGTTTCACTGATCAGAACATTGAATACAGGAATTGGAATGTCTTGTTGAAGTTGTATAAGACATTGGTAAGGCCACACTTGGAATACAGTGTGCAATTCTGGCCACCCTATTATAGAAAGGAAATTATTAAACTAGAAAGAGTACAGAGAAGATTTACTAGGATGCTACCAGGACTTGATGGATTGAGATATAAGGAGAGGTTGAATCGACTGGGACTTTTTTCTCAGGAGCGTAGGAGGCTGATGAGTGATCTTATAGAGGTCTATAAAATAATGAGGGGCACAGATCAGCTAGATAGTCAATATCTTTTCCCAAAGGCAAGGGAGTCTAAAACTAGAGGATATAGCTTTATGGTAAGATGGAAGAGGTACAAAAGCGTCAGGAGGGGCACTTTTTTCTCACAGAGGGTGGTGAGCTGCCAGAGGTAGTATTAGAGGTGGGTACAATTTTTGTCTTTTAAAAAGCATTTAGACAGTTACATGGGTACGATGGGTATGGGCCAAATGCGGGCAATTAGGATTAGCTTAGAGGTTTTTAAAAGAAATGGGTGGCATGGACAAGTTGGGCCGAAGGGCCTGTTTCCATGCTGTAAACCTCTATGACTCTATATGCTCCTCATCCCCATTTTTCTGCCTTCTCCCCCTAACCCTTTAACCCATTACCCATTAAAAATCTGTCTAACTCCTCCTTAAATTTACTCACTGTCCCAGCATCCACCGCACTTTCGGGCAGCGAATTCCACAGATTCACAACCCTTTGGGAGAAGTAGTTTTTCTTCAACTCTGTTTTAAATTTGTTATCCTTTATCCTAAGACTATGACCTAGAATGCCCCACAAAAGGGAGCATCCGCTGGTGGAGCATTTTAGTCCCATTTCAGCTGGCACATTCTAGTTCCGGCATGGTGGCACAGTGGTAAGCACTGCTTCCCTCAGTGCCAGGGACCCGGATTTGATTCCAGCCTCGGGTCACTGACTGTAGAGTTTGCATGTCCTCCCCGTGCCTGCGTGGGGTTCCCCCAGCATGCTGACAGTGTAGGGGAGGGTCGCTCAGCAATGCTAGTGTCATTGAACGTTGAGGGGTGGGCATTGCCTGGCACTTGTGTGGCACGAATGTTACATCCTCCCGTTTACAATCTATTTCTCCTGTTCACCTCAGGTTGGTTGTAAGGCCGCGGTGGTGTTCTTTCAATACTGCATCATGGCAAACTTCTTCTGGCTCCTCGTGGAAGGTCTCTACTTGCACACATTGCTTGTAATATCGTTCTTCTCGGAGAGAAAATATTTCTGGTGGTACATACTGATTGGCTGGGGTAAGGCCAAGAAATCAGCCTGACCAATTCTTCCATTTTATTTTTGTTTAATTCATTCGTGGGTCAGGGGCATCAGTGATTGGGCCAGCATTTATAACCTATCCTTAGTTGCCCTTGGAGGGCAGTTGAGAGTCACCCACATTGCTGAGGCTCTGGAGTCACATGTAGGCCAGACCAGGTAAGGACGGCAGATTTCCTTCCCTTAAAGGGCATCAGTGAACCAGATGGGTTTTTCCAACAATTTGGTCATCAGTAGACTTCTAATTCCAGATTTTTTTTTTATTAAATTCAAATTCTTGATGCTTCTTCCACAGTACAAAGATTGGCCATGCTAAATTGCCCCTTAGTGTCAAGGGAACTAGCTAGGGTAACTGCATGGGGTTGTGGGGATAGGGCCTGGGTGGGATTGTGGTCAGTGCAGACTCAATGGGCTAAATGGCCTCCTTCTGCACTGTAAGGTCCTATGATTCTATCTGCTGTAGTGGGATTCGAACCCAGGTCCCCAGAATGTTAGTTGAGTTTCTGGATTGCTGATCTAGCGATAATACCATTCGGCCATCACATGAGAATATAAGAAATAGGAGCAGGAGTCGGCCATCCAGCCCCTCGAGCCTGCCCCGCCATTCAATAAGATCATGGCTGATCTGAAGTGGATCAGTTCCACTTTCCCACTTTCTCCCCATAACCCTTAATCCCCTTGTCTATCAGAAACCTATCTACCCGTGACTTAAATATATTCAGCCAGGTAGCCTCCACCACTTCAATGATTCACAACCCTCTGAGTGAAGAAGTTCCTCCTCAACTCCGATTTAAACTGCCCACCCCCCGCTTATTTTAAGGCTGTACCCTCCAGTTTTGTTTTCCTTACTAAGTGGGAAGAATCTCTCTACCTCTACCCTATGTAGCCCCTTCATTATCTTGTAAGTCTCTATAAGATCCCCCCTCAGCCTTCTAAACTCTAACAAGTACAGGCCCAGTCTATTCAGTCTTTCCATACAGGCTAACCCCCTTATCTCCGGTATCAGCCTGGTGAACCTTCTCTGCACTTCCTCCAAGCCCAATATATCCTTCTGCAAATGCAGGGACCAAAACTGCACACAGTACTCCAGTTGTGGCCTTACCAATGCCCTGTACAGTTGCAGCAAGACCTTCCTGCTTTTATATTCTGTCCCCCTCGCTATAAAGGCCAACATCCCTTTCGCCTTCTTGATCACCTGCTGTACCTGCAGACTGGGTTTTTGCGATTCCTGCACAAGGACCCCCAGGTCCCTCTACATCACAGCATGCTGCAGACTTTCACCCTTTTAAATAATAATCCCACCTACTATTATTTCTCTCCTGCTATGTGTCACCTGAGCCTGGCTCTGATGTATGTGATTGATGTGTACAGGATTGGAGGGGATCTCAGACCCTCAGGGAATACCTGAAGCTTAAAGATGGATACTTATTGGTGAATGAGTACGGCAGTGTGACAGCAATGCTACTGGAGTAAATAATCCAAAGAACGCAAGTTCAAATACCCACCAGGGACAATTTGAACATTTGCATTCAGTTCTGAAATAAATCAGCAGAGACCAGTGTCCCTTCACCAAATTCTGTTTTATTTACAAACTCTTGTAAAGTTTGTAGAATGTTACAAGCTCTGAGTCAGCGGTACTGGGAGACCTGATAGTCCCAGTTATGTACAAAGAATATTACAGCACAGGAACAGACTCTTCAGCCCTCCAAGTCTACATTGTCCTATCTAGACCAACCACCTGTAGCCCTCTATTCCCCATCTATTCATCTAGATAGTTTTTAAATGTCACAGTATGTCTGCCTCAACCACCTCACTTGGCAGTGCATTCTAGGTCCCCACCATCCTCTGTGTGAAAATCCATCCCCTGCATATATCCGCTAACCCTTTCCCTTCTTACCTTGAACTTGTGCCTCCTTGTGATGCCTTCAGTCAGGCAAATGCAGTTGGCCTGTTAGAGTATGAGCTCCCTGATTGAACCCTTGCACCAAAAGATGTCCCTGATTGAGTCTGAATGGATGGTCCAATCAGGGAGCTTCATGTTCCCTATTTAAAGCAGGTATGTCAGTTTCTCTGCCTGCTGAAGTACGGAGCACACAGAGACCACTCTGCAGTATGGCATATCTGGAGCTTTTGGTGACAGGACCTTCACTTCAGTCGATTCGTTTCACCCTTGTAATTATCGTTTCTGCCCTACGAGAAAGCTTCCAACTGTTCACCCTATCTATGCCCCTCATAATTTTATAAAGCTTCTATCAGGCCATCTCTCAGCCTCTGTCTTTCTAGGGAGAACAATCCCAGTTTATTCAATCTCTCCTCGTAGCTAATATCTCCATACCAGGCAACATCCTGATAAACCTTTTCTCTCCAAAGCCTCCACATCCTTCTGGTAGTGCATATAGAACATTACAGCGCAGAACAGGCCCTTCGGCCTTCGATGTTGCACCGACCAATTAAGAAAAAACAATGACCCTCTAACCTAAACCATCCCCTTTTCATCCATAAACTTATCTACTAACCTCTTAAACGCCACCAAACTTGGCGCATCTACAACTGCAGCAGGCAGGGCATTCCATACCCTTACCACCCTCTGGGTAAAGAACTACCTCTGACATCCGTCCTATAACTACCACCCCTTAATTTAAAGCTATGTCCCCTCGTGCTAGCTTTCTCCATCCTAGGAAAAAGGCTATCACTGTCCACCCTATCTAAACCTCTAATCATCTTATATGTTTCAATAAGGTCTCCTCTTAGCCGCCTTCTTTCTAACGAAAACAACCTCAAATCCCTCAGCCTCTCTTCATAAGACCTGCCCTCCATACCAGGCAACATCCTGGTAAACCTCCTCTGTACCCTCTCCAATGCCTCCACATCTTTCTTATAATGCGGGGACCAGAACTGTACACAATACTCCAAGTGCGGGCGCACTAGAGTTTTGTACAGTTGCAACATGACGTTGTGGTTCCGAAATTCAATCCCCCTACCAATAAAAGCTATACACTATAATAAGCTCAATCAAGGAGCTCATATTCCATGAGGCCAACCTCAGTGCATTATTGAAGTCATTATAGGTTCAAAAAGTCTTCAGCAAAGGGGCTGATTAATCAGAACTGAACTAGCAAAAACCATTTGGTTCCCTTCAGGTAAGGGACTCTGCCATCGCCACGGCAACCAGGTCTATATGTTACTTCATCCCCCACACCAATGTGGTTGATTCTGAAGTGTCGCCTCAGTTCTATCAGAAGAACTATCCCTGTCTTGGGGTAAATATTAGATTGGGCAATAGGTGCCAGTCTTGCCAGCAATGCCCACCTCCTAAGAATGAGTAGAAAAAGGGACAGCATGGACAAGTTGGGCCGAAGGGCCTGTTTCCATGATGTAAACCTCGATGACTCTAATGAATGAAAGGGCGATAGGATCTGGAGAGTTGAAATGATTATCGGAGCCTGCCTGGGGAGACAGTGGTGTAGTGGTAACGTTACTGGAGTAGTAATTTAGAGACTCCGGCTAATGTCCTGCAGACACAGGTTCAAGTCCCACCAAAGCAACTAGTGGAATTATAATTTTAATTCACTAATGGTACCTGTAGAACTCATTATCCCTTCCATTGCTCAGTCAGGTTACTCAGTCTCTGTGCTTTGATTATGGTTTTGAGGGTACACAGTTAAGGGTTGTGTTGGGAAGGGAACGCCAGGAAACCACAGCGATTGGATCTGGTGTCGGTTGGTGGCTGGCCACTCCGACAAAAACGTACAAGGAAAGTAAATGTAATTCCAACGCCGGAATTCTATCACCCCGCCCGCAATCAAATCAGAGCGGGCGAAGGGCAGATAACATACGTATCTCTTGACCTCAGGCAGGAATTTCCCATCTCGCACGAACAAAGCTGTAAAATCCCACCCCTTGTCTTTATACAGAAATCCTTCAGTGCAGAAGGAGGCCATTCAGCCCATCGAGTCTACACCAACAACAATCCCACCCAGGCCTCAGCGTAACCCCATATAAAACAAAGAACAAAACAGCACGGGAAACAGGCCCTTCGGCCCAACGAGCCCACGCTGCCACCCCGATGTTCCCACCTCTACCCGTGATCCCTGTCCATGTTTATAGATCAATGGATTAAGAACCAAATTTGAGACAATTTAGGGAGAATTTGTTTTGCCAATTAGCCTAAGAGCACATCTTTGGGATGTGGGAGGAAACCGGAGCGCCCGGAGAAAACCCACGCAAGCACAGGGAGAATGCTCAAACTCCCACAGACACAGGCCCAAATCCATGTATCTGCACAGCACAGCGATAGTCACTGAGCTGTTGTGTTGTCCATCAAATAGTCCAGGTCAAGCGTACACTGACGATGTGAAGCACCAGGATACTCTTGAAGAAGGTCCAAGAGCAGCCCTCTCATGACCCATCACGTGTGTGCCCCTTGTTAGACAACAAGGTGGACCAAAGCACCTGTAGGATAAAAACAAGTACATCAATATCATCATCTATTTACACACTTCCCAGGAACTCCCAAGGCTCATGATCCCTATTTTAAATCAGTTTTCTATACCCCTCCATTCCCATTCTGTTCATGTGCCCATCTAAATATTTCTTAAATAACTCCAGAGTACCTGCCTCCACCACTTTACTTGGCAGTGCATTCCATACCCCCACCACCCTCTGTGTGAAAAAACTCCCTCTAGCATCCAAATTATACCTTATCCCCCTCACCCTAAGCCCGTGACCCCTCGTGCTATTTGAGTCCATCCTAGGAAAAAGCTTAACCCTGTTTACTCTATCTATCCCCTTCATAATCTTGTGTATATTTACCCTGCTAATCCCCCTGACACACTAAGGGTCAATTTAGCATGGCCAATCAACCTAAACCACACAATCCTTGGTCTGTGGGAGGAAATCTGGAGCAACCAGATGAAACCCACACAGATATGGGGAGAACGTGCAAACTCCACACAGTGACCCAAGCCAGGAATTGAACCCGGGAGGCAATAGTGATAACCACTGTACCAGCACCAAATTCCACCATCTGCCGTGGCTGGATTCGAACTCCGATCGCCAAAACATTAGTTGGGTTTCAGTATTAATAGTCTAGCAATAATATCACTAGACCAGCAGCTCCCAGGATGGAAATGTCATTGCGCCAGGGACTCGGGTTCCTTTCAGGTCTTGGGTGTCTGTCTGTGTGGAGTTTGCACATTGCCCCATGTCTGCATGGGTTTCTTCCAGATGCTCAGGTTCCCTCCCACAGTCCAAAGAGGTCAGGTTGATTGACCATGTTAAATTGCCCCTGAGTGTGGGGGGATTAACAGGATGAATATGTGAAGTTACAGGGATGGGTGGGATTGTTGTCGGTGCAGATTCAATGGGCCGAATGGTCGCCTTCTGCACTGTAGAGATTCTGCGATTCTATGACATTTCTGGCAAGGTCAATGTTTGTTGCTCATCCCTTTATAAAGGTGGTGACGCTGTGCTACCTTTATGAACAGCTGCAATCCCTGTAGTGTAGGTACACCCACAGTGCTGTTAGGGAGGGAGTATTTTGACCCAGGATATATCGCAAAGGAACGGTGATATATTTCCAAGTCAGGATGGTGAGTGGCTTGGAGGGGAACTTGCAGGGTGGTGGTGATCCCATGTATCTGCTGCCCTTGCCCTTCTACAGATCAGGGGTTGGCAAGGTGCTATCAAAGGAGCCTTGTTGGAGTGTGTCTTGTAGATTGTGTGCACGGCTGCTGTTGTTCATCAGTGGCGGAGGGAAGGGTGATTTAAGCATGTGAATGCCACGAGGATTAAACAGTCGGTTTTGTCCTGGATGGTGTCTGCAGTAAAGCCATCTTGAACTTTTTTTTTGACAGGGACTCCGATGCTGTTAATCATCACTTGGACCATCACTCGACTCTATTACGATGATGTTGGGTAAGTTCAGACTGAAGCACTCAGACACACAGCAGCTTTTAAAAATTCAGGCCTGGAGCGGTGTTCCATTTCTATCTGCAATGTTTGTCAAGAGGCCTAAACCAGTTCTCAAAAAGTAGGGGCGCAAGGAGCGGGCTACAGGGGGGCACCAAGCTGGGTAAGTGGGGCACTCCACTGCCCCTCGCTGACTGCCAGAGCTTGGAACATTTGTTGATTCATTTCACTGAAGCAATGAGCGCATTGGAGAATTAACATTGGGGAGGGAGGGATACACTGCGGGAGGAGGGAGGAATGGGGAGGGCTGTTGGGGATGGGAAGCAAGGTACATGGATTTCCAAAGAAGATTCCTGCTTTGATTCTGCCCCTGCAAGTATACCATGGTAGCGCAAGTGAGAATGTCACTGGACTAGTGACACAGCTTAATACTCTGAGGACATGGGTTCAAATCCCACCTTGGCAGCTGCTCAAATTTAAATAATAAAAAAAACTGGGACTAACACCTAGTATAGAACAGAATCATAGAATTCCTACACTGCCCAAGGAGGCCATTCGGCCCATTGAGTCTGCACCGACAACAATCCCCATCCAGGTCCAATCCCTGTAACCCCATGTATTTACTCTGCTAATCTCCCTGACATGAAGGGGCAACTTAGCACGGCCAATCAACTTTAGCAGTACATCTATGAATTGGGGGAGGAAACTGGAGCACCCAGAGGAAACCCATGCAGACACGGAAAGAACATGCAAACTCCACACAGACAATAACCCAAGTTGGGAATTGAACCGGGATCCCTGGTGCCGTGAGGCAGCAGTGCTAATCACTCTGCCACAATGCAGAGTTTAACTGATTCAAGGGTTAAACCCACTTACGCTACATTGGTCCAAGTATTTATAGGAACATTTGTGCCACACAGATGCCACCCACCATCTCCAACAAGGGAGAATCTATCCACCTCCCCTTTACATTACCATCACTGAATCCCCTACTATCAACATCCGGGGAAGAGGGGGGTTACCATTGTGACTTTCTTGTATCTTTAAGAATTTTTTTTTTTTAAATCCTGTTCTCTGCAGTTATAAACAGACCTTTTTTTCAGTTTGGTTTCATTGCTGAGAAGCTTTCTGCAAGGGGCCCTTAATGTCAGAGGGATGAGTTAGGGTAAATGCATGGGTTTGTGGGGATAGGGCCTGGGTGGGATTATGGTTAGTGCAGGCTCGATGGGCCGAATGGCCTCCTTCTGCACTCTCGGAATCTATTATTCCAATAATCATCCGCTAGCTTTCTGATGTTGGGACTCTTTTTTTCTATAGAAATAGAAAGGCGGAGGAGTTACTTGAATTTTGGGTGCTTCAGTTGACGTGGCAAGAATTGTTTCACATTGCGAAGGAATTTAAAATCAGACTGTACGACAGTCACAAATAAGTCCACTTGGATGTTCTGGAGAAACATCTTTACCCAGAGAGGACTTAGAATGCAGAATTCACTGCTAAGGGGAATAGTTATGGTGGATAGGATAAGGAGAAGCTTGATAAACGTGTGAGAAAGCAAGGAATAGATGGACACGTTGGTAGAGTTAAATGAGGTAAGGTGAGTGAAAGCTGAGGTGGAGCATAAATGTCCAGCACAGTTTAGTTGGGCCAAATGTCCTGTTTCCCTGCTGCAGATTCAATGTAGGATGAGGGAAGAATCAGGCAGTCCCATCACTTCTACATTCCCACAGTGACGTATACAATTCATGAGGTGAATAACTTGGCCCATGTTGAGTTACCTTACTTCAAGCAGGTTAAGTTTATTATTAGTCACAGGTAAAGCTTACGTTAACACTGCAATGAACTGTGAAAATCCCTTAGTTGCCACACTCCGGCGCCTGTTTGGGTACACTGAGGGCGAATCTAGCATGGCCAATGCATCTAACCCGCATGCATTTCAGACTGTGGGAGGAAACTGGAGCACCAGGAGGAAACCCACGCAGACACAGGTAGAACATGCAAACTCCGCATGGGCAGTGACCTGACCCGGGAATCGAACTGGGGTCCCTGGCACTGTGAGGCAGCAGTGCTAACCACTGTGTCACCGTGCCTATTTACTAAGGCAAACAGCGCGTTGGCCTTTGTTGCGAAGGGACTGGGGTACAGGAATAAAGAATTTTTGCTACAGTTGTGGATCTGGGCGTGGTGTGCAGAGAAAGGCCAATGCCAGAAAGTTTTGTGCATGGATGGAAAGAATATGTATTCAACTTGAACTCCATAGCATTTGAGAAGCATGAGGACAGGTACCTGAATAGGAAGGAAATAGAGAGATGTGGACTGACAAGGGCAGAAGGTTTCTTTTAGTTTAGTTAGGGCATCATGATCAGCACAGGCTTGAAGGGCCGAGGAGCCTCTTCCTGTACTGTACTTTTCTTTGCTCTTAGCACAATAGCATCAGGTGGGTATTGCTGCTGCGTTTCTGCCCTTTTAGTCTAACTATTGGATCATTCTTTACCTTTCAGGTGTTGGCAAAGTATTGAGTCTCCGTACTGGCGGATCATTCGTATTCCCATTCTCATCTCCATTCTGGTAGGGAAGCACCATTTTCTAATGGGAATTGTATCCAAGTCCTTGGGAAGGCAGGGGAGAGTGGGCCCCTTTAACTTCCCACTGGCCAGCTGTTCTCCTCAGATAGACTTCACTGAGACCTACAAGGATAGAGTGGTGAGGCAGCCCAGCTACACAGAGTGAGGGCTGGAGAGTGGGAAGGAGGCGAGATGTGACAGTGGTCTAAATCTTTCCTTTGGTGAGACTAAGACAAAAGGTCTCTCTTGCTCCCCCAGTTCTCAGAAAAGTTTGGTTTGGTTTGGTTTATTAATGTCACACATATTGGGAAAAGTATTGCTTCTTGCGTTCCATACAGACAAAACGTACTGTCCTCCACTTTCACCATCTGGAAGGATTAAAGTATCGCCCCTTTAACTCACGTACTAAGTGATGTTAATCTTCCTGCCAGCCTTAATGCCCAGGATAAGTCTCCTTATGCTCGCAGGAGGAGAGATTGAATTAGCTTTCTCCTCTCTGTGTATTAATGGCCATGATGTAGAGATGCCAGCATTGGACTGGGGTAAACTCAGTAAAGTTTTACAACACCAATTTTAAATCCAACCGATTTATTTGATAGTAAATTCGCGAGCTTTCGACTCTATGGCCTTCGTCAGGCAAATGCAGTGTTCTGGTCTGCAATAGCACACATATCAACACAGACAGTCACAGATTGCTGATTAGAATGCGAATCCTTACATCTAACCTGCTATTCAAGTGTTAAAGTGGCTAACAATATGTGTGAAGGGAATCCTGAGCATTGGTTAGAGAATTGTGTATTTTCTCCAGACAGCACAGTAAGTGAGGTTTTTTGCTAACCCAGGCAAGTTACGGGGGTTACAGATAGTGTGTCATGAAGCCAAGATCCCTATTAAGACCGTCCTCATGTGTGCGGAACTTGGCTATCAGTCTCTGCTCAGCAACTTTGCGCTGTCGTGTGTCACGAAGGCCCTCTTGAAGAACATTTACCCGCAGGTCGGAGGCCGAATGCCCATGACTGCTGAAGTGTTCGCCCACAGGAAGGGAACTGTTTTGCCTGGTGATTGTTGAGCGATGCTGATTCATCCGCTGTCATAGTGTCTGCATGGCCAGTTAATGGCCAGCCAGTGACACCCATCTCCCACAATTGAATAAAAAGTAAACAGCAAGAACCCAGAAACCTGCTTAAATCAGATTAAATATCAGTAAAATCAACAGCACAAGGACTGAGAAAGAATTATAAAGTTGGTGAATCTCAGGGAATATATCATAGATTTGATCTGATTTATTATTGTCACATGAATTGAGATACAGTGAGAAGTATTGTTTCTTGCGCGCTTTGCAGACAAAGCCTACTGTCCATAGAAAAGGAGAGAGTGCAGAATGTAGTGTTACAGTCATAACTAGGGTGCAGAGAAAGATCAGCTTCATGCAAGGTAGGTCTATTCAAAAGTCTGACAGCAGCAGGAAAGAACCTGTTCTTGAGTCGGTTGGTATGTGACCTCAGACTTTTGTGTCACTAAGGGGCCTCACTAACTATTGACAGGTTCTTGATCAACATCTGGGATTGAGGTGAGGAGACATTTCTTCATTCAGAGGGTTGTGAATCTTTGGAATTCTCTCTCCCTGAGGGTTGTAGGAGCTCCATCTCTAAGTACTGTGGATTAGACAATATAGTCAAGGCTGTGGGACAGACAGTCTCTTTGGGAATTGAAGGATATGGATAGGGACTGGGAAAATGAATTTGAACCCCAGGATTAGCCATGATCATGTGAATGGCAGAGCAGATTCAACGAGCTATATGATGTACTCATGCTCCGATTTCTTTAATTCTAACCTCATTTTCCCTCTTCAGGTGAATTTCATTCTCTTTATCTGTATCATTCGAATTCTGATTCAGAAACTCCATTCACCGGATATCGGACTGAATGATTCCAGCCAGTACTTGTAAGTATTTCTTTCAATAGTCCATTGTGTTCAGTAGCAGGGTAATAAACACCCATCATCATTTGATTAGCCCATTCAATCTCGACTGTAAGTTATGTTGTAATTTGATGGAATTGGGGGCTGATATCGCTACAAGGACAACCAGCCGCCTGGGACCCCAGAGGCATTGCACAAATTCATCAAAGATCCTTAGACAGCACCTTCCAAACTCACGGCCACTTCCATCCAGAAGGACGAAGGCAGCAGATAACTGGGAACGCCACCACCTGCAAGTTCCCCTGCAAGCCACTCGCCATCCCGACTTGGAAATATATCGGCCGTTCCTTCGCTGTCGCTGGATCAAAATCCTGGAATTCCCTCCCTAACAGCACCGTGGATGTACCTACACCACGTGCACTACAGTGTTTCAGGAGTTACGGGGTGGCACAGTGGTTAGCATGGCTGCCTCACAGTGCCAGGGACCTGGATTCAAATCCTGGCTCTGGTCGCTGTCTGTGCAAAGTCTGCACATTCTCCCTGTGTCTGTGCGGGTTTGCTCCAGTTCCCTCTACACAGTTCATTTGAGTGTAATATATTCTGCGCCTGCACACCTCACTCCACATCGCCTGATGAAGGAGCAGCACTTCAAAAGCTTGTGATTTCAAACAAACCCATTGGATTATAATCTGGTGCTGTGTGAGCTCTCAACAATTAACAGATGAAGGAATGAGACTCCACACTTGTGAATAGTTGACATGCATAGTTAGCAGTAGTTAACACTTGGCATATGGTTGTAATTACCTCAACACGTGATTCAGGCCTAACTAAACATGTGCGGGTTAAGTTGATTGGCCATGTTAAATTGCCTTTACTGTCAGGGAGACTAGCTAGGGTAAATGCATGGGGTTATGTGAATAGAGCTTGGTTGGGATTGTGGTCAATGCTGCCTTGATGGGCTGAATGGCCTCCTTCTGTACTGTAGGGATTCTGTGTTTTAAGTGTTTCACCACCACCTTCTTCAGAACCATTAGGGATGGGTAACAAATGCTGGCCAGCCCATCTCCCACAATTGAATAAAAAATAAACAGCAAGAAATCTGCTAAATGCTGGATCAGATTGAATATGTGTAAAATCAACAGCACAAGGACTGAGAAAGAATTATAAAATTGACTGGGGATTTCAATGCTAAACAATGTGGGAGAGAAATAGAAAGAAGAATTAACAGTCTAAAGATGTGCAGGTTACAAAGAAACATAGAAAAACTACAGCACAAACAGGCCTTTCAGCCCACAAGTTGTGTCGATCATATCTATACTACCGGGCCATAGAACTATCTGTAACTCCCAGTCCTATTAAATCCCATGTACTCATCCACAAGTCTTTTAAGAGACCCCAGTGAGTTCGCCTCTACCACCACTAACGGCAGCCAATTCCATTCACTCACCACCCTCTGAGTGAAAAACGTACCCCTGACATCTCTTCTGTACTTGCCCCCCGGCACCTTAAACCTGTGTCCTCTCGTAGCGACCATTTCAGCCCTGGGAAATAGCCTCCGAGAATCCACCCTATCTATTCCTCTCACCATTTTATAAACCTCTATCAGGTCGCCTCTCAACCTTCGCTCTACAAGAAGAAAAGACTGAGCTCCCTCAATCTATCCTCATAAAGTCTAATGAAGAAGCTGTTCTTGAGTCGGTTAAGACGTGACCTCAGACTTTTGTACCTTTTTCCTGATAGAAGAAGGTGGAAGAGAGAATGTCCAGGGTGCGTGGGGTCCTTGACTATGCTGGCTGCTTTTCCAAGGCAGCGGGGAGTGTAGACAGAATCAGTGGATGGGAGGATGGTTTGTGTGATGGATTGGGCTATATTCACGACCTTTGTAGTTTCTTGCGGTCTTGATAGCCTTATACCAGCTGACGGATGACTTCTTTTTCCCGTTAACCAGGAGACTGGCAAAGTCGACTCTTTTGCTGATCCCTCTGTTTGGCGTCAATTATATCGTCTTTGCGTTTTTCCCGGAAAACTTTGAAGTGAAAGTCAAACTGATTTTTGACCTTGTCCTTGGATCTTTTCAGGTAAAATTCCTCACCATCCGTAGTTTCATAAACTTGGTTGTTTGTATCCTCACGCTCGTTCGCACATCACCCTCCCTGATCACTGGGCTACAACCCTCAGCACTTTCACAGCAAATTCCTCATGCTTCAGATCCCCCCATTACCCTATCCCTTCCTATCTTTGTAATGCCCTCCACCCCATCGAGAATTTTTAAAAGTTCTTCCAAGAGATGTAGACATCGTTGGCAAGGCCAATACTTGTTGTCCAAGGAAGCATTTATTTAAATAAACTTTATTTAACAACACAGTTAACATATAACAAATATAATGAATTTTTATCAACTGAAATAGTTACGCATGACAAGGTATAATTCTTAATTGCTAGCTATTTCTATCAGTTCCAATTTAAGCAGTATCCCCATAGACATAAATCCTCTTCAGAATCAGTTAAAAAGACACACAGGCTTACATGGGTTGCTAGTCTTTCAGCCTTTTAACATGTCTGGACAGAGGTCAATTGTCTTCTCAAGCAGCAGAACTCCAGAAAGTGAAGGAGAGAAAGCACCTCTTACCCTCTGGAGAGGTTTATCTATTTTCTAGCAGGTTCCAGATTTCAGTGCGCAGAAAAAGAGAGAGAGAGGAAAAAAGCTACTGCTCTGATCAAATTCAAACAACAACTGCCTGTTTTTTTTCTGTCTGTAAGCCTGGTGTTATGAAATGAAAGTTGTTTCCCTTTTGAGAAGTAAAGCCAAATCCCGCAAAGAGGGATACCTCGCCTTGTCATCTGTTAAAAGCGTGTGGGAAAATGTGAACTTGCCTTTAGTAACGTTTAGTGATAAACCTAACAAAAATACCTGATACTCACTTTAAGATGAACGTTTCGCAGTTTATTTATTTAGCTAATGGGGAACTTTAACTGAACAAGTAACATACCGAACAGAATAAAATTCTATTGGAAGGCTGTTCCAATAAATACAATATTTATTCATCAACCAAAAAAGGTAATAATAGCATTTAGCCACTCTCAAAAAAAATACAACCAGATTTTGTGTCTTTCAGAATCTTCTGGAGTTTCTCAGTTGATTTTTCTGTATGTGAGTTCTTTTTGATTTGGTATCTCTCACTGGTTAGGTGCTGTGTTCTCTTCAAACGTATATAAAACTGGCAGGGTGGAAAGCTGCTCTCTCACTCTCGAGATCTGAGAGATGGCAGTTGCTAACTCCCTGTTTCTCCTCCTTGCACTGTCTTTTTATGCCTGTGATGACCTATCAATTTTCCTACAATAGGATTGGTCTGCTGTTGTCAACAACATCA